>LR738709.1:260171588-260486527 GCA_902687465.1 Secale cereale | reverse complement strand
TCTAGACTAGTCGAGATGGCGACGAGTCGACGTGAGTTAAGCAGCAGGCAGTCAGGGGAGGAGCACAAGTGCACAGCAGCAGCGGTGGGAGGAGGGGAGGAGCAGACCACCACCACCAGTAACCAGGGCCAACTTAGAGATGGGCCACTAGTTATGCACTTCCCTGTGACCCAAAAGCCCATCTAGTACCTATATACTCCTCCCATGACCTAATCCACCATCCCTCCTCCCTCACCACAGCCGCCACACATTCTGCTGCCACCAGTCCACCACTCCTCCCAGCGATGGATCCCTTAACTCCCCCACAGCAGCTCCTCTTGCCACCGCTCCTCTTGCCGTTGCAGCTTCAGCAGCGGCGGCAGCGGCCAGTGCTACAGCGGGGATGCGGCGGGGGCAGGGGCGCAGAAGAAGCAGCAGCAGCAGCGCGGCGGCGAGGGCGCAGCCGCAGCAGCACAGCGGCGGGAGAGTGCTCCAGATACAACGCTGCCTCGAGTCGTTCGACCCAAAAACCGCGACTAGTCATGACTAGTCGCGCGAGTCGGTCGACTCATCCCAGGAGTCGAGTCGAGAGGCTGAGTCGGCCCTGGAACTGTGACTCGTCGACTAGTCGAGCGACTCGAAATCCATGTCTCCAATAAAGACAAGTTGATGGAAATTACAATAAAGGACAGGAAGTCAGGAAAAAATTCAAGGCTTTAAAGTCCCTCAGTTGGTTCCAGACCTGTTTGGTTAGCTACCAAATAGTGGCACGTGTAGTCATAACAATATGCGGCAAGCCACACTTTATATTAGTAACAAACTGTTGGCCATGCATTGGGCGAGTTTTGGCCTTAACATTATCCTATGACAGGTTGACTGGAAGGTAAGAAAAAAGTGTGGTGAAGCAAAACTCTGGCACAAATAGTAAAACATGCCCCTAAGGTCCGCACAATGTTGTAGCGAACCAAACATGCGCTCACATTCCTGATTGAAGTACGTGTAAGCTGGGGAGGTCACTTCCTTATTATACTAATAGTTACTCCCTCTGTTCCCAAATGTAAGTCTTCCTAGTGATTCCAACAAATGACTATATACGGAGCAAAATGAGTTAATGTACACTCTAAAATATGTCTACATACATCCATATGTTGTAGTCCATTTGAAATGCCTAAAAAGACTTATATTTAGGAACGGAGGGAGTAGTTAAGAAGGAACATTGTGTCGGCGTCCTGGGAACCAAGGTACCCAGACTTGCCTGTCTGCGGACAGCGCCGCGCTCCTACCACGGCCTGGTACGGCCCAGCCGATAGACCAGCTGCCCAAGACCCTCGCGAGGGGGCTAGGCCTCGCGAGGAGAACGGCGTCAAGACCCCCTCAGGAGCGGCCTCGGCTAGGTAGCTCCGGAGGGGCGGAGAATCCAAGGCCAAGCCTGCCTCAGGAAGAGGCAGTGGCATAAGCAGTGACGCACCGCGCCAGTGGGTGCCAGCGCCCGCCAGCGACGCAGTTGCCATTTTGGTGCAAAGGAGACAGCGCAGGCGCAGGTTTCCGAGGAGCGGGACAAAGATTTCCCCTTCGATGCAACAAGACCGAAGACCGAAGGACGACAAGGAGGATGTCACCACCGAGCCCACCACCGCGTCACCACTTGATCCTTTTGCAGGCGAAGACCGCTTTTGTCAGGATAGGAACGTCCTTGTGTTCCCGCTCAAATGGCCGTTGTGGGATTCCTTCCCGCCTAAACATTTCGGGGGAAGAGAACCCTGGCCGCCTATATAAGTAGCTAGGATCCCCACTATGGAGGGACAAGTCCGAGCAGATCCATAAACTATGCCCTCACGCAAAGGAGCAAGAACTCTTGCTTCCTAACCCTCCTGAGTCCTCCTCCTGAGCTCAGGAACCACTGTACTCATCCATATTCAAGCCCTCCCGAGGCCAATCCACCAAAGCAGGAAGTAGGGTTTTACACCGCAAGGTGGCCCGAACCTGCGTAAACTCTTGTGTGCTTTACTTGTTCGCTTGAATCTATTCACTGGACGAGGGCGAGACGCTAGGTAGACGTGAGTGGGAGAGATCTTCGTTCACGTCCCTGTGCTCGAACTTCTTGGGTTTGCGGAGCCCGTAATCCGACACATTGGTATGATTCCTCTACAACCTTCAGTACGGCTTTATACATCCAGTACAAACAAAATAACAGTATGAATGGTGGATATTCAAAACGGCCCCCAAGCACATGTGAGGCTGATAACTAAGCCGCTCGAGTGTGTCGAGATGTACGCCACGCAGTTTATAGGAGGCTGTATTTCTGCATATTCTTCTGCTTTGTTCTTTGAAAATTCTCACCGATGTGCACGTGCGAGCATGCTCTCTCTGACTGCATTTACTTTTTACCAGTCTACCTTGTCATTAACACGCATTTTACCTCAAAAAAACACTCTCAGCTAACAAAAAACTGCTATTCAGTGTCATAATAAATCTTAACACGATTCATTCTGAATGGAGCAAATTTTCTTGATACACTGTCAGGATTAGTTCATATACATCCATCCGTGAACAAATGTGTGACCATTAAAAAGAGAGCTTCACTAGTAGGATTAGTTGATGCCTCATCCATTAACTTTTGGAAGGTTGATGGAAACAAAATAATTTGGATAGCGGAATCAATTGATCCATGAACAAACAAAATGCATCACCCTTTAACAAATTTGACACCAATAAGAAAGGAGCCTCACCGTCCAGTCTCACCGCTATGAAAAAAGATGAATCAAATCAACGTAACTATTACAATTTGCAATGCTGCCGCATTTTGCCTGACGCACACGGTGATGAACATCGCCGGGACGGACATCACTGCGAAGGATCTTGCTGGGTTCAAGCAGGAACACATGACACGTCAGATCCACACCAACCAACCATCAAAGACGCGAGGCTCACTGAATCCACGTCAGGGGCGAGGGGCACACCTGAGCTGCCCTCCATCTGCCGGAGACGACGGGTATGCCAGGTTCATGTGTTTTGGCCACCGGAATCAACGCTAACTACGGATCTGGGATCTGCAATAGTCGTATCGATGGAAACAACCTTTCCCCAAACATAGTACCCCATCGCCACTAGCCGCTGACAACCTCCCAGTCGCCACGAACAAGCGGGCCAGGAAATCGAGAGGATCGATGAGAGAGGAGATAAGAAAAGCTGTGAGATGAGAGAGAGAGAGAGAGAGAGAGATGGGAGTCAGGGAGATAATGGCAGAGAGAAGCCGGAACACATATTGTCATAATTTGATTTCCTCTAACTCAGCATCCTTAACTGGACACCAAATCATACTGTCAGTAGCCAGAGAGTATAAAGGAGGCGCAGACATCCATGACCAATGAATCGCTACACTCACATAATATCTGCTCAATGAACAGGTGAACTGTTGAGTTGTCTCTAATATCATAATTTTGCAGTCCCTCACAGATAACCTATCAAAATGTATCACCAGATACTTATAGTCAAAACTGAGACAGGGAACGGTTAAGTACACTCCTATTATAACAACAAGGCATCATGCAGCGTTACAGCAACCAGCGTAGAACTGAGTCGCTCAAATAATCTGCAATCGCCAGCATAAAAGAGAATTTGTCTTGTATCATCATATAGGACAATCCCCTACAAAACCTACGATTTCCAAATGATACAGAGGCAAATCGAGAGGGGTATCACGACCGAAAACAAAAGGATTTGATCGCGATATAGCACAGACTAAGACGCCCGATCCCATATCGCAAATCCCTAAATTGCTGCCCGGCGTAAGATCCGCATGGCATCCGCCTTATCGACCGGAAACTCAAACCCATTCCACGAAGGAAAAATGCGCAGAAAAACTTAAAAGGGTAAGTAGAAAGATGGTCCTGCACTGCGCCCACCTTTGTGAGATGAGATAGCGGAGATCGCCGTCTTTGACATTCGCGTCGGCCTCCCGCGTGAGTGCGTCGACGGCCGCCCTTTCCTCCTCCGCCGTGCACGGCAGGCAGCTCGCCACCGGGAGGAATCCCTCGGCACTAGGTATCGTCATCCCCCCCACAGTCCAATCTCGCACCCAACCGAGATCGAATCGAATAGGGTTTGGTAGCTCGAGCGTTTTATTTGGATGGAACGGAAAAGGCGAAGCGGAGGCAACGGAAGGAGAAGAGACAAGTTATATAAGAACGCCCGTGTGTTACAATGGGCCACATTAACTTTAAGAATTCAATATTAATATTCTCATACATATCAAGTGACATTGATAATTTTTTTACCATCAAATCCTCACACACACTCTCTTCCTCACTCTATCCTCCCCTCTCCCTCTCTCTTTAACACACATATCCATCTTATTGGATACGGGACCATAATCCATCTATTTCACACACACGCTAATGCATAACAATATGAAATATGTATATTATATTTGCCACCACAACTGAGAGAATTAATTTCATGTAAATCGCCAGCCACAGCTCCAAAAATACGCCGAGGAGGTGGCCCGGGTCGGCGTCGACGCCGTCCGGCGCGGGCCACGGGCCGCATCCAACTGCGTCTGCGCGCCGGCCACCCACGCCGGGTCCTTCAAGTGTCGCTTCCACCGCACCAACTCCCAGGGCCACGGCCAGGGCGAGGAAGGCGCCCTTGTTCGCCCCCTTCACCGGCCAACGCGGTGCTGCGGCACCTAGCCTCGCCGTCCTCGTCCTCCGGCACCGTCGCTGTTGAACATATATGTGCATGTATCAGTTAAGATAATCTCCTGCCAGCCCCGCCTCTAGTTTCCTTGTATAGATGAGGCCGAGGGCTGCCCTTGTATCTATATATACGTGGACCATGCACCCGATCAATATATCGAGAGTTGCATAGCCTCTAATATGGTATCAGTTTCCTTCCGATCCAACCCTAGCTTCCGCTCCTAAGCCGCCGTCGCCGCCGCTACAACCCTACCCCCCCGCCGCCACCTCCCTCTTCCTTCCTCTCCCTCTCCCGCGTCGCCTCCCTCTTCTTACCGAGCCGCCGCACCACCCGATCGCCCTTCCCACCCGATCGCCCTCTCCCAACCAGCCGCACCGCCACCCACCTCCCTCGGTCGCCGTGCCGCATCCATGGCCTCTCCCCACACCGTCGCCTCCCTCCACTCCAACAACCCCTTCGACGGCCCGGCGCCTCCCCCGGTGGCAGTCGTTCGCGATCTTGACATCTTTGCCCGCGTGCCCGTTGTCCTCGACTACGCCACCTCCACCTACTATGCATGGAAGACCTACTTCTCCCTAGTCTTCCACGAGTACCACCTCCTCGACCACATCGATGGCTCCGTCGACTCCGACCTCATGTACGCGGACGATGATTGGCTGACCATTGATGCCACCATCACTCGCTGGCTCTACCAAACCATCTCCAAGGACATCTTCCACACCATCGTTTGCGACACCGATGATGCGCAGACGGTCTGGGCGAAGCTGAACGGGCTCTTCCTCGACAACGCCCTCCAGCGCCGCGTGTTTCTTCAGCAGGAGTTCTTTGGCTGCCATCAGCATGACTCGTCCATTGACGATTATTGCATGCGCCTCAAGAAACTTGTCGACGAGCTTCGCGACCTCTGGGATCGGGTCTCCGACGAGCTCCTCCTCAGCACGCTCACCGCCGGCCTCAACGAGGAGTTCAGCAACGCCGCCTCCAACCTCACTTTTCTCCCGGACCCGACCTTTCCTCGGGTCGTGGCCTATCTTCGGTTGGAGGAGAGGAGGATGAAGATGGCAAAGTCCCGGGTGTAATGCCCAGGATGGAGTTATACCTCCTACGTGTCGAGGCACAACTTAAAGGCATAAATCCATCCTAGAATGATCTCAAGTTTGGTAATCTTTGCACAACTCATGTAAAAGAGGGGATAGTAAACTGAAAATAGTTGGCTTACACTCGCCACGTCACAGAATTACAGTACAAGTCTCAAACATCATACATTAGGAACACTACAACCCTCTAAGGGCAAAAGCCAAATGTCAAAGTACCAAACTCAGATAAATAAACCACAGGCGGATCGAATCCTAGTAAGAGACTCCACTACTGATCGTCCGGGTAGCGCACATAGTACCGACTACGCTCCTCGTCGTACTCCCAATCCAGCTCGGTGCCATCACCTGGATAGCTCACAGCTGGACCTGCATCTGGTGTGTGAAGTAACTGTGAGCCACAGAGGACTCAGCAATCCCGTTCCCGGGTAACAGAACTATTTAAGCCTTTAGGTGAGGGAAAGGCTGAAGAAAAGAACAAGTCTGTAGCAGCAACTAGCATCTAGCTTACGTAAGTGAGAGCGAGAAGAGAAGGCATCGGCGAGAAGTGATCACGAAGTGATCCTAGCTACAAGCTCACAAACATAACCCCTCCGTGTTCAACTCCCGAATCCCTATTCGGAAATTGACAGTCACGGAACACACGCTGGTAGTGTATTAGTAACATTGTGTCAAGTTATCTACAACCGGAATTAACAAGCTCCCATCTGCCACATAACCGCGGGCACGGCTTTCGAAAGTTCAAACCCTGCAGGGGTGTTCCAACTTGACCCATTACAAGCCCACGATCCGCGGAGTCGCAACTCCAAAGTGGGAAGACCCGAGTATCCTCGGAATCCCGTGCTCAAGATATACCGAGCTAAGGTAAGGCTAATCCAGCAAATCCTCCCGGCGTGTCGACACCCTGATAGTAGCCGCGCGTATCTAAGTCTCAGGACACGACCGGATGGGCGAAGCTACGGGTGGATGCCAGATACCTCGAGTTGCCTCAAGGCGGCCCCGCAGGCTCCCCGTTCCGGACCAACACTCATGTGGAGCACTGGCCCGGGGTTGTTGATTAAGAAAGAGGGTTAATTACTCCCTATGCAAGTTTAGTTTGTTATTAGGCAAATAGTACCAATGTTGGGACTTGCTGGAAAATACTTGCACTTAGCGGTTTATCGAGGGGGTCCCATACACCCCAACCGTGTTAGGAACGCATAATCAAGGAACATAATACCGGCTTATACGGATCCTAACGGCATGAGTGGAACAAAACACCAAGCAAAAGGCTTAGCCTTCCACCCTTGCCAATATATAGATGATTTCATTTTTAAGCATTTATATAGTGTGATATAACCCAACCAAACTTCAACATGAAGCAAGCATCTTCAATCTTCACCTGCAACTAGCAACGCTATAAGAAGGGCTGAGCGAAGCGTACTTAGCCAAGCAACGGTTTGCATAGGTAGGTTGGTTAAACATGGCAATTGGTTACAAGTAGGAGGCTGACAAGAAGAACATGGGCATCGAGGCAAAACTATAGATCGAGACTACTAGCAATAGGCAAAGATAGTAATGTTATCGGGGTTCGGTCATCTTGCCTGAAGAGAAGTCGTTCGGATCGTAAGAAGGGTCCTCGTGCTCAACCTCGTTGGAAACCTCGTGCTCAACCTCGTACCCGGTCTCAGCTTCCGGCTCTAAACAAAACAATCACACCAAGCACCAATCAACAAGATGCAATGCGCACTCGGGAAACATGAATGCATGATGGATGCACTAAAGATGCACATGGAGCACGTAAAACATCACTCAAGCAAAACACCTCAAATCAAGATAACAATCTGATATTATTAATCTACACAGAAAAACAATCAAGTTTGATATAAGATTCGCTGAAATCGGAGTTACGGGCTAAAAGTTATGCCCGAAACAAGATTTGAGCGAAAGCTGAAAATTACAGCAACATAGCATCTTTGGAGCTCAAAATAATTAAGCTACAGCACCCAAAAGCATGGCAAAGGACATGAACACAAACTAGACATATAGTACAGCAACTAGGTCCAAAGTGCACCCCCAACGGAGTCACGGATCAATAGCAATGATCTTGGACATATTGAACTTTGCAATAAAATTCTGGCAGCAGAATTTTATTGAAACTTTAGAGCAAAAGATAAACATGCTACAGCCACTCAAATGGACATGTGAGGATATGAATGGAAAGACAACAATATATACTACAAGGAACAATCAAAATCCACCCCAAAACTAACATGCTTTGTCCTAGAACCTCACACGAACATGGCATCGGAACGTTACAGATTTCAGACTTAGTGAAAAATCACTAAGTCCTAAAACAGCAATATCATCATGGCATATAAAAGAGCATGTTTAAGTCACCTCGAAACTAAACATGGCAAAGGGTAAGCACCTCATCAAAGTGCACATGAAGGTGATCCCGAAACACACAAGCATGCATCATAGAGGTGAACACAACGATTACAACAAGCTCAACAAGATGGCATTTCATAACAAGTGAAAGCACCTCATATGAACATGGCACTTTGCAATGATGATAACAAGGCAACAATAAATCTACCATGCAACCTATCACAAGCATCACGTAGTTCGTGGCAAGACGAACACGTGGACATGTCATTTGCATCATTTGGACAAACGAGCTAAAAGATATCACATGGCAAAGGTGGCATGAAAATAACACATAACAGCAGTTTATATCATGATGCACTCTTGCAACAGCAAAACAAGCCCCTAGATGATCTCTAACATGCATGACAACAACAGGTAAAACGTAGAGCACATCTCCACGAACGTCTGGACATATTACACGCGCAAAACGGAGCAACACAGTAAAAGTTACAGCAGGTCAAACATTGCATATCAGAAAAACAGATCAGGGACTTAGTGGGGAAAAGGGGTCAACCTAGATCAGATCTGGAATTCGGGCCGGATCTGAAACTGTAGAGGGAAACGGGCCCGCGGAGTGGAGAGGCGGTGCGGTCGGCCCACTGAGGCGAGGAGGAGCGGCGGCGGCTCGGCCCAGCCGGCTGATGCGGCCCGGCGGCTGCGGGCTGGAGCGGGAGGCGGCCCGCGGGAGGCGCGGCGATGGCCTGGCGGCGCGGTTCGGTGCAGAGGCGATGCGGGCCGCGGGGGTGGCGCGGACGAGCGGCGCCTGGGCCGCGGAGGGGAGGCGGCGGCCCACGCGACCGAAGCGGCGACGCGGAGCGGCTCCTCGGGCCTCCTAGCGACGGCGAAGCGGTCCCCCGAGCCTGGCGAGCGGAGCGACTCGGGCGGTCGGCTCGGTCGACCTGGAGGGCGAGCGCGGAGCGCGTTGACTCGGCGACGAAGCGCTGCGTCGATCGAGGGGATCCTCCTCGGGATCCAGATCGAAGGAAACGGCTGGAGATCTGCCAAGTGGTGGCTGGACTGGAAAAAAAAATGGATCTGGGAAAAAAAGAGAGGGGAGGAGGAGGAAGAAGAAGGGGATGCCAAATTTAGACTAGGGTTTATTATATAGCAGGGATTTAGGGTTAGGGAGAGTTTAGGGGCGCTAGGGGCCCTCCGATCGCGATCCGACGGATCCGATCGCGGGGATAGTTTAAAAGGGCCTAGGAGGAGATAAAAGAAAGCAGTAGGGGTGTTTCCGGGACGCGAAGTGAAGGCACATCGGACCCACACGGACAACGGATGGGAAAGTCAACGGAGTCCAAACGAGACGAGATTTGAGAGGCGGGTTGCACACAACAAAACAACAACACAGACAACAACCTCGCGGCACACCGGTAACGTAAAACGCCCGAACAACAAAGTAGGCCTACGGGACGTCACGGACACGTGAGGGAGCTCCGGAACGCGAAACGGACAACGGGAAGAAACACACGGAACCGGATGCAACCCACAACACAAAAGCAATGCGATGCACATGTCTACATGATATGAATGAATGCCACACACTCACACAACAAAACGACGAACGCCCGAAAGACAAAGAACCCGGAATGGAAATAGATGAAGCCGGAGATATATTATATACCCAAAAAGGAAAGTATTACATCCGGGGCATTACAAACTCTCCTCTACTACAAAAAAATCTCGTCCCGAGATCTAGGACTGGAAAAAGGAAGGGTACTCGGAATGAAGATGATCTTCTCGTTCCCAGGTAGCTTCTCGGTCTGTGTGATGTGACCACTTGACTTTCAGAAACTTGATGGACTTGTTGCGAGTCTTGCGTTCGGTTTCTTTGAGAATGGCAACTGGATGCTCTCGGTAGGAAAGGTCTTGTTGAAGATCAATCTCCTCAAACGGAATCATGCGCTCAGGTGCCTTGAAGCATTTGCGAAGCTGAGACACATGGAAGACATCATGAACATTTGCAAAGTTGGAAGGGAGCTCGAGCTGATAGGCTAGATCGCCTCTTTTGCCAAGAATCTTGAAAGGACCGACGTATCTAGGAGCAAGTTTTCCTTTGATACCGAATCTTTGGGTTCCTTTCATCGGAGAAACTCGGAGATAGACATGATCACCGATGTCGAAAGCCAAATCACGATGCTTTCCGTCATAGTAGCTCTTCTGACGCGACTGAGCGGCCTTGAGATTCTCACGTATGACTTTGCACATTTCTTCGGCTTCTGAGATCAAATCATTGCCAAGAAGTTGACGTTCGCCTATTTCAGACCAGTTGAGAGGGGTACGGCACTTTCTGCCATAGAGAATTTCAAAAGGTGCTTTGCCTGCACTTGCTTGAAAGCTGTTGTTGTAGGAGAACTCGGCAAATGGAAGGCAGTCTTCCCATTTCATGCCGAAGGAGATGACACAGGCTCTGAGCATGTCTTCTAGAATCTGATTCACGCGCTCGACTTGACCACTAGTCTGAGGGTGAAAGGCAGTGCTGAACCTGATCTTAGTGCCCATGGCGGACTGGAAGGAGTCCCAGAACCTTGATGTGAACAAGCTGCCACGGTCTGAGGATATCACTTGAGGAATGCCATGTAGGGACACAATTCTGGAAGTGTACAGCTCTGCAAGTTGAGCTGCATTGATTGATTCCTTGACTGGAAGAAAGTGAGCGACTTTGGTAAGCTTGTCAATCACCACAAAGATAGCATCATTGCCTCGCTTGGATTTAGGAAAGCCAGTGACGAAGTCCATTTCAATGTGGTCGAACTTCCACTCGGGGATAGGAAGAGGTTGGAGAAGACCGGCTGGACGTTGATGTTCTGCTTTCACTCTTCTGCATACATCACATTCATTCACGAATTGGGCAATCTCCCTTTTCATGCGTGTCCACCAGTAAGATTGCTTGAGGTCTTGGTACATCTTTGAACTGCCAGGATGAATGGAAAGGAGAGAGTCATGAGCTTCTTCCATTATGAGCTTCCTGAGATCACCTTTGGGAACAACGAGTCTGTCCTCGAAGAACAAAGTATCTCTCTCATCAACACGGAAGCACTTATATTTTGGAGTGCCCTTTGAAATCACCATGGTATCACTGAGCTGGGCCTCACGGACTTGATCTTCCAAGGTAGGAGCAATTTGGAGATTAGCAAGAAAACCCTGCGGAACAACTTGGAGGTTGAGCTTCCTGAAAGCTTCACAAAGCTCAGGCTGGTACGGCTTGATAAGAAGGCTGTTGCAATATGCCTTTCTGCTCAAAGCATCTGCAATGACATTCGCCTTGCCTGGAGTGTATTCAATGCTGGGATTGTACTCTTGGATCATTTCAACCCAACGAGTCTGGCGGAGGTTCAGATGCGGCTGTGTGAAGATGTACTTCAAGCTCTTGTGATCAGTGAAGATGTCGACCTTTCTGCCCAACAACAGATGTCTCCACGTAATCAGAGCATGTACCACAGCTGCTAGCTCGAGATCATGTGTGGGATAGTTCTTCTCAGCTGGCTTTAGCTGACGAGAAGTGTATGCCACAATTCTCTTATCTTGCATAAGCACACCACCAAGACCTTGAAGAGAAGCATCACAGAATACTTCATAGGGCTTGGTTTCATCCGGAGGAGTCAGAACTGGAGCAGAGACAAGCTTCTCTTTGAGGGTTTTGAATGCGACTTCACATTCTGGAGACCAAAAGTATTTGACATTCTTCTGAAGCAGGTTGGAAAGAGGCTTGGCAATCTTGGAGAAGTTATCCACAAACCTTCTGCAATAGCTGGCAAGACCCAGAAAACTGCGGAGCTGCTTGACGTTCTGAGGAGCTTCCCAGTTGACAATTGCTTCAACTTTCTCGGGATTAACCGCAATGCCGTCAGCTGAGATGATGTGGCCCAGGTACAAAACCTTATCGAGCCAAAACTCGCACTTTGAGAACTTGGCATAGAATTTATGCTCTCGGAGTCGATCAAGAACCAGACGCAAGTGCTTTTCGTGATCTTCTTCATTCTTGGAAAACACCAGAATATCATCCAGATACACAAGCACGAACTCGCCAGTATAGGGGTTGAAGATGTAATGCATCATCCTTGAAAAGGTAGGAGGAGCATTGGCGAGACCGAAGGACATGACGGTATACTCGTATGAACCGTAGCTCGTTCTGAAGGCCGTCTTGGGAATGTCTTCCTCGCGAATGCGAATTTGATGGTAGCCCATTCGGAGGTCAAGCTTAGAGAACACTTTAGCTCCTTTGAGCTGCTCAAAGAGTTCGTTGATGTTGGGGAGCGGATACTTGTTCTTAATCGTCTTCTTGTTCAACGGCCGGTAGTCAACACAGAGATGCTCCGTGCCATCTTTCTTCTTGACAAATAAGACGCCACAGCCCCACGGAGATGTACTCGGTCTGATGACACCCATACTCTCCTGCTTATCAAGCTGCTTCTTCAATTCCTTCAATTCCTCCGGAGAGAGCTTGTATGGACGCCGGCAAGCAGGCTCAGTGCCCGGCTCGAGTTCAATGACAAACTCCACCTGACGGTGTGGAGGCATGCCTGGAAGATCTTCTGGAAAGACGTCTTGATATTCGTTCACCACTGGAATTTGCTCTATGGCATTAATTTCACCCTTATCATTAAGAGAGAAAAGCCGAATAGTATTATCCCTGGAGGCGAAGATAATCACATCTTCATCAGAATGAGTCAATTTGACTTCCTTTTGAGCACAATCAATGTGAGCATCGTGCTGAGAAAGCCAATCCATTCCGAGAATGAGGTCGATGTCAGAATGACCAAGAATCACCGGTTTAGCCAAGAATCGATAATCTCCCATGCGAATAGAAACATCCGGAGCATAGACAGTAGAAGACATACGTCTCCCTGGAGAAATAACTTCCAACCTCTGAGGCAAATTTGAAGTGGCAATATCGTGCTTGGATGCAAATGGTTGAGACATGAAAGAGCATGATGCACCCGAATCAAATAACACTTTAGCTGGAAAAGAGTTTACTGGAAGGTTACCCAGAATGACATCAGAAGAAGCCTCCGCTTGTGCTGCATTCATCAGATTAACCCTTGCAGCCTTTGGATCATGCCTGACAATAGCTGAACTCACAGGTGGAGGAGGAGGAAGACGCTTCGGATTCGGACATCTGTTGGCATAATGACCCTTCTGGCCACACTTGTTGCACACCACTTCAGAGAGAGGACGGAAATGAGAGCCACTGGACTTGGAGCCTTGAGACTGAAACTGCTTCTTCGACTGGTTGCTTGGGTTGGGTGGGTGGGAGAAACCATGACCACTAGAGTTCTTGTTGTTGGAGTTGTTGAAGTTGTTGGAGTTGTTGTATGGAGATCGAATCACTGGAGGAGGAGGAAGCCAAAATTTCTGTTGTTTCGCAGCCAACTGAGACGATGAGGAAGAGTGAACAACATCTCGAATTCTCTTCTTAGAAGCCTCCATCTTAAGCTGAGCTGCTTCTTGTTTCAAAGCCATGTTATAGAACTTATCGAATTCGTCTGGCTCGAACAAAGTGAGAGCAAGCTGAAGTTCATCTTTGAGACCTCCACGGAACTGATAGATTTTACTCTTTGCATCAGGAATGTCTTGCTTTGCATAGCGAGCGAGGTTTTGGAACTTGACATTATACTGATAGACTGTCATGGAGCCCTGCTTGAGGTTGCGGAATTGCTCACGCATACCCTCGATGACACTTGTAGGAATGTGGTGCGAGCGGAAATCCTTGCAGAAATTCTCCCAAGAGATCACTTGACCCGGCCTTGAGTCTTTGTACTGCTGCCACCAGTCAGCTGCTTGATCTTTCAGTTGGAAGGCTGCAAACTTCACATAGTCATCTTCCTTCACGTTACTGCACTCAAAATGCTTCTTTATGTCGGTCAACCAATCCTCAGCATCAAGAGGGTCGACACAGTAACTGAAAGCTTTAGGATTGTTAGCCAGGAACTGGTTGAGAGTAGCATGGTGCTGCTGGAAGAAGTTGCCTTGATTCACTGGAACACCCTGATTAGCTTGATTAGCTTGCATCATCTGCATCATCTGCATCATCAACTGAGTGTTCTGAGCTGTAGTCTCCATAATTGCTCTCCAAGCCTCAGGCGGAGGAGGAGGGGAAGGAGGATGCTCTGGGACCTCTTCCACCTCTGGGTTAGCGTTTGGAACCTTTTTCGGAGCCATCCTGTAAGAGATGACCACGAATCAGCAATTGATTGACAAAAGGAATAAGCTGAATCAATGGAATGAATTGCAACAAGTCTTCACAATAATCATTCGAACAATAAGAACGAATGAAATCATCCGAACAAGAGGAACGAATGAATTTCTCAGTTAATTGATAACATCAGTCTTCACGAGAAGCCACATAGGGATCAAAAGGATAAAATAAATAAAACAACAAGGTACAGACGGAACAAACACAAGAGAGGAGTTTCGTTCTAACATCTTTGTGCTGAAAGCATATGAACGCGTTACGAAAAGGTTTTGCAATCCCCGGATCAGCATAGCCAAGGACCCTTTAAGATGCAACTCCTGATAGTAACCTCGGTCATATAACCTCTTCACTCAATGTCGAACCCCGAACTCACTAACCTGCATTCGTTGGAAGAATGCCTACGATCTACTGGATAAAACCCACCTATAGCTTTCCGAAAGATTCCAGTTATGCAATCAGGTGTTGGGGATACACGGGAAGCACCGCGCAATCAACTCTAACCTACATCCAGGTGTATCCATCCTTCAACACATAACCAGTCTTTCTCGGAAACTGTTTACCTCGGACCTTCGAAAAGCATCCACTATAACAAGCTATGGCAATACTCCCGAACTACCTCCCCAGTACTGGGTGATGTCGGGGTTATCTTGCCACTGGCCGTATAGGGGAGATTTTCGATGTCGGCCGTCTTAAGTATTTAGTACTGTCGCGATATGCTTGTTACAATGATACCCCGAAGCTCAACTCCTCGGTAACAGGAGGCATCGGGAACAATATCCTTGTCACAAGAACATCGAAACAATCCCAGAATACTCGCGGGATTCCTAAAAAAAATTTTGTGCAAATTTTGAAGATAGGAGAGACAAGAGTAGACGTCAGGAGTCCTCACCAGAGAGAAAGGGGATGAGAAGCAAAGAAATCCTACTCTCCGATATAATATAGGACTCAAAAAGTTTTCAGTGTGTGCCTAGACTCAACCGTCAACGGTTCGATCAAACAGTGGGGGCTCCTAGGTCGGAGAAGGCTCTGAATACCAACTTGTAATGCCCAGGATGGAGTTATACCTCCTACGTGTGGAGGCACGACTTAAAGGCATAAATCCATCCTAGAATGATCTCAAGTTTGGTAATCTTTGCACAACTCATGTAAAAGAGGGGATAGTAAACTGAAAATAGTTGGCTTACACTCGCCACGTCACAGAATTACAGTATAAGTCTCAAACATCATACATTAGGAACACTACAACCCTCTAAGGGCAAAAGCCAAATGTCAAAGTACCAAACTCAGATAAATAAACCACAGGCGGATCGAATCCTAGTAAGAGACTCCACTACTGATCGTCCGGGTAGCGCACATAGTACCGACTACGCTCCTCGTCGTACTCCCAATCCAGCTCGGTGCCATCACCTGGATAGCTCACAGCTGGACCTGCATCTGGTGTGTGAAGTAACTGTGAGCCACAGAGGACTCAGCAATCCCGTTCCCGGGTAACAGAACTATTTAAGCCTTTAGGTGAGGGAAAGGCTGAAGAAAAGTACAAGTCTGTAGCAGCAACTAGCATCTAGCTTACGTAAGTGAGAGCGAGAAGAGAAGGCATCGGCGAGAAGTGATCACGAAGTGATCCTAGCTACAAGCTCACAAACATAACCCCTCCGTGTTCAACTCCCGAATCCCTATTCGGAAATTGACAGTCACGGAACACACGCTGGTAGTGTATTAGTAACATTGTGTCAAGTTATCTACAACCGGAATTAACAAGCTCCCATCTGCCACATAACCGCGGGCACGGCTTTCGAAAGTTCAAACCCTGCAGGGGTGTTCCAACTTGACCCATTACAAGCCCACGATCCGCGGAGTCGCAACTCCAAAGTGGGAAGACCCGAGTATCCTCGGAATCCCGTGCTCAAGATATACCGAGCTAAGGTAAGGCTAATCCAGCAAATCCTCCCGGCGTGTCGACACCCTGATAGTAGCCGCGCGTATCTAAGTCTCAGGACACGACCGGATGGGCGAAGCTACGGGTGGATGCCAGATACCTCGAGTTGCCTCAAGGCGGCCCCGCAGGCTCCCCGTTTCGGACCAACACTCATGTGGAGCACTGGCCCGGGGTTGTTGATTAAGAAAGAGGGTTAATTACTCCCTATGCAAGTTTAGTTTGTTATTAGGCAAATAGTACCAATGTTGGGACTTGCTGGAAAATACTTGCACTTAGCGGTTTATCGAGGGGGTCCCATACACCCCAACCGTGTTAGAAACGCATAATCAAGGAACATAATACCGACTTATACGGATCCTAACGGCATGAGTGGAACAAAACACCAAGCAAAAGGCTTAGCCTTCCACCCTTGCCAATATATAGATGATTTCATTTTTAAGCATTTATATAGTGTGATATAACCCAACCAAACTTCAACATGAAGCAAGCATCTTCAATCTTCACCTGCAACTAGCAACGCTATAAGAAGGGCTGAGCGAAGCGTACTTAGCCAAGCAACGGTTTGCATAGGTAGGTTGGTTAAACATGGCAATTGGTTACAAGTAGGAGGCTGACAAGAAGAACATGGGCATCGAGGCAAAACTATAGATCGAGACTACTAGCAATAGGCAAAGATAGTAATGTTATCGGGGTTCGGTCATCTTGCCTGAAGAGAAGTCGTTCGGATCGTAAGAAGGGTCCTCGTGCTCAACCTCGTTGGAAACCTCGTGCTCAACCTCGTACCCGGTCTCAGCTTCCGGCTCTAAACAAAACAATCACACCAAGCACCAATCAACAAGATGCAATGCGCACTCGGGAAACATGAATGCATGATGGATGCACTAAAGATGCACATGGAGCACGTAAAACATCACTCAAGCAAAACACCTCAAATCAAGATAACAATCTGATATTATTAATCTACACAGAAAAACAATCAAGTTTGATATAAGATTCGCTGAAATCGGAGTTACGGGCTAAAAGTTATGCCCGAAACAAGATTTGAGCGATAGCTGAAAATTACAGCAACATAGCATCTTTGGAGCTCAAAATAATTAAGCTACAGCACCCAAAAGCATGGCAAAGGACATGAACACAAACTAGACATATAGTACAGCAACTAGGTCCAAAGTGCACCCCAACGGAGTCACGGATCAATAGCAATGATCTTGGACATATTGAACTTTGCAATAAAATTCTGGCAGCAGAATTTTATTGAAACTTTAGAGCAAAAGATAAACATGCTACAGCCACTCAAATGGACATGTGAGGATATGAATGGAAAGACAACAATATATACTACAAGGAACAATCAAAATCCACCCCAAAACTAACATGCTTTGTCCTAGAACCTCACACGAACATGGCATCGGAACGTTACAGATTTCAGACTTAGTGAAAAATCACCAAGTCCTAAAACAGCAATATCATCATGGCATATAAAAGAGCATGTTTAAGTCACCTCGAAACTAAACATGGCAAAGGGTAAGCACCTCATCAAAGTGCACATGAAGGTGATCCCGAAACACACAAGCATGCATCATAGAGGTGAACACAACGATTACAACAAGCTCAACAAGATGGCATTTCATAACAAGTGAAAGCACCTCATATGAACATGGCACTTTGCAACGATGATAACAAGGCAACAATAAATCTACCATGCAACCTATCACAAGCATCACGTAGTTCGTGGCAAGACGAACACGTGGACATGTCATTTGCATCATTTGGACAAACGAGCTAAAAGATATCACATGGCAAAGGTGGCATGAAAATAACACATAACAGCAGTTTATATCATGATGCACTCTTGCAACAGCAAAACAAGCCCCTAGATGATCTCTAACATGCATGACAACAACAGGTAAAACGTAGAGCACGTCTCCACGAACGTCTGGACATATTACACGCGCAAAACGGAGCAACACAGTAAAAGTTACAGCAGGTCAAACATTGCATATCAGAAAAACAGATCAGGGACTTGGTGGGGAAAAGGGGTCAACCTAGATCAGATCTGGAATTCGGGCCGGATCTGAAACTGTAGAGGGAAACGGGCCCGCGGAGTGGAGAGGCGGTGCGGTCGGCCCACTGAGGCGAGGAGGAGCGGCGGCGGCTCGGCCCAGCCGGCTGATGCGGCCCGGCGGCTGCGGGCTGGAGCGGGAGGCGGCCCGCGGGAGGCGCGGCGATGGCTGGCGGCGCGGTTCGGTGCAGAGGCGATGCGGGCCGCGGGGGTGGCGCGGACGAGCGGCGCCTGGGCCGCGGAGGGGAGGCGGCGGCCCACGCGACCGAAGCGGCGACGCGGAGCGGCTCCTCGGGCCTCCTAGCGACGGCGAAGCGGTCCCCCGAGCCTGGCGAGCGGAGCGACTCGGGCGGTCGGCTCGGTCGACCTGGAGGGCGAGCGTGGAGCGCGTTGACTCGGCGACGAAGCGCTGCGTCGATCGAGGGGATCCTCCTCGGGATCCAGATCGAAGGAAACGGCTGGAGATCTGCCAAGTGGTGGCTGGACTGAAAAAAAAATGGATCTGGGAAAAAAAGAGAGGGGAGGAGGAGGAAGAAGAAGGGGATGCCAAATTTAGACTAGGGTTTATTATATAGCAGGGATTTAGGGTTAGGGAGAGTT
Source organism: Secale cereale (assembly GCA_902687465.1). Classification (NCBI taxonomy): domain Eukaryota; kingdom Viridiplantae; phylum Streptophyta; class Magnoliopsida; order Poales; family Poaceae; genus Secale; species Secale cereale. The sequence continues at coordinate 260,467,553 of LR738709.1, read as the reverse complement.
TAGGGGCGCTAGGGGCCCTCCGATCGCGATCCGACGGATCCGATCGCGGGGATAGTTTAAAAGGGCCTAGGAGGAGATAAAAGAAAGCAGTAGGGGTGTTTCCGGGACGCGAAGTGAAGGCACATCGGACCCACACGGACAACGGATGGGAAAGTCAACGGAGTCCAAACGAGACGAGATTTGAGAGGCGGGTTGCACACAACAAAACAACAACACAGACAACAACCTCGCGGCACACCGGTAACGTAAAACGCCCGAACAACAAAGTAGGCCTACGGGACGTCACGGACACGTGAGGGAGCTCCGTAACGCGAAACGGACAACGGGAAGAAACACACGGAACCGGATGCAACCCACAACACAAAAGCAATGCGATGCACATGTCTACATGATATGAATGAATGCCACACACTCACACAACAAAACGACGAACGCCCGAAAGACAAAGAACCCGGAATGGAAATAGATGAAGCCGGAGATATATTATATACCCAAAAGGGAAAGTATTACATTCGGGGCATTACACCGGGCCACGCACACGGCTCTAGCGGCGGGCACCTCCCGTGCCGCCCCTCCCAGAGCTCCGCAGTCACTGCGCCCTCCGCCGCCGGCGTCCTACTTCCCGGCGTCTCCGTCGCTCGCTTACCAGCCGCCGCCCCCTGCCCCTAACCGTCGCCGCGGGGGGCGCCGCGGCAAGAGGCAGCACCAGTCCGGCGCGGGCGGAGCGTCTCGCCAGCCGCAGCCACAGCCGCTGCCCCCGGCTCCTTGGGCCGCTGCGACCAACCCTTGGACGGGGGTGGTCCACGCGTACACGATGCCCCGTGCCGCGGGCCCCCGTTCCAGCCGGGATCCTCGGCCCCCGCCCCGGCGCTCACCAGGCGCTACTCGCTGCCCCCGGCGGCTACACTACGGGATACACAGCGGGCTACGCCGCCCGGGTGTCTTCCCCGCTGCCCCTCCGGCCGCGGCCGCCGCACTCCCGCCTGCCCCTGGGACCCGGCTCTCCTTGCGGCGCTTCACTCCGCTCCTACACCCAACATATATACCGGCGGCAGTGACTGGTTCATGGACTCTGGGGCTACCACCCATATGACCTCCAACCCTGGTATCCTCCGCTCTGCTTCTCCAGTCTCTACCGCCTGTCGTATCACTGTTGGGGATGGTTCTTCCCTTCCCATTACTCATGTCGGTCATAGTTCCTTTCCGTCTAACTCCACGCCCATTCGCATGTCGCATTGCCTCTAATAGTCGCAACCCAATGGCGCAACCCAATGGCGCAACGGCCTCGAGAATCAAGAACGCTCGACAACGAAGATGGAAGGGAAGATCGTATACATGTCATAAGAAAGGGAGTTTATTTAGTGCTCCCTCGATGTATTGTTTCCTTTGTTTGGAGATTGATTATCATCCGTGAGTTAAGGTAAGGTTAATGTGATTGAGCGATTTTTCTGAAAATCAATTATTTGTTTTCTAATTAATGTGATTGAGTGATTTAGGTAAGGTTAATTAATTTAGATTTGATCTTTAGAGATTGTTCGTGATTAATTCTACATGACTAAATAACTTGCGCCAGTATGAAAAGTTCTGATATGTTCAGATTTTTTTCGTTGTGTGAGAGGGTGACACAAAAATAAACCGGTGAAGTCGGGGAAGGGGACGAAAAAAAAACCATCGAAGATGGAAGGAGGTACAAAAAAACCATGGGATGTGGGACGAAAAAAAATCTGGAAGTGAGACTACCAACCGCTCCATTAGAAGTAGAGATACTTGTAGAATACTCGTGCGTTGAGACGGTCATAAATATATATTTTACCGGTTGCACATATAAATATAATGCATATACAGAAATGATATCCCATAACAATGGCGAAGTAATTGAAATCCACTTAACTTGCAATGTAAGTCGATAAAAAATCTAACAGAACGATGCGTTCATAGAGAACAATGATCCAGGTAATTATCACTTACAAAATAAGATCTGCCTGATGTGTATAAATCATTCAGGTGAGTTAACAACTAACTTGAAATATAAATTGGACATACAAAAATCTCACTAACATAACATGGTGATTCATAAAAGATGTGCATCCGGGCGAGGCATTGCGATGGATTCAGCGCATAGGATCTTTCGCTTAGCTACGAGGTATGCATTGCACTGAGTGCGCAGCGCATGCCTCTCGTCAGGTGGTAGGCTTTATCTGCTTGCTCTTCGATGGGCATTCGGCTCGCATTCCTCTCTTCATTAGTTTTATTTTATCTAGCTTCTCTTAGACGTGCATTCATTTCCTCTCTTTGCTCGGGTGTTAGCTTATCTCGTCTTGCTTTATCACTTGTTTGGTGGACTTAATGGTGATTGACAATCCAGACAAGCTGCAGTAGGACAAAAAGGAACACTATTGCATCATACATGAGGATGGGGTTTAGTTTACAATTCGAAAATTCCAAATCATACCGGTCATCCAATAAAATGAATTTAAACCAATAATGAGGCTGGCCAACTCGCCTCCAGGAGGCTCCCCCGATTGGGCCTTCTGTAATGCCCAGGATGGGACTATACCTCCTACGTGTCGAGGGACGACTTAATGGTGTAAGCCCATCCTAGAATGATCTCAAGTTTGGTATCTTTGCACGACTTATGTAAAAGAGGGATTAAATTGCAAAAGGAGATAGCTGGCTTACACTCGCCACTTCACACAATACATTACATAAGCAAAACATCATTCAAAACATCACAACCCGACTACGGGTGAAGATCCAAAGAAAGATACCAAAACAACATACAGCCACAGGCCTAGATCGAATCCTAGTAGAAACCACTACTCATCGTCGAAAACCGACACAAGCAAATGGCCACGCTCTTCATCGAACTCCCGGAAGTTCTGATCCATCTCCTGCATCAAACTCGGCTGAACCTGCATCTGGTGTGGTGAAGTAACTGTGAGCCACAGAGGACTCAGCAATCCCGTTCCCGGGTAACATGACTATCTAAGCCTTGGGTGTGGAACAAGGCTGAAGAAAGAACAAGAGTCTGCAGCAGCAACTAGCACTAGCTTACGTATACGAGAGCGAGAAGAGAACGTGCCTCGGTCGAGAGATGATCACTAAGTGATCCTGAGCTAATCAAGTCAAACATAACCCCACCGTGTTCATCTCCCGAATCCCTTTCGGAAAACGACAGTCACGGTACTCACGCTGGTAGTGTATTGGAACATGGTGTGAAGTTTTCTACAACCGGATATTAACAAGCTCCCATCTGCCACATAACCGCGGGCACGGCTTTCGAAAGTTCAAGACCCTGCAGGGGTGTTCCAACATGGCCCATGACAAGCCCACGATCCGCGGAGTCGCAACTCCAAGGTGGGAAGACCCGAGTATTCTCGGAATCCCGTGCTCAAGATACTCCGAACTAAGGTAAGGCTAATCCAGCAAATCCTCCCGGCGTGCCGACACCCTAACAATAGCCGCGCGTATCTAGTCTCAGGCCACGACCGGATGGGCGATTCTACAGGTTTTTTCCAAACCTCGAGTTTCCTCGTGGTGGCCCCGCATACTCCCCGTGGAGCACTGGCCCGGGGTTGTTGATTAAAATAAAAGGGATAGGTAGTCCCTATGCAAGTTTTATTAGTTATTAGGCGAATAGTACCAATGTTGGGACTTGCTGGAAAAGACTTAGCACTTAGCGGTTTATCGAGGGGGCCCCATAACCCCAACCGTGTGAGGAACGCATAATCAAGGAACATAACACCGGTTTATACGGTTCCTAGCGGCATGAGTGGAACAAATCACCAAGCAAAAGGCTTAGCCTTCCATCCATTGCCAATATATATATGAGTTCATTTAAGCATTTATATAGTGTGATATAACCCAACAAACTTCAACATGAAGCAAGCATCTACAACTTCACCTGCAACTAGCAACGCTATAAGAGGGGCTGAGCGAAGCCTACGTATAGCCAATCAATGGTTTGCATATGTAGGGTGGTTAGACAGGTTCATGGTTACAATAGGAGGCTGACAGGAAACCATGGGCATCGAGGCAATATACTAAAGAGCGATACTCTAGCAATAGGCAAAGATAGTAATGGTATCCGGGTTCGGTCATCTTGCCTGGGATTCCACAAGGGAGAAGAACGGATCCATGAAGTAGACGGAGCAACATAGACGAGCGAATCCTCACAACTCCGGAACGAAACCGAAGCTAACAAGAGAAGCAACCGGAAAGAAGCAAACAACACGGTAAACACACAAGCATAAACATGGCATATGATGCACAAACAAGTATGATGCATGTCCGGTTTAAATATGCATGGCATGGCAAAGTGCACAAACAAAACTACAAGTTAAGTGGAGCTCAATATGCAACGAGTTGCATATTGACGAAACAGCACATTTTAATTATTTAATTGACTCTCGTTTATTTACAAGACAAGATTAAATGTTTGTTAACATGGCAAGAGGTGAAGCAAAAAAACCAAACTACCTATTTAGGCATTTTAAATGAGGCCAGAAAATAACAACAACAATTCCGGGAAAAATCCCCATGAGCATGTTTAGCAATTATTAAGCAAACAACAATTTAAACATATTAATGTTGTTAACATGATGCGGATGGCATGATCAAGTTTTATGCAATTTTATTAAAGAGTTAACATAAGGGATATGAAGTATTGTCACCGTGGTGGAAGGAAAGGGTGCCACGGCAACGATCCGAAAATGCTGCAACGGCAACATCTCGGTTCCGGTAACTCGTTGGGAGACCGGAGCAAAAGCAAAGGTGGAGTGAGCGAGCGGAACAAGATGAAAGGTGGGGTGATCCCGGCTTCCGGGTTCCCACGGGTCGACGACAAAAGAGGGCACAACGGACACGGAGCACACAAGGGAAACATCTCATACAACCACAAGCATACGTTCTCGGGTCATCGTCACGGGGTTATACCTTCGGAACGATCGTTTCGGGGCGGTTCGAGATCGAGGGACGTAGTGGAAGTAGTCGTTCTTGCAACTCGTAGAGGAAGTAGTGGAAGTAGACGTTCCGTAGAGGTACTCGTTACGTAGACGTTCTCGCGATTCGTAGAGGAAGTAGGCGTTCACGTGGTCGTCGAGGGAAGTAGTTGTACACGAGGCAACGAGGTCGTCGTGGTACACGTTCATGTATAGGTACTTGCGGTCTCGGCAATGGTAGTGGAAGTAGTTGTACAAGTCATTTTGTAGCCGTGTAGTCGAACTTGAAGGTCGTCGGCGACTCGAAGGGGTACTTGGGGTCTTCGGACTTGCCGGTCTCGTTCTGCGACGGTAGTCGAACTTGGCAAGCGATGGTCGTCGTGGTACTTGTCGCTTCCCGGATGTGTGGTCGTTCTCGTTCGTAGTTGTTCATGTCATCGGAGGGGTACTTGACGATAACACCGAAGACGAACTTGAAGCCACCGTGCGTAGATGTACATTGAAGAGGAACTTGACGAAGTTTCTGCTGGACCAAAACAAAAACACGAAGCCGAAAGGAAGAAGCACAGCAGCAGCAAGTCTTGCGTGAAGGGGCCATGGTAGCAGCATGGCGGGGATGCAGCAGGGAACTCCCCTCCCTGCAGCGAGGAAGAGAGGCACAGGCGTCGCGGCAGGAGGGAGCTCGCTGGGTTCGCGAGCGGGGAGAAGGACGGCGGCTCCTGGCCGACCGCTGCTGGCTCCGGCTTGAGGAACGAGGGAGGCGGGCCTGGCCGGCCTGGGGCGCGCAGGGCGGCGGCCATGGCGAGCGGACGACGCGGCCATGGGGCGGCCGGCTCGCGGAAGAAGCGGCGGGCGCGGCGTGCGGCCTGGAGACTCGATCCGGAGGGAAGGCGCTCGAGCGAGGCGGCTGGAGGGGAAGGCCTGAGGGCCGGTGGCGATGGGGTGCGGGCACAGGGGAGCTCGAGGGAGGAGGGCTCGGGCGAGGAAGATCGATAGGGAACGGGGTGCTGCGAGGGAGATGGGGTGAGAGGTGCGGTCGGGCTGCGAGATGGGATCGGGCACTGGGGCTCGGGCTCCTGGCGTCGAGGCTGGAAGGAAGGGGTCGCGAGGAGATCGATGATGAGGGGTGCGGCGCTGAGGGGAAACAGGGAATCGGGATCGAACGAGCGGCGCTAGCTAGGGTTTAGGAGGGAATTTGGGCCGGCTGGCCTAGAAGGCTGAGGAAGGAGATGTGCCAGGAGGAAGTTTGGGCCAGGAGGGAAGGGAGGCTGGCCTCGGGCCAGAAGGAAGAGTTGGGCCAGCTGGAAGGGAAGCTGGCCTGCGGCTGGGATGAGGCCTAGATGGCCTCTCTCTCCTTCTCTATTTCTTTAGCAGAAATAAAATAGAGAGAGTTCGAAAAATAAGACAAGAGGCCATGAACCGAAAATAAAAGATGGAACATTTTTGTAAGGCTTTATGGAATATTACCAACCCAACAAAAATGGTTCCAACAAAATAAGGAAGATATGCAAGTGTGTTTCGGTGGTTCCAAAACAATGGAATATTTATTTATAATAGCTCCATAATATTAGGAGGATATGTTATAAAGAGAAGTCACACTTCCCTCGATTTAAATGGACCGAAGGTCCACACAATTTATTTAAGTTGAGATGCAAAGAAATATGACATGATGGCATGATGACATGATGCAATGCAAAAATAAATAACACAAGCACAAAAGAAACACACGGGAGAACCCGGAACATCTGGAATCTCTGGAATCTTCTGGGACGTCGGTCTTCGGGCGTCACAACTCTCCCACACTAACAGAGGATTTCGACCCGAGATCCTAGAGATATCACCGGGTAAAAACGGAAGAGGAAGAGGTAAAGCAAAGTTGCTTCTTTGATAGACGAGTGAAACCACGAACCTGAGAGGTTGAACAAGTTGAAAGAAGAATACCAAGGAGACGAACGAAGATGAAAACACTCCATTAGAAAAGAGGAACAAGGAGCATTACCAGAACCTTGTAGGTTGAAAGACATGAAGCAAGAGCTCACGGATGACGAAAGAATTTCAAAACCACTCCGGTTAACCAAAATTGAGAAGGAATAAGAACGAAATAATTTGGACAACACTCCGTCTGAAAATGGAAGGAATTAACAAGAACTTGAGAAGATGGGATGATACTTGATGAAAACAACAACACACAGGCTCCGGAACATTGAAAGAATGGCACAAAGGGTAAGAAAGATTCAGATATCACTCCGGTTGAAAAGACAGGCAAAACTTGATAAGATGAGAGAATTTGAATGAAGAATACCACACTCTAGTTAAATAGATAACAAGGAAAAGAACATGATCTTGACAAAACGAGATGATGGTCACGAGAGAGCAATATCACAATGCCTCCGGAATGAAAGAATAGAATATAGTTCAATGAAAGAAATGAACGGAAAAAAGTATGACAACTTCTCTCAAGATGAATTAGAAAATCCTCCTTACAAAGAAGGGTTGAATGGGGTTGATGGAAAAATCACCGAAAGCGGACACGTGTCCCGCCGCCGCTCCCCACCGCGCCGGCCCGCGAGGCCCGACGCGGGCCCACCACCGCCGCCCTTCGAGCCCGTCCGCCTCCGAGCCCTCCGCTCCTTGGCTCCCGTCCGTCGCCGCCCGCGCGCGGGTCGCCGGCCTCCGCGCCCGTCGCCCGCCAGCGCCGGATCCGCCGCCGCCTCCGCCGGCCACCAGTCACCGCCGCCCCGAGCTTCTAGCTCCCGCCGGCGCCCGCACGTTCCGCCGCCCGGGCCCTCGCCGTCGGGTGCCCTCGCCGGCTTCCTCCGGCACCCTCGCCGGCCGGAGTTGCCGCGACCGCCGGCCGCCGCCGAACCAGCCCGCCGCCGAGGCCGCCGCGGGATCCCGATCCAGATCCGCCGCTTCTGCCCGAACCCTAATGGGTCCCGCGACCCGGTGCCCGCGGACCCGCTTCGCCCGAACCGCCCCGCGACCCGCGTTGACCGATCCGATCTGAGGTTGACCCCGTTTTCCCCCAAGTCCTTTTAGTGATTTTAGTTGTCTGATGGCTTCTTGTGATGGCAATAAGTGCTTGTCCGTTTTCTGCATATGATATGTCAAAATGATCATGGTGATGTGTACTACGTTTTGTTCCATTGTGTCATGCATGTTTGAGTCCATCTAGATGTCTTTATCTTCGTGACAAGAGTGCTACTTGATATAAACTGCTGCTACTTGTTATTTTCATGCCATGTTTAAGATGTGATAACTTGGTGCATGTTTATCCAAATGAAGCAAATGAGATGTCAAAATGTTCATCATGAGATGCTCTACACGTTGGTTGCTGTAGCATGCATGTTAGAGTTCATATTGCCATGCTTATCTCTGTTGCAAAAGTGCATGTGGCTGTTAGGTTTTGTAACTTATTACGAGATGCGTAGTTGAGGAGCTTGTTGCTATTGATGTGTTTGCCCCATGTTGCATGCTCATATGTTTTAGATTCTCCATCATGTGTTCTTTGCTGTGGTGCAAACCATTTGCCATGTTATGCTTTAAGATGACCTAAACATGCTCGCAAACATGCCATGATAATGTTACTGTTTTAACACTTAGTGAAATTTCACTAAGTCTGGAATCTGTCTTATCCTGATGCTATGCTTGCTTGTTGTCCTAGACAAATCCATGTTAGTTTTGGGGTGGCCATTGATCATTCTTTGTTGTATATGTTGTTGTCTATCCATCCATGCCCTCACATGCTCATTTGGGTTGCTTTAGCATATTTGATTCTTGCTCCCAAGTTGCTATAAAATATTACTGTCAGGTTTTTATTGTCTTGTTCAAAATGTTGTAGCCTTGTTGCTATTGATCCAAGCTCATTTGAGTACGATGAAGAACGTAGTCGATACTATGTGCACTATCCCGATGATCAGTAGTGGTTTCTACTAGGGGCGATTCAGACCTGTGGCTTTATGTATTTTGGTATCTTTCATTTGGATCTTCACCCGTAGTCGGGTTGTGATGTTATTTGGATGATGTTTTGCTATGTAATGTATTGTGTGACGTGGCGAGTGTAAGCCAACTATCCTTTTGCAATTTCATCCCTATTTTTACATGAGTCGTGCAAAGATACCGAACATGAGATCATTCCAGAATGGGCTTATACCTTTAAGTCGTGTGAAAGTGCAACTAATCCCCGGGTGGTTTTGGTAATTAATAACAACATATATATCATTGAACTAATATTTACTTGAGAATCATTTCAGAAAAGTTCGATGATATGGGTATGGAAATGTCTGAAGAAGTGGACCCCTCAAAATGCTAAGACAAGCATTGGCAAAAGCTCAAGACTCTATTTTTGGTTTAGTGATCAAAGATCACATTGAGTCCATAGGAAAAGCCAATACTATTAAAAGGGGATGAGGTTGTGTTAATGATCTAGTTGCTCAAGTGCTTGGTGATCTAGCTCCCTCAACTATCAGCACTCTTCACTACTTAACACACTCATAAGTAATCTCGGACAAACCGATTCTGCAAACTCAGTCCCACCGAGATGAACCACCTCAGTTATTCCTCCAAACCCTAATTTCTCGGTCCATCCGATTCTGAGTTTCGGTCTCACCGAAAATGGACTGCCAACCTTCTGTAACCAATTGACATCATTTCGGAATATCCGAGTTGTTACTTTCGGTCACACCGAGATGGCAAGCTCCAACCTTTGACTCACTTCGGACACACCGAGATGGTATTTTCGGTCCCGCCGAAAATCCCAACGTTCACTATATTTGAACTTTCGGTCTGACCGAGTTTTCACTTCGGTCTCACCGAGATTGGTCAAATGTGTGTGTAACGGTTGAATTTTGTGTGGAGGCTATATATACCCCTCCACCCCCTCTTCATTCGTGAGGAGAGCCATCAGAAAGTACCACCACTTCTACCATACACTTTCTGAGAAGTGAACCACCTACCCTTGTGTTGAGATCAAGCCATTCCATTCCTACCATATGAAACTTGATTTCTAGCCTTCCCAAGTTGCTTTCCACTCAAACCTTTCTTCCACCACAGCCATATCAGTGAGGAGAGTTGAGTGTTGGGGAGATTATCATCTGAAGCACAAGAGCAAGGAGTTCATCATCATCAACACCATCTATTACCTTTTGGAGGGTGGTGCCTCCTAGATTGGTTAGGTGTCGCTTGGGAGCCTCCGTCTTTGAGATGTGGAGTTGAACCAAGAAGTTTGTAAGGGCAAGGAGATCGCCTACTTCGTGAAGATCTACCCCGAGTAAGGCTAGTCCTCCGTGGGCGTAGGCCATGATGGAATAGACAAGGTTGCTTCTTCGTGGACCCTTCGTGGGTGGAGCCCTCCGTGGACTCACGCAGCCGTTACCCTCCGTGGGTTGAAGTCTCCATCAACGTGGATGTACGATAGCACCACCTATCGGAACCACGACAAAAATCTTCGTGTCACCAAACTGCGTTTGATCTTCTCCACCTCTCTTTTACATGTGCAATTTACTTTCCGCTGCTTATACTCTAGAATTGCATGTGTAGGGTGATACTTGAATTGATCCTAATTGTGAAACTGCCAAAAACATTGCATGATCTAAAAGCAGATTTTTTTATATTGTCAAGTAGTCTAATCACCCCCCCTCTAGACCTACTTTCGATCCTACAAGTGGTATCAGAGCTTTGGTCTCCATTGTTTTGGTTTCCATTGCATTGGACTCCATAAGCTTGGTTTCACAACCTAGGAGAGTATGGCGTCTAGTGAGGGTAATTATCGTAGAGGTCCTTACTTTGATGGTACAAATTTTGCTAGTTGGAAGCATAAAATGAAAATGCATATTCTTGGTCATAACCCAGCCGCATGGGGCATTATTTGTGTTGGTATGCAAGGTGATTTCTTTGAAGAAGGAAAAGTTCCGGATCGCGAAGCTACACCCGAAGAGTTGCGGATGTTGCAAAACAATGCTCAAGCTTGTGACATTCTCTTCAATGCTTTGTGTCCCGAAGAGTTCAACAAAATCAGCCGTCTTGAGAATGCTAAAGAGATTTGGGATACTTTGGTTGAAATGCACGAAGGTACTGAATCTGTGAAGGAATCAAAGCTAGATATTCTTCAAGGTCAACTTGACAAGTTCAAGATGAAGGATGGTGAAGGAGTCGCTGAAATGTACTCTAGGCTTGCTCTCATCACAAATGAGATTGCCGGCTTAGGAAGCGAAGAAATGACCGACCGATTCATCATTAAGAAGATTCTCAGAGCTTTGGATGGAAAGTATGACACCGTGTGCACTTTGATCCAAATGATGCCAAACCACAAGACTCTCAAGCCAACTGAAGTCATTGGAAGAATTGTTGCTCATGAGATGACACTTAAGGATAAGGAAGAGCTTCACAACAAGTCAAGTGGTGCTTACAAAGCTACAAGTGATGCTCCTACTACCTCAAGTGACAAGCTAGTTTCCAATGAAGAGATAAGCCTAATGGTCAAGAACTTCAACAAGTTCTACAAGAATAGAGGCAAAGAAAGAAGCTCAAAGTCTAGATCATATGATGAAAAGAGATCTTCTAGCCGTGATCGAAACTGCTACAATTGTGGAAGACCCGGACACTTCTCAAACGAGTGTACGGCTCCCCACAAGAGAAGAGAAGAATCTCCAAGAAGAAGAGCAAGAGATGAGTCACCTCGGAGAGAGAGAAGGAGTAGAGATGATCGTTATGAACGAAGACCCTCTCGGAGAAGCAAGGATTCGGAGAGGAAAGACAAGTCATCAAGGAGCTACACAAGAAGAAGACATCAAGCTCATGTTGGTGAATGGGTCTCCGGCTCCGACTCTGACAGTCAATCCGATGGAAGCTATCACTCCGACTCCGACTATAGTCAAGATGAAGGTGTTGCCGGACTTGCACTTGTATCCTCCAACTCCAACTCCTACGACTTATTTGATTCACCAAATGAGGGAATTGGAAGATGCTTCATGGCTAAAGGCCCCAAGGTAACACACCCTGAATTCATTGACTTTGATAGTGATGAGGATGACTTGCTTGGTGAAGATGAGCTCTTGCATGATAAATCTAGTGAGCTTAGTAATGATGAAAATGCTAGCAGTCTTTATAGTCGAGAAGAGTCGAATGACAATGCTATGAAGGAGATTGAGCGTCTAACTAAAGAACTAAACACTCTTAAGTTAGCTCATGAAACAACTCAAGAAGATCATAGAGAGCTCCTAAGATCTCATGAGAAGCTACGCTTCGAGAAGCTCACTCTAGAGCAAGAACATGAGTTTCTGAAAGCGATCAATGACGATCTTCGAAAGAAGAGTTCTTCATATCTTGCCAAACGACTTCTCTTGTCTAATTTCTTGCCACCTATTAAGACTAAGCATGACAAGCATAAGAAAAATTCTTCCTCTAGTAGTAACAATGACAATGTTAAATCAAATGTTGTTACTTCTAGTAGTTCTCTTGATTCCACTAACAATGTTTCAAGCCAAGTTACACTTGAGCAAGAAAATAGCTTATTGAAGGAAATCATAGAGAAAGGTGTCTACAAGAGTCTTGCCGGAAGCAAGAACTTTGAGGAGATTGTTCGCAAACAAGGAAGACACCGGAAGAATCAAGGGATTGGTTTTGAGCGAAAGTTCAACGCCGAAGGTGTTGAGTGGGAAGAAGGTCAATACCATACTCCACAGTTTGTCTCACAAAAGGAGAAGTATGATCCTACTTCTTCCAATGTGGAACAAGCTCAAGATGACCTTCCACCACAAGACCACAAGCTAAAGGCCAAGGACAAGCTTCAAGAGGAGATTGATGCATTCATTGAAGCACCTCAAGCCATGGTCAAGTGGGTTCCCAAGGACACATCAAGTTCTACTTCGTCAAGCTCAACTACAACACCAAGGATTCCCATCAAGATGATGTGGATCCCAAAGAAGGAGAACTAGTAGGTTCTTGAGGGTGACTCCGCCAACAAACTTCACTCATATTCATTTTGGCAAGAACTTGTGCAATCAACTTCCACATCATGCACTTGTTCATGGAGTCACAAACCCTCTTGTTGGTAAGTCAAGGGACAAGGTAATCATTGCTTTCATGGACATCATCTTTTGTGTACTTCACTCTATGTCTATGGATATTCTTGTTTGTTCCTTGTGGGACTAACCCATGTAGGTATTGAAAGTGCCCTAATCCAAAGGATTGCTCCCAACTTTTGATGATCTGCATCAACATTGAGCATCCACATCTTCAACATCTACATGAAGTCTTCTACGACAACCCAAGGTTAGTTTGACCCTTTAAAAGGGGTTCTCACATCTAGGGGGAGCTTTGCTCTAAAAATTGAGCTAAAGCATCTCCAAATGATGTGAACACATAAATGCTTTTTGTAAAAGTGGTAACCCCACTTGTGCTTAAACGATGAGTATGACCTATGATCAAATGTTCTCATTTGGCTCCTAAGTCAATATACTCATATATAGATGACCTAGTCATCGACAAATTGTGTGCTAGTAGCTAGAGTGATTGGTTGTGCATGTTTGACACATATTTCAGTTGCTATCTTATTGTGTGAGCATGTTGAATGCATGATTTTATCCATTCAAGGACATCCATTTGTTGTTTTGATTGTTTTGTTTTCTCTTTCTGGCCAAATGGATGGACAAGAATGCCTAAGCACCTTTCCCTAGCTATCTATGCTTTCTTGTCTCAAATTCTATTCATGCTCATATCACAACTTTGAACAAGTCTTTTTCGGACAGTCCGAGTGAGGAGCACTCGGAACCACCGATTCGTCTAAGGCTGACTTCCAAAACCTTCTAAGTCCATTTCAGTCTGACCGGCTTCTCAATCTCGGTCCAACCGAAATGCTTAGACTGATCTAGGTTTCATCTCGGTGAAACCGAGTTCAAACTCTCGGTCTGACCGATATGCGTAACTGCACAGCAGTTATACATCTCGGTGACACCGAGTTTTTCAACTCGGTCCCACCGACAGCATGGGGTTATATATACCTGAGGGCTGCGCGAGATTCAATTCTTCAAACCGTTCGCCCCCAATACCCCTGCTGCCGTCGCCCTGGTCTACGGATCGTCGCCGTCGTCGCCTGTGCGCCCTCGCCGCAGGTCTCCGCCGCCGTCAACGGTAATCATCTCCATCGTTGCCGCCGTAGAGGGACACCACCAAGTTAGGGTGTGTCCCGATCCCTTTTCGTGCTCCCCTTCCGATTCTTGCACGATAGGCTTGCCATGATTCAATCCACGTTTGAGATATTCCCTATACATTAGTTCAGATCTTCTAGTTTCGAGGAAAATTCTTAGGTTTAGGTTTCCACGGAATGCATCTCGGTGAAGCCGATTTTTGAAACTCGGAATGACCGATTTGGCCTCTCGCCATTGCACTGCATCATTCGGTTTAACCGAGTTGTGCCAATCGGAATGACCGAAGCGTAGTTTCAGTGAAACCCTAAGTTATCGGTAGGACCGAAACCCATTTCGGTCTGACCGAAAGTGGTGTGTAGGTTTCTGTTGAGCACTTCGGTTGCACCGAAACTTGAAATCGGTTTGACCGAAATACATTCTGTGAAAACTCAAAACTAAGTTTTGAACTCATTTTTTTTGCAAAAACCTCTGCAGTTGTGATAACTCTTCTACTCTGCCTATACCTTATCTTTTCACAGGTTTTTCAGCCATGTCAGATGTCAGTGACAGCCAGAACAGGTCTGAATCTCCGTTTGCTGAAATTCCAGAGGCAGATACAAGTCCTGCTAGCAGCTCCAGTGATGATGGTGAGAGGAGCACCCCTAGTGGTTTGCCTCCTGCAGCCACCAGAACCAGGAAGAAGAGAACTTCTGATGATGAGGACTCTGACTTTGTTGCTGAGGAAGTTACCTCCAAGCCAAAGAGGAATGTGGTTGCCAAAGAGCATCAAGGGCAGCAGTCAAGGAAAGGCACAAGCAAAGTGAAGCAGTCAGCAGTTGCAAAGAAGCTCAACTTGGAAGAGCCTGCTCCAAGCAAGGTGAAGAAGACTTCCAAAAGGAAGAGGGTAGTATATGCTGAACCTCAAGATGATGCTGCAGAAGAAGAAGAAGAAGAAGAAGCACCCCAGCCTCCTCCTCAGAAAGCTAAGTTCATGGGTGATGCTATTCGGGCTCAAGCCTCCTCTAAGCCCAAGAAGCCTGCTCAAGCCAAGGCAGCTCCAGCCAAGCCCAAGAGAACAACCAGAAGCATTCCAGCTTCTGAGAAGAACAAAGGTGAGATGCCACCGTCTGAATCAGATGAAGAGCATGTGTTGCTTAAGCTCCGTCCCAAGTTGCCACTCCACAATGATGCTCATCCTCAAGCTGAGGACATGAAGGCAAGGAAGGACAAAGGTCTCAGGCTATGGAGACAGTCTGATCCATATGCTGTAAGGAGAAGGACTGCTGTGGACCCCAGATTCCACACCAGAGAGCAGCAGGATTTCTATGAGACCGTGCTGATGGATAAGAAGCCCATTGTTGCTGACACTAGGTATGTTGACTGGAAGTATATTGACAGTGAAGAGCATCGGGACTTCTTTCCCCATGTGCATGAGAGCTTTACTGCATGTGGAGTTGCTGATTTTGTGGGTCAAGAGCTGACAGCTTGGAATGACGAGATGATCATGCAGTTCTATGCCACAGCCCACTTCTATCCTGATGGCAAGATCACCTGGATGACTGAAGGTCAACGGTTTTCTTCGACTGTTGAAGAATGGGCAGAACTTCTGAACGCTCCAGTGCAGAGAGAGGACGACATTGATGTCTATGGGATTCCTAAGAAGAGTCATGATTCCATGAAGAACATGTACAAGGAGATCCCGGCTGCTGATTTGGAAGGATGGAAGCTTGGCTCAGTGTACTATCTCCAGGCAGGTCTGACCACCACTAACACTATTCTGAGGCATACATTGATGCCTAAGTCTGGAGACCACCGGATGATTCGAGGCTATTCTATCAACATGCTGCACATTCTCGATGAGAAAGCACCTTTTAAGGTGATGGACTTGATGGTAGAGACCATTAAGAGGACTGCAGCTGACCAGAAGAGGTCGTGTGGGTTTGCTCCGCAGATTCAGATGCTCATCAACACCAAGTTTGGCACGGGCAAATTCATGTTGGATAGGAAGCACTTGCCACTGCAGCCAGAGCATGAGGACAACGTAGTTGTGATGGATTAAGAGGATCCTACCTCAGTTGAAGGACAGGCCAAAATCGAAGCTGCGAAGAAGGCTAAAGCTGACAAAGAGGCAGCAGCAGCAGCAGCTAAGCCAAAGAGCTTTGGAGAACAAATTCTTGAAGCTACCCAGAGGATTGAACAACGCCTGGCCAGCATTGAGCAATCTCAGGAGAGCCTAGAGAGGATTGTCGAGGACAAGATCCACGCTCTGGACGTGAAGCTGACTGAGATTCAGGTGTCTGTCAACAAGCTTGAGGCAGACATGGAGGAGACAAGGCAGGAGAGAGCAGAGCTTATGCAGGATGATCTAGTCCAGGACTCTCATCGCCAGACTGCTCAGGTTCCCAGAGGATCCGGATCTGCAGCTATCCCAGTGACAGACTCCAGGGCTACCACTTCAGCACCAGCTACAGCTCCAGCAGTTGCTCCAGCTCCAGCATCCACTCCTCCACCGCAGACATCAGCAGAAGTCTTCGCCGATGCAGCTATCTCTACACCGACATCTACCCAGACGGGAGCCGCCAGCAGAGCCCGCAGTGACGCTTAGCTCTATACCTTTTCGAACTTTTTGGTAACTTGTTGCCAAAGGGGGAGAAATTGTTATAGATCATAGGGCTTCGAGAGAGAGAGTGCTCTTTCGTCTTTCGTTCTTTTGCCGGTTTTTCTTTGAGATACAGTGATTTCTTTTGGTTCCTGAAACTTTAAGTGTGCTTGCTACCACGTTTGATGCTACCTTAATGAGTGCTTAGTCATACTATGCCTTAATGTGTGCTTATTGCTTATCATATGCTATTCCTTATTGTATGGCTATTTACTCTTGTCTTGGTGATTGAGTGCATGTTACTCATTCTTATCATTTTGTGCGCTCCACCAAGATGTATGTGACATGGAAGAGTGACCCATAATCCTAATCGATTGTGCATTTGCATTCAAACGCAAATTTTAAATAATGCACAAATTTAGGGGGAGCTCTTGCTTATCACATACTTCTCAAAGCGACGATATCATTCATTGATTATATCTTTTGTCGAAGCTTTGATCTATATGTTGTCATCAATTACCAAAAAGGGGGAG
Source organism: Secale cereale (assembly GCA_902687465.1). NCBI lineage: Eukaryota > Viridiplantae > Streptophyta > Magnoliopsida > Poales > Poaceae > Secale > Secale cereale. Next base: position 260,450,356 of record LR738709.1, on the reverse strand, counting down.
ATTGAAAGTGCAACTAATCCCCGGGTGGTTTTGGTAATTAATAACAACATATATATCATTGAACTAATATTTACTTGAGAATCATTTCAGAAAAGTTCGATGATATGGGTATGGAAATGTCTGAAGAAGTGGACCCCTCAAAATGCTAAGACAAGCATTGGCAAAAGCTCAAGACTCTATTTTTGGTTTAGTGATCAAAGATCACATTGAGTCCATAGGAAAAGCCAAAACTATTAAAAGGGGATGAGGTTGTGTTAATGATCTAGTTGCTCAAGTGCTTGGTGATCTAGCTCCCTCAACTATCAGCACTCTTCACTACTTAACACACTCATAAGTAATCTCGGACAAACCGATTCTGCAAACTCAGTCCCACCGAGATGAACCACCTCAGTTATTCCTCCAAACCCTAATTTCTCGGTCCATCCGATTCTGAGTTTCGGTCTCACCGAAAATGGACTGCCAACCTTCTGTAACCAATTGACATCATTTCGGAATATCCGAGTTGTTACTTTCGGTCACACCGAGATGGCAAGCTCCAACCTTTGACTCACTTCGGACACACCGAGATGGTATTTTCGGTCCCACCGAAAATCCCAACGTTCACTATATTTGAACTTTCGGTCTGACCGAGTTTTCACTTCGGTCTCACCGAGATTGGTCAAATGTGTGTGTAACGGTTGGATTTTGTGTGGAGGCTATATATACCCCTCCACCCCCTCTTCATTCGTGAGGAGAGCCATCAGAAAGTACCACCACTTCTACCATACACTTTCTGAGAAGTGAACCACCTACCCTTGTGTTGAGATCAAGCCATTCCATTCCTACCATATGAAACTTGATTTCTAGCCTTCCCAAGTTGCTTTCTACTCAAACCTTTCTTCCACCACAGCCATATCAGTGAGGAGAGTTGAGTGTTGGGGAGATTATCATCTGAAGCACAAGAGCAAGGAGTTCATCATCATCAACACCGTCTATTACCTTTTGGATGGTGGTGCCTCCTAGATTGGTTAGGTGTCGCTTGGGAGCCTCCGTCTTTGAGATGTGGAGTTGAACCAAGAAGTTTGTAAGGGCAAGGAGATCGCCTACTTCGTGAAGATCTACCCCGAGTAAGGCTAGTCCTCCGTGGGCGTAGGCCATGATGGAATAGACAAGGTTGCTTCTTCGTGGACCCTTCGTGGGTGGAGCCCTCCGTGGACTCGCGCAGCCGTTACCCTCCGTGGGTTGAAGTCTCCATCAACGTGGATGTACGATAGCACCACCTATCGGAACCACGACAAAAATCTTCGTGTCACCAAACTGCGTTTGATCTTCTCCACCTCTCTTTTACATGTGCAATTTACTTTCCGCTGCTTATACTCTAGAATTGCATGTGTAGGGTGATACTTGAATTGATCCTAATTGTGAAACTGCCAAAAACATTGCATGATCTAAAAGCAGATTTTTTTTTATATTGTCAAGTAGTCTAATCACCCCCCCTCTAGACCTACTTTCGATCCTACATCGTGCCTCGACACGTAGGAGGTATAGTCCCATCCTGGGCATTACAAGTTGGTATTCAGAGCCTTCTTCGACCTAGAAGCCCCCACTGATTGATCGAATCGTTGACAGTTGAGTCTAGGCACACACTTAAAAGGTTTTGAGTCCTATATATATATTGGAGAGTAGGAATTCTTTTGCTCCTCATCTCTTTTCACTCTGGTGAGGACTCCTGACGATTACTCTTGTCTCTTCTACTCTCAAAAATTCACCATTTTTTTTTAGGAATCTCGCGAGTATTGTTTGGATTGTTCCGATGTCTTTGTGACGAGAACATTGTTCTCGATGCCTCCTGTCATTAGGGGTTGTGGCAGTGTCCCGGGGAGGTGAGCTCCGAGGTGTTGTCGTCACAAACATATCGCGGCAGTTCTATAATACTTAAGACGGCCGATGTCGAAAACTCTCCTATGCGGTTAGTGGCAAGATAACCCCGACATCACCCAGTACTGGGGAGGTAGTTCGGGAGTATTGCCATAGCTTGTATAGTAGATGCGTTTCGAAGGTCCGAGGTAGACGGTTTCCGAAAATAACTGGTTATGTGTTGAAGGATGGATACAGTTGGATGTAGGATTAGAGTTGAGTGCGCGATGCTTCCCCTGTATCCCCAACACCTGATTGCATAATTGGAAACTTTCGGAAATTAATAGGTGGGTTCATCTAGTAGCTCATAGGCATTCTTCCAACGAATGCATGATATGGAGTTCGGTGTTCTACATTGAGTGAAGTAGTTTTATGGGCGTTGTTCTGATCGGGAGTTGCATCTTAAAGGGTCCTTGGCTATGCTGATCCGGGGATTGCAAAACCCTTTTGTAACACGTTCCATAAGCTTTCAACACGAATATGTCGAACGAAGCTTCTATCTTGTATTTGTTCTATCTGCTCCTAGTTGTTTTTTATTTACCTTTTGTTCTCCCAAGTGGTTTCTCGTGAAGATTGTTGTTACTATTAAACTGTGGATTACATTCGTGCATTCTTGTTCGAATGTGCTTGTGAAGACTATGTTGCAATTTCTAGCCGTTGATTCAGCTTATATTTTTTCTCCATCAATGGCTAATAGTTGTCATCTCATTCAGGATGGCTCCTAAAAAGGTTCCCAACACTAACCCAGAGGGTGAAGAGGTTCCTAATCGTCCTCCTTCACCTCCTCCTCCGTCTGAGGCCTGGAGAGCAATTATGCAAGCGACGAACCAGAACACCCAGATGCTTTTGCAAATGACGCAGAACATTCAAGCAAATCAAGCAAATCAGGGTGCTCATGGGAACCAAGGCCAAGGCAATTTTTTCAACCAACATCACTTTGCTACGCTCAACCAATTTCTGGCAAACCAACCAAAGGCATTCAGTTACTGTGTGGACCCTCTAGATGCTGAAGACTGGATAACAGATATCAAGAAGCATTTCGAGTGCAGTAACGTCAGGCCCGAGGACTATGTGAAGTTTGCAGCCTTCCAACTCAAGGACCAAGCAGCTGATTGGTGGTAGTAGTACAAAGATTCCAGAGAGGGGCGTGTAATCTCCTGGGATGACTTCTGCAAGGACTTTCGTTCTCACCACATTCCAACAAGTGTTGTCGAGGGTATGCGTGAGCAATTCCGCAACCTGAAGCAAGGCTCAATGTCTGTCTACCAATATAATGTCAAGTTCCAGAACCTTGCCCGCTATGCCAAGAAAGACATCCCAGATGCCAAGAGCAAGATCTATCAGTTCCGTGGTGGTCTGAAGGATGAACTCCAACTAGCTCTCACCTTGTTCGAGCCTGATGAGTTTGATCAATTCTATAACATGGCACTTAAGCAAGAGGCAGCCCAGCTCAAGATGGAAGCTTCCAAAAAGAGGATCAGAGATGCTGTTCACTCCTCCTCTTCTTCTCAAGTGGTCGCAAAGCAATAGAAGTTTTGGCTTCCACCTCCTCCAGTGATCCGACCTCCCAACAACAACAACAAGAATTCTGGTGGCCGTGGTTTCTCCCACCCACACAACCAAGGCAATCAGTCCAAGTCGCAGTACCAAGCTCCGAGACCAAGTGTTCCTCCTCCTCGTCCACTTTCTGAGGTCACTTGCTACAAATGTGGTCTGAAGGGTCATTATTCCAACAAGTGCACCAACCAGAGGCGCCTTCCGCCTCCTCCACCTGTCAGCACTGCTATTGTCAAGCACAATCCCAAGCATGCAAGAGTGAACCTGATGAGTGCAGCTCAAGCAAAAAATTCTTCTGATGTGATAATTGGTAATCTTCCAGTTAACTCTATTCCTGCAGAGGTCTTGTTTGATTCTGGTGCATCACTTTCCTTCATGTCATGTCCATTTTCATCTAAGCATAATGTGGGCACAATGGACTTGTGATGTAGGGTGGAACCCTAATCAGCAGATCTTTCACGTTTGGAGGATATCCCACGATGAACACGGAGAACACCAGGCGGAAACGGGGGAAAACACGAGAGGAAACACACAAATCAACACGAAGATGATCACACAAGTGCTAGATCCACGATACACATCAAGATACACGGTGCATAGTCAACGGCGGTAGTACAAAGATAGTCTTCTCCCGGAGGAGGTCTTGGTTATCCCGTAGGATCTTCCCCGATGTGGAGGTCTTGAATCCGAGGTGGATCTTCTCCGAAGAGGCCGCGGTCTCGTAGGAGAGAATCCACAGAGGTTTGAAATGAGCTATCCAAAAGCTACCCCAAAAGGAGGGAAGTGAACGAGTATATATTACATGGGTAGGCGCCGTCGGGGCGGACGTCCGCTGGTTACCGGACGTCCGGAGGTTCCGGAGGGACCGGACGTCCGGTAACCCTCGGATTTCCGCTATTTAGCTTCTGTGGTCGTCATCACAGACGTCCGGTGGCTTCCGGTCGTCCGGTCGTCTGGGAGTGGCCGGACATCTGGTGTCTTCCGGTTGTCCGGTGCGTGGAAGTCGCCGGTCGTCCGGTGCAGGCCGGACGTCCGGTGCCTGTAGCATCTTCAGCCTTCTTTCTTCTTGTTCCCGTCACTTGTCGAACTCGCCGTCTTGACCGTTGTGCAGAGCCGTCCCGTGGCCTTCATCCTAGTACCTGAGTATGCACTGAGTTCCTGATGAGGGTAGAAGCCATGTCTCATGTATATCAGAAGGATTTAAAGCAAGGAGTGAAGTCACCTCGGTCTCGAGAGCTCTTGCACGGGCTCGAGTCATTGGTCCTTTGGGCACATGATGAGGCGATAAAGGGTCCATGGGGATGACCTTAGGATGCTCTGCATCATCTCCCCTCCCTTGGGAAAGATCCGACCTCGGATCAAAATCTTCATCACCATGGAAAGGAGATAGGTCCTTGATGTTGAAAGTATCGCTCACGGAGTACTTGTCTCGTGGGATGTCGATCTTGTAGGCGTTGTCGTTGTAGCGTGTGAGCACCTTGAAGGGTCCGTCGGCGCGAGGTAGTAGTTTGGACTTGCGCTCGTGTGGGAAACGGTCCTTGCGAAGATGAAGCCAAACAAGATCTCCCGGTTGGAACACCGTTGGTGCCTTGTTGACGTTGAGCTTGGTGGCGAGACGGTGGACTTGTCGCTCGATCATTGCCCTTGTATCTTCGTGCACCTTCTTGAGATAGCTTGCTCGTGCACTTGCGTCCATGTTGATGCGCTCTTGTAGAGGTAGAGGTAGGATGTCCAATGGGGACAACGGGTTGAAGCCGTAGACGACCTCGAAGGGGGACTTGCCGGTGGTCGAGTGTCTTGCACGGTTGTAGGCGTACTCGGCGATGGGAAAGCATTGCTCCCATTCCTTGATGTTCTTCTTGATCAACACGCGAAGAAGCGTCGAAAGCGTGCGGTTCGTCACCTCCGTTTGGCCGTCCATTTGTGGATGGTACGCCGAAGAGAAGAGTAGCTTGATTCCGAGCTTGGCACATAGGGTTTTCCAAAAGTAGCTCAAGAACTTGACGTCCCGGTCCGACACGATCGTTTTGGGCATGCCATGTAGATGAATTTTCTCCCTACAAAAAAGATTTGCAACATGTGAAGCATCGTCGATCTTGTTACAAGGAATGAAATGAGCCATTTTAGAGAATCTATCTACCACGACAAGCACGAAATCTTTGCCATTTTGAGACCTAGGCAAGCCAAGTATGAAATCCATGCTTATGTCTTCCCATGGATGGTATGGAATAGGAAGAGGCATGTAAAGACCATGAGATTGAGCTTTGGACTTAGCTTTGCGGCATGTAGAACATCGGTTGGTGAGGCGTGAGACGTCACGGAGCATCTTGGGCCAAAAATAGTTCTTAGAGAGGGTAGCAAACGTCTTGTCGCGTCCAAAGTGTCCCATGAGTCCTCCTCCATGAGATTCCTGCAAAAGGAGCAAACGAAGCGAAGACTCGGGAATGCAAAGTTTGTTAGCTCTCATAAGATATCCATCCTTTAGGTAGTAATGTTCCCAAGAAGTGTGAGTCAAGCACTTAGCATAAGCATTTGCAAAGAAAGGATCATGCTCATATAAATCTTTTATGTGTTCAAAGCCAATCACATTCAACTCAAGTTGTGTTACAAGCATGCATTTGCGGGAAAGCGCGTCCGCTACAACATTCTCTTTGCCCTTGATGTATTTGATGACATAGGGAAAAGACTCAATGAACTCACTCCATTTAGCATGCCGCTTGTTCAACTTAGTTTGACCTTTGAGATACTTGAGTGTCTCATGGTCCGTATGAAGAATGAATTCATGAGGTCTAAGATAGTGTTCCCAAACACGTAAAACTCTCACCAAGGCATAAAGCTCTTTATCATAGATGGGATAGTTAAGTGGCGCTCCCGATAGCTTCTCGCTAAAGTACGCAATTGGGCGCTTTTCTTGCATTAGCACGCCGCCTATGCCGGTACCACTAGCATCACAATGAATCTCAAATGGTTTGTCAAAGTTTGGTAGGGCTAGAAGTGGTGCGTGTGTAAGCAAGCTCTTAAGCTCATTGAACGCGGTGTCTTGTGAAGGACCCCAAATGAAGGGTGCGTTCTTCTTGCTTAAGGCGTGTAGAGGCATAGCAATGGTGCTAAAGTCCTTCACAAAACGTCGATAGAAACCGGCTAGACCAAGGAAACTACGCACTTGCATGAGATTCGTTGGTTGAGGCCAAGTTTTAATTGCTTCAATTTTAGTTTCGTCAACGTGAACACCTTGTGAAGAAACGACAAATCCTAGGAAGACAACCTTATCAACGCCAAAAGTGCATTTCTCCATATTAGCATATAAGCGCTCTTTCCGAAGGGTTTGTAAAACCAAACGGATGTGTGTCACATGGTCCTCTAGCGTCTTGCTAAAAACGAGGATTTCATCAAAGTAAACCACTACAAAGATGCCTATGTAGGGTCGTAGACAAAAATGCATGAGACGCATAAAAGAACCGGGTGCTTCCGATAAGCCCATTGGCATAACAAGCCACCCGTATAACCCAAACTTGGTTTTGAAAGCCGTTTTCCACTCATCACCCTCTTGAATGTGAATTTGGTAGTAACCACTTTTAAGGTCAATTTTTGAAAAGATGGTGGCACCACATAATTCATCAAGCATGTCGTCTAAGCGTGGAATAGAGTAACGGTATCTAACGGTGATAGCATTAATAGGACGACAATCGGAGCACATGCGAAAACTTCCATCTTTCTTAGGCACAAGAATAACCGGAACGACACAAGGGCTTAAGATTTCACGTACATGACCTTTGTTGATGAGTTTTTGCACTTGCCGTTGTATCTCCTTTGTTTCCTCGGGGTTGACGCGGTAAGGAGCCTTGTTAGGAAGTGGTGCGCCGGGTATGAGGTCGATGCGGTGTTCGATTCCGCGAAGTGGAGGTAGACCCGGAGGTAGTTCATCGGGAAAGACGTCCGAGAATTCCTGCAACAAATTAGACAACACTAAAGGTAGAGGTGGTGAAGTGTTAGCAGGTTTGGCTTCCCCTTTGCATAAGAGCACAAGGTGAAAGACACTCGATGGGTTCTCACACACTTCTCTCATCTCACTTTTGGTGGCAAATAGCACTAGTTGCTTCTTGTCGCTCATCGTGGAGTCGCTCATATTTGGCTTGTGGCTCTCACTCTCTTTTTGGTGGCTCACTCTCTCACCATTCTCTCCACGATGGTAGGTAGGTAAAAGCTTGTCGACGGCTACTTGACTTGGAGTCATCGGTCGGAGCACGAATTCCTTGCCCTTCATCTTGAAGCTATAGTGATTTGTCCGTCCATTGTGTGTGACTCCACGATCATATTGCCATGGACGTCCAAGAATAAGATGGCACACGGACATGGGGATCACATCGCATTCGAGAGTGTCCTCATAGGCGCCAATCTTGAAAGAGACTTGCACGGTGTGCTCGACTCGAAGAATTCCGGCATCGTTGAGCCACTGGACCTTGTAGGGGTGAGGATGCTTCGTCTTGACCAAATGAAGCTTGTCGCATAGCTCTTCGCTTGCCAAGTTGTGACAACTTCCTCCATCGATGATAACCTTGACGGAGCGTCCGTTGATGCCGGCCTTCGTATGGAAAATGTGACATCGTTGGTCGTCATCTTGTTGGTGTTGGAGTGTCAAGACTTTGGAGACAACAAGATTGGGGCTTGAGTCATTGTCGCAAAACACTTGACGGTCTTCTTCTTCATTCACTTGGCGATGCATAGCGACATGCTCAAGTGCTTCCATCTCATCATCGCTCATGGAGTCATAAGATCCGTCATCGTTGATGATCATGGTGCGAACGGTCTTGCACTCAAATGACTTGTGGCCTCGTCCTTGGCACTTGAAGCATTTGATGGAGCCCGTCTTGGAGTTGTCTTCGGTTGGAGTTGTAGTTGAGGAATCTCTTGGCTTGAAGTTGTTGGTAGAAGGAGGACGATTCGATGTAGTCGCATTCTTGTAGCTTGGCTTGTCGCCGAAGTTTGTAGATGGCTTGGTATAGGTAGGAGGAGTAGCCGAAGTCGTTGAAGCTTGGTTGTAGGAGCCGAAGTTTTTGGAGTTGAACTTGGAGTACTTGTAGTCCTCTTGAACTTGGCGCTCCGCTTTTGTTGCTTGGTGTACTAGCTCGAGGAGATTGTTGTATGGTTGGAAGTCCGCAATCTTCTTGATAGGATAGTTGAGTCCATTCAAGAATCTCGCCATTGTTTGCTCTTCATCTTCCGTGATGTTTGCTCTTATCATGGCAATCTCCATCTCCTTGTAGTACTCTTCAACGGACTTGGTACCTTGCTTGAGGAGTTGTAGCTTCTTGAATAAGTCACGGTTGTAGTGGGTAGGCACAAATCGTGCTCTCATGACTTCCTTCATTTGAGTCCAAGTGGTGATTGGAGGTTCGCCTTTTGCTTCTCTTCTCTCGATGATTTGCTCCCACCAAATGAGAACATAGTCTTGGAACTCAAGTGATGCCATTGCGATCTTCTTCTCTTCATCGAAGTTGTGAAGGCGAAAGATCTTGTCAACCTTCAATGCCAATGAGAGATAGTCTTCGGGATCAATGCTTCCGGAAAACTTTGGCATGGTGAATTTGAGCTTGCCATAGCGATGCTCGTCATTGTTTCCTTGCCTATTGGGAGGGCGGTCTTGATTTTGTCGGATGGCAATATCACGTTGCTCTTGTCGCGTTTGTTGTACTCGTTGAGGAGGAGCTTCTTCTTGCATTCTTGCTTGATGGCGCCTCTCTTGCATCTCATCACGAAGGAAATCCTCTTCTTGACGAGTGTGTCGAGTGCGGGCTGCCACATTGCGATGTGCATCTTGTAACACTCGTTGCGCCTCCATAGCTTGAGGTTCTCGACGTTGTTGTGCTTGGCGGTTTGCCTCGGCATCTAGTTCTTCTTGGTGTTGACGTGCTCGCTCTTGTTGTTGTTGGCGTAGTCGTTGCCGTTCTTGTGCTTGTTCAAGTGTAGCTTGGTTTTGACGACGTCGCCCTGCTTGCTCGTCGAATAGCTCTTCTGAACTCTTGTCATGAAGAGGCTGCCGGTTGTCATGCCGAACTTGACGGGCGGCTTGACGAAGAGTGTTGGACGTAGGTGTACTTGAGTCTTGCGTGGAGTCGGAGTGTCGACTTGAGCGGCTTCGTCTTTGAGATGATGTTGAGGAAGAACGTCGGTTGACTATCAAGGTCCGGAGCTCGTTGAATTGAGTAGACATGTTGGTGTTGATGATGTTGAATTGCTCTTTTGTTCTTGCTTCAAATTGGCGTGCGTCCTCGGCGACTTGACCAATGTACTCGCGCATAGCTTCACTCTCTTGATGTAGGGCTCGTTGGACACCGAAGAGATGTAGTTTGGTGACGTAGTTGTTCGCTTCTTGAGGATCGTGGAAGATCGGGTTGGAAGATGTACTTGGCCTATCCATCATCACAAGCAAGTATGTGAGTGGGAGAAAGGAGAAGACAATACCAAATGTACCTTAACCGAAGTTGAAAATGGATCAATGATCACTCAATAATGTAGCCCGGAAATAGCACTATTGATACCACTTCGTGTCGATTCTCACACCTACACAAGTAAAGCTTTGAGAGGAGCTTGGTTAGGATGTGGCACAAATTCAATGCAATTGTCAAAGTGACTCAATGATGTTGAAAATGGTTCACAATGTGCTCATGCAACAAGTAGATCACTAAACAAAGTAGCACACGGAACACACGCACATATAGATAGATGTGGTTGTGCAACCAAGGGTGAGCAAAAAATGTGGAATCCACGGAAAATGCTCGTGTTGCACAACACTAGAGAGACGCTAACCGATTGCTTAATAGGCGGATACGCACTTGTACACGACCTATAAGAGGCAAAACGTAACGACTATCTATCACAAGTATGCTATGAGTGTATGATGTGCCGATGCTTGAGCACAAGATGATGTTGCTATGATGTATGATCTCTTTTGATGCAAGGCGTATGATGCTATTGTCTTTTTGCTTTGGTTGGCTCTTTTGCTTAAAAGCTTGTGAGCTCTTTCTTTGGGCACTTATGCATGCTTCTCGGATCAAGGTAGCTATTGTGTATGCGGATCACTCTTGTGGCACACGGAGATATGATGATATGAGATGAAGTGTCTATGACTATCACTAATGTGCACAAGTGTTGTGGCCCGGCAATACTCAAATGGCTAGTCTCAATGGGAAAGCTACGCAAAGATGGTTCATAGGTTGACAATGCAATTGCAAGGTAGAATGAAAAAAGTGTCGTCGATGTTACCGTCCTTGCCGAAGTTGAGCGATGGTGTTGTCGAAGTCTTGCCGTTCCAAGGTAGCCTAAACATCCAAGGAAACGGTGAAACCACAACTCATGTATCCAAGGCAAAGGGAGACAAGATGTTCCGAATCGTAGCGGTTAAGTGATGGTGTTTGCGGAAGGTGGGAAGAAGGGTAGGTGGTAGCGGAAGGTGGTACGGAACTGAACAAGTGCAGCTTCGTCAGGGTCTGTCGGACGTCCGGAGGTTGCCGGTCGTCCGGTCGGTCGGGATGGGTCGGACGTCCGGTAAGGGCCGGAAATCCGGTAATAGTTTCTGTAGGCGGGATGCCGGTCGTCCGGTGTTTAGCGGACGTCCGGAGTCTCGAGGGGTGTCGGACGTCCGGTAAACGTCGGTCGTCCGGTAGGTCGGGTTAGGGTTGGGGGATCCGTGGACAAATTGGTCAAACTTGCCCGAATTCGCGGAAGAAAAACAGTGAAAAGGTAGGGAAAAGCTAGATCCACTCGTGGCACAGCAAATCCATGGAACAAAGTCAACAAAATCTTGCCAAATCAACAGATCACAATTTTTTTTTGGGGCTATTTTTGTGGGAAATTTTCGAAATTGGGAAGAACACAACAAAAACAAGCTAGAAAGCAGGATGTGGGGCTCCAAAATCGTGATCAACCTATGCTCTGGATACCAAGATGATGTAGGGTGGAACCCTAATCAACAGATCTTTCACGTTTGGAGGATATCCCACGATGAACACGGAGAACACCAGGCGGAAACGGGGGAAAACATGAGAGGAAACACAAAAATCAACACGAAGATGATCACACAAGTGCTAGATCCGCGATACACATCGAGATACACAGTCCATAGTCAACGGCGGTAGTACAAAGATAGTCTTCTCCCGGAGGAGGTCTTGGTTATCCCGTAGGATCTTCCCCGATGTGGAGGTCTTGAATCCGAGGTGGATCTTCTCCGAAGAGGCCGCGGTCTCGTAGGAGAGAATCCACAGAGGTTTGAAATGAGCTATCCAAAAGCTACCCCAAAAGAAGGGAAGTCAACGAGTATATATTACATGGGTAGGCGCCGTCGGGGCGGACGTCCGCTGGTTACCGGACGTTCGGAGGTTCCGGAGGGACCGGACGTCCGGTAACCCTCGGATTTCCGCTATTTAGCTTCTGTGGTCGTTGTCACGGACGTCCGGTGGCTTCCGGTCGTCCGGTCGTCTAGGAGTGGCCGGACATCCGGTGTCTTCCGGTCGTCCGGTGCCTGGAAGTCGCCGGTCGTCCGGTGCAGGCCGGACGTCCGGTGCCTGTAGCATCTTCAACCTTCTTTCTTCTTGTTCCCGGCACTTGTCGAACTCGCTGTCTTGACCGTTGTGCAGAGCCGTCCCGTGGCCTTCATCCAAGTACCTGAGTATGCACAGAGTTCCTGATGAGGGTAGAAGCCATGTCTCATGTATATCTTAAGGATTTAAAGCAAGGAGTGAAGTCACCTCGGCCTCGAGAGCTCTTGCACGGGCTCGAGTCATTGGTCCTTTGGGCACATGATGAGGCGATGAAGGGTCCATGGGGATGACCTTAGGATGCTCCGCATCAACTTGCCAAAGAGGTTATCTGTTATTTCTCCGGGTAAACATATGACTTCCACTTCAAAGGCTCCAGATGTATCTATTCGTATGGGTGATTACCACTTTCTGGCTTCTCCGGTTGTTCTCGGCAATTCCGACATTGATCTTATTCTTGGGATGGATTGGCTTTCTCAGCACGATGCTCACATTGATTGTGCAAATAAGGAATTCAAGATTACTCATCCTAACGAAGACGTGATTATCTTCGCCTCTCAAGATAACACAATCAGGCTATTCTCTCTCAATGAAAAGGGCGAGATTAATGCCATCTCTCAAATTCCGGTGGTCAATGAATATGAAGATGTTTTCCCTGAAGAGCTTCCAGGCATGGCTCCGCATCGTCAAGTTGAATTTGTCATTGAACTCGAGCCCGGTACCAAGCCAGCATGCCGGCGTCCGTACAAGCTCTCCCCTGAAGAGTTGAAGGAGCTGAAGAAACAACTCGATGAGCAAGAACGTATGGGTCGGTCTAATCAGGCCTAGCACTTCTCCTTGGGGCTGTGGTGTCTTATTTGTCAAGAAGAAGGATGGCACGGAGCGCCTTTGTGTTGATTACCGGCCATTGAACAAGAAGACAATAAAGAACAAGTATCCGCTCCCCAACATCAATGAATTGTTCGAGCAGCTCAAAGGAGCTAAAGTGTTCTCAAAGCTCGATCTCCGGATGGGTTATCACCAGATCCGTATCCGTGAAGAAGATATTCACAAGACTGCATTCAGAACAAGCTACGGCTCCTATGAGTATACAGTCATGTCTTTTGGCCTCGCTAATGCTCCACCCACCTTCTCAAGAATGATGCACTACATTTTCAACCCCTACACCAACGAATTTGTGCTTGTGTATCTGGATGACATCTTGTTATTCTCCAAGAATGAAGAGGATCACAAAAAGCACCTTCGTCTGGTTCTTGACAGACTCCGTGAACATAAGTTCTATGCCAAGTTCTCCAAGTGCGAATTCTGACTCGATAAGGTCTTGTATCTGGGCCATGTCATCTCCGCTGACGGTATTGCGGTCAACCCCGAGAAAGTTGAAGCGATTGTCAACTAGGAACCCCCTCATAACGTCAAGCAACTCCGAAGCTTCCTTGGTCTTGCTAGCTATTGCAGAAGGTTCGATGAGAACTTCTCCAAGATTGCCAAGCCTCTCTCTAACTTGCTGCAGAAGAATGTCAAGTACAACTGGTCTCCGGATTGTGATGTGGCATTCAAAACTCTCAAAGAAAAGCTCATCTCTGCTCCGGTTCTTACCCTCCAGATGAGTCCAAGCCCTACGAAGTATTCTGTGATGCTTCTCTTCAAGGACTTGGTGGTGTTCTAATGCAAGACAAGAAAATTGTGGCATACACCTCTCGTCAATTGAAGCCAAGTGAGAAGAACTACCCCACACATGATCTCAAGCTAGCAGCTGTGGTACACGCTTTGATCACGTGGAGACACCTTCTGTTGGGCAGAAAAGTCGACATCTTCACCGATCACAAGAGCTTGAAGTACATCTTCACACAACCGAACCTGAACCTTCGCCAGACTCGTTGGGTTGAGATGATCCAAGAGTATGATCCAAGCATCGAATACACACCTGGCAAGGCCAATGTCATTGCATATGCCTTGAGCAGAAAGGCATATTGCAACAGTCTCCTTATCAAGCCGTTTTAGCCTGAGCTTTGTGAAGCATTCAGGAAGCTCAACCTCCAAGTCGTTCCGCAAGGCTTTCTTGAAAATCTTCAAGTTGCTCCTACCTTGGAAGATCAGATCCGTGAGGCCCAACTCAGTGATGCTATGGTGCAGAAAGTGAAACATGGTATTGCCAAGGGTACTCCCAAATACAAGTGCTATCGCGTTGATGAGAGGGATACATTGTTCTTTGAGGACAGACTTGTGGTTCCCAAGGGTGATCTCAGGAAGCTCATAATGAACGAAGCACATGACTCCCTCCTCTCGATTCATCCTGGAAGTTCTAAGATGTACCAAGACCTCAAGCAATCTTACTGGTGGACTCGCATGAAAAGGGAGATTGCCCAATTCGTGAATGAATGTGATGTCTGCAGAAGAGTGAAGGCAGAGCATCAATGTCCAGCCGGTCTTCTCCAACCTCTTCCTATCCCCAAGTGGAAATTTGACCACATTGAAATGGATTTTGTCACTGGGTTTCCCAAGTCCAAGAAGGGGAATGATTCTATCTTTGTGGTGATTGACAAGCTTACCAAAGTAGCTCACTTCCTTCTAGTCAAACAATCCATCAATGCAGCTCAACTGGCAGAGTTGTACACTTCCAGAATTGTGTCCTTACATGGCATTCCTCAAGTTATCTCCTCATACCGTGGAAGTTTGTTCACATCCAAGTTCTGGGACTCCTTTCAGTCTGCCATGGGCACTAAGATCCGTTTCAGCACTGCGTTTCACCCTCAGACTAGTGGTCAAGTCGAAAGAGTGAATCAGATCCTAGAAGACATGCTCAGAGCTTGTGTCATCTTTTTTGGCATGAAGTGGGAAGATTGCCTTCCGTTTGTCGAGTTCTCTTACAACAACAGTTTCCAAGCAAGTGTCGGCAAAGCTCCATTTGAAATCCTCTATGATAGAAAGTGCCGTACCCCTCTCAACTGGTCCGAGACTAGTGAACGTCAACTTCTTGGAAATGACTTGATCTCAGAAGCTAAAGAAATGTGCAAAGTCATACGTGAGAATCTCAAGCTGCTCAGTCGCGTCAGAAAAGCTACTATGACGGCAAGCATCGTGATTTGGCCTTCAACATTGGTGATCATGTCTATCTCCGTGTTTCTCCTATGAAAGGCACCCAAAGATTCGGTATCAAAGGCAAGCTTGCTCCTAGATACGTGGGCCCTTTCAAGATCCTTGGCAAAAGAGGCGATCTAGCCTATCAACTTGAGCTCCCTTCCAACTTCGCTAATGTTCATGATGTGTTTCACGTGTCTCAACTCCGCAAGTGCTTCAAGACACCTGAACGCACCATTCCGTTCGAGGAGATTGATCTTCAACAAGACTTGTCTTACCGAGAGCACCCCGTTGCTATTCTTAAAGAAACCGAGCGCAAGACCCGCAACAAGTCAATCAAGTTCTTGAAAGTTAAGTGGTCACACCATACCGACCGAGAAGCTACGTGGGAACGAGAAGATCACCTTCGTTCCGAGTATCCTTCCTTCTTCCAGTCCTAGATCTCGGGACGAGATCTTTTCATAGTAGAGGAGAGTTTGTAATGCCCCAGATGTAACACTTTCCCTATATGGCAATATATAAACTTTGGCTTTATCAATTCCATTCCGGGTTCTTCTTCTTTTCGGGTTTCTCGTTTTGTCGTGTGCGTGTGTGCATTTCATCCATGTCATGTTGTCATGTGCATCGCATTGCATTTGTGTTGTCACTTGCATCCGGTCCCACTCGTCTCTTCTCGTTGTCCGTTTCGAGTTCCGACGCTCTCACACGTGTCCGTGGCATCCCCGAGTCCTTCTTACGTGTGTGGAAGTGTAACGTTTCCGGAATGACGTGAGATTTGTCGTGTGTTGTTGTTTTGGTACGTGTAGGCCGCCTGTCAAGTTTCATCGCGTTTGGAGTTCGTTTGGTACTCCAACGGTTAACTTAGTGGGCTAAAAGAACCTCTTCTTTGAGGCCCAAGACCCCCTCCACAACAGCCCACCAACCTAGCACAACCCTTCCCATCATCTCGGTCATCGAATTGTGATCGCGTGGCCGAAAACCGCTCCTCATTTGGAGTCTCCTAGCTCCTTGTGCCTATAAAAACGTCCCCCCATGCCATTTTCGTCCAAAAACCCTAGCTCCACCGCTCCCTCCGCCGCCGGACACGTCTGGACCGAGCCGGACGCGTCCGACCGCCGCCCCCAGCCAATCGCAAGCAGACACGTGTCCCGCCGCCGCTCCCCACCGCGCCGGCCCGCGAGGCCCGACGCGGGCCCGCCGCCGCCGTCCTCCTGGCCCGTCCGCCTCCGAGCCCTCCGCTCCTCGGCTCCCTTTCGCCGCCGCGCGCGCGCGGGTCGCCGGCCGCCGCGCCTGCCGCCCGCCGGCGCAGGATCCGACGCCGCCTCCGCCGGCCACCAGTCACCGCCGCCCCGAGCTTCTAGCTCCCACCGGCGCCCGCACGTTCCGCCGCCCGGGCCCTCGCCGCCGGGTGCCCTCACCGGCCTCCTCCGTCACCCTCACCGGCCGGAGTTGCCGCGGCTGCCGGCCGCCGCCGAACCAGCCCGCCGAGGCCGCCACGGGATCCCGATCCAGATCCGCCGCTTCTGGCCGAACCCTAACGGGTCCCGCGACCCGGTGCCCGCGGACCCGCTTCGCCCGAACCGCCCCGCGACCCGCGTTGACCGATCCGATCTGAGGTTGACCCCGTTTTCCCCCAAGTCCTTTTAGTTATTTTAGTTGTCTGATGGCTTCTTGTGATGGCAATAACTTTTACTGTGCTTGTCCGTTTTGTGCATATGATATATCAAAATGATCGTGGTGATGTGTACTATGTTTTGTTCCATTGTGTCATGCATGTTTGAGTCCATCTAGATGTCTTTATCTTCGTGACAAGAGTGCTACTTGATATAAACTGATGCTACTTGTTATTTTCATGCCATGTTTGAGATGTGATAATTTGGTGCATGTTTAACCAAATGAAGCAAATGAGATGTCAAAATGTTCATCATGAGATGCTCTACATGTTGGTTGCTGTAGCATGCATGTTAGAGTTCATATTGCCATGCTTCTCTCTGTTGCAAAAGTGCATGTGGCTGTTAGGTTTTGTAACTTGTTACGAGATGCGTAGTTGAGGAGCTCGTTGCTATTGATGTGTTTGCCCCATGTTGCATGCTCATATGTTTTAGATTCTCCATCATGTGTTCTTTGCTGTGGTGCAAACCATTTGCCATGTTATGCTTTAAGATGACCTAAACATGCTCGCAAACATGCCATGATAATGTTACTGTTTTAACACTTAGTGAAATTTCACTAAGTCTGGAATCTGTCTTATCCTGATGCTATGTTTGCTTGTTGTCCTAGACAAATCCATGTTAGTTTTGGGGTGGCCATTGATCATTCTTTGTTGTATATGTTGTTGTCTATCCATCCATGCCCTCACATGCTCATTTGGGTTGCTGTAGCATATTTAATTCTTGCTCCCAAGTTGCTATAAAATATTACTGTCGGGTTTTTATTGTCTTGTTCAAAATATTGTAGCTTGTTGCTATTGATCCAAGCCTCCTATGGAGTTGCTCCAATGGAGTTGTTTGATACAGGATATGTCTACTTCATGTCCATGCTTCTTGTCACCATGTTTGAGTGCTGTAGAGTATATATTTCTTGCTCCAAAGTTGCTATGTGGCTGTTAATTTCAGCTTTGCATTGTTTCTTTTTTTCGGGTGTATCTTTTAGTCCGTTGCTGCGTTTTGAGCGTGCCCTACATGAAAATTGTGTGATTTTGCATGTAGAATCATAATATCATCTTGTTAACATGTTTGGAGTATGTTTGCTTGATGTTTGGGTGCATCTTGCACCGTTGCCATGCTTAACTTGTTTTGCTCATATCTTCTAGACCGTAGCTCCGTTTAAAACAAACTTTATATGAAACTTGACTAGAATTTCGTGTAGATCATCCTGGTGCATGTTAACTTGCTGTTTAACAACTTTAAATTAAGGTTTGTTCAGATCTGGACTAATTTCAAACTATGCATACGAGGACTTACCCGATTTGTCTTAAGTAGTTTCCGGCCTCATTTAAACTTGTTGTTCTTATGTTGTTTCTCTGTGCTTCCTACCTTGCCATGTTTTGCATCCTATATAGATCTGTCTTGCATCCTACTTGCTTGAGCATATTGTCTTGTTCTTGTGTTGTTCTGGTGTGCTTCCTATGTTGTCATGTAATGCATCCTAAGTGCATCTGCAGTGCATCCTAAGTGCATCATACGTGCATCCTATAGATTGAGCATTGCACCTTGTTTGATTTCGTGCCTCGTGTGTTCTTGTGTTGAGTAGAGCCGGAAGCCGAGACCGAGTACGAGAACGAGGTTACTACCGAGGTTGAGAACAAGGAGCCGTCTTACGATCCCATCGATGACTCGACATGCAAGATGACCCGACCCAGATATCATTACTATCTTTACCTATTTCTAGATGTCTCGCTCTTTAGCTTATTGCCTCGATGCCCATGTTTGTTTGTCAGCCTCCTATTGTCACCATGAATCTGTCTAATCACCCAACCTAGCAAACCTTTGTTTGGCTAAGTAAGCTTCGCTCAGCCCCTCTTATAGCATTGCTAGTTGCAGGAGAAGATTTGAAGATTCTTGCTTCATGTTGAAGCTTGTTGGGATATCACACTATATAAACTCTTAACTAAATCATCCATATATTGGTAATGGGTGGAAGGCTAAGCCTCTTGCTTGGTGATTTGTTCCACTCATGCCGCCCTAGGAACCGTATAAACCGGTGTTATGTTCCTTGATTATGCGTTCCTAACACGGTTGGGGTTATGGGACCCCCTCGATAACCCACTTTGCGCTAAACCTTTTCCAGCAAGGCCCAACATTGGTACTCCATTTGCCTAACAACTAAAACTTGCATAGGGCTTTGCAAACCCGAGTTCTTAATTAACAACCCCCGGGCCAGTACTCCACATGAGTGTTGGTCCAACCGGGCCGACTGCGGGGCCACCACGAGGAAACTCGAGGATTGGTATTTTCCTGTAGGCTGTCCCATCCGGTCGTGGCCTGAGACTAGATACGCGCGGCTATTGTCAGGGTGTCGGCACGCCGGGAGGTCTTGCTGGATTAGTTTTACCCATGTCGGTATATCTTGAGCACGGGATTCCGAGAATACTCGGGTCTTCCCACCTTGGAGTTGCGACTCCACAGATCGTGAGCTTGTCATGGGCTAAGTTGGGACACCCCTGCAGGGTTTTGAACTTTCGAAAGCCGTGCCCGCGATTATGTGGCAGATGGGAATTTGTTAATATCCGGTTGTAGGAAACTTGACACCATGTTCAGAACACACTACCAGCGTGAGTAACCATGACGGTCATTTTCCGAAAGGGGTTCGGGAAGTGAACACGATGGGGTTATGTTTGACGTGTTTAGATAGGATCACTTCGTGATCACCTTGTCGCTCGTGGCACTTCTCTTCTCGCTCTTAACACGTAAGCTAGTGCTAGTGCAGCTGCAACCTTTATCTTTCTTCAGCCTTGTTCCACACCCAAGGCTTAGATAGTTTTGCTACCCGGGAACGGGATTGCTGAGTCCTCCGTGGCTCACAGATTCTACACCACACCAGATGCAGGTACTATGGTGAACTACTCAGGTGACGGCACATAGCTGTACTGGGAGTACGATGAAGAACGTAGTCGATACTATGTGCACTATCCCGATGATCAGTAGTGGTTTCTACTAGGGGCGATTCGAACCTATGGCTTTATGTATTTTGGTATCTTTCATTTGGATCTTCACCCGTAGTCGGGTTGTGATGTTATTTGGATGATGTTTTGCTATGTAATGTATTGTGTGACGTGGCGAGTGTAAGCCAACTATCCTTTTGCAATTTCATCCTTATTTTTACATGAGTCGTGCAAAGATACCGAACTTGAGATCATTCCAGAATGGGCTTATACCTTTAAGTCGTGCCTCGACACGTAGGAGGTATAGTCCCATCCTGGGCATTACACAAGGTCCCTTCCTACTCCCCCACCTTCTTCCATGGATCAAGAGCTACATATATGTGACACCCCGAGATCGATGCGCCAGGTGTCATCTGCTTGCGTGTTGCACTCTTCCATGTCATCATGTGCCTTGCATCTGCATAGTTTTCAAAACATGCATCCGTCTGTAGTTGCGGTTCTCTCCGTTGTCTGTTCTGAGCCCAGACACAGTCACACGCGCCGCGGCACGTGTGATACCTTATTTTATAAGTGACCGTCAAATGTTCTCAGAATAAGTTGAAACTTGGCGTGCGGTCTTGTTATAGTGTAGGTAGACTGCCTGTCAAATTTTGTCGCATTCGTAGCTCGTTTGATAGCCCAACCGTTAAACCTATAGCGGCAATATCGCCGGACAAAACGTCGGACGTTTTCGGTCTCCGAAAACCCCGTCGAGCCTCTCTCTCTCTCTTCTCTCCCCACAGCCCACCTCCTGTACACAGCCCACCTAGCCCACCTACATACCCTCCCCGCTCCGAACCGTCCGATCGAGATCGAACGGCTCAAAACGGAGTAAAAATCCCTAAACCTAGAGCCCCCTACCCTATTTGAACACTTCCCCATGCCATTTTTGGGCAGCCTAGCCCTCCGCCTACCTCTAGTGATGTAGGGTGGAACCCTAGGTGGCCGATCTTTCATGAAAAGGAGGGATCCCGAGGATGAACACGAGGTGCACGAGGGAATACACAAGAGAGACAAGAAGAAAACACTCAAATCAACAAGTTTAGGTCACACAAATGCTAGATCCGGGAACACAAAGAGCGATACACGGTCTACGATCAACTAAGGACGATACAAGTAGCGGTAGTCATCTCCATGAGGAGGTCTTGATCTTTTTCTCCGTGAAGGAGGTCTTGAATCCGTGTGGATCTTCTCCGAGGAGGCCACGATCTCTTGGGGAGAGGAACCACTAAGGATGAGATGAGCTATCACAAAACTAACCCTAGAAAGTATGGGTGGAGTGCTATATATAAGCTAGCAGGGGCGAAGGGGTACATGGGCCTCGGCCCAAGGTCATGCACGCACACACGGTCCGGATGATCCGGATGTGGGTCCGGATGATCCGGGCTTTGGGGGTCCGGATGATCCGGGGCGGCGTCCGGATGATCCAGCAGCATCTTCTCTGCAGCGGGAGGTCCGGATGTCCGGGTCCTGGTCCAGACGTCCGGGTGTGGCCGGATGATCCGGGACTGGGTCCGGATGAGCCGACTTCGGCGAAGTAGCTTCGGGTGTCGGGGTGCGCATTATCCAGATCGTCCGGGCGGGGGTCCGGATCGTCCGGGCTCTGCCCAGATCATCCGGGTCTTCGTCCGGATCATCCGGCCAGTCCGAGACTTGGCAGACTTCTCCTCCGTCTTCCTTCTCCGATTCCTCTTGTTCCTTGGTTTCTCCATGGTTGCTCTCGAGGTGCCTGAGTATGCATAGAGCATCTGATGAGGGTAGCAGCCATGTCTCATGTGAATCGAAATGACGTTGAGAGAGGAGTGAAGTCACCTCGGTCTCGAGAGCTCGTGCTCGAGCACGTGTCATGGGTCCACTCGACACTTGGTGAGACGATGGTAGGTCCATGGGGATGACCTTGGGATGCTCTGCATCATCTCCCCTCCCTTGGGAAAGATCCGTCCTCGGATCGAAATCTTCATCACCATGGAAAGGGGAGATATCTTTGACGTTGAAGACATCGCTCATGTTGTACTTGTCGCGTGAAATGTCGATCTTGTAGGCATTGTTGTTGTAGCGTGCTAGCACCTTGAAGGGTTCGTCGGCCCGAGGTAGTAGTTTGGACTTGCGCTCGTTGGGGAAACGGTCCTTGCGAAGATGCAGCCATACGAGATCTCCTGGGTGGAACACCATTGGTTTCTTGTTGGCGTTGAGCTTGGAGTCTAGGCGATGTACTTGCCACTTGATCGTTGCCCTTGTATCTTCATGCACCTTCCTAAGGTAGCTTGCTCGAGCACTTGCGTCCAACTTGATGCGCTCTTGTAGAGGTAGAGGTAGGATGCCCAATGGGGACAACGGGTTGAAGCCGTAGACGACCTCGAAAGGGGACTTGCCGGTAGTCGAATGTCTTGCGCGGTTGTAGGCGTACTCAGCGATGGGCAAGCATTTCTCCCATTCCTTGATGTTGATGCGAAGCATCCCAAGGTCATCCCCATGGACCCACCATCTACTCACCAAGTTCCCAAAGGACCTATGACACGAGCACGTGCAAGAGCTCTCGAAGCCGAGGTGAATTCGCTCCTTTGTCAGTTCCCTCTCGAGTCGGAGGGGACATGGCTTCTACCCTCATCAGGAACTCTATGCATACTCAGGTACTCGGATGAAGGCCACAGGACAGCTCTGCACAGTGGACAAGGTGGCGGGATCGACAAGTGCTTGGAACAAGAAGAAGTACGGCTGAAGACGCTACAGGCACCGGACGTCCGGCCCCTACCGGACGACCGATCACCTCCAGGCACCGGATGTCCGATGATCACCGGACAACCGACGACTCCCAGACGACCGGACGACCGGAAGCCTCCGGATGTCCGTGACACAGACCATAGAACGTAAACGGCGAAAATCCGAGGATTACCGGACGTCCGGTCCCTCCCGAGCCACCGGACGTCTGGTGACCCAGTGGACGTCCGATCCGACGGCGTCATCCCATGTAATATATACTCGTTGACTTCCTTCGTGCTAGGTAGCTTTGTGATAGCTCATTTTAGACCTGAGTGGTTCCTCTCCTACGAGACCACGGCCTCTTCGGAGAAGATCTGATGGATTCAAGACCTCCTTCACGGAGAAGAACATCAAGACCTCCTCATGGAGGTGACTACCGCCTCTTGTATCATCCTTAGTTGATCGTGTATCGTGTATCGCACTTTGTGTACCCGGATCTAGCATTTGTGTGACCTAAACGTGTTGATTGGAGTGTTTCCTTCTTGTCCTCTTGTGTTTTTTCCTCGTGCACCTCGTGTTCATCCTTGGGATTCCTCCTTTTCGTGAAATATCGGCCATCTAGGGTTCCACCCTACATCATTATGGTATCAAGAGCCACGGTTTCTCACGAAATTGGAGCCCCTACCCGTGTTTTCTAGCTTGTTGTTGTTGTGTTCTTCCCAATTTCGAAAATTCCCCACCAAAAATAGCCCCAAATTTTTTTTGTGATCTGTTGAATTGGCAAGATTTTGTTGAATTTGTTCCATGGATTTGTTGTGCCACGAGGGGATCTAGCTTTTCCCCACCTTTTCACCATTTTTCTTCCGCAAATTCGGCCAAGTTTGACCAATTTGTCCACGGATCCTCGAACCCTAGCCCAGACCTACCGGACGACCGAGGATTTACCAGACGTCCGGAACCCCGCGAAGCACCGGATGTCCGTTAACCACCGGACGACCGGCACCACATATACAAAAACTATCACCGGATTTCTGAGACTTACCAGACGTCTAGCGACCGGACGACTGGCGACCTACCTGTGACGCCCCCGATTTGTCCGTACACTAATCATGCACGCAAATGTGTACGGCCAAGATCAGGGACTCACTGGTAGATATCACAACACAACTCTAAAAGTAAAATAAGTCATACAAGCTTCATATTACAAGCCAGGGGCCTCGAGGGCTCGTATACAAGTGCTCGATCATAGACAAGTCAGCGGAAGCAACAAATATCTGAGTACAGACATAAAGTTAAACAAGGTGCCATAAGATGGCTAGCACAAACTGGGATACAGATCGAAAGAGGAGCAGGCCTCCTGCCTGGGATCCTCCTAACTACTCCTGGTCGTCGTCTGCAGACTGCATGTAGTAGTAGGCGCCTCCGGTGTCGTAGGAGTCGTCGTAGGTGGCGTCTGGCTCCTGGGCTCCACCATCTGGTTGCATCATCCGAGAAGAAGGAACAGAAGGGGGAAAAGGGGGAGTAAAGCAACCGTGAGTACTCATCCAAAGTACTCGCAAGCAAGGATCTATACTACATATGCAATGGTAACAATGATATGGGTAATATCGGTGGACTGAACTGCAGCAAGCGGAATAAGAGGGGGATAGCTAATCCAAACGAAGACTACGCTTCTGGCAGCCTCCATCTTGCAGCAGTAGAAGAGAATAGATTGTAAGTTCACCACGGAAGTAGCCGCGGTAGTACTGCTCCAAGCGGTAGTACCGCTCCCGAAAGCGGTAGTACCGCTTCTGAAAGCGGTAGTAAAAAATTACTTCCGCTCCTACCCGCGGTAGTACCGCTGCAGCCTTTTCAGTACACCAAAACGACAATAACTTTTGCATACGGACTCTGAATTCGATGAAACCAAGTTTGTTGGAAAGCTAGCGACAAGGGCTAATACAATCTTGATAGAAAAACCAATAATAAGCAAATTAGAAAAGGCCCATAAGAAAATGGTGAGAACCCTTCCTTGGATAAGACCGGTAAAACACCCAACACCGAAAACATCATAGAAGACACATGTGAACTCCGTTTTCAATGAACTCAAGCTTGTCATCAAGATGACCATAAGTTCTAAGACTCACAAAGAGAACCAAACAAGAACCAAGAAACATGATGCAAGGATGCAATGGTTTGAGCTCTCTACTAACGATACGATCAAGCTACCAACTTGAGAGCCCCCTTGATAGTATGGCAAACGATCCTATAACCCTGTCTCCCAACTACCACCACGAGACCGGTAAAATAGAAAACCTATCAAGGGCAAACCTTTGCTTTGCACAAAGTCCACTTGAGCTAGATGTAGACGATCTTGACTTCCTCAAGTTGGACCACCTTTCTTGATTGCGTTGTCTCGGTGAAGACAAGTAGATTGCTCCCCCATACTCCACTATGGGTGAGCCACTCTTCGGCATATCTTCACAAGTCCATTGTCACCACAATGGACGGCAAGCTTCAAGCACTTGATCTCTTCGTGATGCTCCACTTGAACTTGCACACCACAACCTAACCCCACAAAGAACTCTCATGAAGACCATGGGTTAGTACACAAAGCGTGATTGACAATGCTTACCATACCATAGGATTGCTTGATCCCTCTCGGTACATCTTCTACGCTTTGTGTGTTGATCAACTTGATTCACTCCTTCACTTAGTCTTGATCAACCTTGAATCTTTCCAACTCTTCATTTGGATGATGTCTAGAAGGTAAACATGAATGATAACACACTCTTCTTCTTCAAGACATGCTTGCAATAAGCTCAACACTCACAAGACCAATCTTTGGATAATTCCTTAATAGTACCTTGGTCATCACAAACTCTCCTTGAAACCAACAAATGAACTCCAAGAAAAGCCTATGGACAAACCCTTCAAATATAACTCAAGGAAACCATTAGTCCATAGAGATTGTCATCAATTACCAAAACCAAACATGGGGGCACCGCATGTTCTTTCAATCTCCCCCATTTTGGTAATTGATGACAATCACTTTCAAGAGAGTTTATATAAGGAATTATGCATCACCATACCATGCAACAATAATGTATGCGCATGAGATGCAAAAGCTTAGGAACAAAACCAAAGCAAGAAGAGCAAAGAGACAACTCTCTAAACTTCCTCACAAAACTAAACTCTCTGAAACTTCTCCCCCATTGGCATCGATTGCCAAAATGGGCGAAAAACTTAGAAGGTCAATATAAATTGTGTTCCTCCATAAATTATGTATTCCTCAAAATAGAGAGTGGAATGCAATACATATATCCAACTGTAAATACTTGGAGGAAGACAAACTATATTTAGGCCCAAAGATTGCAAAAGAATGATATGCCACAAAGGCATAACAAAGGGAGAAAGACACGCAATCAAGCAATTAGAGGATACCAATTGAATTAAGCTATCAAAAGATACCAATTGACCCAACTAGACCAATGATCATACATGCCAAATGATTAAAAGATATTATGATAAGAGCAAAGGAGTGTTCTAGAGAAACTAGAGAAGCTCCCCATGATTTGTGCACAATTTAATTTTGTATTTGGATACAACGAGCACAACATAGGATCGTCACTCCCCCAAGATCAATAGAACTCATGACATAGCAACCGAGTGTTCTAAAGACACTAGTGAAGCTCCCCATAATTTATGCACTCCTTCGAATATTTTCATTAGGATACCAAGTGCACAAAATAGGATCATCACTCCCCCAAGATCAATAGACACTCACACGAAGTGCAAGTGAACATGAAGGAAACAAAGGCTAGCACTTGCAACAAACAACTGGTTGAGCAATATATAAAAGAGTCAACTTAAGAGTAGGCTCAACCAAAAAGATGTGTGTGAGTCATGGCAAAGCACTTGAGAAGATTAATGTATGGATGAACATTAAGCATCAATATACTCTTGAGTGAATGAGATACACAGTGCAAGGCTATCATTCCCACACACAACAGCAAATGGGTTCACAAGCTCACTACTAATAATATAAGTAACCTATGCTTGTGACAACTTGTGGTGAAGATATAAAAAGGATAGCTTTGTCATGAGGAGGGAAACCAATAGAAATGGCAAAAGCCTCGTCAAGACAAGCAAGAGAAAAAATGATCTTCACCACAAAAGAGTGCATCAAGATGCAACGATATAAGATCCGCACTCAAGACAAAGGCTTTCACGGAGCCACCAAAGAAATGATACAAGAAAGACAAGGTGGTCGTGAAAGAAAGGATATCTTCTAGATATGTAATTTCTCTCAAGTGTATAAGATTCTAGGTAGATGAAAATCATGATGATATCAATCCACAAAGAAGAATGTACACTCGAAATAGTTACAAAAAGGAAGTAATAAGATATCCACAAGGAAGTCATAATTATACCAATAAGATATTTTGCATGAACGCATAGCACATGGCTAGATAAGGTCTTATTGAATAAACATGAATTCCAACCAAGCAAACATCAAAGACATCACAACTAGCAACAAGGCATCATTGTTGGGATGCTTTGAGAAAGGAAACAAATATCACAAGAAGGAATGACCAACATGCCATGATGCAACCTACGCAAGGTTGGTGCAAGAAATGTGTGCATGAAGTAGATGATGATACTTGTTACCGAGATACCATTGGAAGGATGTAGTAGATACCAAATGAAGGTAGATAGTAGTTCATTGATCATCCTAATTTGACTCCAATAAGCACATGGTGACACCACCTTCCTTTTGAATGATCCGAGCATCCAATGCATCTCCAATTCTTCCTAGAACACCAATACAAACAAAATGGTACCCAAACTCATTGGGACCAAAGAGTTAGAAACACCAATACATAGGAAAAACTCAACAAACATATGTGCATTTATATATGAAAATGAATTTCATGCACATCTCATCCAAATTGAGACTAGGTGGAGTTTCCCTTATATATTGGGTTAAAGAAAGAAAGCATGCCAAAGAAAATACATGAAGTAAATATGCATGCTCAAGACTTTCAAGAAACGAAACAAAATAAAAGGAAATACCAAGTGAAAATAGGATACCAAATGGAAAAATCATCACTTGGAAGATATCTATTAGAAGATAGATCAAGGAATGAGATATCCATTGATACACGCAAAAGGAAAGATATCAGACTCCCAAAAGAGAGGATGGTTCCAAACAAACCAACCCATCTACAAAGTTTCATGATGGCACAAGTACCAAAAAGAAACGGCTTGCCTTCCATCAACACACACTTGATATGGATCACAAGATGAGTGTTCTATCGAAAATAGGATAGCTCCCCCACGAATTGTGCATTTAGAGAGATTTTGGATTCGAGTACAAAATGCACAGGGTGGGATCACCACTTTCACTATATCTAGAAAACACTCGACAAAAACAATAAAACACGAGATCCAGAAGTGGCATGGAAGGAAATGGGAGTTGACACAAACTTGGCAAGAGATAAGACAAATAAGACCAAAAGACAATGTAAAGATGATCAATAATTTCCACCACATAAATGATTACCAATTGTCAAAGACAAGAGGTATTTGGAAATAATTCCCGGTGATAGATAGCAATGATATCCAACATCATCTTCACACCAAACACAAGCAAAATGCAACTTGTAGAGCTAACATGCCACCTAGGAACAACATAATTTATACTATCAACTCTAGGTGACAATATCTCAAATTTACACATTTTCTAGGCTTGTAATATGCACATAGAATATTACTCCCCCATAATGTGATACCAATGAAAAACTTACCAAGATGCAAAAGAGAACCAACAAGAGATAATTAATGGAACATTTAGAATTTGACTTTCTCATGAGAAGACATACCACATAGAGACTAGATAATCTTGTAATATCAATACTAGATGGTATTCCTCATGTACACACATTTATAGGATTGTGAGGTGCACAAAGCACATCACCCCCCCAAAATGGGATGTTCCATTAATCTCTCACAAGAGCCAACTAAGATAAAAGCAAGAAGCACACAGGCTCAATGCACGACACACACATACATGATGTGCAAACCAATATACACATACTTGATTTCTCAAGATATACAAATTGGACGCACATCATATACAAACACATGCAAGGAACAAAACCAAAACATGCAAAGGGGCAAGTAACTTTCAATGTAAACAATTTAAGCACGAGTTACCGCAAGGAGGAACATTGGATATAAGATAGAAACTTGATCATCCGAATGACTTGGCTTGAGACAATATGAATGATGAAGACCCCTTAATTCTTCATAATGTACCAAGTCTCCAATGCCCTCCAACAACGCCTATTGATCAAGTTTTAGCTTGTTGGTCCCCAACCAAGTTGGGTCCTAAGAGGTTAGTCACAATAGGCTTGGCCACCCAAATGGTTCTTTTCTTGACATCACTTTGAGTACCAAAAAACTTGGCAAACACATTGCCAACATTATCCTTCCCAAGAAAATAGACATCATCAATAATAATTGGGTTGGATAAGTTACCACTAGTGCATGAAGAAGCAAGGTGACCCTTCTCACGGCATAGGTAGCAACATCTACTCTTTACTTTCTTCTCATTTGATTTCTCAAAATGAGAAGCATTACCATGAGTCTTCTTGGGAAGCGGCCTTTCTCCAACTTGCGGTTGAGCACGAGATTGAACTTGTGGCCTCTTCCCTTGTTTCTTGTCACTAATGACCTTCTTCTTCAATGGGCAAGATCTAACATGATGCCCTTCAATTTTGCACTTGAAGCAAATAATCTTGGCCGAATTCTTGAGTTGTTCTTGGCCCTTCTTCTTGTTGCTCTTGGACTTCTTCTTCTTGTTGGAGTTGAATCCAAGTCCACCTTTGTCATTGGGGGATTTTTGCACACTCAAGATATTGTTGAGTGTGGACTTCCCTTCATGACACTTTTCCAAGTCTTTCTTCAAGGAAGAGACTTGGGCCATGAGCTCTTTGATTTCCTCTACATGGTTAGTATCAACACAAGTACTAGAGGAAGTATAGGCTTCATTCTTAGAGCAACAAGGCAAGGAAAGCAATTCATCACAAGATGTACCAATGTTATGCATAGATGAATTACGAGGACTAGCACATGGCAATATAGCATTTTGACTAGAAGTAGTGCTAGCGACCACATGAGACTCACTAGATGTTACCTTGATGATCATGGCCTCATGAGCTATCTTTAGCACATTATGGGATACTAGAAGATCATCATGAGAGCTTGTGAGCTTTACATGGCTTTCTTCCAATCTCCCATAATTGCTAGATAGCAACTCAAGTTGAGCCCTTAGCTCAACATTCTCCTTCAAAATGGATGCTTCACTAGAAATAGAGTTAGTAGCACAAGCATCATCAATAATAGCAAGAGGAGAAGGCAACTTGGCAAGCTCTTTAGAATATGAAGCTTTAAGTTGAGCATGAGACTCGGTGAGTTTGATGAGCTCACTCTTAATGACCCTTGAGCCATTTTTGAGGTGATCAAAATCCTCAAGGAGTTTAGCATGTGCAACTTCAAGCTTCTCATTTTTAGTTTCAAAATCATTAGCCACCTCGAGAGCTCTATCATGGGATTCCTTTATTCTAGATAGTTCTAGAGCAAAAGTCTCCTCAAGAGATTCCTTGGTGGTTTGTTCAAATTCAAGAGCTTGCGAGAGGTCGGCGATCTCATTAGCGTAATCACGCTCATGATCTTCCATTTTCTCAATGGTGACCTCATGCTCCTCTAGATGAGATTCCAACTCCTCTATATATTTCTTGCCCTCAATGGCAATAGACATGATTTCCATGAAGTTGGAACGAGCAATTTTATTCTTATGAAGAGCTTTTGAAATCATTTCCCCCTTAATGTTTAAGGAGGCAACATTGTCATTCTCTTCATCATTTTCTACATCATCATCATTCTCATCATCACTATCATGACAAGATATATTGGGGTTCAAAGTGGGAGATACCTTTGAAGCCTTAGCCATAAGGCAAAACGCAATAGATGATGATGTAGGATCCCTTGAAGCACCATTCAAGACTACATCTAGTTCCATGGGGTGTTGGGTTTCCTCTACATTGTTAGCACAATAATTCGAGGAAATAGATGCATTTTTATCATGGCAACAAGACATAGCAAGCATATCATCATGAGTTTTAGTTAAGCAATTTCTACATGATATGCAAGGACTATCAACACAGGCATGTGAAACATGTAGGGTGCTCGAAGTGTTAAAGTCCAAAGAAGATGCATTGCAGTAAGATAGTGATGAAGGATCATCCACAATAAGCATACTATCATCATTGCAATGACCAACACTACTCACCATATCATTACCTTGTGGCAAACCACATGTAGGTGAAGTAGAAGAAGTTGAGAAGACAACACGGCCGGAGGTGGAGGGAGAACAATCATTCCTACAGTTCTTGGACACACCATATTTATCTTGAAGCTTTGTCCACAACTCATGAGCATCCCGGAACGGCATGAGTTGAAATATAACTACATTGCTCAAAGCATCAAAAAGCACATTAGAAGATTGAGCATTGAGATAAGAGTTTTTCTCATCCTCTAAAGATAATCTTTGTGCATCCTTTGGAGGAGAAAAACCCATATCTACAATTCGCTCTAAATTTGGGTCCATGACCCTAAAGAGATTAAGCATGCGAATTACCCAAACATCAAAATTTGTGCCATTGAAACTAAGAGTGTCAGAGAAACCTAAACCCCTAGTCGACATTCTTACTCTCTAGGCGGTAAAGCCCTATAAAGAGAGACCAAGCTCTGATACCAATTGAAAGATCGTGGATGTCGCCTAGAGGGGGGGGGGTGAATAGGCGCTTTAAAATAATTACGGTTTAGGCTTGAACAAATGCAGAATAAACCTAGCGGTTAATTTGTCAAGCACAAAACCTACAACAACTAGGCTCACCTATGTGCACCAACAACTTATGCTAAGCAAGATAAACAACTAGGTGATAGCAAGATATATGACAAGAAACAATATATCTATCACAAAGTATAGTGCATAAGTAAAGGGCTCGGGTAAGAGATAACCGAGGCACGCGGAGACGACGATGTATCCCGAAGTTCACACCCTTGCGGATGCTAATCTCCGTTTGGAGCGGTGTGGAGGCACAATGCTCCCCAAGAAGCCACTAGGGCCACCGTAATCTCCTCACGCCCTCGCACAATGCAAGATGCCGTGATTCCACTAAGGGACCCTTGAGGGCGGTCACCGAACCCGTACAAATGGCAACCCTTGGGGGCGGTCACCGAACCCGTACACTTTGGCAACCCTTGGGGGCGGTCACCGGAACCCGTCAAATTGCTCAGGGCGATCTCCACAACCTAATTGGAGAACCCGACGCTTGCCCGGAGCTTTACACCACAATGATTGAGCTCCGAACACCAAGGTTGGGGCTATCTCCCCAACGACACCACGAAGCTTCACCACAATGGAATATGGCTTCGTGGTGACCACAACCGTCTAGGGCGCCCAAGCACCCAAGAGGAACAAGCT
The DNA here is from genome assembly GCA_902687465.1 of Secale cereale. Lineage (NCBI taxonomy): Eukaryota > Viridiplantae > Streptophyta > Magnoliopsida > Poales > Poaceae > Secale > Secale cereale. Next base: position 260,418,417 of record LR738709.1, on the reverse strand, counting down.
CAAGGGTACCAAGCACCCAAGAGTAATAAGCTTCTCAACTTCACTTCCACGTATCACCGTGGAGAACTCAAACCGATGCACCAAATGCAATGGCAAGGGCACACGGAGTGCCCAAGTCCTTCTCTCCCAAATACCACCAAAGCAACTAATGCTAGGGAGGGAAATGAGAGGAAGAACAAGAAGGAGAACACCAAGAACTTCAAGATCAAGATCCAAGGGGTTCCCCTCACCTAGAGGAGAAAGTGATTGGTGGCATACGATAAGGGCGCTCCAGAGCGCGCTACAGTGCGCCACCGCACTGTAGCTTCGCCCAATCGCCTGCCCCCGACAGCCTCGGGCTCTCCCCTCGCGCCTCTCAACGCGCCTCGACGTCCGCAGCCTCCACCGGTGCTGCCCCCCTCCTCCTACGCCCTCCAGTGGCCGTCTCCACACGCGCACCGGCCGCCCGCGACCTCCACTCGTCGGGCTCACACGCGCGCGCGGTCTGGAGCGTCCCCCGCTCCTCCTCTCCCCTCAACTAGACGTGGAACACGTCCACGATCCTCCCTGGCTCGATCACAGGCACCAGAACAGCCTCTGGCCTCGCCTGCAACCTCGCCGGCGCACGAGTCCACGGTGGACCATGGGCGCGGCTATATAAGCGTGCCCCGGCCTCTCCAACGGCACCAGCAGCCTCAACACACCCCCATCAACACTCCTGCACCACTCACTCCTCCCCAGAAAGCCCCTGTGCTCGGGATCGACCGGAGCTCCGCCGCGTCGGGTAGCCGGAGATCTCGGGGTACAGGCCTCCTCCGCCCCTCCTTTTGCTCGATTTAGAACCGCCACACCTCGCTGATGCTTTCCCCTCCATTTTCCCCTTCTGCAGCTGCCGGAAACACGCTAGCCAGCAGCTTCCCGACGACCCTCCGCCGTCCCACCTCGCCGCCGACGAACCTGACCTCCCCGGCGAGCCGCACCACTACCACTACCTCCGCGACTCGTCGCTGAACCCATCACTGCCCTCCGTTGGCTTCGCCGTGGCCGGAATCGACGCCGGTGAGCTCGCCGTCACCGTGGCCGAGAGGTTGAAGATGACAGGCGGGCCCCGCCTGTCATCCTCATCGCTCCCTCTCTCCCCTCGCCGCCGCTGACCGCTGGGCCCCGCCCGTCAGGTTTAAAACCCTGACGTGCGCGCGCTGGCGCCCGAGCGGCTGGGCTAGATGCCCTGGGCCGTGCACTGTGGCCACTCTGGCCCAGTGGCACAGGGCCATTTCTTTTTATTCTTTCTGTAATTATTTCAATTAATTTTACAGAAATGAATATTAGTCCAAATGAAATAATTCCAACTCCTAAAATCTTGTAATATTCCAACCTATTTAATGGTGTCACTTTCACACATATCCATGAAACTTTTCTGTTCTGTTCAAATTTAAATTCAAATTTGAGCAATAAAACTCCTGTTCTAAAATCCTTAGGTCCCATTCTGTCACTCCAAAACTCCCACTAGGAATTTTCTCCATCTTAGTTTTCCCTCTAGTATTTAACAAAAATAAGTTGACATTTTTCTGAGCACTTTGATTTTTCTGTTTTCATTATGGTCTTATTTTTCCGTTGTTATTTTGCGACGATTAGATCCCGTATTTGACGAAGTTGCTGAAGAAGGAGAAGGAGAAGGATTTGAAGACTTTGAAGACCAAGCCAATCCAGGCAAGCAGCCCTTTGACCATGATACACTTGTCCTTCGGAACCCGTTTGTTTCCGATACATGATGGTAGAGTTACGGTGGTGACCTAGTTGGACCACCACATGATGCATGCCTTGCTCTTAATCTTGCTATGTGCTAGATGACATGCAAATTGTAAGTAGTGATGCTTAGTGATGCAAGTGTGATATGAACCTTCGTGGTTGAAATCTTTGCATAAAACCCATCGGGTGCCCCTAATGCCCGAGGGTGATGTTGAGTTAGGTCATCACTTGAGGAAGAAGTGATGTGCCGGTAAATCCTGCCCATGGGTGAAATAATGGATTAGATTTATGTGTGACTACCGTCCCAACCAAACATGTGCAACCACTCTACCCCTTATGGGACGGGGCTTTATTGATTACTTAGGTCGATACTAGCACGGTGCCCGCATTACTAGTGATGGGAAGACTTGAGGTCTTTCCCGGGACGGGGTCGTGCCTGGATAGACGACCATGACTGTTTTTACAGGGCACCGGACACACCGTTGGTCCCTTCGGGTACGCGTGACATTGAAATTAGGGCAAGTCCCGTGATCTATTATTTGCACTCGAGGGCCGTGTACCAACGAGTGGACTCTATGTTAGTGTCGTCTAAGGAAAGATAATGACCGGGTGCTTCCCCCGAGTACTTGAGGTACTGCGGGATCGTGGATGACACGAAAGCTTCCCGGATCTTGTGGGTAAAGTGCGCAACCTCTGCAGAGTGTAAAACTATTCGAATAGCCGTGTCCACGGTCATGGACAGTTGGGTGGTGCTACTTAAACTATGTCCAGAATTTTACTTCATCAGTGAAAGTGTGTGTGTGATGAGTCAAGGTGGAGACTTGACTCGATGAGTTGAATCACATTCATGTTGATACCGGTAACCTGTTTTCAAGGTTACGTGAACTCGTTGATGCATACACTTGATGGTAGAATATTTATTCTAGCCCATTGCTAGATTGCTCATTATTGTTCAATTGCATTATTATTTTGAACCACATCATGGGTTGCTTGCGAGTACATTCAAAGTACTCATTGGCTTGCCACTGGTTATTTAATTGGCCATGCATGGAGGAACAGGAATATGAGGAAGAGTTCTTTGGAGACGAGCATGCGAACTAGGACGCTATCCCAGTCAGAATGCCTATAGGGTTAAGGCAGATGGCATGGGTTATATCTATCATCGAAGACTTCCGCTATTTGAGTTATTTGCTATTCAGCCGTGAGGCTTTATCTATGTAAGACTTGGCCATAATGGCCTTAATTTGTGTAAGACGATATGTATGGATGTAAGACTCTTGTTATTCAGCTTCTGTGTGTTCAGTGAGCATTGATCTCTGGGATCACTGTACACGTGCACTCGGTGATCTCGGCTTCTAAGTCGGGGTCCTAGCACTGCTCCACCAGGGTATAAGCAGCCTTGAGCTTCTTCCGGACATCGTCTCCAAGATGAGTTATGCGCCTCCCTGTATGTAATTGGCGAGTTAAACCGGAGCGGAACAAAGATTGCAAGGATACAACTATACGAAGACAGATACTCATCGAAGATAGCAGAAGTCATGTTCTCTATTTGCTATTTTAACCCGAATAGTTCCCGTGTAACCGGATTGAGAGCGGCTTCGGCATCCCTTGCTCTTTTTTCTAGAGCGTCCCTTTGCACCTCCCATGTGGATCGCTCCGCTTCAAAATCTTTCTTCAATTTTTCCATGTTAGTCAAAGCAAGGACAAGTTCTTCCTTAGCTTTGGCTGAAGCAGTCTCATGGGAGGCCAAGCTATTCCGGAGCTTAGTTGCCTCCGAAGCTCTCCGGTTCAAGTCAGCCTGCAAGGAAATCAAACGGGTTAGAAGGACAGATCAATCAAAGTCTCAAGTACATAACAAGTTATGCACTCGACACTTGGGGGCTAATGTACAATTGAAGTAAAGAAAGCAAAAAAATTTCAGACAAGTCCCAAGCCCATAAACAAGTTATGACCTTGGCACTTGGGGGCTAATGTACATTCACTCTCAGATATAAGTAAAGTCCCGGTTCACCTACAATGAAGCTAAACCGGCACTTGGGGGCTACTATGGCCTAAAGGTAGGAGTGCAAAGTACAAAGCAGAACTGGAAAGCAAAAGGAAAGAAAGTCACCTCATATTTATCTTTCATCATATTGACTAAGCCGGCTTCATAGTCACGGCTGGTGAAGAGCCGGTTCAGATACCCGGAATGAAGTTCCTGGGCACTCAACTGAGCATAGCTTGATAAGTCAGTGCTCCACTTGCCTTTATCTTGGTGAAGTTTTTCTTCCTTGGCAGTATGCTTAGCCAAGGCAACAGGCTCGGTGGGAGCAGTAAAGCCTAACCCGGTTATTTCAACATCTGCTGTCGAGGCAGCAGTTGGCTGGAGAGGATCAGCAGTGTGCACCGGGCTAACAGGTGCCGGGCTAGCCCGGGGAGGACTAACCCGAATAGGGCTTGCCGGTTCAGTCGTGTTCCCCATATCATCACCTCCCGGCGCAGAAACATCTTCATGATCCATAGGAGCGGGATCATCGAGCTGAACTTCAAAGTTATCCTCTGGAGGGATGGCCGCTTCAGGGTCCTCGGCCCGTTCAGCAGTAGTGGTCTCCATAGCCGGTTTATTTGCTTTTGCCTTTTTGCTAGGCTTGGGCATTCTGTTGAAGGTCAAAAGAACAATGAGAATCACAAAGTTAAAACAAGAAGATAAACCGGGCGTTTGAAAGAAGGACTTACCCAAGAACGGTCTTGAGCACTGGGACTTGCGTAGCAGTTGACTCGCCGAAAGAAGACAGAGGAGCCTCCTGATAGTTAGGATCAGACGGTTTAAGTGGTTTACGTATAAGGCCTGCTTTTGGATGAAGAAGGGTTGGAGTGAGCAAAACCTCGGAGCGGCATCTGCGAGCTGGCGTGAGGGGTATTCCGGACGATTCAACCACATGGCCGCTATGGCGCGTGGTCTGGCGAGCTTCATGCTGCTGTTTCTTCAAAATAAAGTTGGGATCCAATTGAGCATAAGGATGAGAAAATGGATATTTCCGGGATACCCGGCGGACCTTGGGTGGCAACGGTTCTGAATCAGATGAGAGAGAAATTACCTCAATTCTCTCCGCTTTACTTCCCTCCGCCAGGTCCTGAGGAAAGGCATTATTAACGTAAATTCAGACAAAGGAAGATCAAAAGACATAAGGGTTAATTAGTACCTCAGAAGCCGGATCATCCTCTTCAGGGTTTGAACCGGAAGCGGCAGCAGCTTTTTTTCTTGACAGCAAAGGTTTTCTTGCGTGATTGCTTGGCCGGTTTATCCTGAGATTTCCTCTTCCAGAAAGGATCGTTGGCCTGTGCAAAGGAATAATAACAAGTTGAAGACAACTGATATGAACGGATTAAGATGAAAAGAAAGGGCCAGAAGAACTTTACCGATGGCGGTTTATTGGTTAAACAGAATGGAGCTAAACCGGTCCGGCTGCAATCCTCCAGAGGGATGTTCAGCATTTTCTTAGCAGACTCAGTAACTTCACTATCAGGAAGTACTATCTTTGTGTGGCGTTGAGGATCTTCCGGTAGGCCGGTATGTTTGCACATCAGGCTTGAGCGCCGGCTCAAGGGAAGAATGCTCCAGGATAATCAGCATCGAACAAAATCAACACCGGTTAAACCGTTCCCCACGAAAGCCCTAAGCTTGGAAAGTTGAGGGGCGTATTGAGCCCGGTCTTGGGCGCTTAAGCGCTGCGGCAAAGGATGGGTGGACGCCAGACGGTAAGCGCAGTAACCCGACAGTGGGTTTTCTCCTTCTGGTGAAGTGTCTTGGCAGTAGAACCATGTCTGGTTCCAATCCTTAGGGTGGCTGTGAAGAGTGGCATGAGGAAAACTGACGTCCTTCCTTTTCTGAATACTGACACCGCCCAGATCCTGATGAGGCCCATCAGAAAACTCAGTCCGGCGGTTCAGATGGAAGAAATCCCGGAATAGACCCACTGATGGCTCCTCTTGAAGGTATGCTTCCGAGAAGACTTGGAAGTTACAGATGTTCGATACATAATTTGGGCCTATATCTTGTGGGTGGAGTTGAAAAGCGGTTAACACGTCGCGGAAGAACTTTGAACTGGGAGGACTAAAACCCTGGGCTAGATGATCATAGAAGACTATGATTTCTCCCTCCTTAGGCTCAGGAGGGCACTCCTTTCCAGGGGCCCGCCAGTGCAGAACTTCCTTAGGGCCCAGAACACCAATTGAGGCCGCTTCAACTAAATCGTCTTCCGTAATCCGGGACGGAACCCAGTTGCAAGCGACAAATTGTTTCGTTGTGGAAGCCATTTCTTCAAGAAAGGAACACTGGAAAATATAATACAAGACCCGGTTTACCAACTGCTAGATATAAATCGGTGCATTCTATGAAGGTATGGACTTAATTGTCGGTTTAAACAAGGGGCTAATGGTATCTACTAATCCGGAAGCAGGTATGAGTGAGACAGCTACCGGTTCATGACGATAGATGGAGAAAGTTAAACCGTCAATTATGGAATACGGGTTTAAATCTAAACCATCAAGGCAAGCATATGACGTGCAAGGTATGGTTAAACCGGCAATATAAGCGAGTTGCGGATCTAAAAGTGTGAGAAATAGTTTTCACACTAAGCTGAGGTAAATATGGATCTAAGGCGTAAGAAAAAGGTAGAATAATACAAGTTATATTCAGTAAAGGCCGCGGAGGTTCTCTACAGATTCAATCTAAACTAGCAGTGCTGGAGAAGCTAAAGTATAACGATGGAGCGGAAGCGTACGAAGGAGGATCAAGCCTAACGAGTCTTATATCTACAGCTAAGACTGACCTACGGCGATGAACTACGAAGAAACGAGGGTTCATGGCGAGCTATAGAAGAAACCCTAGAGCTGAGATCTATGGGGGAGAAGATAGCATACCCGAGGAAACAGAGGATGGCGACGAGTTCTCTGGACGCGTTCAGGTCGATGCAGCGGCCGGACTTGGAGACGACGGTGAGCTCGAAGAACAGTGGCGGAGGTTCGAGCGCTGGAGACGGAGGAAGAAGAAGCGGAAGGGGAAAAGAGATGCGCGTCGGCTGTATTTATAGGCCGAGGGGTTAAAACGGCAAGCGCCAGAATCGAGGAGGCCAAAAATCGGATAAAGATTGAGCTGTCGCCTCGATCTTCGGTGCGGCAATAACAAAGGGTAACAAACCGATGCGAGCGTTAAATGTGCAGATGACGTCACGACAGGTTGAAACGATTTCAGGAGATGAAGTCATGGCCGGTTTATGAAGCATACAAGTTGCAGAAAGGAAATTCGTACAAGATCTCGAAGACTGACATGAACAAGTTCAATTCAATCTGGGGCCTAATGTCAGGGATATGACTAGCAGGTATAAACCGGATAGGAAGTGTAATGCCCCGGATGTAATACTTTCCCTTTTTGGCAATATATAACTTTGGCTTCATCAATTCCATTCCGGGTTCTTCGTCTTTTCGGGTTTTCGTCGTTTTTGTCGTGTGCGTGTGTGCATTCATCCATGTCATGTTGTCATGTGCATTGCATTGCATTTGTGTTGTCGTTTGCATCCGGTCCCACTCGTTCCTTCCCGTTGTCCGTTTCGAGTTCCGACGCTCTTCCACGTGCCTGAGGCTTCCCGGAGTCCTTCTTTTGTGTTTGGCCGTGTAACGTTTCCGGTTTGGCGTGAGACTTATCGTGCGTTGTTGTTTTGATGTGTGTAACCCGCCTGTCAAGTTTTGTCGCGTTTGGAGTTCGTTTGATGCTCCAACAGTTGTCCCCGTGGGCTAAAAGTACCTCCTCTTTGAGGCCCAAGAAACCCCTCCAACAGCCCACCAACCCAGCTCAAACCCTTCCCTTCATCTAGGCCGTTCAATTGTGATCTCGTGGCCGAAAACCTCTCCTCATTTGGACAACCCTAGCTCCTTGTGTCTATATAAACGTCCACCCCCTCCAATTTTGCGTCCAAAACCCTAGGGTTTCCACCTCGCCGCACCCGTGCTTCCACCTCGCCGCACCCGTGCTTCCACCTCGACGCGCCCGTGCTTCCGAACCCGCGCCCGTCGTCTTCTACCTCCAGCCGAGCACCTCGTCGCCGGGGGTTCTCCTCGCCGCCGCTGCATCGGTTCCTCGCCGGCCTCTTCTCGCCGGACCTCACCTCGCCGCCTCCGTCGCACTCAAGCCTCCCCGCCGCCTCGGCCGGGCCCGCAGGCCGCCGCCGCCGCGGGCCTCCCCTCGTCGCCGACGTCACCAACCGCCGCCGGCCTCCCGTCGCCCGCGCCGGCCACCGTGGGCCTGAGGGAGCCAACCGCCGCCGCGCATCGAAGGGGCTGAGGCGCCCCGAGCGATCGGGATCGGGATCCAGGCGCCCGATCTGGATGCCAAGACCTAGCAGGCCGGGATCCAGCCCGCGACCCGGTAGCCCGCAGCGCCCGTTGACTCCGCCCGTTTGACCCGTTGACTGCCCGGTCCGCGCCCGTTTGACCAGAGGTTGACTCTCGTTTTTTCCCTAAGTCCCCAGTTTTTCAGTTTCTGATGCATATTTGTGAGGTGGATAACTTTTACTATGCATGTCCGTTTTGTGTGTATGATATGTCAAAATGATCGTGGTGACTTGTACTATGTTTTGTTCCATTGTGTCATGCATGTTTGAGGTCATCTAGATGTCTTAATCTTCATGGAAAGAGTGCTACTTGTTATAAACTGCTGCTATTAGTTGTTTTCATGCCATGTTTGCAATGTGATAACTCGTTGCATGTTTATCCAAATGAAGCAAATGATATGTCCACATGTTCATCATGAGATGCTCTACATGTTGGTTGCTTTAGCTTGCATGATAGATTTCATCTTGCCATGTTTATCTCCTTTGCAAAAGTGCTTGTGGCTGTGATGTTGTTAAACTTGTTATGAGATGCCTAGTTAAGGAGCTCGTTGCTATTGATGTGGTTGTCCCCTTGTTGCATGCTTATATGATTTGGACTCCCCATCATGTGTACTTTGCTGTGGTGCAAACCACTTGCCATGCTTTGCTTTGAGGTGACTTAAACTTGCTCACAAAGATGCCATGATATTACTGCTGTTTTAACACTTAGTGAAATTTCACTAAGTCTGGAATCTGTAATTTCCAGATGCCATGTTTGCTTGTTGTTCTAGGCAAATCCATGATAGTTTTGGGGTGACTATTGATGATTCCTTGTTGTATATGTTGTTGGCTATCCATTCATGTTCTCACAAGCTCTTTTGGGTGGCTGTAGCATATTTAACTCTTGCTCCCAAGTTGTTATAAAATACTGCTGTCAGGTTTTTGTTGTCAAGTTCAAAATGTTATAGCTTGTTGCTATTGATCCATGCCTCCTATGGAGATGCTCCAATGGAATTGTTTGCTGTACGATATGTCTACTTTATGTCCATGCTTCTTGTCATGATGTTTGAGTGTTGTAGGCTATATATTTCTTGCTCCGAAGTTGCTATGTGGCTGTTAATTTCAGCTTTGCCATGTTTATTGTTTCGGGTGTATCTTTTAGCCCGTTGCTCCGTTTTGAGCAAGTCCTATATGTAACTTGTGTGGTTTTGCATGTAGATTCATAATATCCTCTTGTTAGCATGTTTTGAAGCTTCTTGCTAGTTGCATACTGTCATGTACCTTGTGTTGTATCTCTGTGTTTCCTATGTTGACTTTCTGTGCATCCATAGTGCATCTGTAGTGCTTCCTTAGTGCATCAGTCATGCATCCTGTGGTTTGCGCATTGCATCTTTTTGATTTCGTGCTTCGTGTGTTTTGTGTTGAGTAGAGCCGGAAGCCGAGACCGAGTACGAGAACGAGGTTACTACCGAGGTTGAGAATGAGGAGCCCGCTTACGATCCCATCGACGACTCTTAAGGCAAGATGACCTGACCCGGATATCATTACTATCTTTGCCTATCGCTAGAAGTCTCGCTCTATAGCTTTTGCCTCGATGCCCATGTTTTCCTGTCAGCCTCCTATTGTAACCATGAATCTGTCTAACCACCCTACCTATGCAAACCCTTGATTTGCTAAGTAAGCTTCGCTCAGCCCCTCTTATAGCATTGCTAGTTGCAGGAGAAGATTTGAAGATTCTTGCTTCTTGTTGAAGCTTGTTGGGATATAACACTATATAACTCTTTAATGAAATCATCTATATATTGGTAATGAGTGGAAGGCTAAGCCTTTTGCTTGGTGTTTTGTTCCACTCATGCCGCCCTAGGAATAGTATAAACCGGTGTTATGTTCCTTGATTTTGCGTTCCTCACACGGTTGGGGTTATGGGACCCCCTCGATAAACCGCTAAGTGCTAAGTCTTTTCCAGCAAGTCCCAACATTGGTACTATTTGCCTAAACAACTAAAAACTTGCATAGGGAGTAATTAACCCTCTTCTTAATCAACAACCCCGGGCCAGTGCTCCACATGAGTGTTGGTCCGAACTGGGGGTCCTGCGGGGCCACCTCAAGGAAACTCGAGGTTTGGTAAAAACACGTAGCATCACCCATCCGGTCGTGGCCTGAGACTAGATACGCGCGGCTACTATCAGGGTGTCGACACGCCGGGAGGATTTGCTGGATTAGCCTTACCTTAGTCGGAGTATCTTGAGCACGGGATTCCAAGGATACTCGGGCCTTCCGACCTTGGAGTTGCGACTCCGCGGATCGTGGGCTTGTCATGGGCCAAGTTGGAACACCCCTGCAGGGTTATGAACTTTCGAAAGCCGTGCCCGCGGTTATGTGGCAGATGTGAATTTGTTAATATCCGGTTGTAGAAAACTTGACACCATGTTTAGAATACACTACCAGCGTGAGTACCGTGACGGTCATTTTCCGAAAGGGGTTCGGGAAGTGAACACGGTGGGGTTATGTTTGACTTGCTTAGTTAGGATCACTTCGTGATCATCTTTCATCCGAGGCACTTCTCTTCTCGCTCTCTTTTACGTAAGTTAGTGCTAGTGCTGTTGCAACCTCTTGTTCTTTCTTCAGCCTTGTTCCACACCCAAGGCTTGGATAGTTGTGTTACGCGGGAACGGGATTGCTGAGTCCTCTGTGGCTCACAGACTCTACACCACACCAGATGCAGGTACTCAGGGGATCTATTCAAGTGACGGCACCGAGCTGTACTGGGAGTACGACGAGGACCGTAGCCGTTACTATGTGCACTATCCCGACGATCAGTAGAGGTTTGTACTAGGGGCGATTCAGACCTGTAGTTTAATGTATGTTTGGTATCTTTCATTTGGATCTTCACCCGTAGACGGGTTGTGATGTTTATTTGAATGATGTTTGGACATGTAATGAATTGTGTGACGTGGCGAGTGTAAGCCAACTATCTTTTCACTTTCATCCCTATTTTTACATGAGATGTGCAAAGGTACCAAACTTGAGATCATTCCAGAATGGGCTTATACCTTTAAGTCGTGCCTCAACACGTAGAAGGTATAGTCCCATCCTGGGCATTACAAGTTGGTATCAGAGCCTTCTCCGACCTAGAAGCCCCCACTGATTGATCGAATCGTTGACGGTTGAGTCTAGGCACACACTTAAAATGTTTTGAGTCCTATATTTATATCGGAGAGTAGGATTTCTTTGCTCCTCATCTCTTTTCACTCTGGTGAGGACTCGTGACGATTACTCTTGCCTCTTCTACTCTCAAAAATTGCATAATTTTTTGTAGGAATCTCGCGAGTATTGTTTTGATTGTTCCGATGTCTTTGTGACGAGAACATTGTTCTCGATGCCTCCTGTCATTAGGGGTTGTGGCAGTGTCCCGGGGAGGTGAGCTCCGAGGTGTTGTCGTCACAAACATATCGCGGCAGTTCTAGAATACTTAAGACGGCCGATGTCGAAAACTCTCCTATGCGGTTAGTGGCAAGATAACCCCGACATCACCCAGTACTGGGGAGGTAGTTCGGGAGTATTGCCATAGCTTGTATAGTAGATGCGTTTCGAAGGTCCGAGGTAGACGGTTTCCGAAAATAACTGGTTATGTGTTGAAGGATGGATACAGTTGGATGTAGGATTAGAGTTGAGTGCGCGATGCTTCCCCTGTATCCCCAACACCTGATTGCATAATTGGAAACTTTCGGAAATTAATAGGTGGGTTCATCTAGTAGCTCGTAGGCATTCTTCCAATGAATGCAGGTTATGGAGTTCGGGGTTCTACATTGAGTGAAGTGGTTTTATGGCCGATGTTCCGATCGGGAGTTGCATCTTAAAGGGTCCTTGGCTATGCTGATCCGGGGATTGCAAAACCCTTTCGTAACACGTTCCATAAGCTTTCAACACAAAGATGTCGAACGAAGCTCCTATCTTGTATTTGTTCTATCTGCACCTTGTTGTTTTTTCTTATTTACCCTTTTATCTCCCAAGTGGCTTCTCGTGAAGATTGTTGTTATCATTAAACTGAGAATTTCATTCGTTCCTCTTGTTCGAATGATTCTTGTGAAGACTATGTTGCATTTCTAGCCGTTGTTTCAGCTTATATCTTCTTTCAATCAAATGGCTAATAGTGGTCATCTCTTTCAGGATGGCTCCTAAAAGGGTTCCCAACGCTAACCCAGAGGGTGAAGAGGTTCCTGACCGTCCTCCTTCCCCTCCTCCTCCGTCTGAGGCATGGAGAGCAATTATGCAAACTACGAACCAGAACACCCAGATGCTTATGCAGATGATGCAGCAAATGCAAGAAAATCAGGGCGCTCATGGGAACCAAGGCAATTTCTTCAACCAACAGCACCATGCTACGCTCAACCAGTTCTTGGCTAATCAACCAAAGGCATTCAGTTACTGCGTGGACCCTCTCGATGCTGAAGACTGGATAACGGATATCAAGAAGCATTTCAAGTGCAGCAACGTCAGGCCCGAGGACTATGTGAAGTTTGCAGCCTTCCAACTCAAGGACCAAGCAGCTGATTGGTGGCAGCAGTACAAAGACTCCAGAGCAGGGCGTGAAATCTCCTGGGATGATTTCTGCAAGGACTTTCGCTCTCACCACATTCCAACAAGTGTCATCGAGGGTAAGCGTGAGCAATTCCGCAACCTGAAGCAAGGCTCTATGTTTGTCTACCAATATAATGTCAAGTTCCAGAACCTTGCCCGCTATGCTAAGCAAGACATCCCAGATGCCAAGAGCAAGATCTATCAGTTCCGTGGTGGTCTGAAGGATGAACTTCAACTTGATGTCACCTTGTTCGAGCCTGATGAGTTTGACAAATTCTATAACATGGCGCTTAAGCAAGAGGCAGCCTAGCTCAAGATGGAAGCTTCTAAAAAGAGGATCACAGACGCTGTTCACTCCTCCTCATCTTCTCAAGTGGTCGCGAAGCAACAGAAGTTTTGGCTTCCACCTCCTCCAGTGATCCGAGCTCCCTACAACAACAACAAGAACTCTGGTGGCCGTGGTTTCTCCCACCCACCCAACCCAAACCAGTCAAAGAATCAGTTTCAAGGTTCCAAGTCAAGTGCTCCTCATTTCCGTCCTCTCTCAGAAGTGGTCTGCGACAAGTGCACTCAGAAGGGTCATTATGCTAACAAGTGCCCCAACCCAAGGCGCCTTCCGCCTCCTCCACCTGTCAGCACTGCTATTGTCAAGCACAATCCCAAGCATGCAATAGTGAATCTGATGAATGCAGCCCAAGCAGAGAATTCTTCAGATGTGATACTTGGTAACCTTCCAGTTAACTCTTTTCCTGCAAAAGTGTTGTTTGATTCGGGTGCTTCATGTTCTTTCATGTCTCAACCATTTGCATCCAAGCATAATGTTGACATCAAAAGTATGCCAAGGGAGCTATCAGTTATTTCTCCGGGGAGACGAATGCATTCTAAATTTTTTGCTCCGGATGTATCTATTCGCATGGGTGATTACCGCTTTCTGGCTAAACCGGTGGTTCTCGGCAATTCCGACATTGACCTCACCCTCGGGATGGATTGGCTTTCTCAGCATGATGCTCACATTGATTGTGCAAATAAGGAAGTCAAGATTACTCATCCTAATGAAGATGTGATTATCTTCGCCTCTCGGGATAACACAATCAGGCTATTCTCTCTCAATGACAAGGGCGAGATTAATGCCATCTCTCAAATTCCGGTGGTTAACGAATACGAAGACATGTTTCCTGAAGAACTTCCAGGCATGCCTCCACATCGTCAAGTGGAATTCGTCATTGAACTCGAGCCTGGTACTGAGCCAGCATGCCGGCGTCCGTACAAGCTCTCCCCTGAAGAGTTGAAGGAGTTGAAGAAACAACTTGATGAACAGGATCGTATGGGTGTGATCAGGCCTAGTACGTCTCCTTGGGGCTGTGGTGTCTTATTTGTCAATAAGAAGGATGGCACGGAGCGCCTTTGCGTCGATTACCGGCCATTGAACAAGAAGACAATAAAGAACAAGTATCCGCTCCCCAACATCAATGAATTGTTCGAGCAGCTCAAAGGAGCTAAAGTGTTCTCAAAGCTCGATCTCCGAACGGGTTATCACCAAATTCACATTCGTGAAGAAGATATCCACAAGACTGCCTTCAGAACGAGCTACGGCTCCTATGAGTATACAGTCATGTCTTTTGGCCTCGCTAATGCTCCACCTACCTTCTCGAGAATGATGCACTACATTTTCAACCCCTACACCAACGAGTTTGTGCTTGTGTATCTGGATGACATCTTGGTATTCTCCAAGAACGAAGAGGATCACGAAAAGCACCTCCGTCTGGTTCTCGACAGACTCCGTGAACATAAGTTCTATGCCAAGTTCTCCAAGTGCGAATTCTGGCTCGATAAGGTCTTGTATCTGGGCCATATCATCTCCGCTGACGGTATTGATGTGAACCCCGAGAAAGTTGAAGCAATTGTCAACTGGGAACCTCCTCAGAACGTCAAGCAACTCCGAAGCTTCCTTGGTCTTGCTAGCTATTGCAGAAGGTTCGTTGAGAACTTCTCCAAGATTGCCAAGCCTCTTTCCAACTTGCTGCAGAAGAATGTCAAGTACAACTGGTCTCCGGAATGTGATGTGGCATTCAAAACTCTCAAAGAAAAGCTCATCTCTGCTCCAGTTCTTACTCCTCCAGATGAGTCCAAGCCCTACGAAGTATTCTGTGATGCTTCTCTTCAAGGACTTGGTGGTGTGCTAATGCAGGACAAGAAGATTGTGGCATACACTTCTCGTCAACTGAAGCCAAGTGAGAAGAACTACCCCACACATTATCTCGAACTAGCAGCTGTGGTACACGCTTTGATTACATGGAGACACCTTCTGTTGGGCAGAAAAGTCGACATCTTCACCGATCACAAGATCTTGAAGTACATCTTCACACAGCCGAATCTGAACCTCCGCCAGACTCGTTGGGTTGAAATGATCCAAGAGTATGATCCAAGCATCGAATACACATCTGGCAAGGCGAATGTGATTGCAGATGCTTTGAGCAGAAAGGCATATTGCAACAGTCTCCTTATCAAGCCGTTTCAGCCTGAGCTTTGTGAAGCTTTCAGGAAGCTCAACCTCCAAGTTGTTCCGCAAGGCTTTCTTGCAAATCTTCAAGTTGCTCCTACCTTGGAAGATCAGATCCGTGAGGCCCAACTCAGTGACGCTATGGTGCAGAAAGTGAAACATGGTATTGCAAAGGGTACTCCCAAATACAAGTGCTATCGCGTTGATGAGAGAGATACCTTGTTCTTTGAGGACAGACTTGTGGTTCCCAAAGGTGATCTCAGGAAGCTCATAATGAACGAAGCACAGGATTCCCTCCTTTCCATTCATCCTGGTGGTTCCAAGATGTACCAAGACCTCAAGCAATCTTACGGGTGGACTCGCATGAAAAAGGAGATTGCCCAATTTGTGAATGAATGTGATGTCTGCAGAAGAGTGAAGGCAGAGCATCAACGTCCAGCCGGTCTTCTCCAACCTCTTCCTATTCCCGAATGGAAATTCGACCACATTGAAATGGATTTCGTCACTGGCTTTCCTAAGTCCAAGAGAGGGAATGATTCTATCTTTGTGGTGATTGACAAGCTTACCAAAGTCTCTCACTTCCTTCCAGTCAAAGAATCCATCAATGCAGCTCAACTGGCAGAATTGTACACTTCCCGAATTGTGTCCTTACATGGCATTCTTCAAGTTATCTCCTTAGACCGTGGAAGTTTGTTCACTTCCAAGTTCTGGGACTCCTTTCAGTCTGCCATGGGCACTAAGATCCGTTTCAGCACTGCATTTCACCCTCAGACTAGTGGTCAAGTCGAGAGAGTGAATTAGATTCTAGAAGACATGCTCAGAGCCTGTGTCATATCTTTTGGCATGAAATGGGAAGATTGCCTTCCGTTTGCCAAGTTCTCTTACAACAACAGCTTCCAAGCAAGTGCCGGCAAAGCTCCGTTTGAAATCCTCTATGGCAGAAAGTGCCGTACCCCTCTCAACTGGTCCGAGATGGGTGAACGTCAACTTCTTGGCAATGACTTGATCTCAGAAGCCGAAGAAATGTGCAAAGTCATATGTGAGAATCTCAAGGCCGCTCAGTCGCGTCAGAAGAGCTACTATGACGGCAAGCATCGTGATTTGGCTTTCAACATTGGGGATCATGTCTATCTCCGTGTTTCTCCTATGAAAGGCACCCAAAGATTTGGTATCAAAGGAAAGCTTGCTCCTAGATACGTGGGCCCTTTCAAGATCCTTGGCAAAAGAGGCGATCTAGCCTATCAACTTGAGCTCCCTTCCAACTTCGCTAATGTTCATGATGTGTTTCATGTGTCTCAACTCCGCAAGTGCTTCAAGACACCTGAACGCACCATTCCGTTTGAGGAGATTGATCTTCAACAAGACTTGTCTTACTGAGAGCACCCAGTTGCTATTCTCAAAGAAACCTAGCGCAAGACCCGCAACAAGTCAATCAAATTCTTGAAAGTCAAGTGGTCACACCATACCGACCGAGAAGCTACGTGGGAACGAGAAGATCACCTTCGTTCCGAGTACCCTTCCTTTTTCGAGTCCTAGATCTCGGGACAAGATCTTTTCGTAGTAGAGGAGAGTTTGTAATGCCCCAGATGTAATACTTTCCCTTTTTGGCAATATATAACTTTGGCTTCATCAATTCCATTCCGGGTTCTTCGTCTTTTCGGGTTTTTGTCGTTTTTGTCGTGTGCGTGTGTGCATTCATCCATGTCATGTTGTCATGTGCATTGCATTGCATTTGTGTTGTCGTTTGCATCCGGTCCCACTCGTTCCTTCCCGTTGTCCGTTTCGAGTTCCGACGCTCTTCCACGTGCCCGAGGCTTCCCGGAGTCCTTCTTTTGTGTTTGGCCGTGTAACGTTTCCGGTTTGGCGTGAGACTTGTCGTGCGTTGTTGTTTTGATATGTGTAACCCGCCTGTCAAGTTTTGTCGCGTTTGGAGTTCGTTTGATGCTCCAACAGTTGTCCTCGTGGGCTAAAAGTACCTCCTCTTTGAGGCCCAAGAAACCCCTCCAACAGCCCACCAACCCAGCTCAAACCCTTCCCTTCATCTAGGCCGTTCAATTGTGATCTCGTGGCCGAAAACCTCTCCTCATTTGGACAACCCTAGCTCCATGTGCCTATATAAACGTCCGTCCCCTCAAATTTTGCGTCCAAAACCCTAGGGTTTCCACCTCGCCGCACCCGTGCTTCCACCTCGACGCGCCCGTGCTTCCGACCCCGCGCTCGTCGTCTTCTACCTCCAGCCGAGCACCTCGCCGCCGGGGGTTCTCCTCGCCGCCGCCGCATCGGATCCTCGCCAGCCTCCTCTCGCCGGACCTCACCTCGCCGCCTCCGCCGCACTCAAGCCTCCCCGCCGCCTCGGCCGGGCCCGCAGGCCGCCGCCGCCGCCGGCCTCCCTTCGTCGCAGGCGTCACCAGCTACCGCCGGCCTCCCCTCGTCGCCGGCGTCACCAGCCGCCGCCGGCCTCCTGTCGCCCGCGCCGGCCACTGTGGGCCCGAGGGAGCCAGCCGCCGCCGCGCATCGAAGGGGGTGAGGCGCCCCGAGCGATCGGGATCGGGATCCAGGCGCCCGATCTGGACGCCAAGACCTAGCGGGCCGGGATCCAGCCCGCGACCCGGTAGCCCGCAGCGCCCGTTGACTCCGCCCGTTTGACCCGTTGACTGCCCGGTCCGCGCCCATTTGACCAGAGGTTGACTCTCGTTTTTTCCCTAAGTCCCCAGTTTTTCAGTTGCTGATGCATATTTTTGAGGTGGATAACTTTTACTGTGCATGTCCGTTTTGTGTGTATGATATGTCAAAATGATCGTGGTGACTTGTACTATGTTTTGTTCCATTGTGTCATGCATGTTTGAGGTCATCTAGATGTCTTAATCTTCATGGGAAGATTGCTACTTGTTATAAACTGCTGCTATTAGTTGTTTTCATGCCATGTTTGCAATGTGATAACTTGTTGCATGTTTATCCAAATGAAGCAAATGATATGTCCACATGTTCATCATGAGATGCTATACATGTTGGTTGCTTTAGCTTGCATGATAGATTTCATCTTGCCATGTTTATCTCCTTTGCAAAAGTGCTTGTGGCTGTGATGTTGTTAAACTTGTTACGAGATGCCTAGTTAAGGAGCTTGTTGCTATTGATGTGGTTGTCCCCTTGTTGCATGCTTATATGATTTGGACTCCCCATCATGTGTACTTTGCTGTGGTGCAAACCACTTGCCATGCTTTGCTTTGAGGTGACTTAAACTTGCTCACAAAGATGCCATGATATTACTGCTGTTTTAACACTTAGTGAAATTTCACTAAGTCTGGAATCTGTAATTTCCAGATGCCATGTTTGCTTGTTGTTCTAGGCAAATCCATGATAGTTTTGGGGTGACTATTGATGATTCCTTGTTGTATATGTTGTTGGCTATCCATTCATGTTCTCACATGCTCTTTTGGGTGGCTGTAGCATATTTAACTCTTGCTCCCAAGTTGCTATAAAATACTGCTGTCAGGTTTTTGTTGTCAAGTTCAAAATGTTATAGCTTGTTGCTATTGATCCATGCCTCCTATGGAGATGCTCCAATGGAATTGTTTGCTGTAGGATATGTCTACTTTATGTCCATGCTTCTTGTCATGATGTTTGAGTGCTGTAGGCTATATATTTCTTGCTCCGAAGTTGCTATGTGGCTGTTAATTTCAGCTTTGCCATGTTTATTGTTTCGGGTGTATCTTTTAGCCCGTTGCTCCGTTTTGAGCAAGTCATATATGTAACTTGTGTGGTTTTGCATGTAGATTCATAATATCCTCTTGTTAGCATGTTTTGAAGCTTCTTGCTAGTTGCATATTGTCATGTTCCTTGTGATGTATCTTTGTGTTTCCTATGTTGACTTTCTATGCATCCATAGTGCATCTGTAGTGCTTCCTTAGTGCATCAGTCATGCATCCTGTGGTTTGCGCATTGCATCTTGTTGATTTCGTGCTTCGTGTGTTTTGTGTTGAGTAGAGCCGGAAGCCGAGACCGAGTACGAGAACGAGGTTACTACCGAGGTTGAGAACGAGGAGCCCGCTTACGATCCCATCGACGACTCTTCAGGCAAGATGACCTGACCCGGATATCATTACTATCTTTGCCTATTGCTAGAAGTCTCGCTCTATAGCTTTTGCCTCGATGCCCATGTTTTCCTGTCAGCCTCCTATTGTAACCATGAATCTGTGTAACCACCCTACCTATGCAAACCCTTGATTGGCTAAGTAAGCTTCGCTCAGCCCCTCTTATAGCATTGCTAGTTGCAGGAGAAGATTTGAAGATTCTTGCTTCTTGTTGAAGCTTGTTGGGATATAACACTATATAACTCTTTAATGAAATCATCAATATATTGGTAATGGGTGGAAGGCTAAGCCTTTTGCTTGGTGTTTTGTTCCACTCATGCCGCCCTAGGAACCGTATAAACTAGTGTTATGTTCCTTGATTTTGCGTTCCTCACACGGTTGGGGTTATGGGACCCCCTCGATAAACCGCTAAGTGCTAAGTCGTTTCCAGCAAGTCCCAACATTGGTACTATTTGCCTAAACAACTAAAAACTTGCATAGGGAGTAATTAACCCTCTTCTTAATCAACAACCCCGGGCCAGTGCTCCACATGAGTGTTGGTCCGAACTGGGGGTCCTGCGGGGCCACCTCAAGGAAACTCGAGGTCTGGTAAAAGCCCGTAGCATCACCCATCCGGTTGTGGCCTGAGACTAGATACGCGCGGCTACTGTCAGGGTGTCGGCACGCCGGGAGGATTTGCTGGATTAGCCTTACCTTAGTCGGAGTATCTTGAGCACGGGATTCCGAGGATACTCGGGCCTTCCCACCTTGGAGTTGCGACTCCGCGGATCGTGGGCTTGTCATGGGCCAAGTTGGAACACCCCTGCAGGGTTATGAACTTTCGAAAGCCGTGCTCACGGTTATGTGGCAGTTGGGAATTTGTTAATATCCGGTTGTAGAAAACTTGACACCATGTTCAGAATACACTACCAGCGTGAGTACCGTGACGGTCATTTTCCGAAAGGGGTTCGGGAAGTGAACACGGTGGAGTTATGTTTGACTTGCTTAGTTAGGATCACTTCGTGATCATCTTTCGTCCGAGGCACTTCTCTTCTCGCTCTCTTTTACGTAAGTTAGTGCTAGTGCTGCCGCAACCTCTTGTTCTTTCTTCAGCCTTGTTCCACACCCAAGGCTTGGATAGTTGTGTTACGCAGGAACGGGATTGCTGAGTCCTCTGTGGCTCACAGACTCTACACCACACCAGATGCAGGTACTCAGGCGATCTATTCAAGTGACGACACCGAGCTGTACTGGGAGTACGACGAGGACCGTAGCCATTACTATGTGCACTATCCCGACGATCAGTAGAGGTTTCTACTAGGGGCGATTCAGACCTGTAGTATAATGTATGTTTGGTATCTTTCATTTGGATCTTCACCCGTAGACGGGTTGTGATGTTTATTTGAATGATGTTTGGATATGTAATGAATTGTGTGACGTGGCGAGTGTAAGCCAACTATCTTTTCGCTTTCATCCCTATTTTTACATGAGATGTGCAAAGGTATCAAACTTGAGATCATTCCAGAATGGGCTTATACCTTTAAGTCGTGCCTCGACACGTAGAAGGTATAGTCCCATCCTGGGCATTACAGGAAGGTCCGGATTACGTTGGTAAAGTTAAATTATCAGAAGCCCGGTAGAATATGTACATGAGGTCATAACCCATAGAGGTTTAGGGCCCATGTATAAAGCCCATGATCTGTAAACCGTCATACCATGTAACTTGGGATGTAAGATAGAAAGAGTAGAGACCGAGGCGGACACATTTATGAGCCGGCCTCGGGACTCTGTAAACCGGACCGAAAGTCGCCTCCTATATAAAGGGACGACCCGGCAACGGTTCAGGACAAGAAACAACAACTCGAGACACAGGCAAGCGGATTCGCTCCCTGGTCATCGAAGCCCAAGCAATACCACACCAAACTAGACGTAGACTTTTACCTTCATCGAAGGGGCCGAACTAGTATAAAACTCACTATGTCCTTCGTCTGCTTTAACCCCTTTAAGCTAACCCGAGCGATGGCCTCACACCTAAGTCCGTGAACCCGGACATCTGCCGTGCTAAATCCACGACAATAGTCACTAGCGGACTCATATCCACCATCCTCAGTAGCAATCATCACACGCCGAGATTTGCATTCTCTCGCAAAATGTCCTCTTCCCTTACCACGACGACAAATAATATCACTGATGTGCTCTGTTGATGTCATGGAAGAAGAAGAACTCTGTGCAGGCCCGATAGGTGTACTCTTGGCAGATAATGGTGGTTGTGCCTGCTTCCTTGTATCACGGCTGGAGGTAACAACTGATGGAGGTGTCGGTGCAGTGGTGTGTGGAAGTAGAGGATGCACGCGGTGTCCATGATGAAGGTCGACCTGTAGAAAAGTTAGTCCGCGCCAATGCCTGCTGATCCTGCACTTCACTTTCAGCTTTACAAGCAAGATGGAATAAACGAGTGATATTATTATAATCCTTATACTCTAGAATGGTCTGAATCTCTCTATTTAATCCACCCATAAAACGTCCAAGCATAGCTTCATTCTCCTCAACAATACCACATCTAATCAGGCCAGTTTGTAATTGCTGATAATATTCTTCTACATAATTTTTTCCTTGTCTTAAGCGCTACAATTTTTGAAGTAATTCACGTTGATAATATAGTGGAACCCAACGAGTACGCACAGCAGTTTTCAAAGCAGCCCAAGTAGTTGGAATATTATCCGGATGTAATCTACAATATTCAGACCACCACACACAAGCAAAACTAGTGAAAGCACAAAGAGCTGCAACAACACGTCTCTCCTCGGGATATTTTAAACATGTAAAACGTTGTTCGGTTTCTAACTCCCATGTAAGATATATATCAGGAACATATCTACCCTCAAATGGTGGAATATTCAATTTTAGTTTAGGGAGATGGTCATGATCGCGTACCTGAGGGTATGGTGCAGCCCTACCATTGCGATTATATGCATGTGGACGACCTGGTTGTTGTTGTGCCGGTTGTTGCACGTAGTTCTGATTTTGATCAACCTCTTCCTCGTAATCCCCCGCGTAATCGTCTTCCTCCTCAGCAGCAGCAGGAGCCATAGAAGTATCAACAGCAACATCAACAGGTTGGCCAGGCTGAAGAGGGACACGACTCGCTTTGCGGAGGGCGATTTCGCGACGTGAAGGTGGTTGTTGTTGTTGTTGCAACAGTGCAGCAGGTGGAGGTAGACGCGCAAGCACTTCAGCGAATTTGGCATCCAACTTGGTGTCAATTGACTTCTCAATGCCATCCATCCTCGCTAGTGCATTGTCAAAACTGGTCATCACATCTTCTACCTGTTGACCCATCATTTGCTGAAATTTATCATGCAACTCCTTGTTTGTCATGTTCTCCCAGTCAGTCTCGTCGACTTGTGATCCTGGCATGGTTAGCTGCAATAGAAAGACACAAAAAATATGATCCTACAGACTTCTAGAAAATGGTGGTGGTGGGGCGTCACAAATCCGTCAAGCAAATCTCAATTTCTTACCAGTTCTTACCCAATAGCAGGTGGTGATCGGCAACCGTGGTAGTCAAAACTCTCAAAGGTTGGATAAAGCGATTACCAGGGAGAGTCAAACGCACGACATAGATGTATGTGGAGCTGGGAAGGCTTATAAGATGGTAGCAAAAAGGGTCAGCAACAATCAAGTCAGAGATGCAAAGTTGAATAAACGCTCAACGACGGTACTGTGCTGGTCCTAGGCTAGACCGTACTAGAGACGCCAGCCTAGAACATTAACAAAATCACGACGCTGCACGTAAACAAGGGGAAAGCACACTCTGAATTTTTTTTCGCCTCTTTTTTTTGCGTTTTTTTGCGCTCCTCCTTTTTTTGCCGAAAATCACTATAATGGCGAGTGTCTCAAAACACTTCACAAGTCAAACTAAGATGATAGCCACGAAATTTTTTTTGACATTTTTTTTCGAAAACAGGGCAGCGACGACGAAAAGTGCGGTAAAAAAACAGTATGGTGGCATGTGTCTCAAAAGACTTAGAAAAGCCTAAAAATAGGATAGGGAAAAAATATTTTCACCTGTTGTAATTTTGGCTTAAAAACTGCCCGGGGGTCTCCGGACTTTTTTTTTCCGAGACCTACGCATGCAAGGAACACGAATCCGAAACCTAGATGGATCTCGACAACAAACCTAATATGAAAAGAACTCAGATTGGTGGTGGATATATGGTGGTAGGATATGGCAGTGGTTGTAGGTTATGGCAGCGGTGGAGGTATGTGGCAGCAGCGATGAATATGGTTCGGCGGCGGCGTGACAAACTGTGAACAGAACTCGAAACTCCAAAGAACTAGACGCTAAGACCAGCAACTCGACACGACGATGCAACCGCAAATTCAACCAAGCAAACACGGAAGAGATTATGTAACGGCTCAGACTGGTTCGGATATGATGAACTAACCCTAAATTTTTTTGGGCTTTTTCGTGGACTGTAGGTATGAAGAACAGACTCGATCTAATCTACGAAAAACTGTAAAATCTCACCGAGCAACCTGGAAATCTGATACCACTTGATAGAGGCAAAGGTGTCCCGTCTTTCAATGAGATGGTGGCTATCGTTTTGGAGGAAGTTGACTTTGACGATCCGACTACGAACATGCGAGGACGTCGCGCCTTAGCAATCGCTAAATCAACTCCGAGAGGTTATTGACCACACCGGAGCACGATCAACCTGACCACGAAGGTCTGTTTCCTGCAGGCAAACGAAGAACAAGCAAGAAACTGAGATTGCAATCTGGATATTACGAATTCAAGTGGAAAGATTTATTGATCAAGTGGGGTTCTGTGACGTCCTTGTCTGGTCGTTAAACACAAACGAAGTACGCGAAGTTGCAGCTATGGCGAACTTTAATCTAAACAAAACCCAAAGTCTAAACGACGCCCTAAGGGCTGTATATATGGAGGAAGAGGGGGGAATTTCGTGGCCCTTGGAGGAGGGGTCCGAAACCAACCCTAACTCTTGTTTCCCCACACATACGGACTCTGAAAACAGCCTATACTTAAGTATTTCGAAAATACATGGGCCTGGCCCAATAATAAGGTGACGCAACACCTAGAATAGCCTTTATACGAAATTTATAAAGTGGCATATTGTATATTTCGTCCAAGGCTTCACACACTCATTAAGGTGGCTTCAAAGTCCTGAAATCATCACTTGTAACTCCGTTCTTGTTTCCCTTGCGCATGCCATCATCTCCATGCTTGATCTTGCTTCAATGTTCATCCTTCTTGTCCAAGCTAGGCCCTTCATTTGTAAGCAAGACAAATGTATCCAATTTAGGCAGCATCATATGCTCATGAACATTAAAATCATTACCAAGAAACGTAAGTACCTGGTAATTTAATTGGCGTGCGCGAGCTCTAGTAATTGGTCATGTATATGTATCAGTTGGGGCTGTGGGTGCAGCCTTGTTAGTGATGTCCTCATCAGTTGAGGTCACCTCGGAGCCATATTTCATTGTGGTGAAGCTTCGTGGTGTCATTGGGAGCCTCCAATTCGGTTGTGGAGATAGCCCCAACCTTGTTTGTAAAGGTTCGGTTGCCGCCTTCAAGGGCACCACTAGTGGAATCACGGCACCTTGCATTGTGTGAGGGCGTGAGGAGAATACGGTGGCCCTAGTGGCTTCTTGGGGAGCATTGTGCCTCCACACCGCTCCAACGGAGACGTACTTCCTCTCAAAGGGAAGGAACTTCGGTAATACATCCTCGTCTTCACCGGCTCCACTTGTGGTTATTTCTTTCCTTTACTTGTGCAAACTTTCCTTGTTTATCTTAGATAGCTTGCTTGTGAGGTCGTTATCTTCGCTTCCTATAAGTTGTCATCATAGTTGCATATCTAGACAACTTACTTTGTTGCTTAATTTCAATTGGTTAAGAAAAGCTAAAAGTTATTAGTTGCCTCTTCACCCCCCTCTAGTCAACCATATCGATCCTTTCAATTGGTATCAGAGCCTCGTCTCTTTTTAAGGACTTTACTGTCCAAAGAGTATGGGTGACAACGTAGTCGAGACGGAGGAATATTCCGGTGGAACTCCGTCCTTGCCTACGTCCGATGGGGGAGCCTCGGTCTCTCGTGAGGAGTTCAATGTGGCAATGGACACATTGAAAGAATCACTAGCGACTGAGGTCAAAGGCATGTTTAAGGAATTGCTTGAGGGGCTTAAATTATCCACCACACAGTTGGAAGTGGTTCGTCCCGCTACCATCGTGTCGGAGGCTACTCCCGACAAGGGAGAAGCTAGTAGTGAGAAAGCCCCGGTTACTAAGAATGGGAGTGGGATCTTTGCCCACTCCGCTCCTCCTACCCACTATGGAGGACCCGTTCCTACACCGCATTTAAATTCCGTTGGGCCTCCTCGTAAGTTTTTGAAAAATTCTGATTTTGCTACTTGGATGTTTCGCTTTAAACGTCATTTAAGTCATTGTTCTACTAATCTTTGGAGAATCATTGAGCAAGGTTTTTACCCACGTGATCCCGACAACTTAACTCCGAGAGAAGCTGCGGATCATCAATTCAACGAGTCCGTTCTTTGCATACTTCAAGATGCTATCCCTCCCAAAGACATTGCACATCTTCGACCCTTCACCGTGGCCAAGGAAGCTTGGGAGAATGTTGGCTCCATGTACAAGGGGAGCGCAAGCATTCAACGCTCTAACTATGAAGTTGTGCAAGATGAAGCCGATGGGTTTTTTATGATCGAAGATGAAGATCCACGTGAACTTTATTGGAGATTAACCACTCTTGCGGTTTCACTTCGAGATTATGGGAGCCAGGACACGGATGACAATTGGATCAAGCGCAGGTTTCTCAAGGCCATGATGCCTTACCACAAGGCCATGTCCTCCGTCATTCGCCAAAGACCGGACTTCCACACTTTGTCATCAAATGAAGTGTTGGATGAGTTCGTTGCCATGAGGATCTTGGACAAGACCGCCGACAATGTGGTTTTAAGAGCTCAACGATCAAAGAAACCTAACCTTGCCTTGAAGGCCAAGGCTTGTGTGGAAGAAGAGGAGGAGGAGGATGAAGATGAGTGTTGCCATGAGGACACCAAATATGCCTATCATGAGCACATGGCTCTTGCTTCACGACAATTTTGGGGCAACAAGAAGAACTCAAGGCCCAACTTCAACAAGAACAACTCAAGTGGCAACAAGGGCAAGCAACGAGTGAGGACGTGCTTCAACTGTGGGAATGTGAGCCACTTTGTTGTAGATTGCCCATATGAGAAAAGAGAAGACTTCGGAGGCAAGCTTATCTGGAAGGACAAGGCCAAGTCTATCCCAACAAGAACAACTTCAACAAGAAGACCCCTCCTAAAGGGTTGGTGGCCCAAGAACAATATGTTGAGGATGATGATAATGATGAAGATGATGATATGGTCACCATGGCCACAATTGATATTGCTACTACTCCTCGCTCATCTCTCTTCGACTCACCAAATGAGAACATCACCGCCAAGTGTCTCATGGCTAAGGCCACCAACAAGGTAACTCCAAACATCAACACTACCATCATCTCTAATCCTTCATTGACGGATTGTATTGATGAGAGTGAGGGAACAAAGGAGGAAGAGAATGAATTTGAGTTGTTTATGAGCAAACTCAAGGGCAAACCCAAGAAGCATTTTGTTGCTCTCTTGGAACAACTCGGTGAGGCCAGTGACATGATCGAGGCTCACAAGGAGACCATTGCTAAAATGGAAGGACATAGTCGAGACCATGCCAATGAGATATCGGATCTCTCTAATGCTCTAGGGGAAGAGCGTGGTCTTCGTTTGGCTCTTGAGGAGTCACACAACGATGATCATGCTAAATTAAAAAAAGATCTCGATCATGCTTTAGTTGTCTCACGTATGATTAATTCCGAGAATGCAAAACTTGGGGTTGACCATGCTAGACTCAAGGAGGAGTTTGTTACACTTGAAAAGGCTCACAAGGCCTTGAAAGGTATACATGCTTCTCTTAAGGAGTCTCATGGTCAACTCCAAGTTTCGCTAAGCAAGGAGAAAGCTATCTTTCCTCGCATGGTGTTGATTGATAATGCAAATTCTACTAACCCATGTTGCGAGCATGTGCATCTTGTTGAAGAGAATGCCAAGTTGAAGAAGCAACTTGAGAAAGGCCCTGTGACATGTATATAATGTGAGAAGAAACTCAACGATCTTTTGAGTAATCAAAAGGAGGTGGTGGCAAAGGAAGGATTTGGGTTTGCTCCCAAGCCCAAGAAGAAGAAGAACGACAAGACCAAGCTACCTCCTCCTCTTAAACAAACTTTTGTGAAAGAGGGAGAGGGTTATTCTAAGAAGAAGAACAATGTGAAGGGTGGTGGAGTCAAGAAGAACCCCACCATACCATCAAACATAGCCGGCGACTTTAATCCTTCATATGTTTTATGTCATGCTAGTGATGGTCATGTCTTTTATAAATTTGTTGGTTCTTCTTATGAGTACATTGAATGGTCTATTTGGGTTCCTAAGACCCTTGTTACTAACCTCAAAGGACCCATTACCAAATGGGTACCTAAATCCAAGCATTGATCTCATGTAGGAGTTTGCTTCCGGTGGGGGATCATGGTTGCTCGATAGTGGAGCCACAAATCATATGACCGGAAGCAAAGACTTGGTGGTGGACGTGCATCAAGGTTCATCCATGGCCACCAACGTCGAATGGGGTGATGCTTCATCTTCTAAGGTATTGGGGCTTGGCAAGGTTGTTGTTTATCATGATCTCACGTTCGAGAAAGTCATGCTTGTTGAGTCCCTTGCATATAACTTACTTTCTGTTCGTCAACTTGCACTCATGGGCTTTGCTACATTCTTTGATATTGATACCGTGGCCCTCTTGTGGAGCAAGACTCTTAAAGTAGCCTATGTTGGACATGTCGAGAACGGTCTCTATGTGGTTAACTTCTCGGAGCAACCCACTAAGACCGCGACATGCCTAATGGCTAAAGTTTATGTGGGATGGCTTTGGCATCGCCGGTCAGCCCATGTCAATATGAGATCTTTGCAAAGTCTTCTCAAGGGGGACCATGTCCGCGGACTAACAAATGTTAGCTTTGCCAAAGATCGTGCTTGCACTGCTTGTATTGAAGGAAAGCTACATGAGAAGGCTCACCCTCCAACGACTATCATCTACTCAAAAAGTCCATTAGAGCTCCTTCACATGGACCTCTTTGGGCCTCCATCCTTTGATAGTCTTGGGGGCAGAAAGTATTGCTTGGTGATTGTGGATGATTATTCAAGATACACATGGGTATACTTCTTCAAGAAGAAGAGTGAGACCCAACAAACCGTCATCAACTTTGAAAATGAAGCTCAACGACAACATGAAGCAAATATTTTGATGATCTGAAGTGACAACGGCACCGAGTTCAAGAATTACACCTTGGATAAGTTTCTTAGTGATGATGGGATCAAACATCAATATGCCGCACCTTATACCCCTCAACAAAATGGTCTAGCGGAGAGAAAGAACTGGACATTGATGGACGCGGCAAGGACCATGATGGCGGAATTCAAATATCCATACAAATTTTGGGCCGAAGCCATCAACACCGCGTGTCATGCATCCAATCGGCTCTATCTCCGCAAAGGTTTGAACAAGACTCCATATGAGATTCTTACCGGTAACAAGCCCAATCTCAAGTACTTTCGGGTGTTCAGGTGTAAGTGTTTCATTCTCAAGAAAGGTGCTCGTTTGTCTAAATTTGAGTCTAGAGCTCATGAGGGCATATTTGTTAGTTATGCTACAAACTCTCATGCTTACCGTGTCCTCAACAAGTCCAATGGACTCATTGAGGAGACGTGTAACGTAGAGTTTGATGGGAATAACGGCTCTCAAGTGGAGCAAAGTGGTACTTGTGATGTAGGTGATGAAATTCCTCCTCAAGCCATAAGAAGAATGGGTGTTGGATATATCCTACCCATTGAGGAACCCCTTGTGGCTGAAGGAGAAGGACAATGTTCCACCCAAGTGGAACCATCATCAACCCAAGACCCACACGCTTCCGAAGAACAAAGTGAAGGCCCTCAAGCGGATGGACAAGGCCAAGTGCAAGATCAATCACAAGATGGTGGTGAGCCACAAAATGATGCACAAGGCCAAGTTCTTTCCTCTAAGCAAGATCAAGATCAAGAGGAAGCTCAAGATCAAGATCAAGCTCTTGACATCGCTCAAGATGATCAACTCAGTGCTCCTCAATTGTCACCCGAAGAGCAATTGGAGCGTCGTGCTGCAAAAGTTGCCTCCAGGCTTGCTTCTAGAGAACATCACATGGAGAATATTCTTGGAAGCATCACAAAGGGGGTAAGCACTCATAGACAATTAGCAAACTATTGTGCTCATCAAGCTTTTGTCTCTTGTGTTGAACCTCAGAAGGTCTATGAGGCGCTCGAAGATCCTGATTGGCTTAATGCCATGCATGAAGAACTCCACAACTATGAGCGCAACAAAGTGTGGCATCTGGTGCCGAGGCCAAAGGAGAACCATAATGTCATTGGAACCAAGTGGATCTTTAAGAACAAGCAGGATGCCCATGGCATTGTCATTCGCAACAAGGCGTGGCTGGTGGCTCAAGGCTACTCCCAAGTCGAGGGTATCGACTACGGTGAAACCTTTGCCCCCGTTGCTCGCCTTGAATCTATCCGTTTGTTGCTTGCCTATGTTTCTCATCATAATTTTAAGTTGCAACAAATGGATGTGAAAAGTGCATTTCTCAATGGTCCTATTAATGAGTTGGTTTATGTCAAACAACCCCCGGGGTTTGAAGATCCTAAGTTCCCCAATCACATGTATCAACTCGATAAGGCACTCTATGGCCTTAAACAAGCCCCACGTGCGTGGTATGAGCATCTTACCGAGTTGTTACAAGATCGTGGGTTTGAAATTGGGAAGATCGACCCCACTCTTTTTACTAAGAAGGTCAAAGGGGAGTTGTTTGTCTGCCAACTATATGTTGATGATATTATCTTTGGTTCACCTAACAAAGCTTTCAATGATGAGTTCGCCGCACTCATGACCACACATTTTGAGATGTCCGTGATGGGAGAGTTGAACTACTTCCTTGGGTTTGAGATTAAGCAAAGAAGAGAAGGAATCTTTATCAAACAAGGCAAGTACACTCAAGACATGCTCAAGAGGTTTAATCTAAGTGATGTCAAGCCGGCTACTACCCCAATGCCAACCAAGTGCCAACTTGACATTGATCCCAATGGCAAGAGTGTGAGTGGGAGAAAGGAGACGATAATACCAATTGTACCTTGACCGAAGTTGAGAATGGATCAATGATCACTCAATAATGTAACCCGGAAATAGCACTATTGGTACCACTTCGTGTCGATTCTCACACCTACACAAGTAAAGCTTTGAGAGGAGCTTGGGTTAGGATGGTGGCACAAATTCAATGCAATTGTCAAAGTGACGCAATGATGTTGAAAATGATTCACAATTTGCTCATGCAACAAGTAGATCACAAGCAAGAAGTAGCACACGGAACACACACACAGATAGATAAATGTGGTTGTGCAACCAAGGGGGAGCGAAAATGTGGAAACCACGGAAAATGCTCGTGTTGCACAACACTAGAGAGACGCTAACCGATTGCTTAATAGGCGGATACGCACTTGTGCACGACCTATAGAGGCAAAACGTAACGACTTCCTATCACAAGTATGCTAAGAGTGTATGATGTGCCGATGCTTAAGCACAAAATGATGTATTGCTATCACATATGATCTCTTTTGATGCAAGGCGGATGATGCTATTTTCCTTTTGCTTATAAGCTTTGGGTGGCTCTTTTGCTTAAAAGCTTGTGAGCTCTTTCTATGAGCACTTATGCATGCTTCTCGGATCAAGGTAGCTATTGTTTATGCGGATCACTCTTGTGTCACACGGAGATATGATGATGTAGTATGCAGTATCTATGATTATCACTAATGTGCACAAGTGTCGTGGCCCGGCAATACTCAAATGGCTAGTCTTAATGGGAAAGGTATGCAAAGATGGTCGATAGGATGACAATGCAAGTGCAAGGTAGAATGGCAAAGCATCGTCGATGTTACCGTCCTTGTCGAGGTTGAGAGGTGGTCTTGTCGATGTTGCTCCGTTCCGTGATAGCCGAAACACACAAGGAAACGGGAAAACCATAACTCAAATGATCCAAGACACAAAGAGGTAATACCGTAGTGATTTGGTTTAGGCAATGGTGGTGGTGGAAAGGTAAGTGGATGCGGAAGGTGGAAGAAAACTAAATAAATTCAGCTTCGGCAGGGTTCGTCGGACGTCCGGTAGGTCGCCGGTTGTCCTGTCGCCGGACGTCCGGTAAGTCTCGGAAATCCGGTGATAGTTTCTGTATAAGAGGTGCCGGTCGTCCGATGGTTAACGGATGTCCAGTGCTTCGCGTGGTTCCGGACGTCCGGTAAATCGTCGGTTGTCCGGTAGTTCTGGGCTAGGGTTTGAGGATCCGTGGACAAATTGGTCAAACTTGGCCGAATTTGCGGAAGAAAAATGGTGAAAAGGTGGGGAAAAGCTAGATCCACTCGTGGCACAGCAAATCCATGGAACAAATTCAACAAAATCTCGCCAAATCAACATATCACAAAAACAATTGGGGCTATTTTTGTGGGGAATTTTCGAAATTGGGAAGAACACAACAAAAACAAGCTAGAAAACACGGGTAGGGGCTCCAATTTCGTGAGAAACCTTGGCTCTTGATACCATAAGATGTAGGGTGGAACCCTAGATGGCCGATCTTTCACAAAAAGGAGGGATCCCAAGGATGAACACGAGGTGCACGAGGAGAAAACACAAGAGGACAAGAAGGAAACACTCCAATCAACACGTTTAGGTCACACAAATGCTAGATCCGGGTACACAAAGTGCAATACACGATACACGATCAACTAAGGACGATACAAGAGGCGGTAGTCATCTCCGTGAGGAGGTCTTGATGTTCTTCTCCGTGAAGGAGGTCTTGAATCCGATGGATCTTCTCCGAAGAGGCCGCGGTCTCGTAGGAGAGGAACCACTCAGGTCTAAATGAGCTATCACAAAGATACCTCGAAAGGATGGAAGTCAACGAGTATATATTACACTAGATGACCCGTTGCGC
This sequence comes from Secale cereale, assembly GCA_902687465.1. Classification (NCBI taxonomy): domain Eukaryota; kingdom Viridiplantae; phylum Streptophyta; class Magnoliopsida; order Poales; family Poaceae; genus Secale; species Secale cereale. The sequence goes on along the minus strand of LR738709.1, from coordinate 260,386,031 downwards.
CGATGGCGCAAGGGGTGAGAGTAAGGCAAGTACTGAAAGAGTGAACATAAATATATTTAGGGGCAGATTGGAACACATGGATTATTCATGACACATAGTGTTCTAAGAAGCTTACGATAGAATATTTACAATTCTATTAGGAAGGAAGGTAGATAGGGAGAGATAGATCTCATAGGTGTTTTGAAGTGATGAACATTAGTCAGTGTGATTGGTGGATCATCGGCACTGAAAACTTGTTCAGGCAATTGTTCATAGATGTTGTGGTTGAATGTTTTCATTGTTCATAGCAGAAATTCCTTCAACATCATCATCCAGGCAGGAAATAGCATACGACAATTTAGGGGCTCAGGCCAACGCTACATCTAGAGTTTATTTGCAAAGGAAAAAGAAACTGAATGTGTCTTGAATAAAGCATAAGTATTCACATACGTACTAACAAAGCACGGTCACTTTGTGGTATCTGAACTGTTCCGTCAAATCTTGTATATGAAAAATGTGTTGTATACTAAGAAAATAGACGATCGATACCGACAAAACAGGCAATAAGAAGTGATTTACCTGGGCTCTGTATCCATAGAATCACACTAAGAACTATCCATCAAAGTTGTAGCCTCTGGAAAACCGGAACTCTTATACTGCCAGGTTGTAGTACTACAATACAAAGCCGGTACGAAAATACAAAGCCCCAGATTTGATAGGACAATTAGAGACAAACCAATAGAACTATGTACAAAACAAAAATGGATGATACACCATGTTACAAAAGTATATCAAAAGTATTGCCCAATTTCACATTTTACGCCATTTTATATAGAACATCACACGAGGCACTGAAAATGAGCTGCATAATGGCAGCCATCTTATCCAACATCATGTAACTAAATCCACTGGAAAACAAACTATACAAACCATTTACAGTAGTAGGCCAGCAGGCGATAGATATTTACATTGTGGTTTTGAGGGTAGAATTAAGCACTGTCTTGTGTCTTACTACTCCTAGTAGGAGTAGGATTGCCCCCCTTGGGCGCGCCCTATAGGGCCGGCCGGCCTCCCCCTTGCTCCTTTATATACGGGGGCAGGGGGCACCCTAGAACACACAAGTTAACCGTTGTTTTAGCCGTGTGCGGTGCCCCCCTTCACAGATTCCACCTCAGGGCATATTGTTGTAGTGCTTAGGCGAAGCCCTGCGTAGATCACATCATCAACACCGCCGCCACGCCGTCGTGCGGACGGAACTCTCCCTCGTCCTCAACTGGATCAAGAGCTCGAGGGACGTCATCGTGCTGAACGTGTGCTGAACACGGAGGTGCCGTACATTCGGTACTTGGATCGGTTGGATCGTGAAGACGTTCGACTACATCAACCGCGTTACTAAACACTTCCGCTTTCGATCTACGAGGGTACGTGGACACACTCTCCCCGCTCGTTGCTATGCTTCTCCTAGATAGATCTTGCGTGATCGTAGGTAATTTTTTTGAAATACTTCGTTCCCCATCAATACAAACACTTGAAGTCATCACCAACCGGCCTCCAGAATTGGCCGGTCGGTGATGATATTATAACATTGACCGACTGCAAGCTTAACCTGTCAGTATTCCTCTGTCATAGAATTTTGTTTCTTCCTTTTGAGTGCCAGAGGCCCATTTAAAACCATGTTCGTGTTGAAAATGTTTGCATTTTTTCAATAACCGTATATTTGAGTACATTTGGTAAGAACTTATACCCTTATATATAAAGGAAATTAAATGCAAACATTTTCTTAAGGTAATAATGCCACAAATTAGACCATCGGTAGGAGAAAATAGTCGAGTCTGCAATTAGGAACTCTGAGTAGCTGTAAACTTGCATTAAAAAAAGAGTAAACACAAGTGAAACAATAAAATGTACTCAATACATGAACTCGTGAACACTGTATACATGAGAAGTTTATAGAAATAGTGGTCAATTACATCATATAATTTGGTTCTATACTCTTGTGTATATTTGTTGAATGCTACCCCTTTGTGATCAGCTCTTTGCCATTCGAATCGAATGTCACATCTACTGCCCCTTGTGGAAAAAGAAAGGAATATGTAATACCCGTAAAGGTAAACTTATAATTGCAAAAAAAAACGCCACAAGCATCATATATAAGGATATATTACACAATACAATGGGGTTCATAGGCTCATTCTTCAATTGACATTCTGGACATCAAATTAAAATTATGAGGTATTGTTGTGAATTCCAAAACTTCTAAACCAGGTGCTAGCCTCAGAACATCCTTCAGTATGTACCTACCACAAATTAGTCAGATTAATAAAATACAGATCCCTTTTTAGAAGCCAAAAGACACAATCATCTAATATAGAGAAACTTGGCGGCACGCGGCATAAAGAAGATATTGCTCATGCTCGCTCGAGACAAGGAATATAGCTAAACAATTTTCCTACGACTGTCAAAACCAACTCTGTAAAAAAAGCGTGCCTAAGACTATCAAAATTTTGAACCTAGTCCAAGACCTTCCTAAAATACCTTGGTATGTTCTCTATGAGTGCACTCATTAATCTATCAGTTGGTGTCATCAAGAGCATCGGCGAGACACTTTTTACCGTGCGGCAGCTAGTGTCATATAAAAAGGGGTGGAATCATCAGATGAAGATTTTGCATCCCTAAGTACAGCTAATTAGGATATTGCACTACCTCCTGGTTCTCCTACCAGCAAACACTCATATCAACATATGAACCACATAGTTGCTGGAAAAACATGGTTTCTAGGTGGGGTTCTAGCACCAACCCATAGAATGTCAAGATGTTACTCATGCTGGTACATCAAATCTATTCAACAGTGTACCAAAAATGTCTTGCTTCAGATAGAGATAACGAATTAACAATTTCATCCTGTGTTTTTCAAACCCAACAATTCTTAATGTTGCATGACCTTGTGGGGTCAGGTAGATATCACAAAATTCTATGAAAGACTACCAACCAAAATGGCAAAAGAAAAGAAATTGTACCGAAGAACTTTGGGAGCATCTGGTTCTTGCATGAAGGGATTCCAATTAATTATGAGACATAAATTGTGTCAAATTTGATAACACTAATGGCAACCGAACAAGCAAAGTCAATTACAAAATTAACTAATTGGTGATTTTATCATCACACAACAGAGTGTTTGCTGGTCAGGCCATGTGCGGCTATGTGCTCCATGCATGGTTTATGCAAAAACAAAGCGAGGGGGAGTTGGCTTACATTTGCAGTAAATTTCACTTCTATACTTTTTCTGCCAAGTCTCATCTATAATCATCAAGCAAAAACAGGAAATGAACCGCATTTGCTGGGGCCCGCGAGTCAATGAGAGCAAAAAAAAAAAAAATTCACAGGACACCTGCGTGACAAAGATAAAGGATATTCATACACTACAGGAAGAAGGTTAACACTATCTACTTCTATAAAGAGATGTTAAGTGTCAAACCTGGGGTATGTTATTAAAAGTAGAATGTGATTTGAAAGAGTTGAGCCAGGGAAAACATCCCCACCAATTGCAATTCTTGAATATGTCAAGAAAATGTTAGCATGGGATCATTATTCATGTGAATCAATAAATGTGATATGCCACCCAGTTGGAATAATGGAAGTTCAGCTTGTAAATAATAACCAAAATATACAGTTGAGAATATATACTTATCAGTTGTCTAGCTATCTTTCTCCCTAGCATTTTGTCTCTCTCATTCTTTATCTCACTCTTAATCTCTACTTCCACCAACATACATACATATATGTTGTTTGGGCAGAAACAAAGTAGGCAATCACATGCATATGTAGATGGAGAACGTACATAATTAGAATCCGGATAGAGAGAAGCATACCTTTGGCGGCACCGCGACACAAACAAGAGGTTGAAGCCAATCCCGCTTGAGAAGAAAGAAAGTAGATGGCTAGCAAAATAAAGGGATAGTCAGCCATAGGCAAGGAAATCTGAGCTGCAGATACGGCGCACTACCGGAGAGCGGTGTAAGAAGATAACCATGTAGATGGATGGGCTAGATATACCATGTGCAGGACCTGAGCCCAGTAGATTGATGTGCTAGATATACCATGTAGATAATCACAGGTTGATAGCCGGCCCATGCCGAATAAGCAACATTAAACATCCAAGCATGCCTGCACATTAAGAATTTTAAGAGGTGACCAATATTGGGAACATGAAGGCTAAAAGAATTCAAAAAAGCGCAGTACAACATTCTTCCTTGCATATAACCAATTATAGCACATGCAAGGAGGAACATGAAAAAACCCAGAAATAGACAACTTCAAATGCATTGTCTCAGGCTAGGCCACATATGCGATAACCAATCAGAGCACATCCTAGCAGAAGTTTAGAACAAGATGCACCATAAGAACAGATAAACTGAACTGTAGACAATCACCCCAAACACATAACGGGGACTGACAAACTTAACTGCAATAAATGCGAGAAAGGAAGCCGACGGTACAATAGACAAATTGTAATGCATGTACTAAAATAAAGGGCTCATCCTAGAGTCGTAGACCACCCGTCAAACAATCACCACAACACATCCAAGTAGAAATCTAGGGAATGCCAAATGCAGAATAGACAAGCTCCAAAATCGATCTAGCTAGTCCAGGGACGACAGGGGAATGAGCCGCTGCAATCAAAGTTATATGCAAGATTCAGGAACAGATTACTTCGTTGCCGCTGACTCAGAACTGAAGTAAGCTAGGCACCCGAGCACTGCGCTAATCTGCTAGAATCCAGCAGGTATGCCAACAAATATCCTCGTTTGATATGCCAACAAAGATCACACGGGGATGTTGTCAAAAACAACACATCAACACACATCGCTTTGAGTAGGCAAAAATTGAGCAAGGGAGCGGGAAGGAACCCAACCTTGATGGCTAACGGCATGGAGGACCCAAGAACCAACCGAGAAGGAAAGAGAGAATGAGTAACATATCAGCTTATAGACATTTCATCAAACACGCCAGGAGCATCGTACCGAAGAACACCTCACCTTCTTATGACAACAATGAGCAGCGGTAGAATGCAAGGAGCAGTAGCAAACATAAAATGAGAGCAGCCCCATCAATCCTGCAAGAGGAAAGGAAACAGAAGAAAGGAAAAGTGAGGAATCAAATCGCACAAGGTAATAAGAATGAGAAAGCGGTGTCAGTTTCATGAAAGAGAACGCAACGCCGCCGCTGCTGCTCCCATCCACCCAATTAATGCTTGACGAACCCACAATAACAATTATAGAAAATCAATTATATTATTATAACAGGGCCCATCGAGGTAACATATCTAAACATACAGGGGACAAACATATCAACATGGCTAAATATTCTCCTAAAAAGCATGAATAAACAAAGCAAGAAGACAATCCATCGAGCACAACATATCTAAATATAACATCCATCTATTGTATCAAGCAAACTGTCACCAAAAACATGTAGGAAGGAGTTATCTTCGGATTCTCAACCTCGCCAGCCAGCGTACTGATTGAATCCCAATAGTTGAGGTTCCAAAACAGAGTGTTTAGATACTGGCCCCAATTCACATTGTCCAGGTCCATTTCAAGCCATCTTGAAGGTTCAATATGTGGAACTCCTATCAATCAAGATAAGATAGAGAAATCTACTCTGATGTAATAGACTGCCGCAAAACTAATGATTTGCAGTATATGATAAACAACCTTTTGTACTATATAGTGTACATTAAAAAAATCATATCTTGATAACCATGATAGCAGAAAGATCTACGTATCCCTGCAAACAATTATTCTGCTATTTTTTTTGTTGGTATAATCAGGCACTACAACAACTATCCAGATTTAAAAATGTCCAATTCCAGACTCTATTTTATGTGGTATTGCTAGTTCTTGTGTATTCCAATAACTTTCCAAAATCAACACTAATAAGCCTTTTCAATGATTAGTGATTTGCCTAAGAGTAAAAGCGTGCAAGTATATTCATTAACTGCCCTCGTACTACCTGCAAACTGCGCTTTGGGTTCGGAACCGCCCTGCATCTGGGCGCTCCTGCAGCCATGGTCGTGGATCCCGCAGCCGTCCTGGCGTTGAGGAGCCCAAGCAGGAAGCCCACAAGGGTGCTTGGTCTTGGATCCGGCTGTCCGCTTGGCGATGGCGATGGCCTGCACCTGCACGCCCGCCATGGTGCTCATCCTTCTGTTTCCATTGTGATGGCCTACCTGCAAAAACCACCCAACCGCAGGGGTCATCCAGAAGAAGAAGGGGGGAGGAGGATGGAGGGCGTGCGTACCTTTGAAGCCAAGGTGCTGCAGCCCGTCGCAGGCGTCGAGGGCCACCGCATCAGAAAACTTTGCTCCCCACCCCACGGAGAGAAGGCCACCGCTGTGATGGATGGGTGTGGGGCTAGTGTTCTGCCGCTATCCATGGCCTTCCTCGAGGACCAGGTGGACGACGACGTGGTAGTGCCGGTGCCGCTACGGATCTGGGCATCCTTCCGCTCGATCTGGGGCCTCCCATCCCCTCCCCTTCCCTTCCCTTCCCTTCCTTTGGAGAGGAAGGAAGGTGAGGGTGGAGCAGCGGTGCTGGAGGGAGAGGAGGCCACTGGAGTTTGGGTTGGATGGTTGGGAGTCGAGGCAGAGGAGAGAGGAGCGGTGGTGGTTGGGGGTCGCGGGAGAAGAGAGCGGCGGCTAGGGTTCGTGCGCGTGGGGAGCGTTTCTTTCACTGTCGCTCGCTGCCCGCTCGATTCGCTAGAGGAGAAAGCGAACGGGCGCGGGGCCTGCACATCGAGCGCGGTGTGGTGGTTTTTTCCCTCGCGTGGTGCGCTGCGCCCTCGCTGTTTTTTCCCCACGCGCGGCGCGGTGCGGTGGTTTTTTTCGTTCACCTGGTGCAGTGCGCTCGAGGCATTGGTTGTGCCTAGCAGTTGTTCAGGCTTTATATGTTCAATGGGGTGGCGCCGTCAGGTCGGACGTCCGCTGGATCACCGGACGTCCGGTGGCTCGGGAGGGACCGGATGTCCGGTAATCCTCGGATTTCCGCTAATTACGTTCTGTGGTCGGTGTCACAGACGTCCGGTGGCTTCCGGTCGTCTGGAGGTCGCCAGTTGTCCGGTGGATGTCGGACGTCCGGTGCCTGGGAGTGACAGGTCGTCCGGTAGGGGTCGGACGTCCGGTGCCTGGAGCGTCTTCAGCCGTCCTTCTTCTTGTTCCAAGCACTTGTCGATCCCACCACCTTGTCCATTGTGCAGAGCTGTCCCGTGGCCTTCATCCAAGTACCTGGGGATGACCTTGGGATGCTCCGCATCAGTTGTGAGTAGTTTACCACAGACCTTCGGGTCCATAGCTAGTATCTAGATGGCTTCTTCTCTCTCTCTCCGGATCTCAATACAAAGTTCTCCTCGTTCTTCGAGGAGATCTACTTGATGTAATCTCTTTTTGCGGTGTGTTTGTCGAGATCCGATGAATTGTGAGTTTATGATCAAGGTTATCTATGAAAGATATTTGGTTCTTTTCTGAACTTTTTATGTGTGCTCATAATATCCTTGCAAGTCTCTTCGAATTATTGGTTTGGTTTGGCCTACTAGATCTATGGTTCTTGCAATGGGAGAAGTGCATGGCTTTGGGTTCAATCTTGCGGTGTCCTTTCCCAGTGATAGTAGGGGCAGCAAGGCACGTATTGTATTGTTGCCATCGAGGATAAAAAGATGGGGTTTTCATCATATTGCTTGAGTGTATCCCTCTACATCATGTCATCTTGCTTAAGGCGTTACTCTGTTCGTATGAACTCAATACACTATATGCATGCTGGATAGCGGTCGATGTGTGGAGTAATAGTAGTAGATGCAGACATGAGTTGGTCTACTTGTCTCGGACGTGATGCCTATATACAATGATCATGCCTAGATAGTCTCATAATTATTCACTTTTCTCTCAATTGCTCGACAGTAATTTGTTTACCCGCCGTAGAATATCGCTATCATGAGAGAAGCCACTAGAGAAAACTATGGCCCCGGGTCTATCTCTATCATATTACTTCCCGTTAATTTCTTTTGCCGTTGTTTATTTGCTGTTTTATTAAACTAAAAAATACTAAAAATATAAACTATCATCTCTATCAGATCTCACTCTCGTAAGTGACCGTAAAGGGATTGACAACCCCTTATCGCGTTGGTTACGAAGTTCTTAATTGTTTGTGCAGGTGCGAGGGACTAGCGTTTGGTCTCCTACTGGATTGATACCTTGGTTCTCGAAAACTAAGGGAACTACTTACGCTATTGTGCTGCATCTCCCTTTCCTCTTTGAGGGAATACAACGCAAGCTCAAGAGGTAGCACTCATCGAGAAAGACGTTCGAGAATTCCTACAACAATTGAGACAACACTAAAGGTAGAGGTGGTGAAGTGTTAGTAGGTTTGGCTTCCCCTTTGCATAAAAGCACGAGGTGAAAGACACTTGATGGGTTCTCACACACTTCTCTCATCTCACTTTTGGTGGCGAATAGCACTAGTTGTTTCTTGGCACTCATCGTGGAGTCGCTCATATTTGGCTTATGGCTCTCACTCTCCTTTTGGTGGCTCACTCTCTCACCACTCTCTCCATGATGGTTGGTAGGTATGTGTTTGTCGTCCGCTATTTGACTTGGTGACATTGGACGTAGCACGAACTCTTTACCCTTCATCTTGAAGCTATAATGGTTGGTCCATCCATTGTGTGTGACTCCACGATCGTATTGCCATGGTCGTCCAAGAAGGAGGTGGCACACAGACATAGGGACCACATCACACTCAAGTGTGTCCTCGTATGCGCCTATCTTGAAGGATACTTGCACGGTGTGCTCGACGCGAAGAGTTCCAGCGTCGGTAAGCCATTGGACCTTGTAGGGATGAGGGTGCTTCGTCTTCACCAATTGGAGCTTGTCGCATAGCTCTTCGCTTGCCAAGTTATGACAACTTCCGCCATCGATGATAACCTTGACGGAGCGTCCATTGATGCCGGCCTTGGTATGGAAAATGTGACATCGTTGATCGTCATCTTGTTGATGTTGTAGTGTCAAGACATTGGAGACAACGAGATTCAGACTCGAGTCATTGTCGCAAAACACTTGATGGTCTTCATCTTCATTCACTTTGCGATGCATAGCTACATGCTCAAGGGCTTCCATCTCATCGTCGCTCATTGATTCGTAAGATCCGTCATCATTGATGATCATGGTACGAACGGTCTTGCACTCAAATGACGTGTGGCCTCGTCCTTGGCACTTGAAACATTTGATGGAACTCGTGTTTGAGTTGTCCTCGGTTGGAGTTGTAGATGATGAAGCTCTTGGCTTGAAGTTGCTCATAGAAGGTGGCCGACTTGATGTAGTCGCATTCTTGTAGCTTGACTTGTCATCGATGTTTGTAGATGACTTGGTAGAGGTAGGAGGAACCGAAGTCATTGAAGCTTGGTTGGAAGAGCCGAAGTTCTTGGAGGTGAACTTGGAGTACTTGTAGTCCTCTTGAACTTGTCGCTCCGCTTTGGTGGCTTGGTGTACTAGCTCGAGGAGATTTGTGTATGGTTGGGAGTCCGCAATCTTCTTGATAGGATAGTTGAGTCCATTCAAGAATCTCGTCATCATTTGTTCTTCATCTTCTGTGATGTTTGCTCGTATCATGGCAATCTCCATCTCCTTGTAGTACTCTTCAACGGACTTGGTACCTTGCTTGAGGAGTTGAAGCTTCTTGAACAAGTCATGATTGTAGTGTGTTGGCACGAGCCGTGCTCTCGTGACTTCCTTCATTTGAGCCCAAGTAGTGATATGAGGTTCGCCTTTTGCTTCTCTTCGTTCTATGATTTGCTCCCACCAAATGAGAACATAGTCTTGGAACTCAAGGGACGCCATGGAAATCTTCTTTTCTTCATCAAAGTTGTGTAGGCGAAAGATCTTGTCAACCTTCAATGCCCATGAGAGGTAGTCTTCGGGATCAATGCTTCCGGAGAACTTTGGCATAATGAACTTAAGCTTGCCATAGCGATGCTCTTCATTGTTGGCTTGCCTATTGTGAATGCGTTCCTGATTTGGACGATTGTCAATCTCATGTTGCTCTTGGCGGAGTAGATGTTCATTATCATGGTGTACTTGCTGAGCTGGTGGTTCTTGTTGAGGTTGTGGCTCTTGTCGCGCTTGAGGAGGAACTTCTTCTTGCATGCGTGCTTGGTGGCGCCTCTCTTGCATCTCATCACGAAGGAAATCCTCTTCTTGATGAGCGTGTCGATTGCGAGTTGCCACATTGCGATGTGAATCATGTAATGCTCGTTGCGCCTCAAGAGCTTGAGCTTCTCGGCGTTGTTGTGCTTGACGATGAGCCGCGGCATCTTGTTCTTCTTGATGTTGATGTGCTCGCTCTTGTTGTTGTTGGCGTAATCGTTGCCGTTCTTGTGCTTGCTCACGTGTAGCTTGGTTTTGATGATGTCGACTTTCTTGCTTTTGAAATAGCTCTTGGGAGCTCTTGTCATGAAGTGGATTCCGGTTGTCATGTCGAGTTTGACGTGAGGCTTGACGAAGAGTGTTTGATGTAGGAGTACTTGAGCCGGACGTGTAGTCGGTATGACGGCTTGAGCGGTTTTGTCTTTGGGAAGATGTGGATGAGGAGCGTCAGTTGACTATCAAAGTCCGTAGCGCATCGAATTGAGTAGACATGTTGGTGTTGATGATGTCGAATTGCTCTCTTGTTCTTGCTTCAAATTGGCGCGCGTCGGTGGCGACTTGCTCAATGTGCTCTCGCATAGCTTCACTTTCTTGATGTAGAGCTCGTTGGACACCGAAGAGATGTAGTTTGGTGACGTAGTTGTTCGATTCTTGAGGACAATTGAAGAGCGGGTTCGTAGGTGTACTTGGCCTATCCATCATCACAACCAAGTATGTGAGTGGGAGAAAGGAGAAGACAATACCAAATGTACCTTGACCGAAGTTGAAAATGGATCAATGATCACACAACAATGTAACTCGGAAATAGCACTATTGGTACCACTTCTTGTCGATTCTCACACCTACACAAGCAAAGCTTTGAGAGGAGCTTGGTTAGGATGGTGGCACAAATTCAATGCAAAAAGTGAGTAAGATTCAATGATGTTGAAAATGATTCACAATTGGCTCATGCAACAAGTAGATCACAAGCAATAAGTAGCACACGGAACACACGCACGGATAGATAAATGTGGTTGTGCAACCAAAAGTGAGTGAAAATGTGGAATCCATGGAAAATGCTCTTGTTGCACAACGCTAGAGAGACGCTAACCGATTGCTTAATAGGCGGATACACACTTGTGCACTATAAGAGGCAATGTAACGACTTCCTATCACAAGTATGCTATGAGTGTATGATGTGCCAATGCTTGAGCACAAGATGATGTATTGCTATCTCATATGATCTCTTCTGATGCAAGGCGTTTGATGCTATTGTTCTTTTGCTTATAAGCTTTGGATGGCTCGTTTGCTTAAAAGCTTGTGAGCTCTTTCTTTGGCCACTTATGCATGCTTCTCGGATCAAGATAGCTATTGTGTATGCGGAACATTCTTGTGTCACACAGAGATATGATTATGTAGTATGCAATATCTATGACTATCACTAATGTGCACAAGTGTCGTGGCCCGGCAATACTCAAATGGCTAGTCTCGATGGGAAAGCAACGCCAAATGGTCGATGAGGGTTTATCAATGCAATTGCAAGGTAGTATACAAAGTGTCGTCGATGTTACCGTCCTTGTCGAGGTTGAGAGGTGGTCTTGTCGATGTCGTTCCGCTCCGAGATAGCCGAAACACACACGGAAACGGAGAAACCACAACTCAAATGTGTCCACGACAAAATGATGGAAAATCGTAGTGAAGGCGAGTAAGCAATGGAGGTGGTGGTGGGTTATGTAGAGGGTGTAGTGGGTAGGGGTATCTAGGGTTGTTGCGGTGGCGGAAACGGTGGCTGCGAAAAACTGCAGAATGCAGTTTCGTTAGGGGAGTCCAGATGATCCGGATGTCTGGCCGGATGATCCGGGTGGTGATCCGGATGATCCGGGTGGGTCAACCTGCTCGGGATGAACTCAGGGAGGAGGGGAAAATTGGGTGGAAAATGAAATTTTCTAGGATTTTGGGCGGATTTGAGGGTGGTGGAGGTGGGGAAAAGGGAAATCCACTTGTCACACAACTCAACCACGGATCACAATCAACAAAATCTCATCAAAATACACACATCACAAAAAAAATTGCATGGCTATTTTTGTGGGGATTTTCAAAATTGGACGAAAAACAACAAAAACAAGCTAGAAAACAAGGTGTGGGGCTCCAAATTCGTGATCAACCTAGGCTCATGATACCATAGATGATGTAGGGTGGAACCTTAGGTGGCCGATCTTTCATGAAAAGGAGGGATCCCGAGGATGAACACGAGGTGCACGAGGGAATACACAAGAGAGACAAGAAGAAAACACTCAAATCAACAAGTTTAGGTCACACAAATGCTAGATCCGGGAACACAAAGAGTGATACACGATCCACAATCAAATAAGGACGATACAAATAGCGGTAGTCATCTCCGTGAGGAGGTCTTGATCTTCTTCTCCATGAAGGAGGTCTTGAATCCGAGTGGGTCTTCTCCGAGGAGGCCGCGGTCTCTTAGGGAGAGGAACCACTAAGGATGAGATGAGCTATCACAAAGCTAACCCTAGAAAGTATGGGTGGAGTGCTATATATAAGCTAGCAGGGGCGAAGGGGTATATGGGCCTCGGCCCAAGGTCATGCACGCAAGCACGGTCCGGATGATCCGGATGTTGGTCCAGATGATCCGGGCTTTGGGGGTCCGGATGATCCGGGGCGGCGTCCGGATGATCCCGCATCGTCTTCTCTGCAGCGGGAGGTCCGGATGTCCGGGTCCTGGTCCGGACGTCCGGGTGCGGCCGGATGATCCGGGACTGGGTGCGGATGGGTCGGCTTCGGCGAAGTAGCTTCGGGTGTTGGGGTGCGCATTATCCGGATCATCCGGACGGGGGTCCGGATCGTCCGGGCTCTGCCCGGATCATCCGGGTCTTCGTCCGGATCATCCGGCCAGTCTGGGACCTGGCAGACTTATCCTCCGTCTTCCTTCTTTGATTCCTCTTGTTCCTTGGTTTCTCCATGGTTGCTCTCGAGGTGCCTGAGTATGCATAGAGTTTCTGATGAGGGTAGGAGCCATGTCTCATGTGAATCGAAATGACGTTGAGAGAGGAGTGAAGTCACCTCGGTCTCGAGAGCTCGTGCTCGAGCGCGTGTCATGGGTCCACTCGACACTTGGTGAGACGATGGTAGGTCCATGGGGATGACCTTGGGATGCTCCGCATCATCTAGCCTCCCCATTCCTCTAAATCCGCGTCGACCAGTCCCATCGCCGCAACTTGTCACCGCCGGAATGGCTAGCGCCGCCACCTAGCGCCCCCTGGCCAATCCCCAGCCGCCACGTGGCGAAATCACGTCGGCCCGCTGCCGTCCAACGCCTCCTCCATCGCCAGGGTCCGCCATGACCCAGATCCGGCCTGCCCGGGCCCCGAGCTGGCCCGCCGCCAACCGCCGCTCCCCCGCATGCTGGACCCCGACTCCCCGCAGCTCCTGAGCTCCCCGCTGCCTGACCTTCCTTGCTCACCGCTGCCAAGCGCCTCGCGCACCGCCTCAAGCCACCAAACCTTGCCACCTGCCTCCTGCTTGCTCACCATCGCCAGCGCCTGTCCGCTGCCTGCTCAACGTCGCACGGCTCGCCCTCGAGCATCGCCCCACTCCTGCCTCCATGCCGCCGCCCCATGCTCCAGCTCCGGCGACCGCGCCGTCGGCGCCCCTGCTCCTCTTCAGCCCCGCGGGTTGGCGGATCTGGTGCCCCCGCAGTAGATCCGGCCGTCCCCGCCCGTGCTGCCGCCTCTCGTCCTTTCCGCCGCTGCCCTTGCCTCGATCCAGCCGAATCGGGAGGGGCGCGACACCTCCATCGCCCCACGTGGGTTGAAGCCCGTGCGGCCCAGCTATCGGCCGCCTCATCTTCGTGTTTGGCCCTAGGCTCATTGGGTGAGCCGCCCTCTATCTCCAGCCCAGTGCGCCGTTTAGCTATCCGACGCTCTGTTTTTTTCCTTCTTCTGAATTTTCACCAAGTTCATGTTCTCATTTATCATGTATGCATATTGTATAGGTCATAACTCTGTGCATGTGTGTCCAAATTGTGTGTATAATATGTCAAAATGTTCGTCTCTGAATGCTCTACATGATGGTGTGGGTTGCATGCATGATAGGATGCATTTTGCCATGTTAATCTCGGTTGGAAAGTGCTAAGTGGCTGTTAAGTGCTGAAAACTAATAAAACTTAACGATTTGTCTTTTTCATATCTTTTTGTGTGATTTTTGTTTGAGCATCACGTCAACATGTTTTAGGAGCACAATCATGTCATCTTTGCAGTGGTGCAATCTGCTACTTCTCGAGCTTGCGTTGTTTTCCCTCGAAGAGGAAAGAGTGATGTAGCACAGTAGCGTAAGTATTTCCCTTAGTTTTTGAGAACCAAGGTATCAATCCAGTAGGAGACCGCGCGCGAGTCCCTCGTACCTACACAAACAAATAAGAACCTTGCAACCAACACGATAAAGGGGTTGTCGATCCCTTCACGGCCACTTGCAAAAGTCAGATCTGATAGACATGATAAGATAATATTTTTGGTATTTTTGATATGCAGATTGAAAGTAAAGATTGCAAAACAAAAGTAAAGTAAAGATAAATAGTTGATGGAAGATTAATATGATGAAGATAGACCCGGGGGGCATAGGTTTCACTAGTGGCTTCTCTCATGATAGCAGATTTCTACGGTGGGTGAATGAATTACTGTCGAGCAATTGATAGGTAAGCGCATAGTTATGAGAATATCTAGGCATGATCATTGTATATTGGCATCACGTCCGTGACAAGTAGACCGAAACGATTCTGCATCTACTACTATTACTCCACACATTGACCGCTATCCAACATGCATCTAGAGTATTAAGTACATAAGAACAGAGTAATGCCTTAAGCAAGATGACATGATGATAAGTCTCCAACGTATCTACTTTTCCAAACCCTTTTGCCCTTGTTTTGGACTCTAACTTGCATGATTTGAATGGAACTAACCCGGACTGACGCTGTTTTCAGCAGAACTGCCATGGTGTTGTTTTTGTGCAGAAATAAAAAGTTCTCCGAATCGCCTGAAAATCAACGGAGAATTATTTTGGAAAATATAAAAAATATGTGCAAGAAGATCCATACCAGGGGGCCCACACCCTGTCCACGAGGGTGGGGGCACGCCCCCTGCCTCATGGGCCCCCTGGTGCTCCACCGACGTATCCCCAGGTCCTATATCTTCACTTTCGGGGAGAAAAAAATCACAGAGAAAGAATTATCGTGTTTCACGAGACGGAGCCGCCGCCAAGCTGTAGTCTCTCTCGAGAGGGCTGATCTGGAGTCCGTTCGGGGCTCCGGAGAGTGGAGATCGTCGCCATCGTCATCATCAACCTTCCTCCATCACCAATTCCATGATGCTCACCGCCGTGCGTGAGTAATTCCATCGTAGGCTTGCTGGACGGTGAAGGGTTGGATGGGATCTATCATGTAATCGAGTTAGTTTTGTTAGGGTTTGATCCCTAGTTTCCACTATGTTTTGAGATTGATGTTGCTATGACTTTGCTATGCTTAATGCTTGTCACTAGGGCCCGAGTGCCATGATTTCAGATATGAACCTATTATGTTTTCATGAATGTATGTGTGTTCTTGATCCTATCTTGCAAGTCTATAGTCAGCTACTATGTGTTATGATCCGGCAACCCCGAAGTGACAATAATCGGGACTACTCCTGGTGATGACCATAGTTTGAGGAGTTCATGTATTCACTATGTGTTAATGCTTTGGTCCGGTACTCTATTAAAAGGATGCCTTAATATCCCTTAGTTTCCAATAGGACCCCGCTTCCACGGGAGGGTAGGACAAAAAATGTCATGCAAGTTCTTTTCCATAAGCACGTATGACTATATTCGGAATACATGCCTACATTGCATTGATGAACTGGAGCTAGTTCTGTGTCACCCTAGGTTATAACTTCTACATGATGAATTGCATCCGACATAATTTCCCATCACCGATCCAATGCCTACGAGCTTTTCCTATATTGCTTGTCGCTCATTTACTTTTCCGTTGCTACTATTATATAAACTACAAAAACACTATCGTTACTTTTATTGCTGCTACCGCCACTATCATATTACTTTGCTACTAAACTATCTTGATGCAGATACTAAGTTTCCAGGTGTGGTTGAATTGACAACTCAGCTGCTAATACTTAAGAGTATTCTTTGGCTCCCCTTGTGTCGAATCAACAAATTTGGGTTGAATACTTTACTCTCAAAAACTGTTGCGATCCTCTACACTTGTGGGTTATCAAGACTATTTTCTGGCGCCGTTGCCGGGGAGCATAGCTCTATTCTTTAAGTCACTTGGGATTTATATCTGCTGATCACTATGAAGAATTTGAAGGACTCAAAAACCAAGATCTTATCCTCAACTACGAGGGGAGGTAAGGAACTGCCATCTTGCTCTGCACTTGATTCTCCTTCTGTTATGAGTAAACTTGCGACACCTACTCCTGCTATTGAATCTGATATGTCGTATGTTCTTGATGATGCTACTTGTGCTATGTATGATGAAACTACTTCTATGCCTGATATTGTGCCACTAGGTGAATTTCTAGATGAACAAATTGCTAAGGTTAGGGAGAATGCAAATGTTGAAACTGATGATATTTATGTAAGTGATGATGAAGCTACTCCCAATAGATTGCCTGTTGTGCCTGAGGGTTATGTTATGGATGAAGAAACTGCTAGAGACTTTCTTGCTTGCAATGATAGATATGATCTTAAGAAATTATTAGCTAAGCTGAAAGAAAAGTCCTTGAATGTTAGAATGAAACATGACCCTGCTTTTGCTACTTCACCTATCTGTGTTACTGATAAGGATTATGAATTCTCTGTTGATGCTGAGTTAATTACTTTGGTTGAATCTGATCCTTTCCATGGCTATGAGTCTGAAACTGTTGTGGCACATCTTACTAAGTTGAATGATATAGCCACCCTGTTTACCAATGATGAAAATATTCGATATTACTGTATCATTAAGCTATTTCCTTTCTTGTTAAAGGGTGATGCTAAGACTTGGTTTAATTCTCTTGATCGTGGTTGTGTGCGTAGTCCCCAGGATATGATGTATTACTTCTCTGCTAAATATTTACCCGCTCATAAGAAACAAGCTACCTTACGGGAAATATATAACTTTGTGCAAATTGAAGAAGAGAGTCTCCCACAAGCTTGGGGGAGGCTT
The DNA here is from genome assembly GCA_902687465.1 of Secale cereale. Taxonomy (NCBI): domain Eukaryota; kingdom Viridiplantae; phylum Streptophyta; class Magnoliopsida; order Poales; family Poaceae; genus Secale; species Secale cereale. The sequence continues at coordinate 260,368,671 of LR738709.1, read as the reverse complement.
CTCCAGTTACTTAATGCTTTGCCTGATCATCCTCTTGAGATGCATGATATACTTGTTGTCTTTTATAATGAGCTAACCGATGCTTCCAGAGACCACCTGGATAGTTGTGTTGGTTATGTTTTCAGGGAAAGAACAGTTGAACAAGCTGAATTACTATTGAATAATATGCTTGCCAATGAAAATAATTGGACACTTCCTGAACCAGCCCCTAAGCCAACTCCGAAGAAAAGAAGTGTTCTATTTCTCAGTCCCGAAGATATGCAAGAGGCAAAGAAATCTATGAAAGAAAAATGTATTAAAGCTGAAGATGTTAAGAATTTACCACCTATTGAAGAAATACATGGTCTTGATAACCCGACACAGGTAGTAAAGGTAAATTCTCTTTGTAGATTTGATGAAGGTGACATTCCTCGTTATAAGTCTGCTAGCCAATGCTTAGATGAATTTGACAATTTTATTGTGACAAGAAAACTTCAATGCTTATGTTGGTAGACAATTACAACACAATGCTTATATGATTGAACGCTTGAGTGATTATCTGTCTAGAGCTAAAGGTGAACTGAAACTCATTAGTATACATGCTTCTATGGTCACCACTCAAGTAGAACAAGTACTTAAGGCTCAGAATGATTTGCTCAATGAATTAAATAGTAAGAATAATGACTATGCTGTTAGAGTTGCTACTAGAGGTGGTAAAATGACTCAGGAACCTATGTACCCTGAAGGCCACCCTAAGAGAATTGAGCAAGATTCCCAGAGAGCTAATTTAGATGCACCTAGTTCTTCTAAGAAGAAGAAAAAGAAAAATGATAGGACTTTGCATGCTTCTAGTGAACCTGTAGCCGACAACCTGAGAATCCCAATGATATATCTGTTTATGATGCTGAGACACAATCTGGTAATGAACACGAACCTAGTGATAATATTAATGATGATGTTCATGATGATGCTCAACCTAGCAATGATAATGATGTAGAGATTGAACCTTCTGTTGATCTTGAACCCACAATCAAAGAATCAATGTTATGATAAGAGAGACTTTGTTGCTAGGAAGCACGGTAAGGAAAGAGAACCATGGGTTCAGAAACCCATGCCTTTTCTTCCAAAACCATCCATGAAAAAGGATGATGAGGATTTTGAGCGCTTTGCTGAAATGATTAGACCTATCTTTTTGCGTATGCGTTTGACTGATGTGCTTAACACAAATCCTTATGCTAAGTATATGAAAGATATTATTACCAACAATGAAAGATACCTGAAGTAGAAATTTCCACCATGCTTGCCAATTATACTTTTGAGGGTGGAATGCCTAAGAAATTAGGAGATCCAGGAGTACTGATGTAGGGTGGAACCCTAATCGGCAGATCTTTCATGAGATGGAGGGGATCCCACGATGAACAGGGAGAACACAAGGAAGATACGGAGAAATACACGAGAGAAACACTCAAATCAACACGAACACGGTCATACAGGTGCTAGATCCATGATACACATCAAGATACACGATCCATAGTCAACAACGATGGTACAAAGATAGTCTTCTCCCGGAGGAGGTCTTGGGGTATCCCTTGGGATCTTCTCCGGTGTGGAGGTCTTGAATCCGAGGTGGATCTTCTCCGAAGAGGCCGTAGTCTCGTAGGAGAGGAACCACAAAGGTCTATGATGAGCTATCCAAAAGCTAACCCTAAAAGATGGAGGGGCATGAGTACTTATAGTCTATGGGACAAATAGGGGATACACGGGTCGAAACCCAAGTGGCTGCGCGCAGGCAGGGCCGGACGTCCGGGCGTCGGGCCGGATGTCCGGGCTTTGGCGAGGCGCCGGATGTCCGGGCATTATGCCGGATGTCCGGGTTGGCGGGGTCGAGTCTTGGGTGGCTTCTGTAGGGTGGCGCCAGATTTCCGGGCTCGAGGCCGGATGTCCGGGCCTTGCCTGGCCGGAAGTGCGGGGCCTGGCCGGATGTCCGGGCCCTGTAGCTTCTGCGGCTGGTGCCCTTCTGTAGTTGGTTGCCCAGGGGCCGGATGTCCGGGCCAGGGGGCCGGATGTCCGGGGCTTGGAGCCTTCTTCATCCCTTCTCGATGCAAAGTCTCGTCCGTGAGCTTGGGGACTTGTCCATCTTCACGCACCTCTCCAATGTGGTCTTCTTCACACCTGAGCACACAAAACACATCCGTCTGAGGTAGCAACCATGTCTCGCAAAATTCATATGGAAGTTGGGCTAGGAGGGATGTCACCTCGGTCTCGAGAGCTCTAGCACGAGCACGTGTCATTGGTCCTTGAGGCACTTGGTGAGGCGATGGAGGGTCCATGGGGATGACCTTGGGATGCTCCGCATCATCTCCCCCCCCTGGGAAAGATCCGACCTCGGATCAAAATCTTCATCACCATGGTAAGGGGATAGATCCTTGACGTTGAAGGCATCGCTCACGTTGTACTTGTCTCGTGGGATGTCGATCTTGTAGTCGTTGTTGTTGTAGCGTGCTAACACCTTGAAGGGTCCATCGGCGCGAGGTAGTAGTTTGGACTTGCGCTCGTGTGGGAAACGGTCCTTGCGAAGATGAAGCCAAACAAGATCTCCCGGTTGGAACACCATTGGTGTCTTGGTGACGTTGAGCTTGGTGGTGAGACGATGGACTTGTCGCTCGACCGTTGCCCTTGTATCTTCATGCACCTTCTTGAGATAGCTTGCTCGTGCACTTGCGTCCATGTTCGTGCGCCCTTGTAGAGGTAGAGGTAGGATGTCCAATGGTGGCAAGGGGTTGAAGCCGTAGACGACCTTGAAAGGGGACTTGCCGGTAGTAGAATGTCTTGCGCGGTTGTAGGCGTACTCGGCGATGGGCAAGCATTGCTCCCATTCCTTGATGTTCTTCTTGACCAACACGCGAAGAAGCGTCGAAAGTGTGCAGTTCGTCACCTCCGTTTGGCCGTCGGTTTGTGGATGATATGCCGAAGAGAATAGTAGCTTGATGCCGAGTTTGGCGCATAGAGTCTTCCAAAAGTAGCTCAAGAACTTGACGTCTCGGTCCGACACGATCGTCTTATGTACTCCATGTAGACGAATGATTTCCCTACAAAAGAGATTTTGCAACATGTGAAGTATCGTCGATCTTGTTACAAGGAATAAAATGAGCCATTTTAGAGAATCTATCCACGACAACAAACATGGAATCTTTGCCATTTTGAGTTCTAGGCAAACCAAGTACAAAGTCCATGCTTATGTCTTCCCATGGATGGTATGGAATAGGAAATGGCATGTAAAGTCCATGAGATTGACCTTTTGACTTAGCTTTGCGGCATGTAGAACATCGGTTGGTGAGGTGTGAGACGTCACGTAGAATCTTGGGCCAAAAGTAGTTCTTAGAGAGCGTAGCAAATGTCTTGTCGCGTCCAAAGTGTCCCATGAGTCCCCCTCCATGAGATTCCTGTAAAAGGAGCAAACGAAGCGAAGACTCGAGAATGCAAAGTTTGTTAGCCCTCATAAGATATCCATCCTTTATGTAGTAATGTTCCCAAGAAGTGTGAGTCACACACTTAGCATAAGGATGCACAAAGAAAGGATCGTGCTCATATAAATCTTTTATGTGCTCAAAGCCAATAACATTCAACTCAAGTTGTGTAACAAGCATGCATTTGCAGGAAAGCGCATCCGCCACAACATTTTCTTTGCCTTTGATGTATTTGATGACATAGGGAAAAGACTCAATGAACTCACTCCACTTAGCATGCCGCTTGTTCAACTTAATTTGACCCTTGCGATACTTGAGAGTCTCATGGTCTGTATGAAGAATGAATTCATGAGGTCTAAGATAATGTTCCCAAACACGTAAAACTCTCACCAAGGCATAAAGCTCTTTGTCATAAATGGGGTAGTAAAGTTGCGCTCCGGATAGGTTCTCACTAAAGTAAGCAATTGGGCGCTTTTCTTGCATGAGCACGCCACCTATGCCGGTACCACTAGCGTCACAATGAATCTCAAACGGTTTATCGAAGGTTGGTAGGGCTAGAAGTGGTGCATGTGTAAGCAAGCTTTTTAGCTCATTGAACGCGGTGTCTTGCGAAGGACCCCAAATGAAGGGTGCGTTCTTCTTGCTCAAAGCGTGTAGAGGCATAGTAATAGTGCTAAAGTCCTTCACAAAACGTCGGTAGAAACCGGCTAGACCAAGGAAACTACGCACTTGCATGATATTTGTTGGTTGAGGCCAAGTTTTAATTGCTTCAATTTTAGTTTCATCAACGTGAACACCTTGTGAAGAAACGAAAAATCCTAGGAAGACGACCTTGTCAACGCCAAAAGTGCATTTCTCCATGTTAGCATACAAGCGCTCTTTCCGAAGGGTTTGTAAAACCATACGGATGTGTGTCACACGGTCCTCAAGTGATTTGCTAAAAACGAAGATGTCATCAAAGTGAACCACTACAAAGACGCCTATGTAGGGTCGTAGACAAAAATGCATAAGACGCATGAATGAACCGGGTGCTTCCGATAAACCCATTGGCATGACAAGCCACTCATATAACCCAAATTTGGTTTTGAAAGTCGTTTTCCACTCATCACACTCTTGAATGCGAATTTGGTAGTAACCACTTTTAAGATTGATTTTTGAAAAGATGGTGACACCACATAATTCATCAAGCATGTCGTCTAAGCGTGGGATAGGATAACAGTATCTAACGGTGATAGCATTTTTCGGGCGGCAATCGGAGCACATGCGAAAACTTCCATCTTTCTTAGGCACGAGAATAACCGGAACGGCACAAGGGCTTAAGCTTTCACGTACATGACCTTTGTCGACGAGTTGTTGCACTTGTCGTTGTATCTCCTTGGTTTCCTCGGGGTTGACGCGGTAAGGAGCCTTGTTTGGAAGTGGTGCGCCGGGTATGAGGTCGATGCGGTGTTTGATTCCGCGAAGTGGAGGTAGACCCGGTGGTAGCTCATCGGGAAAGACGTCCGAGAATTCCTGCAACAATTGAGACAACACTAAAGGTAGAGGTGGTGAAGTGTTAGTAGGTTTGGCTTCCCCTTTGCATAGAAGCACAAGGTGAAAGACACTCGATGGGTTCTCACACACTCCTCTCATCTCACTTTTGGTGGCAAATAGCACTAGTTGCTTCTTGTCGCTCATCGTGGAGTCGCTCATATTTGGCTTGCGGCTCTCACTCTCCTTTTGGTGGCTCACTCTCTCACCATTCTCTCCACAATGGTTGGTAGGTAACTTTTTGTCGGCGGCTACTTGACTTGGTGACATGGGACGTAGCACGAATTCCTTGCCCTTCATCTTGAAGCTATAGTGGTTGGTCCATCCATTGTGTGTGACTCCACGATCATATTGCCATGGTCCTCCAAGTAGAAGGTGGCACACGGACATTGGGACCACATCACACTCAAGTGTGTCCTCGTAAGCGCCTATCTTGAAGGAGACTTGCACGGTGTGCTCGACTCGAAGAATTCCGGCGTCATTAAGCCATTGGACCTTGTAGGGGTGAGGATGCTTCGTCTTGACCAATTAAAGCTTGTCGCATAGCTCTTCGCTTGCCAATATTGACAACTTCCTCCATCGATGATAGACTTGACGGAGCGTCCATTGATGCCGGCCTTGGTATGGAAGATATGACATCGTTGGTCGTCATCTTGTTGGTGTTGGAGTGTCAAGACCTTGGAGACAACAAGATTGGGACTTGAGTCATTGTCGCAAAACACTTTATGGTCTTCATCCTCATTCACTTGTCGTTGCATAGCTACATGCTCAAGGGCTTCCATCTCATCGTCGCTCATTGAGTCATAAGATCCGTCATCGTTGATGATCATGGTGCGAACGGTCTTGCACTCAAATGATTTGTGGCCTCGCCCTTGGCTCTTGAAACATTTGATGGAACTCGTCTTGGAGTTGTCTTTGGTTGGAGTTGTAGTTGATGAAGCTCTTGGATTGAAGTTGTTGGTAGAGGATGGCCGACTTGATGTAGTCGCATTCTTGTAGCTTGACTTGTCACCGAAGTTTGTAGATGGCTTGGTAGAGGTAGGAGGGGTAGCCGAAGTCGTTGAAGCTTGGTTGTAGGAGCCGAAGTTCTTGGAGGTGAACTTGGAGTACTTGTAATCCTCTTGAACTTGTCGCTCCGCTTTGTTTGCTTGGTGTACTAGCTCGAGGAGATTGGTGTATGGTTGAAAGTCCGCAATCTTCTTGATAGGATAGTTGAGTCCATTCAAGAATCTCGCCATTGTTTGCTCTTCATCTTCCGTGATGTTTGCTCGTATCATGGCAATCTCCATCTCCTTGTAGTACTCTTCAACCGACTAGGTACCTTGCTTGAGGATTTGTAACTTCTTGAACAAGTCACGGTTGTAGTGTGTTGGCACAAAGCGTGCTCTCATGACTTCCTTCATTTGAGCCCAAGTGGTGATAGGAGGTTCGCCTTTTGCTTCTCTTCTCTCTATGATTTGCTCCCACCATATGAGAACATAGTCTTGGAACTCGAGGGAGGCCATTGCAATCTTCTTCTCTTAATCGAAGTTGTGAAGGCGAAAGATCTTGTCAACCTTCAATACCCATGAGAGGTAGTCTTCGGGATCAATGCTTCCAACAAACTTTGGCATAGTGAACTTGAGCTTGCCGTAGCGATGCTCTTCATTGTTTCCTCGCCTATTGGGAGAGCGGTCTTGATTGGGACGATTGTCAATCTCATATTGCTCTTGGCATAGTAGATGGCCATTGTCGTGGTGTACTTGCCGAGCTTGTTATTCTTGTTGAGGTTGATGCTCTTGTCGCGCTTGAGGAGGAACTTCTTCTTGCATTCTTGCTTGGTGGCGCCTCTGTTGTATCTCATCGCGAAGGAAATCCTCTTCTTGACGAGTGTTACGAGTGCGAGTTACCACATTGCGATGTGAATCACGTAATGCTCGTTGCGCCTCAAGAGCTTGAGCTTCTCGGCGGTGTTGTGCTTGACTATTAGCTTCGGCATCTTGTTCTTCATGATGTTGACGCGCTCACTCTTGTTGTTGTTGGCGTAGTCTTTGTCGTTCTTGTGCTTGCTCAAGTGTAGCTTGGTTTTGGCGATGTCGACTTTCTTGCTCTTCAAATAGCTCTTGTGAACTCTTGTCATGAAGTGGATTCCATTTGTCATGTCGAGCTTGACGTGTGGCTTGACGAAGAGTGTTTGATGTAGGGGGTACTTGAGCCTTCCGTGGAGTCGGTATGTCGACTTGAGCGGCTTCGTCTTTGAGAAGATGTGGAAGAAGAACGTCGGTTCACTATCAAATTCCGTAGCTCGTCAAATTGGGTAGACATGTTGGTGTTGATGATGTCGAATTGCTCTCGCGTTCGTGCTTCAAATTGGCGTGCGTCGGCGGCCACTTGCCCAATGTACTCGCACATAGCTTCACTTTCTTGATGGAGAGCTCGTTGGACACCGAAGAGATGTAGTTTGGTGAGATAGTTGTTCGCTTCTTGAGGATCGTCGAAAGGCGGGTTCGAAGATGTACTTGGCCTATCCATCATCACAAGCAAATATGTGAGTGGGAGAAAGGAGAAGACAATACCAATTGTACCTTAACCGAAGTTGAAAGTGGATCAATGATCACTCAATAATGTAACCCGGAAATAGCACTATTGGTACCACTTCGTGTCGATTCTCACACCTACACAAGTAAAGCTTTGAGAGTAGCTTGGTTAGGATGGTGGCGTAAATTCAATGGAATTGTCAAAGTGACTCCATGATGTTGAAAATGGTTCACAATTTGCTCATGCAACAAGTAGATCACAAACAAGAAGTAGCACACGGAACACACGCACGGATAGATAAATGTGGTTGTGCAACCAAGGGTGAGCGAAAATGTGGAAACCACGGAAAATGCTCGTGTTGCACAACACTAGGGAGATGCTAACCGATTGCTTAATAGGCGGATACATACTTGTGCACGACCTATAAGAGGCAAAACGTAACGACTATCTATCACAAGTATGCTATGAGTGTATGATGTGCCGATGCTTGAGCACAAGATGATGTAGTGCTATGTCATATGATCTCTTTTGATGCAAAGCGTATGATGCTATTTTCCTTTTGCTTATAAGCTTTGGGTGGCTCTTTTTCTTAAAAGCTTGTGAGCTCTTTCTTTGGGCACTTATGCATGCTTCTCAGATCAAGGTAGCTATTGTGTATGCGGGACACTTTTGTTTTCACACAGAGATATGGTGATGTAGTATGCAGTATCTATGACTATCACTAATGTGCACAAGTGTCGTGGCCCGGCAATACTCAAATGGCTAGTCTCAATGGGAAAGCTACACAAAGATGGTCCATAGGGTGACAATGCAATTGCAAGGTAGAATGAACAAAGTGTCGTCGATGTTACCGTCCTTGCCAAAGTTGAGCGGTGGTGTGGTCGAAGTCTTGCCGTTCCAAGGTAGCCTAAACATCCAAGGAAACGGTGAAACCACAACTCAAGTATCCAAGGCAAAGGGAGACAAACTTTCCAAAATCATAGCAGTTAAGCGATGGTGGTTGCGGAAGTGGTGGTGGTAAATACAAGGTGGTGTGGATGGTGGATTTTGGCTGTGGGACGCCGGATGTCCGGGCCAGGCCGGATGTCCAGGGCACGGGCCGGATGTCGGGGGTGCCAGAGGCCGTGATGAACTCCTTGCACACAGTGACTTTGGGGCCAAAATTCGTCGGATTTTGCGGAAAAAATTGGGGAAAAGGTGGGGAAAAGGTAGATCCACTCGTGGCACAACAAATCCATGGAACAAATTCAACAAAATCTCGCCAAATCAACAGATCACAAAAAAATTGGGGCTATTTTTGTGGGGAATTTTCGAAATTGGGAAGAACACAACAAAAACAAGCTAGAAAACAAGGTGTGGGGCTCCAAATTCGTGATCAACCTATGCTCATGATACCATAATGATGTAGGGTGGAACCCTAATCGGCAGATCTTTCACAAGATGGAGGGGATCCCACGTTGAACATGGAGAACACAAGGAAGACACGGAGAAATACACGAGAGGAAACACTCAAATCAACACGAACACAGTCACATAGGTGCTAGATCAACGATACACAATCCATAGTCAACAACGGTGGTACAAAGATAGTCTTATCCCGGAGGAGGTCTTGGGGTATCCCTTGGGATCTTCTCCGGTGTGGAGGTCTTGAATCCGAGGTGGATCTTCTCCGAAGAGGCCGCGGTCTCGTAGGAGAGGAACCACAAAGGTCTATGATGAGCTATCCAAAAGCTAACCCTAAAAGATGGAGGGGCAGGAGTACTTATAGTCTATGGGACGAATAGGGGATACACGGGTCGAAACCCAAGTGGCTGCGGGCATGCAGGGCCGGACGTCCGGGCGTTGGGCCGGATGTCCGGGCTTTGGCGAGGCGCCGGATGTCCGGGCATTATGCCGGATGTCCGGGCTGGCGGGGTCGAGTCTCGGGTGGCTTCTGTAGGGTGGCGCCGGATTTCCGGGCTCGAGGCCGGATGTCCGGGCCTTGCCTGGCCGGATGTGCGGGGCCTGGCCGGATGTCCGGGCCCTGTTGCTTCTGCCGCTGGCGCCCTTCTGTAGTTGGTTGCCCAGGGGCCGGATGTCCGGGCCAGGGGGCCGGATGTCCGGGGCCTGGAGCCTTCTTCAGCCCTTCTCGATGCAAAGTCTCGTCCGTGAGCTTGGGGACTTGTCCATCTTCAGGCACCTCTCCAATGTGGTCTTCTTCACACCTGAGCACACAAAACACATCCGTCTGAGGTAGCAACCATGTCTCGCAAGATTCATACGGAAGTTGGGCTAGGAGGGATGTCACCTTGGTCTCGAGAGCTCTAGCACGAGCACGTGTCATTTGTCCTTGAGGCACTTGGTGAGGCGATGGAGGGTCCATGGGGATGACCTTGGGATGCTCCGCATCAAGTACCTACTATACCTTGCTCTATTAAGAAAAACTATGTTAAAACTGCTTTTTGTTATCTTGGAGCCGGTGTTAGTGTGATGCCTCTCTCTTTATATCGTAGACTTGACTTGAGTAAGTTGACATCTATTGAAATATCTTTGCAAATGGCTGATAAATCAACTGCTATACCTGTCGGTATTTGTGAGGATGTGCCTGTTGTAGTTGCAAATGTTACTATTCTAACGGACTTTGTTATACTTGATATCCCCGAGGATGATAGTATATCTATTATACTTGATATCCTCAAGGTTACCGTCCGATGATGATGATGAGAAGTGGTGCTCTTGATGTAGACCCGTTCCTAATTACACGAAACACCTTAGGAAACGGAAAAACCACAACTCAAAATCTCAAGGGCAAATGTCAAAAGGTGGTAGCGGACAAGCGGTGGTGGTTGCGGAATTGTTGGTGGAAACCCGGTCAAAATGAGTTATGGTGGTGGAAGTGTATGATGGGCTATACACGGTGTCGGAGTTGAAGTCACGATCCTTACGTATCCAAAACACCTTAGGAGACACGAGCCACAACTCAAACAAGCTCACACAAAATTGGGTTAAGTTTGGTTGGCTATGTATAGTGGGCAATGGGTATGAGGAAGTGGTAGTGCTGGTTGATGAAGAAGCAATTGTCCCTACGTAGCCTAAACACCTTAGGAGACTCAAATCACTACTCAAGCAACCACAAATGGTATGGGAACAAAATTGGTTAGGCTGCGTAAGTCGGTGGTGGTGTAGCGGATGATGTGGTGGAATCCCTAGGCAAAGATGCCAAAATTCCAAAAATATGATGGAGTCAAATGATTATGGTGGTATTTTTGTGTTATGGGGGATGTCAAGAGCTTCAAAACGAGCTCAAGAACGTCGAAATCGGAGTTCGGATGAATTAGTTATGGACAAAACGGTGAAACACGGGTGGCTGAATTCCTAGGGGCCGGACATCCGGGTCCGGGTCCGGATTTCCGAGACCTGATGTCCAGAAACTTGCGCGATTTTGCCCTCCAGGAGCCGGATGTCCAGCCGGGGACCCGGATGTCCGGCCCAATGGTCCGGATGTCCGGCCTATGGCCCGGATGTCCGGCCCGACGGTTCCAGATCGGGATTGGGACTTCCAAACTCGTTTGGGGGCAGAATTGGATGATTTTGGGGGCAAAATTTGACGGATTTTGTGGAGGAAAGATGGAGAAATTTGGGGAAATGCTAGATCCACTTGAAACCAAGCAAATACACGGATCAAAATCAACAAAACTTCATCAAACCAACAGATCACAAAAAAATTTGGGGCTATTTTTGGTGGGGAATTTTCGAATTTCGGGAAGAAAACAACAAAACAATGCTAGAAAACGGTGGGGAGGCTCCAAATTCGTGAGAAACCGTGGCTCATGATACCATATGATGCGGGGTCAACCCGATTCTAGGCCGATCTTTCATGAAAAAGAGGGATCCCACAAGGAACACGATGAACACGGGGACGAACAAGGAGAAATCACAAGGGAAAACACTCAAGAACAAGTCCAATCACACATTCACTAGACTATCAAACACACAAGATCTCAAGGTACATGAACAACAAAGGGAAAGATACATGGGTAGAGTTCATCCCAAATCCAAAGGAGATGGGGGCTTGAATCCTAGAAGGATCTTCTTCGTGAGGAGGTCTTGAATCCGTCGTGGATCTTCTCCGTAGAGGGGCTGCAGTCTCTCCAAGGAGTAGAACCACTAAGATGAGCAAAGCTCTAGTCTAAAATGAGCTATCACATTTGCTAACCCTAGAAATGAGGTGGGGGAGGAGTATATATAGTCTTAGCCATGAAGGGGTAACTGGGAGAGGATACATGGGCCTCTGGCCCGACTCTGCGCGCAGGCAGGCGCCGGATGTCCGGCCGTTCGTGGGAGGCCGGATGTCCGTGGCACGGGCCGGGTGTCCGGCCTGGTGGTGGCCATTCTTCGGGTGCCTTCTGTTGCCCTTGCCGGATTTCCGGGGTGATGTCGGATGTCCGGCGTGTGCTGAAGCGCCGGATGTCTGGGCTGGTCGCCAGATGTCCGGCTGCTGATGCGCCAGTAGCTCCGTCTTCTTCCGTCGTCGCTTCCAAGCTTCCCTCGTGGATGATGTAGGTGTTCCTCGGCGCTTGCACTCCTCCTCATCGTCCGTGAAGCTCCGACAATACCTATGCATGCACACGAGTGGAGTGTCAAGTAGTATACCATCCTCGAAGGGGTCAAGTGAACATGTGTAAAGGAGATGATTCACCTTTATGTATGAGAAGTAGAGGTCGCACGTGTCACTTGCCAAACGGACTCTTGACATGGTGATGTCTTTAGGATGCTCCGCATCATTTTTGTGAAATATGCACAGTGCCCTTTGGAGGTAGACTTGATGAACCATGCCATGAAGACGTTGAAGGGTTTATTGACATGATAGCTGTAGGGGAAACTAGACAAGTCTCAGGGGCAAGAATCACTAGTATACACTTCCCTGTTTTGCGCTACTTTGCTTTATTTGCTAGTAGATGTTTAATTGGTCGCAGGAACAACGTGAATCTTAGTGCCCCTAATATTATCATTTTACGCCATGCTCCGTTTAAAGACACAACTTTTAGCTTGGGCGCCGTCGTTGCTAAACGGCTGAGTCTGAACCACTCAAAGGGGCCCGTCTTTGGAGGCATCTTTGCTTCTCGCCTTGCTGAACATTTTAGAATGCCCATTAGGCATCATGAGAAGGAAGAAAAATTGCTAGCCCCCATTTATCTAGACTACAAAAGCATGGTAGCTCATGACTTTATTGTTAAAGACAAGAATAGGCAGCTTAATTATACTGTGAAATTGTTACCTTGCCTGCACCATCTTTGTTTGATCTGTCCACATGCGTATACCTCATCACATCAGATGCCTTCTACAAGTACCAAGGCCAGGCACAAGTTTCAGAGCCTGAGCCAGAGCCACCACTCGATCCTTACCGTCAGTCTGTTTATGGGTGGGAGCTGGATGAGCTCGCCAACCAGTGGCACCCAGAGGATACATCTCAATACATTGGAGGGAGTGGCTTCGATCTATGGCCATAGACCAACTTCGACCAAAAGCCTAAGTGATAGAGGCAAAGGTGTCCCGTCTTTCGATGAGATGGTGGCTATCGTTTTTAAAGGAAGTCGACTTTGACAATCCGACTACGAACGTGCGAGGACGTCACGCCTTAGCAATCGCTAAACCAACTCTGAGAGGTTATTGACCACACCGGAGCACGATTAACCTGACCACGAAGGTCTGTTTCCTGCAGGCAAACGAAGAACAAGCAAGAAACTAAGATTGCAATCTGGATATTGCGAATATAAGAGGAAAGCTTAGATCAAGGTGGGGTTCTGTGACGCCTTTGTCTGGTCGTTGAATACAAACGAAGTACGCGAAGTTGCAACTATGGCGAGCTTTTAATCTAAACAAAACGCAAAGTCTAAGCGACGCCCTAAGGGCTGTATATATGGGGGAAAGAGGGGGGAATTTCGTGGCCCTTGGTGGAGGGGTCCGAAACCAACCCTAACTCTTGTTTCCCCACACATACAGACTCTAAAAACAGCCTATACTCAAGTATTTCGAAATTACATGGGCCTGGTCCAATAATAAGGTGACACATCACTGATAATAGCCTCTGGACGAAATTTATGAAGTGGCATCTTGTATATTTCGTCCAAGGCTTCTCGCACTCATTATGGTGGCTTCAAAGTCCTGAAATCATCACTTGTAACTCCATTCTTGTTCCCCTTGCGCATGCCATCATCTCCATGCTTGATCTTGCTCCAATGTTCATCCTTCTTGTCCAAGCTAGGCCCTTCATTTGTAAGCAAGACAAATGTATCAAATTTAGGCAGCATCATATTCTCATGAACATTAGAATCATTACTAAGAAACGAAAGTACCTGTTAATTTAATTGGCGTGCGCGAGCTCTAGTAATTGGTCATGTATATGTGTCAGTTGGAGCTGTGGGTGTAACCTTGTTAGTGATGTCCTCATCATCCTCCCCTTCTTGAATTGAAGTCGTCCTCGATGGAAGGTCATCTTCCTCACCCAAGTAAGGCTTCAAATCTGCAATGTTAAATGTGGGACTAACCCCAAAATCTACAGGCAGCTCAAGTTTATATGCATTATCATTTATTTTTTCTAACACCTTGAAAGGACCATCAGCACGTGGCATTAGCTTTGACTTGTGCAAATTAGGAATCCTATCCTTACGCAAATGTAACCAAATAAGATCTCCAGGTGCAAAGACAACACGTACTCTACCCTTATCTCCAACAAGTTTATATTTAGCATTCATGCGCTCAATATTTTCCTTAGTTAACTCATGCATTTTTAAGATCAATTCAACACGTTGTTTAGCATCAAAATTAACCTTCTTCGAAGATGGAAGAGGCAACAAATCAATAGGTGCACGAGGTAGGAAACCATTGACAATTTCAAAAGGGCACATCTTAGTAGTAGAATGCAACGAACGATTATAAGAAAATTCAATACGAGGCAAGCATTCTTCCCACATTTTCTTATTATTCTTCAAAACAGCCCTAAGCATAGTAGACAAAGTTCTGTTGACTACTTCAGTTTGTCCATCAGTTTGGGGGTGACAAGTAGTACTAAAAAGCAGTTTAGTCCCCAACTTAGCCCATAAACATCTCCAAAGGTGGCTAAGAAATTTAGTATCACGATCTGAAACAATAGTATTTGGCACACCGTGCAAGCGAATAATTTCACGAAAGAACAAATCAGCAACATTAGCAGCATCATCGCTTTTATGACATGGTATAAAGTGTGCCATCTTCGAGAACCTATCCACAACAACAAATATGCTATCCCTCCCCTTCTTTGTTCCAGGTAAACCCAAAACAAAGTCCATAGATATATCTTCCCAAGGAACACTAGGGACTGGCAAAGGCATATATAAACCATGAGGATTGAGTCGTGACTTAGCTTTTTGACATGTAGTGCAGCGACCAACAAAACGCTCAACATCCCGTCGCATCTTTGGCCAAAAGAAATGTTTAGCAAGTACGTCCTCCGTCTTCTTCACGCCAAAGTGTCCCATTAATCCTCATCCTCCTCCATGCGCCTCCTGCAACAACAAAAGACGAACAGAGCTAGCTGGAATGCATAGCTTGTTAGCACGAAACACAAATCCATCATTAACGACGAACTTGTTCCATGTTCTCCCTTCTTTACAATTATGCAATACATCTTTAAATTCAGCATCATGCACATATTGGTCTTTGATGGTCTCCAAACCAAATATTTTAAAGTCAAGTTGTGAAAGCATAGTATAACGACGAGACAAAGCATCAGCAATAACATTTTCTTTTCCCTTCTTGTGTTTAATAACATAAGGGAAAGTCTCTATGAATTCAACCCATTTAGCATGTTTACGGTTCAGTTTTGCTTGACTTTTAATGTGCTTCAAAGATTCATGATCAGAATGTATAACAAATTCTTTGGGCCATAAATAATGTTGCCATGTTTCCAAAGTCCGAACAAGAGCATATAATTCCTTATCATAAGTTGAATAATTCAGACTAGGCCCACTATATTTTTTCAGAAAAGTATGCAACAGGTTTACCATCTTGTAATAACACACCTCCTAACCCAATTCCACTAGCATCACATTCAAGCTCAAAAGTCTTATTAAAATCAGAAAGTTGGAGTAAAGGAGCATGTGTGATGCGGAGCATCCTACGGACATCACCATGTCAAGAGCCCATTTGGCAAGTGACACGTGCGCCATCTACTTCTCATACATAAAGGTGAATCTTCTCCTTTACACGTGTTCACTTGACCCCTTCGAGGATGGTATACTACTTGACACTCCACTCGTGTGCATGCATAGGTATTGTCGGAGCTTCACGGACGACGAGGAGGAGCGCAAGCGCCAAGGAACGCCTACACCATCAGCGAGGGAAGCGTGGAAGCAAAGACGGAAGAAGAATGGCCTGTCCAGTCTGGAACGGGCGGTACTACCACTTACAAGCGGTACTACCGCTCCCAGGCGGTACTACCGCCCGAGGTCCGGTACTACCGCCCTGCCTGTGCGCAACCGTCGGCCTTTGGCCTTGTATCCCTCGCCACTTACCCCTTCGTGGCTTAGACTATAAATAGACCACCTCCACCTCCTTTCTAAGGTTAGCAAATATGATAGCTCATTTGTATGTGAGCTTTGCTCCTACCTTCTCCTCTTGAGAGAGTGAGACCTCCACCTTGGAGAAGATCCCTAGTGGATGCAAGACCTCCCACGGGAGAAGAATCCTTGTGGATTATCAAGACCTCCCACGGGAGAAGAATCCTTGTGGATTATCAAGACCTCTCTCCTCATAGGATTGGGATGAACTCTACCATGTATCTTATTTCCCTTTGATTGTTCGTGTACCATGTGGATCTCATGTGTTTGTGAGTCTAGTGGATGTGTGATTGGACTTGTTCTTGAGTGTTTCTCTTGTGTTCTTCCCTTGTGTCCTTCTTGTTCTTGGGGATTCCCCTCCAATTCGTGAAAGATCTCCACCTAGGGTTCCACCCTACAACATCATGGTATCTAGAGCTATGGTTTCTCACGAAATTGGAGCCCCCCTTCGTGTTTTCTAGCCTTATTTTGTTGTGTTCTTGCCCAATTTCGAAAATCCCCACCAAAAATAGCCCCAATTTTTTTTTGTGATTTGTTGGTTTGATGAGATTTTGTTGGATTTGATCCATGGATTTGCTTGGTTTCGAGTGGATCTAGCATCTCCCCAAGTTTCACCACTTTGCATCCACGAAATCCATCCAATTTCGCCACCGAAATCATCCATTTCCGCCCCAAATTCGCCCCGATCCCGATCTGAGATTTTTTCCCGACACCAGCGGTACTACCGCCCATCCAAGCGGTACTACCGCCCTACAAGCGGTACTAATTTTTTACTTCCGCCCAACCAAAGCGGTACTACCGCCCCGCACATTTCCAGCCTTCCGAGTTTCACCGTTTTGACCATAACTTTTACTCCCGAACTCCGATTTGAGTGTTCTTTGGCTCGTTGGAAAGCTAGCGACGTGCCCGAGCTGCACATCTTGGTTTTACCACCATTTGACTCCATAAAAGTTTGTCAAATTTGACATGTTTCCCTAGGCCCTCCACCATATCATCCACCATACCACCATACCTTTCCGCAACCTAACCATTTTGTTTCCCTTAGCATTTGTGGTTGCTTGAGTAGTGACTTGAGTCTCCTAAGGTCTTTCGGCTACTTAGGGACGAGTGCTTCTTCATCAACCACCACCACCACTTCCGCATTGTCATCTTCGACACAACCACCACCGCTTGTCCGCTACCACCATTTGACATTTGTCCTTGAGATTTTGAGTTGTGGTTTTTCCGTTTCCTAAGGTGTTTCGGCTAATTAGGAACGGGTCTCCATCGACAACACCGCCTCTCATCATCATCATCGGACGGTAACCTCGACGACACCGTTGTATATTCCCCTTGCAATTGCATTGTTAACCCCTAGCCCATTTTGCGTCACTTGCCTATCGAGACCAGCCTTTGAGTATTGCCGGCAACGTTACTTGTGCACATTAGTAATCATCGATCCGCCCTTCCATTGTATACATACCATATCATCTTGGTATCATCATATCATCCCTTGTGTCACAAGATTGTTCCCGCATATACACAATTGTTATCTTGGTTTGTGCATCGTGGCCATATACAAAAAAAGGAAGAATAAGCTTTTAAGCAAAAAGAGAAAGACAAAGAAGCTTGTAAGCAAGAGCCATAGCATCGCATCATATCATATCATACTTGATCATCTTGGATCATCTTGTGCTAAAAGCACCGGAACATCATACACATAGCATACTTGGGATAACAAGTTCATACATTTGCATCTTATAGGTTGTGCACAAGTGTCGTATCCGCCTATTGAGCAATCGTGCTAGCGTCTCTCTTGAGTTGTGCAACACGAGCGTTTTTCGTGGACTCCACATTTTGCGCTCATTCCTTGGTTGCACGACCCCATTTATCTATCCGTGTGTGTGTTTCCGTGTGCCACATATTTCTATTGGTCTACTTGTTACATTTGCGAATTTGTGAATCTCTTTCAACATTATTGACTCTTACTAACTTTTTGCATCAAATTTTTGTGCCACTATCCTCACCGAGCTCCACCATAAGCTTTAATTTGTAGGTGTGAGTGAACAAGTCCGGTACCAATTCCACTATTCTTTCATTTCACTTTGAGTGAAACGGGATACATCCTCAACTTTGGGAAACGGTATCTTGGTATTGTTTATCTTATTTCCTACTCACCCTCTACTTGATTCTTGTGATGGATAGGCAAAGCACGTCTACTTCGGTCTACAACAACAACGACGAGTTCGGTGCCATGACTAGATCACATCGGCATCGACACCATCAACGACAAGAACGTGAAGGTCACGAGCTCAACATCAACAACCGCTCAACGACTTCACCATCTACCTTGGCATCTTCACCAAGTGGCTTCAAGGCATCTTCGCCTTCGGACTTGCGGCATCTTCGCCGACCCGCACCTCAAGAGAAGCTCCCCAAGCTCAAATCCGCGACTTCCACGAGCTACTACGACCTCGACAACGACCACGCGATTCCTTTCTATGGGATTCAAGACCCCGAGGAGTATCTCGAGTGGGAGCGCTTGATGGACGACTACCTCACGCTACATCAAGGTCCTCCCGAAGATCAAGTGAAATGCGCCACAAGAAACTTCCATGACCGCGCGTCGACATGGTGGCTTCACACACCTTCGGAGAACTACGACATGAGTTGGTCCAAGACGAAGAAAGCTATGCGGCGAGATTTCGTGCCTCCCACCTACACGGAACAACTTCTTCGCCAATTGGAGAACACCATACAAGGATCCAAGTCCATCGACGCGTACTTCAAGGAGATGAAGAAGGCCTGCGACAAGCCGGCGTGGACGACCCCATTTGGATGAAGTTTTACTTCATGATGGGATTGGACAACGACATCTCCAAGACTATCTTCCTCGAGAACTACAAGTCCCTCGACGACAACTACATTGGTGCTCTAAAGGCGGAACAAGAACTCATGAAGGCCAAGGCTTCTCCACCGCAAGCACACTTCTCGAAGACCAAGCTCCAAGATGGCGAGCATGAGGCTAGTACCACCACGATGTCCAAGCCCAACGAGCTCCAAGATGATGCTCCCAAGTTCGACTCCACCGCCATCCCTCTTTGTGGCATTGATGATGCCGAGTCTACTTCGACTCTTTTTTCAAGATGGTGTGGCGCCAACTATGACTACGGAGCCATTCGAAGACCAAGCTTTGGAGGCGAGTGACAAGGTGGCGAGCGAGGATGATGCTTCCATCTTTGGAGGCGAGAGTGATGATGTGACATCTTCGGCCTTCATCCACGGCGATGATTACGAGATGGTTGAGCATGGGACTTTCCCTTCGACCACGGCGACGTATGATGACTTGAGTGACTTTTGCCACCATACTGAGAGTGAGAGTGACTTCACCACTAGCCCCATTTATGATGAGATGCCCCATTTCACATGTGAGGAGAGCCACCACAACCACCACTTGAGTGAGATGAGTGACTCCACCATATGTGACTATGAGTGCACCTACCTTGAGGGAGTGAGTGAGCCACCAACACATAGAGAGAGTGAGATAGTTGATAGGTCATGTGAGGCCACTTTCAACACTAACGACTTGACCTCTACCTCTATTGTGTCTTCTCATTTGGTGCTAGGTCCCATTTATGATGACAAGCCGATTCGTGATGACTTCGTCCTTCGTATGGACAAGAAGATGGCCATGGTGGATTATGACGCACCCCCCACATGGTTCCATCAAGATGAAGATGACCACCATTTTGTCTTTGCCACCTCACCTACACCACTTGAGTGGAATGAACAAGGTAATATAGGTGAAGGTGATGCTCTAGTCCCACTAGTGGACATTTGTGACATTGATTGCTTGCATGATGTTGATCCACCTATTGCCATGCTTCATGCTAGTTAGACTACCTCATGGGATACATTACCCATTTATGATTTGTATGATGATTGCCATGTGGAGTCTATTAGTTGTGATGCCATGTTGCATATGATCTCTTGTGATCATTCTTTAGGTCACATCATGTTTGATAATCCACTTGACTTGTCATATGCTATGCATGAGATCACTCGTATGTCATATTTGCAATCTCATCATAGTAACTATGCATATGCCATTAAGATAAACCCAATTTGCACTTATGGCATAGATGACAAGCCCACGGTTATTGGCATTTGTTTCTCTTGTGATGATATTGATATGCTCCCGTTGCATCATTTATCTCATATGCCATGCCTTGATTACCTAGCTTCAGACATGCATTGTTTTGGATGTTGTTCCACTTCTCCACATTATGCTTCCGATATTGCTAATGAGGAGACCCCCATAGTTTCCTCATACATGTTAGGAGATTTTGATCCATCCCATCCATTGCATGATCCCCATACTTGTGTGCACAATATGCCCCCCATGAATGCAAATGCTATTGTTGTGCCACATACTTGCTCTAATTTGTGTCATCATCGTGTCATACACAATAACTATTCTTTCATGATGGATGACATGTTCTTATACCATGCATCAAATTTCTTTGAGCGATGCTTATTTTGTGCTAGCGAACACATGCACGTGCGCATCATGATGGATGATGTGTACATATACCACGCACACACGATTTTTCCTTTGTCTTTGTTTTGTGTAGGTACTCATGAACATTTGTCAACCTCACAATCCCATGAGTTGACAAAACGAGCTCTTGCGAGCGACGACGCTTTCGGATCCCGTGGATTGTGCCTACCACCGTTCTCTTCGAGTAACGACTACACGCATCTCTTTTACTTGGCTCTCACACGACTATGGGTTATTTACCACTTGTCACCTTATGCCCATACTATCATGTTCACTTTGCATGTTATGCTTCTTGCTATGACTTTGCCATGCAATTGTGACCCTTCTTTGCCTTTACACATGATTCACTATTATGCCACTTCTATGTGTATTTGCATGCTTGGAGGAGATACTAGTAGCTATTGCCAAGATTTCTTGGTGCCCCATGCTATTGTTGATTCTTGTGTTGGGAGAGTCATGATATCCCATTGCTATTTCCATATGGCCTCTCATCAACACATTGATGCTATTTTGCTCATATCTTGCTTTCATGCTTGTGCTATGCCATGTGCATCACGTATGCTCACTATTTGCACACATGACATGCTTGCCATGATTACCTCTAGTACGTTGCATCTTCGCACTACTAGCATTTTTGACTTGATCACCATGATTGCTCACTATGTTGCATCACCCATGTTCCACTCTTACTTGCTTTCTTGGGTTGATGGCATATATATTCATGCCTTTCACATGATATACATTGATCATTGTCACTTGTCTCAATTTGGTGTATCCCTCATATCCACATACCTTTAGTGCAACCATGCTATGATTATTGATCTTGGAGACTTGGACAACTTACTTGTGATGCATGCTTATTTCTTTGAGCTTCAAGATGATGAGTACTTGGTGATCATGCACTTCTACACGGCGACACCATCTCTTTCCCATGGTGATTTGGTTCTCGATCCGAGGTCGGATCTTTCCCAAGGGGGAGGGGATGATGCGGACTACGGACATCACCATGTCAAGAGCCCATTTGGCAAGTGACACGTGCGCCATCTACTTCTCATACATAAAGGTGAATCTTCTCCTTTACACGTGTTCACTTGACCCCTTAGAGGATGGTATACTACTTGACACTCCACTCGTGTGCATGCATAGGTATTGGCGGAGCTTCACGGACGACGAGGAGGAGCGCAAGCGCCAAGGAACGCCTACACCATCAGCGAGGGAAGCGTGGAAGCGAAGACGGAAGAAGAATGGCATGTCCAGTCTGGAACGGGCGGTACTACCACTTACAAGCGGTACTACCGCCCGAGGTCCGGTACTACCGCCCTGCCTGTGCGCAACCGTCGGCCTTTGGCCTTGTATCCCTCGCCACTTACCCCTTCGTGGCTTAGACTATAAATAGACCACCTCCACCTCCTTTCTAAGGTTAGCAAATATGATAGCTCATTTGTATGTGAGCTTTGCTCCTACCTTCTCCTCTTGAGAGAGTGAGACCTCCACCTTGGAGAAGATCCCTAGTGGATGCAAGACCTCCCACGGGAGAAGAATCCTTGTGGATTATCAAGACCTCCCACGGGAGAAGAATCCTTGTGGATTATCAAGACCTCTCTCCTCATAGGATTGGGATGAACTCTACCATGTATCTTATTTCCCTTTGATTGTTCGTGTACCTTGTGGATCTCATGTGTTTGTGAGTCTAGTGGATGTGTGATTGGACTTGTTCTTGAGTGTTTCTCTTGTGTTCTTCCCTTGTGTCCTTCTTGTTCTTGGGGATTCCCCTCCAATTCGTGAAAGATCTCCACCTAGGGTTCCACCCTACATCAATGTGTCAACTTATCTTTCAAAACAGTGAATGCTTCTTCCTGTGCAGTACCCCAAACAAAAGGCACATCCTTCTTTGTAAGCTCATTGAGAGGTCTAGCAATGGTGCTGAAATCTCTCACAAAACACCGATAGAATCCAGCGAGGCCAAGGAAACTTCTCACGTGTGTGACCGTTTTGGGCAGCGGCCAACTCTCAATAGCTTCAATCTTGGCTTTATCAACCTCAATTCCCTGTGGAGTAACAACATAGCCAAGAAAAGAGACTCGGTCGGTGCAAAAGGTGCACTTTCCAAGGTTACCAAACAAACGTGCATCACGTAGAGCAATAAAAACAGCACGCAAATGTTCCAAATGTTCCTCCAAAGATCTGCTATAAATCAATATATCATCCAAGTATAATACCACAAATCGTCCAATGAAAGCACGTAAAACTTCATTCATTAATCTCATGAAAGTACTAGGTGCACGTATTTTTTTGAGATCTACGCAGTCAAGGAAACACGAATCCGAAACCTAGATGGATCTCGAGGACAAACCTAATAAGAAAAGAACTCGGATTGATGGTGGATATTGTTGGAGATATGCCCTAGAGGCAACAATAAAAGCATTATTATTATATCTCCTTGTTCATGATAATTGTCTGTTATTCATGCTTGAATTGTATTGTACGGAAACAGCGATACATGTGTGAATACATAGACCACAATGAGTCCCTGGTAGGCCTCTAGTTACCAGCTCGTTGATCAATAGATGGTCACGGTTTCCTGACCATGGACATGGGATGTCGGTGATAACGGGATCACATCATTAGGAGAATGATGTGATGGACAAGACCCAAACTTGAGCATAACACGAGATCGTATAGTTCGTAATGCATAAGCTTTTCGGTGTCAAGTATTTATTCCTTAGACCATGAGGTTGTACAACTCCCGGATACCGTAGGAGTACTTTGGGTGTGCCAAACGTCACAACGTAAATGGGTGGCTATAAAGGTACGCATCGGGTATCTCCGAAAGTGTCTGTTGAGTTGGTACGAACCGAGACTGGGATGTTGTCACTCCATATGACGGAGAGGTACCTCTGGGCCCACTCGGTAAGATATCATCATAATGAGCTCAATGTGACTAAGTAGTTAGTCACGGGATGATGGATTACGGATCGAGTAAAGAGACTTGCCATGACGAGATTGAACAAGGTATTGGGAATACCGACGATCGAATCTCGGGCAAGTACCGTACCGATGGACAAAGGGAATAACATACGGGATTGAGTGAATCCTTGACACGGTGGTTCATCCGATGAAGATCATCGAGGAACATGTGGGAACCAACATGGGTATCCAGATCCCGCTGTTGGTTATTGACCGGAGAGTGGTCTCGGTCATGTCTACGTGTCTCCCGAACCCGTAGGGTCTACACACTTAAGGTTCAGTAACGCTAGGGTCGTAGAGATAAATGCACGTGGAAACCCGAAAGTTGTTCGGAGTCCCGGATGAGATCCCGGACGTCACGAGGAGTTCCGGAATGGTCCGGAGGTAAAGATTGATATATAGGAAGTCCAGTTTCGGCCATCGGGTGATCTCCGGGGGTCACCGGGAGCGTCCCGGGACCACCGGAGGGGCCCCGGGGGTCCACCGGGTGGGGCCACCCATCCCGGTGGGCCCCCTAGGCCGCAAGGGGAAGTGTCCAGCCCCTCTGGGCTGGCGCACCACTAGGGGCCCACCTCCCCATGCGCCTAGGGTTAAAACCCTAAAGGGGAGGGGGGGCTCCACTTGCCTTGGGGGGCAAGGAACCCTCCCTGGCCGCCGCCCCCCTGCATATTGGATCTGCAGGGGCCCTGGTGCACCCCCTGGCCCCTATATATATGTGGGGAGGGAGAGGGCAGCCGCACCATTGCCCTGGCACCTCTCCCCCTCCCGTCACACCTCCATACTCCAACGCAGGGCGCCCGGCGAAGCCCTGCTGCGATCTCCACTGCATCCGTCATCACGCCGTCGTGCTGCCGGATCTCTAACGACTTCTCCTCCCCCCTTGTTGGATCAAGAAGGAGGTGACATTGCTGCACTGTACGTGTGTTGAACACGGAGGTGCCGTCCGTTCGGCGCTAGATCATCGGTGACGAAGAACGCGAAGAGTACGACTACTTCATCCACACTTCTTCGAAAGCTTCCGCACGCGATCTACATAACGGTATGTAGTTGCACTCTTACTTGCTCGTTGCTAGATGTCTCCATAGTTGGATCTTGGTGAAGGCGTAGAAATTTTTTGAATTATGCTACGTTCCCCAACAGTGGCATCTGAGCTAGGTTTTATGCGTAGCATCTTGCACGAGTAGAACACAAAGCAGTTGTGGGCGTTTGATTTTGTTCAACTTTCTTACCGTTACTAGTCAATCTTGATTCGGCGGTATTGTGGGATGAAGCGGCCCGGACCGACTTTACACGTACGCTTACGTGAGACTGGTTCCACTGACAGACATGCACTAGATGCATAAGATGGCTGGCGGGTGTCTGTCTCTCCTACTTTAGTCGGATCGGATTCGATGAAAAGGGTCCTTATGAAGGGTAAATAGAAGTTGACAAATCACGTTGTGGTTTTGGCGTAGGTAAGAAACGTTCTTGCTAGAAATCCTATAGAAGCCACGTAAAACTTGCAACAACAATTAGAGGACGTCTAACTTGTTTTTGCAGCATGTGCTATGTGACGTGGTATGGCCAAAACGAAGATGTGATGAATGATATATGTGATGTATGATATTGATCATGTTTTTGTAATAGGGAATCACGACTTGCATGCCGATGAACTTGACAACCGGCAGGAGCCATAGGAGTTGTCTTAATTATTGTATGACCTGCGTGTCACTGAATAACGCCATGTAATTACTTTACTTCATTGCTAAACGTTAGCTATAGTAGTAGAAATAATAGTTGGCGGGACGACTTCTTCAAGACACGATGATGGAGATCATGATGATGAAGATCATGGTGTCGAGCCGGTGACAAGATGATCATGGTGCCCCGAAGATGGAGATCCAAGGAGCAAGATGATATTGGCCATATCATGTCACTTTAATTGATTGCATGTGATGTTTATCATGTTTATGCATCTTGTTTACTTAGAACGACGGTAGTAAATAAGATGATCTCTCACTAAAAATTTCAAGTATTGTGTTTCCCCTAACTGTGCACCGTTGCTAAAGTTCGTTGCTCCGAAGCACCACGTGATGATCGGGTGTGATAGGTTCTAACGTTCGCATACAACGGGTGTAAGACAGATTTACACACGCGATACACTTAGGGTTCACTTGACGAGCCTAGCATGTACAGACATGGCCTCGGAACACGGAAGACCGAAAGGTCGAACACGAGTCGTATAGAAGATACGATCAACATGAAGATGTTCACCGTTGATGACTAGTCCGTCTCACGTGATGATCGGACACGGACTACTCGATTCGGATCGTGTATCACTTAGATGACTAGAGAGATGTCATTCTGAGTGGGAGTTCATTAAAATTTGATTGAGATGAACTTAATTATCATGAACTTAGTCTAAATTCTTTACAATATCTCTTGTAGATCAAATGGCCCACGCTCAGGTTTCCCTCAACTTCAACGCGTTCCTAGAGAAAACCAAGCTGAAAGACGATGGTAGCAACTATACGGATTGGGTCCGTAACCTGAGGATTATCCTCATAGCTGCCAAGAGATCGTATGTCCTAGAAGCACCGCTAGGTGATGCACCTGCTCCCGATGCGGCCCAAAACGTTTTGAACGTCTGGCAGTTGCGAAGTGATGATTACTCCCTGGTTCAGTGCGGCATGCTTTACAGTTTAGAATCGGGGCTCCAAAAACGTTTTGAGCACCACGGAGCATATGAGATGTTCGAAGAGCTGAAAATGGTTTTCCAAGCTCATGCCCGAGTCGAGAGATATGATGTCTCTGACGCATTCTACAGCTGTAAGATGGAGGAGAACAGTTCTGTCAGTGAGCACATCCTCAAGATTTCAGGATTGCACAACCGCTTGTCTCAGCTGGGAATGAATCTCCCAGATGAAGCGGTCGTTGACAGAATCCTCCAGTCGCTCCCACCAAGCTTCAAGAGCTTCGTGTTGAACTTCAATATGCAGGGGATGGAGAAGTCCATTCCCGAGGTGTATTCGATGCTGAAATCAGCGGAGGTGGACATCAAGAAAGAACATCAAGTGTTGATGGTCAATAAAACCACTAAGTTTAAGAAAGGCAAGGGTAAGAAGAACTTCAAGAAGGACGGCAAGGGAGTTGCCGCGCCTGGCAAGCCTGTTGCCGGGAAGAAGCCAAAGTATGGACCCAAGCCTGAGACAGAGTGTTTTTATTGCAAGGGAATGGGTCACTGGAAGCGGAACTGCCCCAAATACTTAGCAGACAAGAAGGCCGGCAACGTTAAAGGTATATTTGATATACTTGTTATTGATGTGTACCTTACCAACGCTCGTAGTAGCTCCTGGGTATTTGATACCGGTGCAGTTGCTCACATTTGTAACTCAAAACAGGAGCTGCGGAATAAACGAAGACTGGCGAAGGATGAGGTGACGATGCGCGTCGGGAATGGTTCTAAGGTCGATGTGATCGCCGTCGGCACGCTACCTCTACATCTACCCTCGGGTAGTTTTAAACCTCAATAATTGTTATTTAGTACCAACTTTGAGCATGAACATTGTTTCTGGATCTCGTCTTATGCGAGATGGCTACTCTTTCAAATCAGAGAATAATGGTTGTTCTATTTATTTGAGAGATATGTTTTATGGTCATGCCCCGCTGGTCAATGGTTTATTTTTGATGGATCTCGAACGTAGTGATACACATATTCATAGTGTAGATGCCAAAAGATGTAAAGTTGATAATGATAGTCCCACATACTTGTGGCATTGCCGCCTTGGTCATATTGGTGTCAAACGTATGAAGAAGCTCCATTCAGATGGACTTCTCGAGTCTCTTGATTATGAATCATTTGACACGTGCGAACCATGCCTCTTGGGCAAGATGACCAAGACTCCGTTCTCCGGAACAATGGAGCGAGCAACCAACTTAGTGGAAATCATACATACCGATGTGTGCGGTCCAATGAGTATTGAGGCTCGCGGAGGCTACCGTTATGTTCTCACCCTCACGGATGACTTGAGTAGATACGGGTATATCTATTTGATGAAACACAAGTCTGAGACCTTTGAAAAGTTCAAGGAATTTCAGAATGAGGTTGAGAATCAACGTGACAGAAAAATAAATTCTTGCGATCGGATCATGGGGGTGAATATTTAAGTCATGAATTTGGCACACACCTTAGGAGCTGTGGAATTGTTTCACAATTGACACCGCCTGGAACACCTCAACGTAACGGTGTGTCAGAACGTCGAAATCGTACTCTGTTGGACATGGTGCGATCTATGATGTCCCTCACCGATTTACCGCTATCTTTTTGGGGTTATGCTTTAGAGACTGCCGCATTCACTTTAAATAGGGCTCCGTCGAAATCCGTTGAGACGACTCCGTATGAACTTTGGTTTGGCAAGAAACCGAAGCTGTCATTTCTGAAAGTTTGGGGTTGCGATGCTTATGTGAAGAAACTTCAACCTGAAAAGCTCGAACCCAAATCGGAAAAATGCGTCTTCATAGGATACCCAAAGGAAACAATTGGGTACACTTTCTACCACAGATCCGAAGGCAAAGTCTTTGTTTCCAAGAATGGATGCTTTCTGGAGAAAGTGTTTCTCTCGAAAGAAGTGAGTGGGAGGAAAGTAGAACTTGATGAGGTGATAGTCACCCCTCTTGGACCGGAAAGTAGCGCAGCGCAGGAAACTGTTCCTGAGGTGCCTGCACCGACAAGGGAGGAAGTTAATGATAATGATCATGAAGAAACAGATCAAGTTACTACTGAACTTCGAAGGTCCACAAGGGCACGTTCCGCACCAGAGTGGTGCGGCAACCCTGTCCTGAAAATCATGTTGTTAGACAACGGTGAACCTTCGAACTATGAAGAAGCGATGGCGGGTCCGGATTCCAATAAATGGCTTGGAGCCATGAAATCCGAGATATAATCCATGTATGAAAACAAAGTATGGACTTTGGTGGACTTGCCTGATGATAGGCACGCCATAGAAAACAAATGGATATTTAAGAAGAAGACAGACGCGGATGGTAATGTGACCATCTATAAGGCTCGGCTTATCGCTAAGGGTTATCGACAAGTTCAAGGGATTGACTACGACGAGACTTTCTCTCCCGTAGCGATGCTGAAGTCAGTCAGAATCATGTTAGCTATTGCCGCATTCTATGATTATGAGATATGGCAAATGGACGTCAAAACATCATTCCTTAATGGCTTCCTCAAGGAAGAGTTGTATATGATGCAACCGGAAGGTTTTGTCGATCGAGAGAACGCTAACAAGGTATGCAAGCTCCAGCGCTCGATTTACGAGCTGGTGCAAGCATCTCGGAGTTGGAATATTCGCTTTGATGAAGTGATCAAAGCGTTTGGATTTATACAGACTTATGGAGAAGCCTGTATTTACAAGAAAGTGAGTGGGAGCTCTGTAGCATTTCTCATATTATATGTGGATGACATATTGCTGATGGGAAATGATATAGAATTCTTGTAAAATGTAAAGGCCTACTTGAATAAAAGTTTTTCAATCAAGGACCTTGGAGAAGCTGCTTACATATTAGGCATCAAAATCTATAGAGATAGATCGAGACGCCTCATTGGTCTTTCACAAAGTACATACCTTGACAAAATATTGAAGAAGTTCAATATGTATCAGTCAAAGAAAGGATTCTTGCCTGTTTTGCAAGGTATGAGATTGAGCAAGGCTCAGTCGCCAACCACGGTAGAAGATAGAGAAAAGATGAGTGTCATTCCCTATGCCTCGGCCATAGGTTCTATCATGTATGCCATGCTGTGTACCAGACCTGATGTGAACCTTGCCATAAGTTTGGTAGGAAGGTACCAAAGTGATCCCGGTACGGAACACTGGACAACGGTCAAGAACATCCTGAAGTACCTGAAAAGGACTAAGGATATGTTTCTCGTTTATGGAGGTGACAAAGAGCTCGTCGTAAAGGGTTACATCGATGCTAGCTTCGACACAAATCTGGATGACTCTAAGTCTCAAACCGGATACGTGTACATTTTGAATGGAGGGGCAGTCAGCTGGTGTAGTTGCAAACAGAGCGTGGTGGCAGCATCAACATGTGAAGCGGAGTACATATCTGCTTCCGAAGCAGCGCAGGAAGGAGTCTGGATGAAGGAGTTCATCACCGACCTAGGAGTCATTCCAAGCGTGTCAAGCCCGATGACTCTCTTCTGTGACAACACTGGTGCTATTGCTATTACCAAGGAGCCCAGGTTTCACAAGAAGACCAAGCACATCAAGCGCCGTTTCAACTCCATCCGGAATTATGTTCAGGATGGAGATATAGATATTTGTAAAGTGCATACGGATCTGAATGTCACAGACCCGTTGACTAAACCTCTTTCACGAGCAAAACATGATCAACACCAGAACTCTATGGGTGTTCAATTCATCACAATGTAACTAGATTATTGACTCTAGTGCAAGTGGGAGACTGTTGGAGATATGCCCTAGAGGCAACAATAAAAGCATTATTATTATATCTCCTTGTTCATGATAATTGTCTGTTATTCATGCTTGAATTGTATTGTACGGAAACAGCGATACATGTGTGAATACATAGACCACAATGAGTCCCTGGTAGGCCTCTAGTTACCAGCTTGTTGATCAACAGATGGTCACGGTTTCCTGACCATGGACATGGGATGTCGGTGATAACGGGATCACATCATTAGGAGAATGATGTGATGGACAAGACCCAAACTTGAGCATAACACGAGATCGTATAGTTCGTAATGCATAAGCTTTTCGGTGTCAAGTATTTATTCCTTAGACCATGAGGTTGTACAACTCCCGGATACCGTAGGAGTACTTTGGGTGTGCCAAACGTCACAACGTAAATGGGTGGCTATAAAGGTACGCATCGGGTATCTCCGAAAGTGTTTGTTGAGTTGGTACGAACCGAGACTGGGATGTTGTCACTCCATATGACGGAGAGGTACCTCTGGGCCCACTCGATAAGACATCATCATAATGAGCTCAATGTGACTAAGTAGTTAGTCACGGGATGATGGATTTCAGATCGAGTAAAGAGACTTGCAATGACGAGATTGAACAAGGTATTGGGAATACCGACGATCGAATCTCGGGCAAGTACCGTACCGATGGACAAAGGGAATAACATACGGGATTGAGTGAATCCTTGACACGGTGGTTCATTCGATGAAGATCATCGAGGAACACGTGGGAACCAACATGGGTATCCAGATCCCGCTGTTGGTTATTGACCGGAGAGTGGTCTCGGTCATGTCTACGTGTCTCGCGAACCCGTAGGGTCTACACACTT
The DNA here is from genome assembly GCA_902687465.1 of Secale cereale. Taxonomy (NCBI): domain Eukaryota; kingdom Viridiplantae; phylum Streptophyta; class Magnoliopsida; order Poales; family Poaceae; genus Secale; species Secale cereale. Next base: position 260,337,793 of record LR738709.1, on the reverse strand, counting down.
AAGGTTCGGTAACGCTAGGGTCGTAGAGATAAATGCACGTGGAAACCCGAAAGTTGTTCGGAGTCCCGGATGAGATCCCGGACGTCACGAGGAGTTCCGGAATGGTCCGGAGGTAAAGATTGATATATAGGAAGTCCAGTTTTGGCCATCGGGTGATCTCCGGGGGTCACCGGGAGCGTCCCGGGACCATCGGAGGGGCCCCGGGGGTCCACCGGGTGGGGCCACCCATCCCGGTGGGGCCCCTAGGCCGCAAGGGGAAGTGTCCAGCCCCTCTGGGCTAGCGCACCACTAGGGGCCCACCTCCCCATGCGCCTACGGTTAAAACCCTAAAGGGGAGGTGTCACATCCCCAGTTCTGGTCTGCTCTGGTCCAGTTAGTCTTGTGTGCATCATGTTTCAATTCTCAGAAACCTGAAATGGGGATGCTCAAACCCTAGCACTAAATGAATTTAACTAGGGTTAAATTTAAATCTTTTTCAATGAACCCAAAATGCCCTTGGGAAAAGTTCATCATTTTTGGATTGATTAAAAACCTCTGCCAAAAATGTTGCACATATTTCTAGGACCATTCTGGATTTTTGAATTAAATCATATTTTATTTGCATTTGGGCAATTAAATTTTATATATTATTTTAAAATGCTCAAGCAATCCCAAACTGAAATGTTCCATGTTGGTTTTATGCTAAACAGTGGGCATGAGCAGTTTGGTGATTTTTGAAAGTGCCTAAGCATTTTTAGAAAAGCCACAAACCTGCAGAAAAAATAGAAAATAGAAACAGAACAGAATTGGAAAGAGAGAGAGCACTTACCTGGCGGCCCAAGTGGTCGGCCCAGTCCACTAGCCCAACACCGCCGTCGTCCTCCTGGCGCCAGTCGGCCAGGCGTGTGGCCGGCGCGCGCGCACGGCCGTGCCTCCACGCCACCTGCCTGCCTGGCCCTCCCCTCGCCAGCGCGACGCCGCGGATGACCACCCCACTGCCGTCCGGATCGAGCCGTCTCCTCACTCGCCCCCTTCCTCCCTCCCTAGTCTCTCCCGAACGATGGCCGAGCGCCACCGTCGCCGCCGTTCGCCGTTGCCGCGGCCCCCAGCATCCCCACGCCCGGCCAGTTAGCCCATGAGCTCCGCCTCGGCTCCGTGAAGCTCTGAGACGACGCACGCGGCGCCAGGAGCTCTCCCTCACCCGCAACACCGTCGTTCCCCTCCTCTGCGTCCGGCGACCGCCGTCGACGATTCGCCGCCGTCGGGCCGCCCCGGGCTCGCCGTCCTCTTCAAACGAACCGTCGTGAGCACCTGCGTCTTTCCCCTCTCTCCCCGCAGTCTAACCCGTCCCCTAGCTAGCTCCACCACCGGACCCGTGAGCTCACCGCCGCCGGCAATGTCGCCGCCGTGGCTATAGCCACTAGAGCCTCCACCTGCGTGCACCACCGAGCTCCTAATGACCTCACGAACCCGTAGCGCACTTCATCTTGTCTTTCCGTGCCCCCTAGTGGTCGCGCGTGTCACCACCGTGCTCCGGCCGCCGCTGCTGCAGTTGTTGCCGTCGACTCCGGCCATCCCCGGCGAATCCGGTTGCACCACTAGATGCGCGAGAGTCCCAGGAGCACGTAGATGCTCTCCGCGGCCATTTTGGTCGCCTGTGGGCGTTTTCCGACGCCCTCCGCCGTCTCTGGCTCCGCCGGCGACGAGCCGCCGGCGCTTTTGACGTTTTGACCGGTGGGTTGACCCCCCCCCCCAAGTCACTGACATATGGGCCCCAAGCCCTTAATTAAGCACTAACTCAATGACAGGTGGGGCCAGCTCCTGTTAAACTAGTTTAGTTTAAAATCTAAACTTATTTAGGCCTGAGAGACTGACATGTGGGCCACCCCCCCTGACACTTTAGTTAGGATTAAGTTAACACTAATAGACTCTGTTAATTTAGCCTAGTCACTGACCAGTGGGCCCCAGCGTCAGGTTTGACCTGGGCTGGCGCCTTTGACCTGCTGACGTAGTGATGATGTCACTATGATGTCATAAATGCTTTTCTGGATTTTAAATAAATCTTTAGGATTTATTTATTTCAGAAAATAGCCAAAACTTCTAAAAATCATAGAAAATAATCTATAGCTCAGATGAAAATAATTTATATATGAAAATTGATCAGAAAAATCCAAGGAATCTGTTTATGGCATTTTCATGCATGTTTGAACAAGTTAAACCTGCTGATCAGGTCAAATCAATTAAATGACATTTAAATAATCACATATGGAGTTTGAATTTGAACCTTGGTTCAAACCAACTCCATTTAACATGGTTGCTAGTTGCATTTGGCCAAACCACATCATATTGCCATGTCATGTCATGCATCATATTGTTGCATTGCATTGATTATGATCTTTCCCTGTTTGTCGGTTTTGTCCCCTCTTAGTAGACGACGTTCCGATGATGAGTTCGATGACACCGATGAAGACTCATTGTTATCTTCAGAAGTGCCAGGCAAGCAAAACCCCTTTGAGCATTCCGATACAATCCCACTCTCTCGCTCTTGCTCTCTTTTACTGCATTAGGACAACAATGCTTCAACTGTTACCTGCTGCGGTAGTTGAACCCCTTTCCACTGCATGACCCGTCATTGCCACAGTAAATAGTTGAAACCCACTAGTATGAGTAGGAGTTGATTGAGCCATGTTGTGCCTACTCATTCATGCTTCTGGTTATGCCTGCTATTGCTTAGAGTTGTGTCAGGTCTGATTCATCGGGGATGAATTGGAATGTGGTGAACATGTCCTACTGTTGAGAGCTAAGTGTGTGAACACGATTTGGTAAAGGTAGCGATGAGAGGCCATGTAGGAGTACATGGTGGGTTGTCTCATTGCAGCCGTCCTCAGGAACTGAGTTCTGTGTTGGTTGGTCCATGAAACAGCTACTACCACACATTGGGATCCTTAATTGACTCTCTCGACTTATTAATCAACATGATCTCTGTCCAGGAGTTGCAACTAGTTTCTGGTGTTTGTAGTTTACTGGAGGTCGTGCGCAGCGCTGACCCTCGGGGTGGGCTGTGACACGGCAGGTACGTGGCACGGTGTACCGATTGCCCGTTTGGTGATGCGGAACCCTGTACACATCGTTTGGGGCCGTGAGCGACACCCCGGCCGGATCTCCCCACGGATGGAACCCAAATAGGCGATAAACCTGGACGAGAGACTTGTGTGGTTAGTCAGGTCGTGGCCGACACCCTCGCTGGGCCTCCGCTTGAAGGTTGCCGAGTACATGTCGTGTAAACGGCGGTAAGTGGTGAGAGCGTGTGTGAAGAAGTACACCCCTGCAGGGTTAAATATAATCTATTCGAATAGCCGTGTCCGCGGATATGGACTTCTGGGTTACCTATTACAGTTCATAGACAAGTGAAAGTGGATACTCTAAAACGCGCAAGATAAGCGTGAGTGCTGTGGATGGCCTTCTCGTAGGGAGACGGGAGCGGATCCATAGTGGTGTATTGATTGGTGAATATGTGGACTCGTGTGCGCCACCTCAAAAGAGTTACTTGCAGTCGTAGTTCAGGATAGCCACCGAGTCAAACCTGGCTTGCTGCAGTCAAACTCCACCACCCCTTTGTTGATACCGATGCATATGTAGCTAGTTCTGATGTAAGTCTTGCTGAGTACCCTTGTACTCACGTTTGCTTAATTTATGTTTTTGCAGAGAGACTTCAGTCTCGCTAGTGGTTCCGCGTGGACTTCGACGTTTAGCTTGTTACCTCAGCTACGATCTTGTACCCTTGGGAGGGTCTGGTAGATAGTCAGGCTTCTTAGTCTTTTTCATTTGTAGATGTCTGTACTCAGATATGTAATGCTTCTGTTGCCTGTATGCTCTGTATGTTGGGTCATGTGACCTCTGATTGTAATAAATGCTATAATGGCTCTTCTGGGCCTTATCTATATGAGTTGTTGAGTTATGTTGTGATGCCATGTTGTACATCACATACTTGCATGTTATGCGTACGTGTAATGTGTATTGTTATGTGTGGGATCCGACACCTAGTTGTTTACCTTTGGTAGCCTATCTTACAGGGAAATGTCTCCTAGTGCTTCCACTGAGCCTTGGTAGCTTGCTACTGCTCCGGAACACTTAGGCTGGCCGGCATGTGTCCTTCTTCGTTCCTGTGTCTGTCCCTTAGGGGAAATGTCACGCGTTGTTCCTTTAAGTCCTTGTAGCTTGCTACGACTTGGGTTCATACGTTGATGACTGACACGTTCGTTGCTGGGTCATGTATGCCTGTCTCTGTAATTTAGTGCCACTTTTGGTTTATAACTGGTCATGTCGGCCCGGGTTCTCTGTCATATGGATGCTAGCGACACTATCATATACGTGTGCCAAAATGCGCAAACGGTCCCGGGCCAGGTAAGGTGGCACCCGTGGGGATACCGTGCGTGAGGCCGCAAAGTGATATGATGTGTTACCGGCTAGACCTGTGTGACTTAGGATCGGGGTCCTGACAGCTTTGGTATCAGAGCCTGACTGCCTGTAGGATTAGCAAGCCAAACTGGTCGAAGTTGTGTCTAGAAACTCTTTAGTTATATAAGGGAATTGATTGTGGAAGGGAACGTAAGGCTCTTTTTACTCCTTTACCTTATGACCTTCTGATCTGAGTCACCTTCTTCTATTCCACGGGGGTTAAGAACTAGGATTCTCATTCTATTTATCAGGATCACGTTATTGTGGATTCAACTCTCAGTTCAGTTTATTTTTCCTCTGTGTGTTCAATTGTTGATCTCAGAACCTTGACATTATGATGTTGGGTGGTTATGTTATCCTTTTGTCTGATCTCAAAAGTATTTTCGAGCATTTGCAGCCGTTATGCTGTCCGAGTCATCTCAAGTTTCTAATAGTCTGATGCATTTGCAAATCCCTTCTACCTGTCCCGATGCTCCTTTAGGCCAGATTAATCACGCTAGACGGTGAGTTGTGGTACTTTGTTACCTCGACACTTATGTTGGAGTTATTATTATGACCCTAAGTATCTTAGAAGATCACCCAGTAATCCAGCAATGTTATATATTCCAGTGTGATGATTTTGGCCATCATTCTCGAAAGCATCCCGTGATGTTATTTAGTTGGTAGGTATTCTATTCCTGGGTTCTTGAACCCGAGTTTCACCCTACTTACTTCATGTTGATAGTATCTGCTCGTTCCTTAGGATATTAGTAACCTTGTGATAGTCCTCGAGGTTCGTGGTTATCGTTCTTCCAATACCATGAACCATCTTTGGCAGAAGTTCTCCCGAACCAAAAGATCACAACCAGAGTGCTCCTGAGTGGTACTCCATTCATATTGTGACTCTGCCAGTCCTACCTTTTTGCATGGGTTATCCGGAAGAAATATGTGGAACTCGTTCGACATACTAACCTATGCATCCACAACTCAGAAGTTATATGTCCCTTGAGTTGTCTCCTTTTAGTTGTATTATGACCCTCGTCTATCAATTGATAGTCAGGAGTAGTCGTGCACTTGTGTTCATCGATGCCTTTTCTCTTGTGGTCCGTCAAGCCATTCTATTCTGAAATGACTAGGAGAAACAAACTCCAGCACCTTGTCCATATCCAGGATTGGGTCAAAGAAGTTGTACTTCGCAGATGAAGAACGCTAATCCAGCTTCTAAACTGTTCTATCCTGGAGTATTACCATCTTTATGTCAAGAGTGTCATGGGAATTGCACATCATTCTATGAACACTTGATACAATAATACTTCTCACCATCGTCGTTCATTCCTCGGTCTCCGCGTTGTTATAACCGGAATACCGACAAGTGAATTGTGATGTGTGAAATCAATACTCCTAGCAACTTCGTTGCTTGGTAGTTAATGGACGATAATCTCATTCTTAGCATGATGGTTACCGAATCATCATCCTAAGATTGATCGTGCTACCTAGTCCACTTTCTTGGTGCACTCCTTGATTGATGAGTTAGGATTTTGTTAAGCCCTTGCTCATTTGATCATATCGTCTTGCCTTGAAGAGCAAGATTGTTTCCGAGCTTAGTAACATAGCGGTGGTTCGTGATTTTCCGAATATCTTCTCGGAAGTATTACCGGGTTGTTCCCTGACTGTTATGTTGAGTTCGTGATCAAGTTGGTTTCTTATAAACCACCACTTCTCCAAGAATCTATGTTGGGTACCCCGAACTAGTTGGTTAAGCTAAACAACAACTTGGAGAGTTGGAAGATAAAAGCTTGCCTGACTTAGTTCCTTCCAAGGGATATCTTCTGTGTTTGTGTTGAAGAAAGATGATGTCTTGATCGATTGATCCTCGTGATCAATTGTTGGACCTATTGTCATATCAAAACTTTGATTTGAGTATGGGCTATCATCAAATCAAATCAGAACCAACGATGTTCTTAATGTTGTCTTACTCGTGGGTGTTCCCCGAGCATACCTCATTATATCTTTTGGGTCTGACCAATGCTATCACTTTGTCCACATTGTCATGGAAGTCCATCTATATGGAAACCTGGATGAATTGTTGTTGAGCCCATCAGCAACATTGTTATCTTCTCCATGATCTATGTTGAACATCCAGCTAGTATTGGAAACTTTTATAAGCATTATCTTCATGACCCGTTCGTGAAGCATATGTACGGAAGAAAGAAGTGACTTCCTCTAATTCATGAGCATTTGATGCAAGTTGCCGCTGTGAATTCGAGAAAGCATGTTTCTACCTCCTCTGGAGTCATCCCAAGTCAGTCATGCATACGTGCGAAGTATTCTATGGTCTGATAGACTGATCATCTTCATTCTGTATGTATCCCTAGCACACCAAGCCACTGATTGATTTGTTCAAAGAAAAGAAGTTCAAATGCTATTCCCGAAGGGCCCGGACGGACATGCACAAGACTTCTCTATCTCCAATGATGATTCCCAATCTGAACTCGATAGTATTTTATTATAAGACTACTATGTGGTCACGTTTGTCTGGGACAACGTGTTCACAGGTACGCAGCAGAACCAGCTCATGTTTTGGAGCTTGCTATCGTAGTTTACTCCCGAGAATCTCGCAACGCCGTCTCGTCGAATTGTGTTGCGAATATTCATTCTTTCTAGACTCGATGAGTCTGGAATATCCTGACACCAACCAGAACTGAATCTCGGGCAGTTATGATGGTTGGTGCATTTCCCAAGAGCTATAATATTGGTCTCTTGATAACCGGTAAAGTGGATGTCGTGGCCAACACACCCCGCCGGAAGACCTATTGTTGCAGTATCTTGTTTGAAGAAGTTGGCCACCTCCCCATAAAGACTTCGTAGGACTTACTCCCTAGTTGTTCCTTATGGATTTTTTGTGCCCCTGAAGTCCGACCTTTTATTTGACGTTCTAGGTACCAAACCATTATAATAAATGGGTTGTGCTAGCACATCAAGGAGAACATTAGTAGCGGAGTGCTAAATGTCTCTCGGTCGATCGTCCAGATTTTGCCCCTTGGCCCCGCTAAGGTGAAATCTAGGAAAGTGTTATCTTCCTTGCATCTGCATCATCCATCGTTATTCATCATGGTAGTATATGATGTTGCCAGGATCCTTGACACGGATATTGGTAAAACCTTGATGAATGTGGGAATACTCAAGTTCTTGAGAGCACGCACAAGCACTAGGTGTTATCCTCGACACTAACCGGGATTGCTCCCAGTGTTCTTGGTTATGTTGTAACCTCTCAAAGAGCAATTTACTCTCTACTGTTGGGTTTCTCCCCAGTTACCAGAATCATTCCCAGCATTTGCATTTTGCTCCCAGCTTGCACCGCCAATGTGTCAATTCTCCATGGGATACCATTCTCAATCATTGCTGTTCGGGATCATCCTTAAACGTGGACTTACCATGGGTCCCATTCATTCCTGATGATAAGCAAATCATCCCTTGTGTTGTCTTCAGCAAGATAGTCCACATCATCCATTCTGGACGAGTTTGTCATTCTTTCGGACTCCGTCAAACGAACGATTGTGTTTTGCCCCTGGCTGGTATAGAGAATTTTAATGATCTCTATATCAAAAGTAATTCTTTTTGCCACTTGAGAGAATAACTCTATGAGTCACCTTCTCTAAGGTGCCCCGTCTGGTGGTATCGTCACCATCTTCTTAGGTGTGGAATTATTGCCGTCAAGTGAATCTTCATCGCTTGTTTCACTCCATCCCTTTGGATGTGTGTCCCGTGTCTCAGCTCAAGAGATGTTTCGACGTCTCAATCCATGAGTTGATCTTGAGTTCCTCGATCTTCGAGAAGATCAAATCTCGTAGAATTCACGTTCCTCTGTTGTCGTGTTGGATGAAGCTTTGAAATCAAAGATGCCAAGATTTACATGATGCAATGAATCAACATTTTCGAGGAGGGAACCGGGATCAAGAAGATTGTGTTAGATAGTGTCCCCTCTGATTTCTTATCTCACGTCCTGAATCTCGGGACAAGATTCTTGTTTAGTGGGGGTGAGTTGTCACATCCCCAGTTCTGGTCTGCTCTGGTCCAGTTAGTCTTGTGTGCATCATGTTTCAATTCTCAAAAACCTGAAATGGGGATGCTCAAACCCTAGCACTAAATGAATTTAACTAGGGTTAAATTTAAATCTTTTTCAATGAACCCAAAATGCCCTTGGGAAAAGTTCATCATTTTTGGATTGATTAAAAACCTCTGCCAAAAATGTTGCACATATTTCTAGGACCATTCTGGATTTTTGAATTAAATCATATTTTATTTGCATTTGGGCAATTAAATTTTATATATTATTTTAAAATGCTCAAACAATCCCAAACTGAAATGTTCCATGTTGGTTTTATGCTAAACAGTGGGCATGAGCAGTTTGGTGATTTTTGAAAGTGCCTAAGCATTTTTAGAAAAGCCACAAACCTGCAGAAAAAATAGAAAATAGAAACAGAACAGAATTGGAAAGAGAGAGAGCACTTACCTGGCGGCCCAAGTGGTCGGCCCAGTCCACCAGCCCAACACCGCCGTCGTCCTCCTGGCGCCAGTCGGCCAGGCGTGTGGCCGGCGCGCGCGCACGGCCGTGCCTCCACGCCACCTGCCTGCCTGGCCCTCCCCTTGCCAGCGCGACGCCGCGGATGACCACCCCACTGCCGTCCGGATCGAGCCGTCTCCTCACTCGCCCCCTTCCTCCCTCCCTAGTCTCTCCCGAACGATGGCCGAGCGCCACCGTCGCCGCCGTTCGCCGTTGCCGCGGCCCCCAGCATCCCCACGCCCGGCCAGTTAGCCCATGAGCTCCGCCTCGGCTCCGTGAAGCTCTGAGATGACGCACGCGGCGCCAGGAGCTCTCCCTCACCCGCAACACCGTCGTTCCCCTCCTCTGCGTCCGGCGACCGCCGTCGACGATTCGCCGCCGTCGGGCCGCCCCGGGCTCGCCGTCCTCTTCAAACGAACCGTCGTGAGCACCTGCGTCTTTCCCCTCTCTCCCCGCAGTCTAACCCGTCCCCTAGCTAGCTCCACCACCGGACCCGTGAGCTCACCGCCGCCGGCAATGTCGCCGCCGTGGCTATAGCCACTAGAGCCTCCACCTGCGTGCACCACCGAGCTCCTAATGACCTCACGAACCCGTAGCGCACTTCATCTTGTCTTTCCGTGCCCCCTAGTGGTCGCGCGTGTCACCACCGTGCTCCGGCCGCCGCTGCTGCAGTTGTTGCCGTCGACTCCGGCCATCCCCGGCGAATCCGGCTGCACCACTAGATGCGCGAGAGTCCCAGGAGCACGTAGATGCTCTCCGCGGCCATTTTGGTCGCCTATGGGCGCTTTCCGACGCCCTCCGCCGTCTCTGGCTCCGCCGGCGCTTTTGACGTTTTGACCGGTGGGTTGACCCCCCCCCAAGTCACTGACATATGGGCCCCAAGCCCTTAATTAAGCACTAACTCAATGACAGGTGGGGCCAGCTCCTGTTAAACTAGTTTAGTTTAAAATCTAAACTTATTTAGGCCTGAGAGACTGACATGTGGGCCACCCCCCTGACACTTTAGTTAGGATTAAGTTAACACTAATAGACTCTGTTAATTTAGCCTAGTCACTGACCAGTGGGCCCCAGCGTCAGGTTTGACCTGGGCTGGCGCCTTTGACCTGCTGACGTAGTGATGATGTCACTATGATGTCATAAATGCTTTTCTGGATTTTAAATAAATCTTTAGGATTTATTTATTTCAGAAAATAGCCAAAACTTCTAAAAATCATAGAAAATAATCTATAGCTCAGATGAAAATAATTTATATATGAAAATTGATCAGAAAAATCCAAGGAATCTGTTTATGGCATTTTCATGCATGTTTGAACAAGTTAAACCTGCTGATCAGGTCAAATCAATTAAATGACATTTAAATAATCACATATGGAGTTTGAATTTGAACCTTGGTTCAAACCAACTCCATTTAACATGGTTGCTAGTTGCATTTGGCCAAACCACATCATATTGCCATGTCATGTCATGCATCATATTGTTGCATTGCATTGATTGTGATCTTTCCCTGTTTGTCGGTTTTGTCCCCTCTCAGTAGACGACGTTCCGATGATGAGTTCGATGACACCGATGAAGACTCATTGTTATCTTCAGAAGTGCCAGGCAAGCAAAACCCCTTTGAGCATTCCGATACAATCCCACTCTCTCGCTCTTGCTCTCTTTTACTGCATTAGGACAACAACGCTTCAACTGTTACCTGCTGCGGTAGTTGAACCCCTTTCCACTGCATGACCCGTCATTGCCATAGTAAATAGTTGAAACCCACTAGTATGAGTAGGAGTTGATTGAGCCATGTTGTGCCTACTCATTCATGCTTCTGGTTATGCCTGCTATTGCTTAGAGTTGTGTCAGGTCTGATTCATCGGGGATGAATTGGAATGTGGTGAACATGTCCTACTGTTGAGAGCTAAGTGTGTGAACACGATTTGGTAAAGGTAGCGATGAGAGGCCATGTAGGAGTACATGGTGGGTTGTCTCATTGCAGCCGTCCTCAGGAACTGAGTTCTGTGTTGGTTGGTCCATGAAACAGCTACTACCACACATTGGGATCCTTAATTGACTCTCTCGACTTATTAATCAACATGATCTCTGTCCAGGAGTTGCAACTAGTTTCTGGTGTTTGTAGTTTACTGGAGGTCGTGCGCAGCGCTGACCCTCGGGGTGGGCTGTGACACGGCAGGTACGTGGCACGGTGTACCGATTGCCCGTTTGGTGATGCGGAACCCTGTACACATCGTTTGGGGCCGTGAGCGACACCCCGGCCGGATCTCCCCACGGATGGAACCCAAATAGGCGATAAACCTGGACGAGAGACTTGTGTGGTTAGTCAGGTCGTGGCCGACACCCTCGCTGGGCCTCCGCTTGAAGGTTGCCGAGTACATGTCATGTAAACGGCGGTAAGTGGTGAGAGCGTGTGTGAAGAAGTACACCCCTGCAGGGTTAAATATAATCTATTCGAATAGCCGTGTCCGCGGATATGGACTTCTGGGTTACCTATTACAGTTCATAGACAAGTGAAAGTGGATACTCTAAAACGCGCAAGATAAGCGTGAGTGCTATGGATGGCCTTCTCGTAGGGAGACGGGAGCGGATCCATAGTGGTGTATTGATTGGTGAATATGTGGACTCGTGTGCGCCACCTCAAAAGAGTTACTTGCAGTCGTAGTTCAGGATAGCCACCGAGTCAAAGCTGGCTTGCTGCAGTCAAACTCCACCACCCCTTTGTTGATACCGATGCATATGTAGCTAGTTCTGATGTAAGTCTTGCTGAGTACCCTTGTACTCACGTTTGCTTAATTTATGTTTTTGCAGAGAGACTTCAGTCTCGCTAGTGGTTCCGCGTGGACTTCGACGTTTAGCTTGTTACCTCAGCTACGATCTTGTACCCTTGGGAGGGTCTGGTAGATAGTCAGGCTTCTTAGTCTTTTTCATTTGTAGATGTCTGTACTCAGATATGTAATGCTTCTGTTGCCTGTATGCTCTGTATGTTGGGTCATGTGACCTCTGATTGTAATAAATGCTATAATGGCTCTTCTGGGCCTTATCTATATGAGTTGTTGAGTTATGTTGTGATGCCATGTTGTACATCACATACTTGCATGTTATGCGTACGTGTAATGTGTATTGTTATGTGTGGGATCCGACACCTAGTTGTTTACCTTTGGTAGCCTATCTTACAGGGAAATGTCTCCTAGTGCTTCCACTGAGCCTTGGTAGCTTGCTACTGCTCCGGAACACTTAGGCTGGCCGGCATGTGTCCTTCTTCGTTCCTGTGTCTGTCCCTTAGGGGAAATGTCACGCGTTGTTCCTTTAAGTCCTTGTAGCTTGCTATGACTTGGGTTCATACGTTGATGACCGACACGTTCGTTGCTGGGTCATGTATGCCTGTCTCTGTAATTTAGTGCCACTTTTGGTTTATAACTGGTCATGTCGGCCCGGGTTCTCTGTCATATGGATGCTAGCGACACTATCATATACGTGTGCCAAAATGCGCAAACGGTCCCGGGCCAGGTAAGGTGGCACCCGTGGGGATACCGTGCGTGAGACCGCAAAGTGATATGATGTGTTACCGGCTAGATCTGTGTGACTTAGGATCGGGGTCCTGACAGGAGGGGGGGCTCCACTTGCCTTGGGGGGCAAGGAACCCTTCCTGGCCGCCGCCCCCCTGCAGATTGGATCTGCAGGGGCCCTGGCGCACCCCCCTGGCCCCTATATATATGTGGGGAGGGAGAGGGCAGCCGCACCATTGCCCTGGAGCCTCTCCCCCTCCCGTCACACCTCCATACTCCAACGCAGGGTGCCCGGGGAAGCCGTGCTGCGATCTCCACTGCATCCGTCATCACGCCGTCGTGCTGCCGGATCTCTGACGACTTCTCCTCCCCCCTTGCTGGATCAAGAAGGAGGTGACGTTGCTGGACTGTACGTGTGTTGAACGCGGAGGTGCCGTCCGTTCGGCGCTAGATCATCGGTGACGAAGAACGCGAAGAGTACGACTACTTCATCCACGCTTCTTCGAAAGCTTCCGCACGCGATCTACATAACGGTATGTAGATGCACTCTTACTTGCTCGTTGCTAGATGTCTCCATAGTTGGATCTTGGTGAAGGCGTAGAAATTTTTTGAATTATGCTACGTTCCCCAATAGATATATGGTGGTAGGATATGGTAGCGGTGGTGGGATACATCAACGGTGGTGGGATATGGCAGCGGTGGTGGTATGGCAGCAGCGATGAATATGGTGCGGCGGCGACGTGACAAACTGTGACAGAACTCGAAACTCTAAAGGACTAGACACTAAGACTAGCAACTAGACACGACGATGCAACCGCAAATTCAACAAAGCAAAACCCTAAAAAGATTATGCAAAGGCTCAGATTGGTTCGGATATGATGAACTAACCCTAATAATTTGTTTTGGCTTTTTCGTGGACTGTAGGTATGAAGAACAGACTCGATCTAATCTACGAAAAACTGTAAATATCACCGAGCAACCTGGAAATATGATACCACTTGATAGAGGCAAAGGTGTCCCATCTTTCGATGAGATGGTGGCTATTGTTTTGGTGGAAGTCGACTTTGACGATCCGACTACGAACGTGCGAGGACGTCGTGCCTTAGCAATCGCTAAACCAACTCCGAGAGGTTATTGACCACGCTGGAGCACGATCAACCTGACCACGAAGGTCTGTTTCCGGCAGGCAAACGAAGAACAAGCAAGAAACTAAGATTGCAATATGGATATTGTGAATTCAAGAGGAAAGCTTTATTGATCAAGTGGGGTTCTGTGACGTCTTTGTCTGTTCGTTGAACACAAACGAAGCGCGCGAAGTTGCAGTTATGGCGAACTTTAATCTAAACAAAACCCAAAGTCTAAACGATGCCCTAAGGGCTGTATATATGGGGGAAAGAGGGGGGAATTTCGTGGCCCTTGGTGGAGGGTTCCGAAACCAACCCTAACTCTTGTTTCCCCACACATACGGACTCTAAAAACAACCTATACTCAAGTATTTTGAAATTACATGGGCCTGGCCCAATATTAAGGTGACGCAGCACCTATAATAGCCTCTGGACGAAATTTATGAAGTGGCATCTTGTATATTTTGTCCAAGGCTTCTCGCACTCATTATGGTGGCTTCAAAGTCCTGAAATCATCACTTGTAACTCCATTCTTGTTCCCCTTGCGCATGCCATCATCTCCATGCTTGATCTTGTTCTAATGTTCATCCTTCTTGTCCAAGCTAGGCTCTTCATTTATAAGCAAGACAAATGTATCCAATTTAGGCAGCATCATATTCTCATGAACATTAGAATCATTACCAAGAAATGAAAGTACCTGGTAATTTAATTGGCGTGCGCGAGCTCCAGTAATTGGTCCTGTATATGTGTCAGTTGGGGCTGTGGGTGTAACCTTGTTAGTGATGTCCTCATCACGACCGGCGTTTTACCGGACGTCCGGACCATCACGAAGCACCAGACGTCCGTCATCTACCGGACGACCGGAACCACCTATACAGAAGAAAATACCGGATTTCCGAGCCCGACCGGACGTCCGGTCACCGGTCGTCCGTCACTTTCCGGACGTCCGGTACCTGTAGTTTCAGACTTCGATTTTTGTTTTGGTCATAACTATCTGAACTCCGATAGGACGTTCTTTAGCTCGTTTTGAAGCTCTTGACATCTCCCTTCACACAAAAATACTACCATCATCATTTGACTCCATCATATTTTGTGGATTTTGGCATCTTTGCCTAGGGCTTCCACCATATCATCCGCATATCCACCAGCGACGTCTGCAACCTAACCCTTTTTGTCCCCCATAGCATTTGTTGTTGCTTGAGTAGTGATTTTAGTCTCCTAAGGTGTTTAGGCTACTTAGGGACAATTGCTTCTTCATCCACCACCACCACTTCCGCATACCCATTGCCCACTATACATAGCCAACGAAACTTAACCCAATTTTGTGTGAGCTTGTTTGAGTTGTGGCTCGTGTCTCCTATGGTGTGTCGGCTACTTAGGGACCGTGACTTCAACCCCGACAACGTGTATAGCCCATCATACACTTCCACCACCATAACCCATTTTTACCAGGTTTCCACCAACATTTTCGCAACCACCACCGCTTGTCCGCTACCACCATTTGACATTTGTCCTTGAGATTTTGAGTTGTGGTTTTTCCGTTTCCTAAGGTGTTTCGGCTAATTAGGAACGGGTCTACATCAAGAATACCGCCTCTCATCATCGACTCGGAAGGTAACCTCAACGACATCATTGTATATTCCCCTTGCAATTGCACTGTTAACCCCTAGCCCATTTTGCGTCACTTGCCTATCGAGACTAGCCTTTGAGTATTGCTGGCAACATTACTTGGGCACATTAGTGATCATCGATCCGCTTTCCATTGCATACATACCATATCATATTGGTATCATCATATCACCCCTCGTGTCACCAGATTGTTCCCGCATATACACAATTGCTATCTTGGTTTGTGCATCGTGGCCATATACAAAAAAAAAGAGAATAAAGCTTTTAAGCAAAAAGAGAAAGACAAAGAAGCTTGTAAGCAAGAGACATAGCATCGCATCATATGATATCATACTTGATCATCTTGGATCATCTTGTGCTAAAAGCACCGGACCATCATACACATAGCATACTTGGGATAGAAAGTTCATACATTTGCATCTTATAGGTTGTGCACAAGTGTCGTATCCGCCTATAGAGCAATCGTGCTAGCGTCTCTCTTGAGTTGTGCAACACGAGCGTTTTCCGTGGATTCCACATTTTATGCTCATTCCTTGGTTGCACGACCCCATTTATCTATCCGTGTGTGTGTTTCCGTGTGCCACATATTGCTATTAGTCTACTTGTTACATTTGCAAATTTGTGAATATCTTTCAACATTATTGACTCTTTCTAACATTTTGCATCACATTTTTGTGCAACTATCCTCACCGAGCTCCACCATAAGCTTTACTTGATAGGTGTGAGTGTACAAGTTCGGTACCAATTCCACTATTCTTTCATTTCACATTGAGTGAAACGGGATAAATCCTCAACATTGGGAAATGGTAACTTGGTATTGTTTATCTCATCTCCTACTCACCTTTGTTCGAGTCTTGTGATGGATAGGCAAAGCATTTCATCTACTTCGGTCTACAACAACAATGACAAGTTCGATGCCATGACGAACAACTTGTGCGCCGACATGGATGCTCAAATGGAGGAGCTCAAAGACCTCATCACGAACCGCAAGAGGTCTCCCTCATCTTCGAGAATACGCTCTAGTGCGCATCCTTCCGAGCTACCATCTTTGGTGAGAACACATCGGCATCGACAACATCAACGACAAGAACGTGAAGGTCATGAGCTCAACACCAACATTTGCTCAACGACTTCACCATGTACCTTGGCATCTTCGCCAAGCGACTTCAAGGCATCTTCGCCTTTGGACATACGGCATCTTCGCCCACAAGCAGCTCAAGCGTATGCTCAAGAGAAGCTCCCCAAGCTAAAGTCCGCGACTACCACGAGCTACTACGACCTCGACAATGACCACGAGATTTCTTTCTATGGGACTCAAGTCCCCGAGGAGTATCTCGAGTGGGAGCGCAAGATGGACGACTACTTCAAGCTACATCAAGTTCCCTACGAAGATCAAGTGAAGTGCACCACAAGACAACTCCACGACAACGCGTCAACATGGTGGCTTCACACACCTTCGACGAGCTTCAACGTGAATTGGCCCAAGATGAAGAAAGCTATGCGAAGAGAGTTCGTGCCTCCCACCTACACGGAACAACTTCTACGCCAATTGGAGAACACCATTCAAGGATCCAAGTCCATTGACAAGTACTTCAAGGAGATGAAGATGGCCTTGCGACGAGCCGGCGTGGACGACCCCATTTCGATGAAGCTCCACTTCATGATGGGATTGCACAACGACATCTAAAAGACTATCTTCCTCGAGAACTACAAGTCCCTCGACCACAACTACATTGGCGCTCTGAAGGCGGAACAAGAACTCATGAAGGCCAAGGCTTCTCCAACGCAAGCATACTTCTCGAAGACCAAGCTCCAAGACGGCGAGCATGACGCTAGTACCACCGTGATGTCCAAGCCCAATGAGCTCCAATATGATGCTCCCAAGTTCGAATCCACCGCCATCCCTCTTTGTGGCATTGATGATGCCGAGTCTACTTCAACTCTGTTTGAAGACGGTGCGGCGACGACTACGACTACGACTACGAAGCCATTCGAGGACCAAGTTTTGGAGGCAAACGACATGGTGACGAGCAAGGATGATGCTTCCATCTTTGGAGGCGAGAGTGATGATGTGCCATCTTCGGCCTTCATCCACGACGATGGTGACGAGATGGTTGAGCATGGGATTTTTCCCTTCGACCATGGTGGCGTATGATGACTTGAGTGACTTGTGCCACCATATTGAGAGTGAGAGCGAGTTCACCACTAGCCCCATATATGATGAGCTGCCCCGATTCCTATGTGAGGAGAGCCATAACCCTCACCACTTGAGTGAGATGAGTGACTCCACCATATGTGAGTTTGATTGCACCTACCTTGAGGGAGTGAGTGAGCCACCACATAGAGAGAGTGAGATAGTTGATAGGTCATGTGAAGCCACTTTCAACACTAATGACTTGAACTCTACCTCTATTGTGTCTTCTCATTTGGTATTAGGTCCCACATATGATGACGCGCCGATTCTCGACGACTTCGTCCTTCCATTGGACAAGATGATGGCCATGGTGGAATATGATGCACCCCCCACATGGTTCCATCAAGGTGAAGATGATGACCACCATTTGGTCTTTCCCACCTCACCTACACCACATGAGTGGAATGAAAAAGGTGAAGGTGATGCTCTCGTCCCACTAGTGGACAATGTTAACATTGATTGCTTGCATGATGTTGATCCTACTATTGCCATGCATCATTCTAGTATGATTTCCTCATGCGATGATTTACCCATTTATGAAGAGTCTGATGATTGCCATGTGGAGTCTATTAGTTGTGATGCCATATTGCGTAGGATTTCTTGTGATAATTCTCTCGGTCACATCATGTTTGATAATCTGCTTGACTTGTCATATGCTATGCATGAGATCAACAATATGTCACATTTGCATTCTCATCGTAGTAACTATGCATATGCCATTCAGATAAATCCAATTTACACTTATGGCATAGATGACAAGCCCATGGTTATTGGCATTTCTTTTTCTTGTGATGATATTGACATGCTTCCTTTGCATCATATCCATCATATGCCATGCCATGATTACCTAGCTTCGGACATGCATTGTTTTGAATGTTGTTCCACTTCTCCACATTATGTTTCCGATATTGCTCATGAGGAGACCTCCATAGTTTCCTCATACATTTTAGGAGATTTTGATCCATACCATCCATTGCATGATCCCCATACTTGTGTGCACAATATGCTCCCCATGAATGCAAATGCTATTGTTGTGCCACATACTTGCTCTAATTTGTGTCCCCATCGTTCTATACATGAGAACTATTCTTTCATGATGGAATGCCTATTTCTCTATCGTGCCTCAAATTTTTTTGAGCATTGCTTATCTTGTCTAACTCTAACGTGCACATACACATCATGATGGATGATGTGTACATTTACCACGCACATAATTTCTTTGGTTTGTGTGTCTTTTGTGTAGGTCCCCATACTTACTCGTCAACCTCGCGAGAGCACAAGTGGACAAAACGAGCTCTAGAGAGCAATGACGACTTCGGATTCCATGGATTATCCTTCCAACCGCTCCCTTCGCGCAAAGACTTCACGCATCTCTTCTACATGGCCCTCACATGGTTATGGGTTATTGTCCATTATATCTCTTATTCCCCTCTTGCCATGTTCACTTTGCATGATATGCTCATTTATATGCCTTTGCCATGCATTTGTGACCCATGCTTCGCATTACACATGATGATTGATTCTCATACTTGTATGTGTATTTGCAAGCTTGGTGGAAATATTGCTTGTTATTGCCATGTTTGCTTTGTGCCAAATGCCTATGATGATACCTTGTTCATGCTATATGCTCGTGCTTGTGATATGTCATGTGCATTGCATATGCCTACTATTGGTTCACATGACATGATTGCTATGAACTCATCTAGTGTGTTGCATCTTCGCTCCACTAGTTTGCACGACATGATTGATATGCTTGCTTATGTTGCATCACCGATGATTCACACTTGCTCCTTTCATGCGATTGATGTCAACCATTGCCATGCTTTGCACATGATTGATATTGCTTGTTGTCATATGTCTCCACATGTTCCCTCTCTCATGCTATATGATTGTCCATACATTGAGCGCAACCATGACTTTAGTCTTGCCAATGAGATTGCCCCCATAGCATTCTCGCATTTATTTGGAGACTTTGAGATATTTCTTGTGAAGCATGCTTGTTGTACCTCCTTGCACCATATGCCTAGTGCCATGAATATAGCCATTGTTGCATCATATTATTCATGCACTTTTGTTTCTAATGGTTATGTGCAAGAGAAGAGAACCATCATGATGGATGATGTGTTTATCTACCATGCGCATACGTTCTTCCTTTTGTTGTGTGCATGTGTAGGATACTTGGACTGTGTGTCGACTTCCACTTCATGTGAGTTGACCATTCGAGCTCTTGCGAGAGAACCACTTTCTACCACGACGATTCTACATCGCACTTGCTTGTGCTTCGGCATTGTGAAGAATGCACAAGGACATGCTTTCTAGGTGATATCCTGATGCGGAGTATCCCAAGGTCATCCCCATGGACCCTCCATCGCCTCACCAAGCGCCTCAAGGACCAATGACATGTGCTCGTGCTAGAGCTCTCGAGACCGAGGTGACATCCCTCCTAGCCCAACTTCCATATGAATCTTACGAGACATGGTTGCTACCTCAGACGGATATGTTTTGTGTGCTCAGGTGTGAAGAAGACCACATTGGGGTGGTGCGAGAAGATGGACAAGTCCCCAAGCTCATGAACGAGGCTTCGCATCGAGAAGGGTTGAAGAAGGCTCCAGGCCCCGGACATCCGGCCCCTGGGCAACCAACTACAGAGGGGCACCAGCTGCCGAAGCTACAGGCCCGGACATCCGGCCAGGCCCCGGACATCCGGCCAGGCAAGGCCCGGACATCCGGCCTCGGGCCCGGAAATCCGGCGCCACTCTACAGAAGCCACCCGAGACTCGACCCCTCCAGCCCGGACATCCGGCCCGTCGCCCCGGACATCCGGCGACCCGCAAAGCCCCGGACATCCGGCCCGTCGCCCGGACGTCCGGCCCCTGATTGCCTGCGCGCATCCCTTTGGGCCGTGGCCCGTGTATCCCTTCGTCCCATACACTATATATATTACTTTCCCCACATCTTTTAGGGTTAGCTTTTGGATAGCTCATCATAGACCTTTGTGGTTCCTCTCCTACGAGACCGCGGCCTCTTCGGAGAAGATCCACCTCGGATTCAAGACCTCCACACCGGAGAAGATCCCAAGGGATACCCCAAGACCTCCTCCGAGAGAAGACTATCTTTGTACCGCCGTTGTTGACTATGGATTATGTATGTTGATGTGTATCGTGGATCTAGCACCTGTGTGACCGTATTTGTGTTGATTTGAGTGTTTCACCTCGTGTTTTCCTCCGTATCTTCCTTGTGTTCTCCGTGTTCACCGGGGAATCCCCTCCATCTTGTGAAAGATCTGCCGATTAGGGTTCCACCCTACATCATTATGGTATCATGAGCATAGGTTGATCACGAATTTGGAGCCCCACACCTTGTTTTCTAGCTTGTTTTTGTTGTGTTCTTCCCAATTTCGAAAATTCCCCACAAAAATAGCCCCAATTTTTTTTTGTGATCTGTTGATTTGGTGAGATTTTGTTGAATTTGTTCCATGGATTTGATGTGCCACGAGTGGATCTAGCTATCCCCCATCTTTTCCCCATTTTTTCTCCGCAAAATCCGACGAATTTTGGCCGCAAAGTCACCGTGTGCAAGGAGTTCATCACGACCTCTGGCACCCCGGACATCCGGCCCCTGGCCCAGACATCCGGCCTCCCGCAGCCAAAACTCCACCATCGACACCACCTTGCACTTTCCACCGCCATTTTCGTTCGGTATCCCACCAAACCTTCTACTTACCACCACCACTTCCACAACCACCATCGCTTATCCGCTACGATTTTGAAAAGCTTGTCTCCCTTTGCCTTGGATACTTGAGTTGTGGTTTCACCGTTTCCTTGGATGTTTAGGCTACCTTGGAACGGCAAGACTTTGACCACACCACCGCTCAACTTCGGAAAGGACGGTAACATCGACGACACCTTGTTCATTCTACCTTGCAATTGCATTGTCACCCTATGGACCATCTTTGCGTAGCTTTCCCATTGAGACTAGCCATTTGAGTATTGCCGGGCCAAGACACTTGTGCACATTAGTGATAGTCATAGATATTGCATACTACATCACCATATCTCCGTGTGACACAAAAGTGTCCCGCATACACAATAGCTACCTTGATCCGAGAATCATGCATAAGTTCTCAAAGAAAGAGCTCACAAGCTTTTAAGCAAAAGAGCCAACCAAAGCTTATAAGCAAACGGAAAATAGCATCATAAGCCTTGCATCGAAATAGATCATATGACATAGCAATACATCATCTTGTGCTCAAGCATTGGCACATCATACACTCATAGCATACTTGTGATAGATAGTCGTTACGTTTTGCCTCTTATAGGTCGTGCACAAGTGCGTATCCGCCTATTAAGTAATCGGTTAGCGTCTCTCTAGTGTTGTGCAACACGAGCATTTTCCGTGGTTTCCACATTTTCGCTCACCCTTGGTTGCACAACCACATTTATCTATCCGTGCGTGTGTTCCGTGTGCTATTTCTTGTTTATGATGTACTTGTTGCATGAGCAAATTGTGAACCATTTTCAACATCATTGAGTCACTTTGAAAATTGCAATGAATTTGTGCCACCATCCTAACCAAGCTACTCTCAAAGCTTTACTTGTGTAGGTGTGAGAATCGACACGAAGTGGTACCAATAGTGCTCTTTCCGGGTTACATTATTGAGTGATCATTGATCCACTTTCAACTTCGGTTAAGGTACAATTGGTATTGTCTTCTCCCTTCTCCCACTCACATATTTGCTTGTGATGATGGATAGGCCAAGTACATCTTCGAACCCGCCTTTCGACGGTCCTCAAGAAGCGAACACCTACATCACCAAACTACATCTGTTCGGTGTCCAACGAGCTCTCCATCAAGAAAGTGAAGCTATGCGCGAGTACATTGGGAAAGTCGCCACCGACGCGCGCCAATTTGAAGCAAGAACAAGAGAGAAATTCGACATCATCAACACCAATATGTCTACCAAATTTGACGAGCTACGGACTTTGATAGTCAACCAACGTTCTTCTTCCACATCTTCTCAAAGACGAAGCCGCTCAAGTCAACATACCGACTCCACGGAAGGCTCAAGTACCCCTACATCAAACACTCTTCGTCAAGCCGCACATCAAGCTCGACATGACAACCGAAATCCACTTCATGACAAGAGTTCACAAGAGCTATTTGAAGAGCAAGAAAGTCGCCATCGTCAAAACCAAGCTACACTTGACCAAGCGCAAGAACGGCAATGGCTACGCCAACAACTACAAGAGCGAGCACGTCAATACCAAGAAGAACAAGACGCCGAGGCTAATCGTCAAGCACAACAACGCCGAGAAGCTCAAGCTCTTGAGGCGCAACGAGCATTACGTGATTCACATCGCAATGTGGCAGCTCGCACTCGTCTCACTCGTCAAGAATAGGATTTCCTTCGTGATAAGTTACAAGAGAGGCGCCACCAAGCAAGAATGCAAGAAGAAGTTCCTCCTCAAGCGCGACAAGAGCATCAACCTCAACAAGAACAACAAGCTCGGAAGGTACACCACGACAATGGCCATCTACTACGCCAAGAGCAATATGAGATTGACAATCGTCCCAATCAAGACCGCCATCCCAATAGGCAAGGAAACAATGAAGAGCATCGCTATGGCAGTTTCAAGTTCACCATGCCAAAGTTTTCCGGAAGCATTGATCCCGAAGACTACCTCTCATGGGCATTGAAGGTTGACAAGATCTTTCACCTTCACAACTTCAATGAAGAGAAGAAGATTGCAATGGCCTCCCTTGAGTTCCAAGACTATGTTCTCATTTGGTGGGAGCAAATCATAGAGAGAAGAGAAGCAAAAGGAGAAGCTCCTATCACCACTTGGGCTCAAATGAAGGAAGTCATGAGAGCATGCTTTGTGCCAACACACTACAACCGTGACTTGTTCAAGAAGCTACAACTCCTCAAACAAGGTACCAAGTCGGTTGAAGAGTACTAGAAGGAGATGGAGATTGCCATGATAAGAGCCAACATCACGGAAGATGAAGAGCAAACAATGGCGAGATTCTTGAATGGACTCAACTATCCTATCAAGAAGATTGCGGACTTTCAACCATACACCAATCTCCTCGAGCTAGTACACCAAGCAACCAAAGCGGAGCGACAAGTTCAAGAGGATTACAAGTACTCCAAGTTCACCTCCAAGAACTTCAGCTCCTACAATCAAGCTTCAACGACTTCGGCTACTCCTACTACCTCTACCAAGCCATCTACAAACTTCGGTGACAATTCAAGCTACAAGAATGGGACTACATCAAGTCGGCCCCCTTCTACCAACAACTTCAAGCCAAGAGCTTCATCATCTACAACTCCAACCGAGGACAACTCCAAGACGAGTTCCATCAAATGTTTCAAGTGCCAAGGGCGAGGCAACAAATCATTTGAGTGCAAGACCGTTCACACCATGATCATCAATGATGACGAATCTTATGACTCAATGAGTGACGATGAGATGGAAGCCCTTGAGAATGTAGCTATGCATCGACAAGTGAATGAGGATGAGGACCATCAAGTGTTTTGCGACAATGACTCAAGTCCCAATATTGTTGTCTCCAAGGTCTTGACACTCCA
Source organism: Secale cereale (assembly GCA_902687465.1). Taxonomy (NCBI): domain Eukaryota; kingdom Viridiplantae; phylum Streptophyta; class Magnoliopsida; order Poales; family Poaceae; genus Secale; species Secale cereale. The sequence continues at coordinate 260,313,768 of LR738709.1, read as the reverse complement.
ACACCAACAAGATGATGACCAACGTCATATCTTCCATACCAAGGCCGGCATCAATGGATGCTCCGTCAAGGTTATCATCGATTGAGGAAGTTGTCATAACTTGGCAAGTGAAGAGCTATGCGATAAGCTTCAATTGGTCAAGACGAAGAATCCTCACCCCTACAAGGTCCAATGGCTTAATGACACCGGAATTCTTCGAGTCGAGCACACCGTGCAAGTCTCCTTCAAGATAGGCGCCTACGAGGACACACTTGAGTGTGATGTGGTCCAAATGTCCGTGTGCCACCTTCTACTTGGACGACCATGGCAATATGATCGTGGAGTCACACACAATGGACGGACCAACCACTATAGCTTCAAGATGAAGGGCAAGGAATTCGTACTATGTCCCATGTCACCAAGTCAAGTAGCCGCCAACAAACACTTACCTACCAACCATCGTGGAGAGAATGGTGAGAGAGTGAGCCACCAAAAGGAGAGTGAGAGCCACAAGCCAAATATAAGCGACTCCACGATGAGCGACAAGAAGCAACTAGTGCTATTTGCCACCAAAAGTGAGATGAGAGAAGTGTGTGAGAACCCATCGAGTGTCTTTGACCTTGTGATTTTATGCAAAGGGGAAGCCAAACCTACTAACACTTCACCACCTCTACCTTTAGTATTGTCTCAATTGTTGCAGGAATTCTCAGACGTTTTTCCCGATGAACTACCTCCGGGTCTACCTCCACTTCGCGGAATCGAACACCGCATCGACCTCATACCCAGCGCACCACTTCCAAACAAGACTCCTTACCGCGTCAACCCCGAGGAAACCAAGGAGATACAACGGCAAGTGCAACAACTCATCGACAAAGGTCATGTACGTGAAAGCTTAAGCCCTTGTGCCGTTCGGATTATTCTCGTGCCTAAGAAAGATGGAAGTTTTCGCATGTGCTCTGATTGCCATTCTATAAATGCTATCACCGTTAGATATCGTTATCCTATCCCACGCTTAGACGACATGCTTGATGAATTATGTGGTGCCACCATCTTTTCAAAAATTGATCTTAAAAGTGGTTACTACCAAATTCGCATTCAAGAGGGTGATGAGTGGAAAATGGCTTTCAAAACCAAGTTTTGGTTATACGAGTAGCTTGTCATGCCAATGGGTCTATCGGAAGCACCCGATTCATTTACGCGGCTTATGCATTTTTGTCTACGACCCTACATAGGCGTCTTTGTAGTGGTTTACTTTGATGACATCCTCGTTTTTAGCAAATCACTTGAGGACCATGTGACACACATCCGTATGGTTTTACAAACCCTTCGGAAATAGCGCTTGTATTGATGAGGACATCACTAACAAGGTTACACCCACAGCTCCAACTGACACATATACAGGACCAATTACTAGAGCTCGCGCACGCCAATTAAATTACCAGGTACTTTCGTTTCTTGGTAATGAATCTAATGTTCATGAGAATATGATGCTGCCTAAATTGGATACATTTGTCTTGCTTACAAATGAAGGGCCTAACTTGGACAAGAAGGATGAACATTGGAGCAAGATCAAGCATGGAGATGATGGCATGCGCAAGGGGAACAAGAATGGAGTTTCAATTGATGATTTCAGGACTTTGAAGCCACCATAATGAGTGCGAGAAGCCTTGGATGAAATATACAAGATGCCGCTTCATAAATTTTGTCCAGAGGCTATTATAGGTGCTGCGTCACCTTATTATTGGGCCAGGCCCATGTAATTTCGAAATACTTGAGTATATGCTGTTTTTAGAGTCCGTATGTGTGGGGAAACAAGAGTTAGGGTTGGTTTCGGACCCCTCCACCAAGGGCCACGAAATTCCCCCCTCTTTCCCTCATATATACAGCCCTTAGGGCGTCGTTTAGACTTTGGGTTTTGTTTAGATTAAAGTTCGCCATAGCTGCAACTTCGCGTACTTCGTTTGTGTTCAACGACCGGACCAAGACGTCACAGAACCCCACTTGATCAATAAAGCTTTCCTCTTGAATTCGCAATATCCAGATTGCAATCTCAGTTTCTTGCTTGTTCTTCGTTTGCCTGCAGGAAACAGACCTTCGTGGTCAGGTTGATCGTGCTCCGGTGTGGTCAATAACCTCTCGGAGTTGGTTTAGCGATTGCTAAGGCGTGACGTCCACGCACGTTCGTAGTCGGATCGTCAAAGTCGACTTCATCCAAACGATAGCCACCATCTCATCAAAAGACGGGACAGCTTTGCCTCTATCAAGTGGTATCAGATTTCCAGGTTGCTCGGTGAGATTTTACAGTTTTTCGTAGATTAGATCGAGTCTGTTCTTCATACCTACAGTCCACGAAAAAGCCAAAAAAAAATTAGGGTTAGTTCATCCCATCCGAACCAATCTGAGCCTTTGCATAATCTTTCTGTATTTGCTTTTTTGAATTTGCGGTTACATCGTCGTGTCAAGTTGCTGGTCTTAGCGTCTAGTTCTTTAGAGTTTCGAGTTCTGTTCACAGTTTGTCACGTCGCCGCCGCACCATATTCATCGCCGCTGCCATACCACCACTGCTGCCATATCCCACCACCGCCACCACATACCACCACCGCTGCCATAACCTACCACCGCTGCCATATCCTACCACCATATATCCACCGCCAATCCGAGTTCTTTTCATATTAGGTTTGTTCTCGAGATCCATCTAGGTTTCGGATTTGTGTTTCCTTGCCTGCGTAGGTCTCGGGAAAAAAAAATTCGACAGGTGAAAATATTTTTTCCCTATCCTATTTTTGGGCTTTTCTGAGTCTTTTGAGACACGTGCCACCATACTGATTTTTTACCGCACATTTTCGTCGTCGCTGCCCTGATTCCGAAAAAAAAAAATCGTCAATTTTTTTTTCGTGCCTATCATCTTAGTTTGACTTGGGAAGTGTTTTCGGACACTCGCCATTATAGTGATTTTTGGCAAAAAAAAAGCAGCGCAAAAAAAAGAGGCGAAAAAAATCCAGAGTGTGCTTTCCCCTTGATTACGTGCAGCGCCGTGATTTTGTTAGTGTTCTAGGCTCGCGTCTCTAGTACGGTCTAGCCTAGGACCAGCACAGTACCGTCGTTGAGCGTTTATTCACCTTTGCATCTCTGAATTGATTATTGCTGACCCTTTTTGCTACCATATTATAAGCCTTCCCAGCTCCACATACATCTACATCGTGCGTTTGACTCTCCCTGGTAATTGCTCCATCCAAGCTTTGAGAGTTTTGACTACATCGGTTGCCGATCACCACCTGCTGCTGGGTAAGAACTGGTAAGAACTTGAGATTTGCTTGACGGATTTGTGACACCCGCCACCACCACCACTTGTTAGTAGTCTGAAGGATCCTATTCTTGTGTGTTTCTATTGCTGCTAACCATGCCAGGATCACAAGTCAACGAGACTGACTGGGAGAACTTGACGAACAAGGAGCTTCATGATAAGTTTCAGGAAATGATGAGTGTACAGGTGCAAGATGTGCTAAACACATTGGACGAGGCCATGGAGAAGATAGATGGCATGGAGAAGATGTTTGAAACAAAGCTGGATAACAAGTTTGCTGAATTGCTTTCGCGTTTTCCACCACCACCGGCTGCCGCAGCTGTCCCACCTCTACAAAAACAACAACAACAACAACAACAACAACAACGTCGCCTTCCGAATCAAGTGGTACGAGCACAACGCGTTCCCCTTGAGACTGGTCAAGCTTCTGGTGCTGCTGTTGATGTTTCTGTAGCTCTTGCTGCTACTGCAGAGGTGGAGGACCATTACGAGGATGAGGTTGACCAAAATCAGAACTACGTGCAACAACCAGCACCACCACCACCAGGTCGTCCTCATGCATATCATCGCAACGGTAGGGCTGCACCACCACCTGAGGTACATGACCATCTTCCTAAACTGAAATTGAATATTCCACCATTTGAGGGTAGATATGTTCCTGATATATATCTTACTTGGGAGTTACAAACTGAACAACGTTTTACATGTTTAAACTATCCCGAGGAGAGACGTGTTCCTGCTGCTGTTTGTGCTTTCACTAGTTTTGCATGTGTTTGGTGGTCTGAACATTGTAGATTATATCCTACTCCAGCTACTTGGACTGCTTTGAAAACTGCTATGCGTACTCGTTGGGTTCCACCATATTATCAACGTGAATTACTTCAAAAACTGCAGCGTTTAAGACAAGGAAAAAATTCTGTAGAAGAATATTATCAGCAATTACAAACTGGCCTGATTAGATGTGGTATTGTTGAGGAGAATGAAGCTATGCTTGCACGTTTTATGGGTGGATTAAATAAAGAGATTCAGACCATTCTAGAGTATAAGGATTATACTAATATCACTCGTTTATTCCATCTTGCTTGTAAAGCTGAACGTGAAGTGCAGGATCGACAGGCATTGGCGCGGACTAACTTTTCTGCAGGTTGACCTTCCTCATGGACACCGCGTGCATCCTCTACTTCCACACATTATACTGCACCGACACCTCCATCAGCTGTTACCTCCAGCCGTGATACAAGGAAGCAGGCACAACCACCATTATCTGCCAAGAGCACACCTATTGGGCCTGCACAGAGTTCTTCTTCTTCCATGGCATCAACAGGGCACACCAGTGATATTATTTGTCGTCGTTGTAAGGGAAGAGGACATTTTGCGAGAGATTGCAAATCTCAGCGTGTGATGATTGCTACTGAGGATGGTGGATATGAATCCGCTAGTGACTATGATGAGGAGACTTTGGCTCTTATTACACGTGAAGAACACGGTGGAGACGATTCTGATCATGAGACGCAATACATGGCTCCTGAAGATGCTGACAGGTATGCATGTTTAGTTGCTCAACGTGTTTTGAGTGTGCAGGTTACACAAGCTGAGCAAAATCAGAGGCATAATTTGTTCCATACAAAGGGAGTTGTGAAGGAACGTTCTGTTCGCGTGATCATAGATGGAGGGAGTTGCAACAACTTGGCTAGCATGGAGATGGTGGAGAAGCTATCTCTCACCACAAGACCACATCCACATCCTTACTACATCCAATGGTTCAACAACAGCGGCAAGGTTAAGGTAACACGTACTGTTCGTGTGCATTTTAGTATCTCTACATATGCTGATTATGTTGATTGTGATGTGGTACCTATGCAAGCATGTTCCTTATTACTTGGTAGACCATGGCAATTTGATAAAAATTCTGTACACCATGGTAGAAACAATCAGTATACTCTTGTTCATAAGGATAAAAATATTACTTTGCTTCCTATGCCTCCTGATTCCATTTTGAAAGATGATATTAATAGAGCTAATAAAGCAAAACAGGAGGAAAATAAGAGTGAAAATCAGATTGTGGCAAAAGAATTTGAGCAACAAATGAAGCCTAATAATAAACCATCTACTGTTGCTTCTGAAATTAAATTGAAAAGTGCATGTTTATTTGCCACCAAATCTGATATTGATGAGCTAGATTTTAGCAAATCTGTTTGCTATGCTTTTGTGTGCAAAGAGGCATTATTTTCATTCGAGGATGTGCCTTCCTCTTTGCCTCCTGCTGTCACTAACATTTTGCAGGAGTTCACCGACGTCTTTCCACAAGACGTGCCACCGGGATTACCACCTATTCGAGGGATTGGGCATCAGATTGACTTAATTCCTGGTGCATCGCTACCCAACTGCGCACCATACCGTACCAATCCAGAAGAGACGAAGGAGATTATGCGTCAAGTACAGGAGCTACTCAACAAAGGTTATATACGTGAATCCCTTAGTCCTTGTGTTGTTCCTATTATTCTAGTGCCGAAAAAGGATGGTACATTGCGTATGTGTGTTGATTGTAGAGGCATTAATAATATTACCATTCGTTATCGTCATCCTATTCCTAGGCTAGATGATATGCTTGATGAATTGAGTGGCTCTACAATTTTCTCCAAAGTTGATTTGCGTAGTGGATACCATCAAATTCGTATGAAATTGGGAGATGAATGGAAAACAACATTTAAAACTAAGTTTGGATTATATGAGTGGTTAGTCATGCCTTTTGGGTTAACTAATGCACCTAGTACTTTCATGAGATTAATGAATGAAGTTTTACGTGCTTTCATTGGACGATTTGTGGTAGTATACTTTGATGATATATTGATTTTTAGCAGATCTTTGGAGGAACATTTGGAACATTTACGTCCTGTTTTTATTGCTCTACGTGATGCACGTTTGTTTGGTAACCTTGGAAAGTGCACCTTTTGCACCGACCGAGTCTCTTTTCTTGGCTATGTTGTTACTCCACAGAGAATTGAGGTTGATAAAGCCAAGATTGAAGCTATTGAGAGTTGGCCGCAGCCCAAAACGGTCACACACGTGAGGAGTTTCCTTGGCCTCGCTGGATTCTATCGGCGTTTTGTGAGAGATTTCAGCACCATTGCTGCACCTCTCAATGAGCTTACAAAGAAGGATGTGCCTTTTGTTTGGGGTACTGCACAGGAAGAAGCATTCACGGTATTGAAAGATAAGTTGACACATGCTCCTTTACTCCAACTTCCTGATTTTAATAAGACTTTTGAGCTTGAATGTGATGCTAATGGAATTGGGTTAGGAGGTGTGTTATTACAAGATGGTAAACCTGTTGCATATTTTTCTGAAAAATTGAGTGGTCCTAGTCTGAATTATTCTACTTATGATAAGGAATTATATGCTCTTGTTCGGACTTTGGAAACATGGCAACATTATTTATGGCCCAAAGAATTTGTTATACATTCTGATCATGAATCTTTGAAGCACATTAAAAGTCAAGCAAAACTGCACCGTAGACATGCTAAATGGGTTGAATTCATAGAGACTTTCCCTTATGTTATTAAACACAAGAAGGGAAAAGAAAATGTTATTGCTGATGCATTATCTCATCGTTATACTATGCTTTCACAACTTGACTTTAAAATATTTGGTTTGGAGACCATCAAAGATCAATATGTGCATGATGCTGAATTTAAAGATGTATTGCAGAATTGCAAAGAAGGGAGAACATGGAACAAGTTCGTCGTTAATGATGGATTTGTGTTTCGTGCTAACAAGCTATGCATTCCAGCTAGCTCTGTTCGTCTTTTGTTGTTGCAGGAGGCGCATGGAGGAGGATTAATGGGACACTTTGGCGTGAAGAAGACGGAGGACGTACTTGCTACACATTTCTTTTGGCCAAAGATGCGACGGGATGTTGAGCGTTTTGTTGCTCGCTGCACTACATGTCAAAAAGCTAAGTCACGACTCAATCCTCATGGTTTATATATGCCTTTGCCTGTCCCTAGTGTTCCTTGGGAAGATATATCTATGGACTTTGTTTTGGGTTTACCTCAAACAAAGAAGGGGAGGGATAGCATATTTGTTGTCGTGGATAGGTTATCGAAGATGGCACACTTTATACCATGTCATAAAAGCGATGATGCTGCTAATGTTGCTGATTTGTTCTTTCGTGAAATTATTCGCTTGCATGGTGTGCCAAATACTATTGTTTCAGATCGTGATACTAAATTTCTTAGCCACTTTTGGAGATGTTTATGGGCTAAGTTGGGGACTAAACTGCTTTTTAGTACTACTTGTCACCCCCAAACTGATGGACAAACTGAAGTAGTCAACAGAACTTTGTCTACTATGCTTAGGGCTGTTTTGAAGAATAATAAGAAAATGTGGGAAGAATGCTTGCCTCATATTGAATTTGCTTATAATCGTTCGTTGCATTCTACTACTAAGATGTGCCCTTTTGGAATTGTCTATAGTTTCCTACCTCGTGCACCTATTGATTTGTTGCCTCTTCCATCTTCGGAGAAGGTTAATTTTGATGCTAAACAACGTGCTGAATTGATCTTAAAAATGCATGAGTTAACTAAGGAAAATATTGAGCACATGAATGCTAAATATAAACTTGTTGGAGATAAGGGTAGAAAACGTGTTGTCTTTGCACCTGGAGATCTTGTTTGGTTACATTTGCGTAAGGATAGGTTTCCTAATTTGCGCAAGTCAAAGCTAATGCCACGTGCTGATGGTCCTTTCAAGGTGTTAGAGAAAATAAATGATAATGCATATAAACTTGAGCTGCCTGCAGATTTTGGGGTTAGTCCCACATTTAACATTGCAGATTTGAAGCCTTACTTGGGTGAGGAAGATGAGCTTCCGTCGAGGACGACTTCAATTCAAGAAGGGGAGGATGATGAGGACATCACTAACAAGGTTACACCCACATCTCCAACTGACACATATACAGGACCAATTACTAGAGCTCGCGCACGCCAATTAAATTACCAGGTACTTTCGTTTCTTGGTAATGAATCTAATGTTCATGAGAATATGATGCTGCCTAAATTGGATACATTTGTCTTGTTTACAAATGAAGGGCCTAGCTTGGACAAGAAGGATGAACATTGGAGCAAGATCAAGCATGGAGATGATGGCGTGCGCAAGGGGAACAAGAATGGAGTTTCAATTGATGATTTCAGGACTTTGAAGCCACCATAATGAGTGCGGGAAGCCTTGGACGAAATATACAAGATGCCATTTCATAAATTTCGTCCAGAGGCTATTATAGGTGCTGTGTCACCTTATTATTGGGCCAGGCCCATGTAATTTCGAAATACTTGAGTATAGGCTGTTTTTAGAGTCCGTATGTGTGGGGAAACAAGAGTTAGGGTTGGTTTCGGACCCCTCCACCAAGGGCCACGAAATTCCCCCCTCTTTCCCTCATATATACAGCCCTTAGGGCGTCGTTTAGACTTTGGGTTTTGTTTAGATTAAAAGTTCGCCATAGCTGCAACTTCGCGTACTTCGTTTGTGTTCAACGACCAGACAAAGGCGTCACAGAACCCCACCTTGATCAATAAAGCTTTCCTCTTATATTCGCAATATCCAGATTGCAATCTTAGTTTCTTGCTTGTTCTTCGTTTGCCTGCAGGAAACAGACCTTCGTGGTCAGGTTGATCGTGCTCCGGCGTGGTCAACAACCTCTCGGAGTTGGTTTAGCGATTGCTAAGGCGCGACGTCCTCGCACGTTCGTAGTCGGATCGTCAAAGTCGACTTCCTCCAAAACGATAACCACCATCTCATCGAAAGACGGGACACCTTAGCCTCTATCATTTGGTTTGGAGACCATCAAAGATCAATATGTGCATGATGCTGAATTTAAAGATGTATTGCAGAATTGTAAAGAAGGGAGAACATGGAACAAGTTCGTCGTTAGTGATGGATTTGTGTTTCGAGCTAACAAGCTATGCATTCCAGCTAGCTCTGTTCGTCTTTTGTTGTTGCAGGAGGCGCATGGAGGAGGATTAATGGGACACTTTGGCGTGAAGAAGACGGAGGACGTACTTGCTACACATTTCTTTTGGCCAAAGATGCGACGGGATGTTGAGCGTTTTGTTGCTCGCTGCACTACATGTCAAAAAGCTAAGTCACGACTCAATCCTCATGGTTTATATATGCCTTTGCCTGTCCCTAGTGTTCCTTGGGAAGATATATCTATGGACTTTGTTTTGGGTTTACCTCGAACAAAGAAGGGGAGGGATAGTATATTTGTTGTCGTGGATAGGTTCTCGAAGATGGCACACTTTATACCATGTCATAAAAGCGATGATGCTGCTAATGTTGCTGATTTGTTCTTTCGTGAAATTATTCGCTTGCATGGTGTGCCAAATACTATTGTTTCAGATCGTGATACTAAATTTCTTAGCCACTTTTGGAGATGTTTATGGGCTAAGTTGGGGACTAAACTTCTTTTTAGTACTACTTGTCACCCCCAAACTGATGGACAAACTGAAGTAGTCAACAGAACTTTGTCTACTATGCTTAGGGCTGTTTTGAAGAATAATAAGAAAATGTGGGAAGAATGCTTGCCTCATATTGAATTTGCTTATAATCGTTCGTTGCATTCTACTACTAAGATGTGCCCTTTTGAAATTGTCTATGGTTTCCTACCTCGTGCACCTATTGATTTGTTGCCTCTTCCATCTTCGGAGAAGGTTAATGTTGATGCTAAACAACGTGCTGAATTGATCTTAAAAATGCATGAGTTAACTAAGGAAAATATTGAGCGCATGAATGCTAAATATAAACTTGTTGGAGATAAGGGTAGAAAACGTGTTGTCTTTGCACCTGGAGATCTTGTTTGGTTACATTTGCGTAAGGATAGGTTTCCTAATTTGCGCAAGTCAAAGCTAATGCCACGTGCTGATGGTCCTTTCAAGGTGTTAGAGAAAATAAATGATAATGCATATAAACTTGAGCTGCCTGCAGATTTTGGGGTTAGTCCCACATTTAACATTGCAGATTTGAAGCCTTACTTGGGTGAGGAAGATGAGCTTCCGTCGAGGACGACTTCAATTCAAGAAGGGGAGGATGATGAGGACATCACTAACAAGGTTACACCCACAGCTCCAACTGACACATATACAGGACCAATTACTAGAGCTCGCACACGCCAATTAAATTACCAGGTACTTTCGTTTCTTGGTAATGAATCTAATGTTCATGAGAATATGATGCTACCTAAATTGGATACATTTGTCTTGCTTACAAATGAAGGGCCTAGCTTGGACAAGAAGGATGAACATTGGAGCAAGATCAAGCATGGAGATGATGGCATGCGCAAGGGGAACAAGAATGGAGTTTCAATTGATGATTTCAGGACTTTGAAGCCACCATAATGAGTGCGAGAAGCCTTGGACGAAATATACAAGATGCCACTTCATAAATTTCGTCCAGAGGCTATTATAGGTGCTGCGTCACCTTATTATTGGGCCAGGCCCATGTAATTTCGAAATACTTGAGTATAGGCTGTTTTTAGAGTCCGTATGTGTGGGGAAACAAGAGTTAGGGTTGGTTTCGGACCCCTCCACCAAGGGCCACGAAATTCCCCCCTCTTTCCCTCATATATACAGCCCTTAGGGCGTCGTTTAGACTTTGGGTTTTGTTTAGATTAAAGTTCGCCATAGCTGCAACTTCGCGTACATCGTTTGTGTTCAACGACCAGACCAAGACGTCACAGAACCCCACTTGATCAATAAAGCTTTCCTCTTGAATTCGCAATATCCAGATTGCAATCTCAGTTTTTTGCTTGTTCTTCGTTTGCCTGCAGGAAACAGACCTTCATGGTCAGGTTGGTCGTGCTCCGGGGTGGTCAATAACCTCTCGGAGTTGGTTTAGCGATTGCTAAGGCGCGACGTCCACGCACGTTCGTAGTCGGATCGTCAAAATCGACTTCATCCAAACGATAGCCACCATCTCATCGAAAGACGGGACAGCTTTGCCTCTATCGTGTATGCTAACATGGAGAAATGCACTTTTGGCGTTGACAAGGTCATCTTCCTAGGATTTGTCGTTTCTTCACAAGGTGTTCACGTTGATGAAACTAAAATTGTAGGAATTAAAACTTGTGCTCAACCAACGAATCTCGTGCAAGTGCGTAGTTTCCTTGGTCTAGCCGGTTTCTACCGACGTTTTGTGAAGGACTTTAGCACTATTGCTATGCCTCTACACGCTTTGAGCAAGAAGAACGCACCCTTCATTTGGGGTCCTTTGACACCGCGTTCAATGAGCTAAAAAGCTTGCTTACACACGCACCACTTCTAGCCCTACCAAACTTTGATAAACCGTTTGAGATTCATTGTGGCGCTAGTGGTACCGGCATAGGTGGAGTGCTCATGCAAGAAAAGCGTCCAATTGCATACTTTAGTGAGAAGCTATCCGGAGCGCAACTTAACTACCCCATTTATGACAAAGAGATTTATGCCTTGGTGAGAGTTTTACGTGTTTGGGAACATTATCTTAGACCTCATGAATTCATTCTTCATACGGACCATGAGACCCTAAAGTATCTCAAGGGTCAAACTAAGTTGAACAAGCATCATGCTAAGTGGAGTGAGTTCATTGAGTCGTTTCCCTATGTCATCAAATACATCAAAGGCAAAGAAAATGTTGTGGCGGATGCGCTTTCCCGCAAATGCATCCTTGTTACACAACTTGAGTTGAATGTTATTGCCTTTGAGCACATAAAAGATTTATATGAGCATGATCCTTTCTTTGCACATCCTTATGCTAAGTGTCTGACTCACACTTCTTGGGAACATTACTACATAAAGGATGGATATCTTATGAGAGCTAACAAACTCTGCATTCCCGAGTCTTCGCTTCATTTGCTCCTTTTGCAAGAATCTCATGGAGGAGGACTCATGGGACACTTTGGACGCAACAAGACATTTGCTACGCTCTCCAAGAACTACTTTTGGCCCAAGATGCTACGTGACGTCTCACGCGTCACCAACCGATGTTCTACATGCCGCAAAGCTAAGTCAAAAGCTCAATCTCATGGACTTTACATGCCACTTCCTATTCCATACCATCCATGGGAAGACACAAACATGGACTTTGTACATGGTTTGCCTAGAACTCAAAATGGAAAGGATTCCGTGTTTGTTGTCGTAGATAGATTTTCTAAAATGGCTCACTTCATTCCTTGTAACAAGATCGAGATGCTTCACATGTGGCAACTCTCTTTTATAGGGACATCATTCATCTACATGGAGTGCCAAAGAGTATTGTGTCGGACCGGGACGTCAAGTTCTTGAGATACTTTTGGAAGACTCTATGCGCCAAACTCGGTATCAAGCTCCTCTTTTCTTCGGCATATCATCCACAAACCAATGGCCAAATGGAGGTGACGAACCGCACACTTTCGAGGCTTCTTCGCGTGTTGATCAAGAAGAATATCAAGGAATGGGAGCAATGCTTGCCCGTCGCCGAGTACGCCTACAACCGCGCAAGACATTCCACTGCCGGCAAGTCCCCTTTCGAGGTCGTCTACGGCTTCAATCCCTTGTCCCCATTGGACATCCTACCGCTACCTCTACAAGAGCGCACGAACATGGACGCAAGTGCACGAGCGAGCTATCTCAAGAAGGTGCACAAAGATACAAGGGCAACGATCGAGCGACAAGTCCATCGTCTCACCACCAAGCTCAACGTCAACAAGACACCAATGGTGTTCCAACCGGGAGATCTTGATTGGCTTCATCTTCGGAAGGACCGTTTCCCACACGAGTGCAAGTCCAAACTACTACCTCGTGCCGGCGGACCCTTCAAGGTGCTAGCACGCTACAACAACAACGCCTACAAGATCGACATCCCACGAGAAAAGTACAACGTGAGCGATGCCTTCAACGTCAAGGATCTATCCGCTTACCATGGTGATGAAGATTTCGATCCGAGGTCAGATCTTTCCCAAGGGAGGGGAGATGATGCGGAGCATCCCAAGGTCATCCCCATGGACCCTCCATCGCCTCACCAAGCGCCTCAAGGACCAATGACACGTGCTCGTGCTAGAGCTCTCGAGACCGAGGTGACATCCCTCCTAGCCCAACTTCCATATGAATCTTGCGAGACATGGTTGCTACCTCAGACGGATATGTTTTGTGTGCTCAGGTGTGAAGAAGACCACATTGGGGAGGTCCGCGAAGATGGACAAGTCCCCAAGCTCACGAAAGAGGCTTGGCATCGAGAAGGGCTGAAGAAGGCTCGAGGCCCCGGACATCCGGCCCCTGGGCAACCAACTATAGAGGGGCACCAGCGGCCGAAGCTACAGGGCCCGGACATCCGGCCAGGCAAGGCCCGGACATCCGGCCTCAGGCCCGGAAATCCGGCGCCACTCTACAGAAGCCACCCAAGACTCGACCCCTCTAGCCCGGACATCCGGCCCGTCGCCTCGGACATCCGGCGACCCGCGAAGCCCCGGACATCCGGCCCGTCGCCCGGACGTCAGGCCCCTAATTGCCTGCGCACATCCCTTTGGGCCATGGCCCGTGTATCCCTTCATCCCGTACACTATATATATTCCTTTCCCCACATCTTTTAGGGTTAGCTTTTGGATAGCTCATCATAGACCTTTGTAGTTCCTCTCCTACGAGACCGCGTCCTCTTCGGAGAAGATCCACCTCGGATTCAAGACCTCCACACCGGAGAAGATCCCAAGGGATACCCCAAGACCTCCTCCGGGAGAAGACTATCTTTGTACCACCGTTGTTGACTATGGATCGTGTATCTTGATGTGTATCATGGATCTAGCACATGTGTGACCGTATTTGTGTTGATTTGAGTGTTTCCCCTCGTGTTTTCCTCCGTATCTTACTTGTGTTCTCCGTGTTCACTGTGGGATAACCTCCTTTCGTGAAAGATCTGCCGATTAGGGTTCCACCCTACATCATATCCTTCTCTTTCGAGAACCCAAAAACCATGAGCATGAATATTTTAGATCATACTACGTGTGTTGCTTGCACCATGAGACTTATTTGTCATCTTGGACCCCTTGATCGCGCACATGTTAGTGATATTGCTTTCTTTCACGATAGCCACATTGCCATGCCTCATGTTATATATGCCTTGTGTGTTGCATCAAATTCTTGGATTACTTGTCCATATCATATGCTTGGTTGCAACAATGTCATCTCTTAACATATTCCATGTCCCATTGCTTGTCACATGATTGACATGTTTGCCTCACGCATGATGAACTATTGCAATTGCTATTGTGTTGAGTGCCACTCGATTTTCACTACACCCTATGCACATTATGCTTGGATTGTCTTGCACTTGACCCTTGTGTTTACACACTTCATTTTCTTTGGTGTTGTGAATGATTCATACGCCTACCATAGACCTTTCATTGAGCGCTTCATGCATTCTTGCTATGACTTTGAGGTAGATGCTTATTCTCTTGTCACACATATGTGCATCTCTACCTCACATTTACATGCCTGTTTCCATGATGACCTTGATTGTGATCAATTGATGTGCTTAAATGCCATGCCACAACCCTTTGTCACACCCTATGCTATGCTTGATGACAACACTTGTGGGGTGAATCACCTCTTGAATGCTTGGTTTTGCACTAACGCTAACCACATTTGTTTTTCCAAATGTTTGTTTTTCTTGCTCCTTTTGAAGGAATCACTAGACGGTGCGACATTGGAGAGTGCACATGTAAATCTTCAAGATGATGAGTACTTCGTGATCGTCCACATATACACGACGACGCCATCTCTTTCCCATGGTGATTTGGTTTTCGATCCGAGGTCGGATCTTTCCCAAGGGGGAGGGGATGATGCAGAGCATCCTAGGGACATCACCATGTCAAGAGTCCGCTTGGCAAGTCACACGTGTGACCTCTACTTCTCATACATAAAGGTGAATCATCTCCTTTACACGTGTTCACTTGACCCCCTCGAGGATGGTATACTACTTGACACTCCACTCGTGTGCATGCATAGGTATTGTCGGAGCTTCACGGATTATGAGGAGGAGTGCAAGCGGCAAGGATCACCTGCACCATCAGCGAGGGAAGCGTGGAAGAGAAGGCGGAAGAAACGGGGCTGCTGGAAAAGCTACAGGCTCCGGACGTCCGGCCTCTACCGGACGACCGGCGACTCCCAGGCGACCGGACGATCGGAGGCCACCGGACGTCCGTGACATCGGCAACAGAACCGAAATCAAGGAAATTACCGGAAGTCCGGGAGCTACCGGACGTCCGGTCCCTCCCGAGCCACCAGACGTCTGGCCCCATGTTGTCTGCACACAGTTATCGGGCCAGAGGCCCATGTATCCCTCTCCCACTTACCCCTTCATGGCCCTAGACTATATATACTCCTCCACCTCCACAATTTTAGGGTTAGCATTGATTTAGCTCATATGAGAGATAGAGCTTTGCTCACCCATTAAGGATCTACTCCACGAGAGAGACCGCAGCCCCTCTACGGAGAAGATCCACCTTGGATTCAAGACCCCTAACGGGAAGATCCTTCACAGATTCAAGACCTCCTCTTGGAGATGAACTCTACCTTGTTTCTTTCCCTTTGTTGTTCATGTACCTTGTGATCTTGTGTGTTTGATTGTCTAGTGGATGTGTGGTTGGACTTGTTCTTGAGTGTTTTCCCTTGTGTTTTCTCCCTGTGTTCATCGTGTTCTTTGTGAGATCCTCTCCATTTCTTGAAAGATCGGCCATCTAGGGTTACACCCTACATCACCACTCATATAATCCTAACTTAGTTTTAAATGATGTTTTCCATTCATCTCCCAATTTCATACGAATTTGATGGTATCCACTACGCAAATCTAGGGTTACACCCTACATCATATGGTATCAAGAGCCACGGTTTCTCACGAATTTGGAGCCCCCTCCACCGTTTTCTAGTCTTCTTTTGTGTGATTTCGTCCTAAATTTCGAAAATCCCCACCAAAAATAGCCCCAAAATTTTTTGTAATCTTTTGGTTTGATGATGTTTTGTTGATTTTGATCCATGGATTTGCTTGGTTTCAGGTGGATCTAGCATTTCCCCAAGTTTCCCCATCTTTCACCCACGAAATCTCATCAATTTCGAGCCCAAAATCTCCATTTTCCGCCCAAAATCGCGTCCCGAAACTCGCATCTCGAGTTGACCCTGACCCACTGGACGACCGGCGTTTTACCGGACGTCCGGACTCTCACGAAGCACCGGACGTCCGTCATCTACCGGACGACCGGAACCACCTATACAGAAGAAAATACCGGATTTCCGAGCCCGACCGGACGTCCGGTCACCGGTCGTCCGTCACTTTCCGGACGAAATTTATAAGTGGCATCTTGTGTATTTCGTCCAAGGCTTCTCGCACTCATTATGGTGGCTTCAAAGTCCTGAAATCATCACTTGTAACTCCATTCTTGTTCCCCTTGCGCATGCCATCATCTCCATGCCTGATCTTGCTCCAATGTTTATCCTTCTTGTCCAAGCTAGGCCCTTCATTTGTAAGCAAGACAAATGTATCCAATTTAGGCAACATCATATTCTCATGAACATTAGAATCATTACCAAGAAATGAAAGTACCTGGTAATTTAATTGGCGTGCGCGAGCTCTAGTAATTGGTCATGTATATGTGTCAGTTGGGGCTGTGGGTGTAACCTTGTTAGTGATGTCCTCATCATCCTCCCCTTCTTGAATTGAAGTCGTCCTCGATGGAAGGTCATCTTCCTCATCACGACCGGCGTTTTACCGGACGTTCGGACCATCACGAAGCACCGGACGTCCGTCATCTACCGGACGACCGGAACCACCTATACAGAAGAAAATACCGGATTTCCGAGCCCGACCGGATGTCCGGTCACCGGTCGTCCGTCACTTTCTGGACGTCCGGTACGTGTAGTTTCAGACTTCGACTGATTTTTGTTTTGGTCATAACTAATTCATTCGAACTCTGATTTGGACGTTCTTTAGCTCGTTTTGAAGCTCTTGACATCACCATTCACACAAAAATACTACCATCATCATTTGACTCCATCATATTTTGTGGATTTTGGCATCTTTGCCTAGGGCTTCCACCATATCATCCGCATATCCACCACCGACGTCTGCAACCTAACCCTTTTGGTCCCCCATAGCATTTGTGGTTGCTTGAGTAGTGACTTGAGTCTCCTAAGGTGTTTAGGCTACTTAGGGATAATTGCTTCTTCATCCACCACCACCACTTCCGCATACCCGTTGCCCACTATACATAGCCAACGAAACTTAACCCAATTTTGTGTGACCTTGTTTGAGTTGTGGCTCGAGTCTCCTAAGGTGTTTCGGCTACTTAGGGACCGTGACTTCAACCCCGACAACGTGTATAGCCCATCATACACTTCCACCACCATAACCCATTTTGACCGGGTTTCACCAACATTTTCGCAACCACCACCGCTTGTCCGCTACCACCATTTGACATTTGTCCTTGAGATTTTGAGTTGTGGTTTTTCCGTTTCCTAAGGTGTTTCGGCTAATTAGGAACGGGTCTACATCAAGAATACCGCCTCTCATCATCGACTCGGAAGGTAACCTCAACGACATCATTGTATATTCCCCTTGCAATTGCACTGTTAACCCCTAGCCCATTTTGCGTCACTTGCCTATCGAGACTAGCCTTTGAGTATTGCTGGCAACATTACTTGGGCACATTAGTGATCATCGATCCGCTTTCCATTGCATACATACCATATCATATTGGTATCATCATATCACCCCTCGTGTCACCAGATTGTTCCCGCATATACACAATTGCTATCTTGGTTTGTGCATCGTGGCCATATACAAAAAAAAAGAGAATAAAGCTTTTAAGCAAAAAGAGAAAGACAAAGAAGCTTGTAAGCAAGAGACATAGCATCGCATCATATGATATCATACTTGATCATCTTGGATCATCTTGTGCTAAAAGCACCGGAACATCATACACATAGCATACTTGGGATAGAAAGTTCATACATTTGCATCTTATAGGTTGTGCACAAGTGTCGTATCCTCCTATAGAGCAATCGTGCTAGCGTCTCTCTTGAGTTGTGCAACACGAGCGTTTTCCATGGATTCCACATTTTATGCTCATTCCTTGGTTGCATGACCCCTTTTATCTATCCGTGTGTGTGTTTCCGTGTGCCACATATTGCTATTGGTCTACTTGTTACATTTGCGAATTTGTGAATCTCTTTCAACATTATTGACTCTTTCTAACATTTTGCATCACATTTTTGTGCAACTATCCTCACTGAGCTCCACCATAAGCTTTACTTGATAGGTGTGAGTGAACAAGTCCGGTACCAATTCCACTATTCTTTCATTTCACATTTAGTGCAACGGGATACATCCTCAACATTGGGAAAAGGTAACTTGGTATTGTTTATCTCATCTCCTACTCACCTTTGTTCGAGTCTTGTGATGGATAGGCAAAGCATTTCATCTACTTCGGTCTACAACAACAACGACAAGTTCGATGCCATGACGAACAACTTGTGCGCCAACATGGATGCTCAAATGGAGGAGCTCAAAGCCCTCATCACGAACCACAAGAGGTCTCCCATATCTTCGAGAAGGCGCTCTAGTGCACATCCTTCCAAGATACCATCTTTGGCGAGATCACATCGGCATCGACAACATCAACGACAAGAACGTGAAGGTCATGAGCTCAACACCAACAATTGCTCAACGACTTCACCATGTACCTTGGCATCTTCGCCAAGAGACTTCAAGGCATCTTTGCCTTTGGACATACGACATCTTCGCCCACAAGCACCTCAAGCTTATGCTCAAGAGAAGCTCCCCAAGCTCAAGTCCGCGACTACCATGAGCTACTACGACCTCGACAATGACCACGCCATTCCTTTCTATGGGACTCAAGTCCCCAAGGAGTATCTCGAGTGGGAGCGCAAGATGGACGACTACCTCAAGCTACATCAAGTTCCCTACGAAGATCAAGTGAAGTGCACCAGAAGACAACTCCACGACAACGCGTCAACATGGTGGCTTCACACACCTTCGACGAGCTTCAACGTGAATTCGCCCAAGATGAAGAAAGCTATGCGAAGAGAGTTCATGCCTCCCACCTGCACGGAACAACTTCTACGCCAATTGGAGAACACCATTCAAGGATCCAAGTCCATCGACAAGTACTTCAAGGAGATGAAGATGGCCTTGCGACGAGCCGGCGTGGACGACCCCATTTCGATGAAGCTCCACTTCATGATGGGATTGCACAACGACATCTACAAGACTATCTTCCTCGAGAACTAAAAGTCCCTCGACGAAAACTACATTGGTGCTCTCAAGGCAGAATAAGAACTCATGAAGGCCAAGGATTCTCCACCGCAAGCATACTTCTCGAAGACCAAGATCCAAGATGGCGAGCATGAGGCTAGTACCACTGTGATGTCCAAGCCCAATGAGATCCAATATAACGCTCCCAAGTTCGAATCCACCGCCATCCCTCTTTGTGGCATTGATGATGCCGAGTCTACTTCGACTCTTTTTCAAGACGGTGCGGCGACGACTACGACTACGGAGCCATTCGAGGACCAAGCTTTGGAGGCGAACGACATGGTGACGAGCAAGGATGATGCTTCCATCTTTGGAGGCGAGAGTGATGATGTGCCATCTTCGGCCTTCATTCACGGCGACGGCGATGAGATGGTTGAGCATGGGATTTTCCCTTCGACCACGGCGGCGTATGATGACTTGAGTGACTTGTGCCACCATATTGAGAGTGAGAGCGAGTTCACCACTAGCCCCATATATGATGAGCTGCCCCGATTCCCATGTGAGGAGAGCCACGACCCCCACCACTTGAGTGAGATGAGTGACTCCACCATTTGTGAGTTTGAGTGCACCTACCTTGAGGGAGTGAGTGAGCCACCACATAGAGACAGTGAGATGGTTGATAGGTCATGTGAGGCCACTTTCAACACTAACGACTTGACCTCTATCTCTATTGTGTCTTCTCATTTGGTGCTAGGTCCCACATATGATGACGCGCCGATTCTCAATGACTTCGTCCTTCCATTGGACAAGACGATGGCCATGGTGGAATATGATGCACCCCCCACATGGTTCCATCAAGATGAAGATGATGACCACCATTTGGTCTTTCCCACCTCACCTACACCACATGAGTGGAATGAAAAAGGTGAAGGTGATGCTCTCGTCCCACTAGTGGACAATGTTAACATTGATTGCTTGCATGATGTTGATCCTCCTATTGCCATGCTTCATTCTAGTATGATTTCCTCATGCGATGATTTACCCATTTATGAAGAGTCTGATGATTGCCATGTGGAGTCTATTAGTTGTGATGCCATATTGCGTGGGATTTCTTATGATAATTCTCTCGGTCACATCATGTTTGATAATACGCTTGACTTGTCGTATGCTATGCATGAGATCAACAACATGTCACATTTGCATTCTCATCGTAGTACTATGCATATGCCATTCAGATAAATCCAATCTGCACTTATGGCATAGATGACAAGCCCATGGTTATTGGCATTTGTTTTTCTTGTGATGATATTGACATGCTTCCTTTGCATCATATCCATCATATGCCATGCCATGATTACCTAGCTTCGGACATGCATTGTTTTGAATGTTGTTCCACTTCTCCACATTATGTTTTCGATATTGCACATGAGGAGACCCACATGGTTTCCTCATACATTTTAGGAGATTTTGATCCATTCCATCCATTTCATGATCCCCATACTTGTGTGCACAATATGCTCCCCATGAATGCAAATGCTATTGTTGTGCCACATACTTGCTCTAATTTGTGTCCCCATCGTGCTATACATGACAACTATTCTTTCATGATGGATGACATATTTCTCTATCGTGCCTCAAAATTTTTTGAGCATTGCTTATCTTGTGCTAACTCTAAAGTGCACATACACATCATGATGGATGATGTGTACATTTACCACGTGCACAATTTCTTTGGTTTGTGTGTCTTTTGTGTAGGTCCCCATACTTACTTGTCAACCTCGCAAGAGCACGAGTTGACGAAACAAGCTCTAAAGAGCAACAACGGCTTCAGATTCCATGGATTATCCTTCCAACTGCTCCCTTCACGCAAAGACTTCGCGCATCTCTTCTATATGGCCCTCACATGGTTATGGGTTATTGTCCATTATATCTCTTATGCCCCTCTTGCCATGTTCACTTTGCATGATATGCTCATTTATATGCCTTTGCCATGCATTTGTGACCCATGCTTCGCATTACACATGATGATTGATTCTGATACTTGTATGTGTATTTGCAAGCTTGGTGGAAATATTGCTTGTTATTGCCATGTTTGCTTTGTGCCAAATGCCTATGATGATACCTTGTTCATGCTATATGCTCGTGCTTGTGATATGTCATGTGCATTGCATATGCCTACTATTGGTTCACATGACATGATTGCTATGAACTCATCTAGTGCATCACCGATGATTCATACTTGCTCCTTTCATGCGGTTGATGTCAACCATTGCCATGCTTTGCACATGATTGATATTGCTTGTTGTCATATGTCTCCACATGTTGCCTCTCTCATGCTATATGATTGTCCATGCATTGAGCGCAACCATGATTTTAGTCTTGCCAATGAGATTGCCCCCATAGCATTCTCGCATTTATTTGGAGACTTTGAGATATTTCTTGTGAAGCATGCTTGTTTTACCTCCTTGCACCATATGCCTAGTGCCATGAATATAGCCATTGTTGCATCATATTATTCATGCACTTTTGTTTCTAATGGTTATGTGCAAGAGAAGAGAACCATCATGATGGATGATGTGTTTATCTACCATGCGCATACGTTCTTCCTTTTGTTGTGTGCATGTGAAGGATACTTGGACTATGTGTCGACTTCCACTCCACGTGAGTTGACCATTCGAGCTCTTGAGAGCGAACCACTTTCTACCACGACGCTTCTACATCCCACTTGCTTGTGCTTCGGCATTGTGAAGAATGCACAAGGACATGCTTTCAAGGTGATATCCTTCTCTTTCGAGAACCCAAAAACCATGAGCATGAATATTGTGGATCATACTACATGTGTTGCTCGCACCATGAGACTTATTTGTCATCTTGGACCCGTTGATCGCGCACATGTTAGTGATATTGCTTTCTTTCACGATAGCCACATTGCCATGCCTCATGTTATATATGCCTTGTGTGTTGCATCCAATTCTTGGATTACTTGTCCCTATCATATGCTTGGTTGCAACAATGTCATCTCTTCACATATTCCACGTCCCATTGCTTGTCACATGATTGACATGTTTGCCTCACGCATGATGAACTATTGCAATTGCTATTGTGTTGAGTGCCACTCGATTTTCACTACACCCTATGCACATTATGCTTGGATTGTCTTGCACTTGACCCTTGTGTTTAGACACTTCATTTTCTTTGGCGTTGTGAATGATTCGTATGCCTACCATAGACCTTTCATTGAGCGCTTTATGCATGTTTGCTATGACTTTGAGGTAGATGCTTATTCTCTTGTCACACATATGTGCATCTCTACCTCACATTTACATGCTTGTTTCCATGATGACCTTGATTGTGCTCAATTGATATGCTTAAATGCCATGCCACAACCCTTTGTCACACCCTATGCTATGATTGATGACAACACTTGTGGGTGAATCACCTCTTGAATGCTTGGTTTTGCACTAACGCTAACCACATTTGTTTTTCCAAGTTTTTGTTTTTCTTGCTCCTTTTGAAGGAATCACTAGACGGTGCGACATTGGAGAGTGCACATGTAAATCTTCAAGATGATGAGTACTTCGTGATGGTCCACATATACACAACGACGCCATCTCTTTCCCATGGTGATTTGATTTTCGATCTAAGGTCGGATCTTTCCCAAGGGGGAGGGGATGATGCGGAGCATCCTAGGGACATCACCATGTCAAGAGTCCGCTTGGCAAGTGACACGTGTGACCTCTACTTCTCATACATAAAGGTGAATCATCTCCTTTACATGTGTTCACTTGACCCCTTCGAGGATGGTATACTACTTGACACTCCACTCGTGTGCATGCATAGGTATTGTCGGAGCTTCACAGATGATGATGAGGAGTGCAAGCAGCAAGGATCACCTACACCATCAGCGAGGGAAGCGTGGAAGAGAAGGCGGAAGAAACGGGGCTGCTAGAAAAGCTAGAGGCTCCGGACGTCCGGCCTCTACCGGACGACCGGCTACTCCCAGGCGACCGGACGACCGGAGGACACCGGACGTCCATGACATCGGCAACAAAACCGAAATCAAGGAAATTACCGGAAGTCCGGGAGCTGCCGGACGTCCGGTCCCTCCCGAGCCACCGACGTCTGGTGTCCCAGGGGACGTCCGGCCCCATGCTGTTTGCGCACACTTATCGGGCCAGAGGCCCATGTATCCCTCTCCCAGTTACCCCTTCGTGGCCCTAGACTATATATACTCCTCCACCTCCACCATTTTAGGGTTAGCATTGGTTTAGCTCATATGAGAGATAGAGCTTTGCTCATCCATTACGGATCTACTCCACGAGAGAGACCGCGGCCCCTCTACGAAGAAGATCCACCTTGGATTCTAGACCCCTAACGGGAAGATCCTTCACGGATTCAAGACCTCCTCTTGGAGATGAACTCTACCTTGTATCTTTCCATTTGTTGTTCATGTACCTTGTGATCTTGTGTGTTTGATTGTCTAATGGATGTGTGATTGGACTTATTCTTGAGTGTTTTCCCTTGTGTTTTCTCCCTGTATTCATCGTGTTCTTTGTGGGATCCTCTCCATTTCGTGAAAGATCGGCCATCTAGGGTTACACCCTACATCACCACTCATATAATCCAAACTTAGTTTTAAATGCTGTTTTCCATTCATCTCCCAATTTCATACGAATTTGATGGTATCCACTACGCAAATCAACTTTGGAGAATATTGTAGAGCCACTCAATTCATCAAGGATATCATCTAGCCTAGGAATAGTATGACGATAACGAATAGTAATATTATTAATGCCTCTACAATCAACACACATACGCGATGTACCATCCTTTTTCGGCACTAGAATAATAGAAACAGCACAAGGACTAAGTGATTCGCATATATAACCTTTGTCGAGTAGCTCCTGTACTTGACGCATAATCTCCTTCGTCTCTTCTGGATTGGTACGGTATGGTGCACGGTTGGGTAGCGATGCACCGGGAATTAAGTCAATCTGATGCTTAATCCCTCGAATAGGTGGTAATCCCGGTGGCACGTCTTGTCGAAAGACGTCGATGAACTCCTGCAAAATATTAGTGACAGTAGGAGGCAAAGAGGAAGGCAGTCCTCGAATGAAAATAATGCCTCTTTGCACACAAAAGCATAGCAAACAGATTTGCT
Source organism: Secale cereale (assembly GCA_902687465.1). Classification (NCBI taxonomy): domain Eukaryota; kingdom Viridiplantae; phylum Streptophyta; class Magnoliopsida; order Poales; family Poaceae; genus Secale; species Secale cereale. The sequence goes on along the minus strand of LR738709.1, from coordinate 260,289,058 downwards.
AAAATCTAGCTCATCAATATCAGATTTGGTGGCAAGTAAACATGCACTTTTCAATTTAATTTCAGAAGCAACAGTAGATGGTTTATTATTAGGCTTCATTTGTTGCTCACATTCTTTTGTCACAATCTGATTTTCACTCTTATTTTTCTCCTGTTTTGCTTTATTAGCTCTATTAATATCATCTTTCAAAATTGAATCAGGAGTCATAGGAAGCAAAGTAATATTTTTATCCTTATGAACAAGAGTATACTGATTGTTTCTACCATGGTGTACATAATTTTTACCAAATTGCCATGGTCTACCAAGTAATAAGGAACATGCTTGCATAGGTACCACATCACAATCAACATAATCAACATATGTAGAGATACTAAAATGCACACGAACAATACGTGTTACCTTAACCTTGCTAGTGTTGTTGAACCATTGGATGTAGTAAGGATGTGGATGAGGTCTGGTGGTGAGAGATAGCTTCTCCACCATCTCCATGCTAGCCAAGTTGTTGCAACTCCCTCCATCTATGATCACGTGAACATAACGTTCCTTCACAACTCCCTTTGTATGGAACAAATTATGCCTCTGATTTTTCTCAGCTTGTGTAACCTGCACACTCAAAACACGTTGAGCAACTAAACATTCATACCTATCAGCATCTTAAGGAGCCATGTATTGCGTCTCATGATCAGAATCGTCTCCACCGTGTTCTTCACGTGTAATAAGAGCCAAAGTCTCCTCATCATAGTCACTAGCGGACTCATACCCACCATCCTCAGTAGCAATCATCACATGCTGAGATTTGCATTCTCTCGCAAAATGTCCTCTTTCCTTACAACGACAACAAATAATATCATTGGTGTGCCCTGTTGATGCCAAGGAAGAAGAAGAACTCTGTGCAGGCCCAATAGGTGTGCTCTTGGCAGATAATGGTGGTTGTGCCTGCTTCCTTGTATCACGGCTGGAGGTAACAGCTGATGGAAGTGTCGGTGCAGTAGAATGTGTGGAAGTAGAGGATGCACGCGGTGTCCATGATGAAGGTCGACCTGCAGAAAAGTTAGTCCGCGCCAATGCTTGTCGACCCTGCACTTCACGTTCAGCTTTACAAGCAAGATGGAATAAATGAGTGATATTATTATAATCCTTATACTCTAGAATGGTCTGAATCTCTCTATTTAATCCACCCATAAAACGTGCATGCATAGCTTCATTCTCCTCAACAATACCACATCTAATCAGGCCAGTTTGTAATTGCTGATAATATTCTTCTACAGAATTTTTTCCTTGTCTTAAGCGCTGCAATTTTTGAAGTAATTCACGTTGATAATATGGTGGAACCCAACGAGTACGCATAGCAGTTATCAAAGCAGCCCAAGTAGCTGGAATATGATATAATCTACAATGTTCAGACCACCAAACACATGCAAAACTAGTGAAAGCACAAACAGGAGCAGGAACACGTCTCTCCTGGGGATAGTGTAATCATGTAAAACGTTGTTCAGTTTCTAACTCCCAAGTAAGATATATATCAGGAACATATCTACCCTCTGTGACGCCCGAAGACCGACGTCCCAGAAGATCCCAGAAGATTCCAGATGTTCCGGGTTGCCCGTGTGTTTCTTTTGTGCTTGTGTTATTTATTTTTGCATTGCATCATGTCATCATGCCATCATGTCATTTTTATTTTTTTGCATCTCAACCTAAATAATCCTTGTGGGCCTTCGGTCCATTTAAATCGAGGGAAGATGTCTTCTCTTTAAAACATATAAAAGCCTCTCAATATTATTCGAGAGCTATATTATAAATATTCCATTTGTTTGGAATTAACCAACACACGTGCATAATTTTCCCCATGTTTTTCCTACTTCGAGTTTCTCCATCAAAAACCTTCCTATATTCTTTTCCCAATTTTCGAGGCTCCTCCTAAAAATCTAGACTCCGTTCAAACTCTTTCTAGTGCAAGCTAAATATTTTAGTTTGTTTTTCCCTATTTTGTTGGAACGATTTTGAGGGGTTGGTTTTTACTCCATAAAGCCTTTCAAAATGTTCCATCATTTTTTTTCCTGTTCTGGCCTCTTTTCTTAATATTTTGGATCCCTCTCTATTTATTTCTGCTGAAGAAATAAAATAAGGCAGCCAGCTCCTAGGCCATCTGGGCCATCTCCTCCCTGGCCTTCAGCCTCCAGGACACCACCAGGCGCGGCCCAAGGCCCAGGCCTCGGCCTAACCTAGAGGCCACCGACAGCTCCCGCAGCCTCCATCTCCCCCTCGCTCCTCTTTTCCCCTGTCCGCCGCCACCTCTCTCCTCGCTCTCTTCTCCTTTTCCCTCGTACAGTGCCCGCATCCCCGATTCCTCGACCCCATCCTCCTCGAGCGCCCATCCCTCGTCCTCTCACCCCGATTCCCTCGCTCCCGTCTCCAGCGAACCCCGCGAGCCGGCCCTCAGGCCTCCGCCGCCAGGTGCCGCGCGCCTCCAGTGCGTGAGCAGCCGGCATCCCCGACGTCGGTCAGGCCCGCCTCTTCGCCTGGCCCGAGCCGGCCGGCCAGGGGCCCTCCTCTCGCCGCACCTCCCTCCGGTTCTTCAGCACCGCAGCCGGCCTCCCTCCGCCGTCCCGTCCTCAAGGCTGGACGCCGCAGCTCCCTGCTCGCCATGGCCCGAGCCACCTGGACCCGCAAGCCCTCCGTGCTCCACGTCCGCGCCCGAGGCCTGCTGCCTCCTCTTCGCCGACCGCCCCAGCCACCGCACCTCTGCCTCGTCCGTGCAGCGCCGGCGCCGCCAACTTCTCCGGCAGCCTCGTGCCACTGCCATGGCCTCGTGGCCCCCTTCACGCAAGACCGTGCTGTCGCTTTTGTTTTTGTTTTGTGTTGCTTGAGTTGTTGACCTTGACAGAGAACCGTGTACGCCTACACGCCAAAGACCGCAACAACCCGAACATCTACGGAAAAACGAACATGTACCACTACTTCCACTACCGTCGCCGGAAGCGCCAAGTACCACGACGACCGAACGGCTACGATGGCGAGTACCTCTCCGATGAACGTGAACAACTACATGGCGATGCGACAAGTACCCCTACGGAACGTGTACCACTACCATCGCCCCGAAGATGTCCGACGCCGCAAGTACCACGACACGATATCGGAACGACTACTTCCTCTTCGGAAGCGTGAACCACTACTTCCTCTACGACTCGTGAACGACTCCTTCCTCTACGTCTCGAACCGCCCCGATGCGCACGCTTCAAAGGTATAACGAGACGACCCCGTGGATGACCCGTGGATGAATGTTGTGTTGTATGAAATGTCTCCCTTGTGTGCTCCGTGCCCGTTTCGACCTTTTGTCATGTTCCTCGGTTGCCTTGTCGCCGACCCATGGGAACCCGGCAACGGGATCGCCCCACCTTTCATCTCGCTTGTCTCGCTCACGCCATTTTTCCTTTTGCACTGGACTCTCAACGAGTTACCGGAACCGATATGTTGCCGTGGCATCATTTTCGGAATTGTTGCCGTGGCACCCTTTTCCTTCCACCACGGTGACAATACTTCATATCTTCTTCTTGTTAACCTTCTAATAAAATTGCATAAACTTGATCATGTCATCCGCATCATGTTAACAACATTGATATGTTAAATTGTTGTTTGCTTATAATTACTAAACATGCTCATGGGGATTTTCTGGATTTGTTGTTGTTATTTCCGGCCTCATTTAAATTGCCTAGTTAGTGTAGTTTTATTATGCTTCACCTCTTGCCATGTTAAAAACATTTAATCTTGTCTTGTAAATAACGAGAGTCCATTAAATAATTAAATGTGGTGTTTCGTCAATATGCAACTCGTTGCATATTGAGCTCCACTTAACTTGTAGTTTTGTTTGTGCACCTTGCCTTTGCCATGCATATTTAACCGGACATGCATCATACTTGGATGTGCATAGTATGCCATATTTATGATTGTGTGTTTACCGTGTGTTTGTTTCTTTCCGGTTGCTTCTCTTGTTAGCTTCAGTTTCGTTCCGGAGTTGTGAGGATTCTTCTTCGTCTTCTTCATGGACCCGTTCTTCTCCCTTGCGGAATCCCAGGCAAGATGATCATACGCTTGGATACCTTTACTACCATTGCCATGCTTAGTTGTCTCGATGCTATCGTTACATGTCGCGCTACCCATCTTTTATGTCAGCCTCTCCTTGTTGCCATGAAACCTCTAACATTTGAAACCTTCCTAGCAAAACCACTGTTTGGCTATGTTACCCGCTTGCTCAGCCCCTCTTATAGCGTTGTTAGTTGCAGGTGAAGATGAAGTTCGTTCCAGGAGGGAACTTGTTGTTGGAATATCACAATATCTATTATTATTATTAACACACCTATATACTGGGCATGGGTGGAAGGCTTGGCCTTTTGCTCGGTGTTTTGTTCCACTCATGCCACCTTAGGCGCCGATAAACCGGCATTATGTTCCTTGATTTTGCGTTCCTTACACGATGGGTGAAATGGGGACCCCTTGACAGTTCGACTTTGAATAAAACTCCTCCAGCAAGGCCCAACATTGGTTTTAATTTGCTCATAATAACAACTTAATTAATAAATTAAATTTACATAGGGGGTCGCGTCCCCGAGGATTCTTAATTCTACATAGCAGGGGGGGCCAGTGCTGATGGTGTTGGTCCCAAACGAGCGGACTGCGGGGCCGCCTCGGGGAAACCCGAGGTATCTGGTATAACCTGTAGGATGTCTCATCCGGACGTGGCCTGAGATAAGATACGCGCGGCTACTATCAGGGTGTCGGCACGCCGGGAGGTCTTGCTGGACTTGTTTTACCATTGTCGAAATGTCTTGTGCTACCGGGATGCCGAGCCTGATCGGATTTCCCTAAGATAAGGAGTGATGATATTATATTTATCGCTTCAGCTAATCGTGAGAGCTTGTGATGGGCTAAGTTGGGACACCCCTGCAGGGTTATGATCTTTCGAAAGCCGTGCCCGCGGTTATGTGGCAGATTGGAATTTGTTAATGTCCGGTTGTAGAAAACTTGACAGAGGATCCGAAGTAAAACACACAACTGTGTGAGTAACCGTGACTGTCTCTTTGCAGTTTGAGAAGAGAACACGGTGGGGTTATGTTTGACTCGTATGTAGTTAGGATCTTTAGCGATCACTACATTTGCGACCGTTTGCGTAGATGCTCATCTTATTCAGGTACTCGTAAGTTAGCCACCATATTATGCTTAGCCCCTGCTGCAACCTCACCACTTTACCTCTTCCTACCCATAAAGCTTTGCTAGTCTTGATACCCATGGTTATGGGATTGCTGAGTCCTCGTGGCTCACAGATACTACAACACCAGATGCAGGTTCAGTTGTCAGGACCGGTTTTCCGGGATATAAATTTCCCAGTAAATGGCCCTTGTGCTCACCAGCCCCAGGATTACTGTTAGCTGATGAGGCACAAGCTTGATACAGAAATTCCAAGCAAAATGCCAAATATGTAGTACAAGACCATTCTGGTCAATGAGTACAACATAAGGTTTCTAGTGGTTGATGGCGGAAGCGGGTTGCGATACATCAGCGTCTATGGGACTCCATTTCCCACAGGAACAGCTGACCTGGATAACTCCTATCTTCGCGAGGCTGCTGTCTCTGCTGCCTAGGTTCCGGGGTTGTCATCGCAGCGCTCCTCTCCAAGCAAGAAATCTGGCCAAGACAATAGCCAGGGACAAGCCAGTGAGTACTTTGAATGTACTCGCAAACATTATGAACACAGGTAAAATATAACAAATGATGCACTGAAACATTCCATGATCACTTCGTTAGTCACGCAATAAAATTCATGACGCATGCAAGCAGGTTATCCTTATAAAACATGAATAAACAATCAGAGAATAAAAATAAAATGCACCGATCGGGTGTCTGAAGTGACGCCTCGAAAGGATAATAAAATAAAGCATGCCTCAGTCGGACGTCTGAGCGACGTCACATAAAGGGCTTATAAGAATAAATAATAATAAGCATGCCACAGTCGGGCGTCTGTGCGACACCACATAAAGGGCTTATAAGGAAAATAAATAATAAGCATGCCACAGTCGGGCGTCTGAGCGACACCACATAAAGGGCTTATAAGGAAAATAAATAATAAGCATGCCACAGTCGGGCGTCTGAGCGACACCACATAAAGGGCTTATATGAGAATAATCACAGGGAATATCCAGGAGGTAGAACCATCCCAGGGATACTCAATAATTCAAACAATACAAATGGTTAGTCCATAATAATAATCATAATCATCATATGTCACATGTCATGATCAATATTCTGATTTAGAAGTTTTCCTCCGAAGACCGACACTAAGACCGACACTTGACCCATCCCAGACTGTAATCCTTGACCACGGACACGGCTATTCGAATAGATATAACCTCTGCAGAGGGTGTACTCTTTACCCACGAGTAACGGATTCCTCTAGTCCATCGGGACTAATTCCAATTACGGTCTTTTAGTTGAAAACATACCTGACCTGCACACACCAGCTTAACTTACCGATGACTGGAATCACCCACGACACCTGTTAAGTAAAACTCTAAGTGGGGAGGCTACAACTTCGAGTAGCATGGGATCACAGAATTTATAATGCGCGCAAACTAGGGGAGCTACCCCCTCGGCCCCAACCGGAAACACCCATGCCCCCGGACCAGGTGGCATGCCTACCGGATGCAGCCGGTATCTTCCACCATGGCCTCTCTGTACGGTGTGTGCCAAGAAAGGGGTTGACAACTTACTGGACTGTACCCTACTTGCGGCAGGGACACGTGGTAGTACGAAACAAGTATGGGGGTTACCGGAACAAGACTCGATCTATGGTCGACTCAGGAGGTTAAAGCATCACCTACGTGATTAGCAAAGCAAACATATTTCACACCAAAGACAGAATCACAACTCTTCATGCCTCGACATGCCCTCACTGATCTCTCTCATCACCATGAGGTACCATCTTCATGGTCATACTTTATCCATGACAAAACTTCTCCCCGAAGTCTGTCCGGACCAGCTCAGGCATACGTGGCATGAGGCAGTAACCACTTCACATGTATATAACATGATCACAGCAAATCAACTTCTCATCAAATGCATCTATGCATGTCTTGACATTATATGCAAAACTCATTATTTCATGTGACATAAACATAGCTTACTACTTCTAGCAAGCATTCAACAAAATATCATATCTGTGTTCAAGATGCTTGCCTCTTAAGTGCATACAAGTGGAGGGCACTCATGAAAGTTTTCTTCTCCCTCCATACTCCTATTTTTAAATAAATTCAAATTAATACATATACCAAAAACAGTACAGAAAAGTTGCTTATAAAAATTTTAAATAAATTTTAAAATAAACTAGATGATTTTAGAAGGAGGTAGGAAAAAGAATCAATTCATTTGGACCTATACTTAAAAAGTTATGCTCAGTCAAAGTTGGGTCAAACTTCTGTTTTAAATTAAAACAGAAAAGGAAACGGTTTTGAATGAAATGCGCTTTCAAACAGAGAAAACGTACTCGGTGGGGGGGGGGGGGCGCTTTCACTTAAGCCAGCGAGGGCCGGCTCGGGGTCACTGACAGGGGGCCCCGCGGTCCCACCTGTCGGGTTTGGCTGGTCCTTCTCCCTCCTCCCTTCTCCGCCCGCACTGGACGGAGCTCCGGCGATTGCCGACGGCGAACGGCGGCTCCATGCGGGGAACGGAGGGGCGGAAAGGGTCCGCGGGTCCACGGCGAACCTTTCGGTGGTCGAAACGGCCGAGGTGGTGCTGAGGATCGCCGGCGACGAGCTTCGCGGCGGCGACAGCTTCGGGAGAAAAGGGGAAAATGGTTACGGTGGTGCTGGAGCTTGGTTGAGTGGTTGGGAAGCTTCGTGGTGTCAAAGGGAAACCAAAGGCGGCACTGGATGGGTGGGGGAAGGCCTGGTCACGGCGAATGGTGCCGGCGCATGGCGGCGGCCGTGGTTGCCGGAGATGGAGAAGATGGCTTCTTCCGGTCGAACCACTACGAGGGGAGCTAGCTACGGTGGACTGGAGGTTGTTTGGGGTCTCGGACGAGCTCGGGGGTGCCTTATATAGGCGGGCGACGTCGGTTCACGCCATGGCCGAGGATAAGATCGCCGGCGCGTCGTTTTCCGGCGATAGCAGGGCGTCAGAGTGGTCGGCACTAGGGGACGGCGTTGTGGATAAGCTCGCGCTGCCCTGAGGGTGAGGTGGCGGCCTGCGGTGGCTTGGGCGGCGCCGTCCACGGCGAGGACGCTCACGGGCACCGTCGGTGGCCACGGTTGCTAGCGGCGGCGGCTCTGCGGCGCGGCCAGGGGGCACGGCGCTAGCGTCACGGGCGGGCGGCGGCTGCGGGGCGCGGCTACTCGAGCGGGGGAAAGCCAGAGCACGGCTGCGATGCGGCGGCTCGGGTGCGCGTGCGCGTGCAAAATGCGCGCTCTGCGTCACGCTCTGGGCACGTGCTCAAGGTGTTCGGCAAAATGCCGACGCCTGCCAGGGAGCTCTGCTGCCTACGGGGCTCTACAGGGATGTCTTGAAGGCCAAGGCAAAGCTAAGGGACAAACTGATAATGCCAGATGAGCTAACCTCCAATGCAAAGCAAAAATCATGCCAAAAGAGTTCATGCACTCCAGCTGTTCGACAAAATGCTAGGGGCATCCAGAAGGTTTTGCTAGTGATCAAAATTTCCAGATCATATTCTCTTTAGATGATAAAGAGGGTGGCAGGGTTAGTTTGTCAAAAGCAAAAACTCCCTAGTACAAGTTTTTGAGAAAACCAAATCTGGACAGAAAATAAAGGTCATTATTGCATGTGTCAAAAATATTCCAATGGTCTCAATCTCCTGGACTTAAGAGTTTGATAGGGTGGACTACAAGCAGGAAACATCCCATGGGCAATAGGGCAAGATAAAATAGTGCTGCAGTAGAAAATGCCAAACTGGACCAGAATACAAATGAGGATTGTTTGCTCAAATTTTCCAAAGAACACCAATGGGTTTTTGCATAGAAATGAATTATATACTTCTATTAACATCTCCAAATTTTGGTGGAATTTTTAGAAGAATTTATCAAAGGGTTGCAGTGCAAAAGGGACTCCAAAACTTATGAGAAACCAATTAAAAGCAATAAAGTTTCAGGGAAATATTTATAGAAATAATTCCACTGATAAAAGAAATGATCTTGAGAAGGTATACAAGTCCAACAATATTTTTGAAAAGTTTCCCCTTGGAGGAAAACTCCACAATTCAGAAGAAAAGAATGGTTCTGAAATCAAAAGCAAATCCAGAAAAGAAAAATTTAATTTCCTGGCAAAAATTTTTAATGGATAAAATAATGGTTAAATTTTTGGGGTGTTACAACACTACCCCCCTTAAGAAAAATCTCGTCCTCGAGATTTGCTAAGGACGATCTCAAAATATCCATCCTATTGCCATAAGGTATGAAAAAGGAACGAGCATTCTAAACACGTAATACACTGAGGTTACTGCGAGAGGGCAAATAATTGGCACAACCACAGTGGTACTGGTGCTATGTGGAAAAAAAAAGAAACTTGGGTTGGGGAAACCGAGAAATTACTACTTTCGGCTATGGAAAAAAAATTAGAACAATAGTCTAATTTAAAAAAAAAAACGCTGGTCGTACCCGAGGGCATAGAGCTCTCTCTGGCTGACAGGTGGACCCGGGGTCCACTGTCAGTCTCTTCTTCTACCTCTGGCTCTCTTTCTCCCTCTCTCTCTCGCGTGCTCTCCCGCGCTTTCTCCACCGGCGACGCCTAGCGCGTAGGGCATCTAGGCCGTACTGCGGTAGTGCGCGGCGTGCTAGCTGCCGGCGCAGCGTGCACTCACCTCGCGGGCCAGAGCGCTGTCGGCACTGCTCGCGGATTCGCCTCCGAACACCGGCGACCGAGCGACGAGCGGTGCTGGTGGACTTAGCCCACCGTACGCCGATCTCGAGCTATAAAATGGTCGCGGTGCTCCTCTCTTCTTCCTCACACCTGGCCTCGCCTCTTCTTCTCCTTCCTTCTCCTCCATTTCTGTTTGCAGGAGGTCGCGACGAGGCTCTAATGGCGGAGGTGATGCCGGACTGGTACGTGATCCTGATGTGCGGAGGGTTGGCGGCATTGCTGGGGTTCTCCGTGCTCTTGTGCGTGATGATCCTCAGTGATCGTTGTGAGGCTGCTGCTCGAGTGTTAGCTCTTCGCGGCGGCGGTGATCATGAGGATTAAGTGTGGTTGTTAGGTCCTGACTGCTGTCAGTGTGCTGGAGGCAACTTGTATTCGAATAATCATCCACAAATTTCTCCTCTAGAAACTGTGGTGTGTTAGCGAGGTGATCGGTTAGGTGCAAAATGTGTATGTGGCTGTGCAATTAGTGCATGTAGTCGAATGGTTGTGAGCCTGCTGTCGTGGTGCTGCGGGAATTAAGATACACGTCATGTAGAATTTATGTGCTGCAATAACATTAAGGAAAAAGGACAATCTCACCTCTGAATTTACCGAGAGTAAAAACAGTCAATCAAAATGAACAGCAGTAAAAACCACTCACATTAATCGAAAACAAACATTTAATTCATCGCACAGACTTAGGATACGACGCATGAGCTGAAATACATAAATAAGTGCTAGGATAACAAACATAGTAGCGATGTCTATGATATAAACGGAAAATGGACAAGGTCCTGAGGAAATGTCTCCGGCACTGGGATACATTCCTCTTCTATCGGGGGAAGCGGATTGACTAGTCGAAAAATGCGTCTCCCCTGTACCGGCCTCAGTGGCTCGCCAATGGCGATCCGAGGATTTAAATCAGCGAGGCTCTGGAGATAACCCATTACTCGCTGTGTCAAACGCTCCTGAGCGATGACATACTGGGCAAGGTTGGCCAGTACTGGGTCCTTCCCAATTCGTCCACCAGGAAAAGATGCTACTCCTCCGGGTGCTGCTCGACTCGGGAAGTAATAATACCCCCGTTCGCTGGCATAGGGTACTGCGAATCTAAGGCGAGCAAGCGCTTCGTAGGCAGCAGCTTCTATGGCCATTTGCGGAGTCGGCATAGATTTCCCCATGAAGGATACTTCCGTTGGGTCTTGGTTTGGGTTTGTGGGAGGGATATGCACTATTGCCCAATATTTCGAGGTGGATGGGGTGATCCTCGTTTTGAGCAGCTCGTACTGGGGTGGATGGGTAGCACTCATGGTACTGCGGGTAAAGTCCCACAATATCTTAACAAAACTACCTGGGGTTGCATCTGGAGTTCTCAGATGAATACTGGAGCTCGGCATTGTGAAAATGGTTGAGCGGGCTGTGCACAAAGTGAGGGATGCTTGGTAAGGTCACGAGGTGGCCTTTTATAAAGCATCAGGGCTGGGTTATCGAGGATGGTGTGGGGCAACTAGTTTGACGATTCTGCCCCATGGGGTCGGGGTCAATGCCACAGATACACATATCTCATAAAAGTGATGTTTTACTGTGGCACCGACGGGGTGGTTTTTGGTAGCTACGCCTGGAATTAAAAATGCAACCGTACGCCAACATACTCATGCATGGCTACTATTCAAAATAGATGCACACAAGCAGACTGAATAAATATATGGCGATACAAGGTCACATTACTACAAGACGTAGAAATACTAAGACTCGGTACTACTCGAGTGGTTTAGTCTACTGCGTTAATATCTAAATGGGCGTGCCTTGTGGACGTCGAGGCCTCTCCATGGGCTTCTCCGTCGGGGTTAGCTGGGTGGGGTTGAGGATCTGCAGGGTCGGGGTAGCGATGATGACCATCGCGGGGATTGTTGGCTATAATCCCGCTGGAGCGTGTTCCCAAAAGGCGACGAAACACTTCTGGAGACACCAAAGCATTTTGGTCAGTGGCCGGGGCAGATCTCAAGGAGTCGATCGGTTGTCCGAACAGTACAACAGGGTTGTCGGCGTCGGGCTCCTCTTCTCCCCTCGCCGGGGCCCGGCGAGCAAGTTCCCCACGAGCGGCGATCAGATCAAGGGTGATCTGGTCGAACAGTGCCTCTAGTGCACGTACATAGCGCACCAGGTGCAACAGTGCAGGGTCCGTCTCGTGGTCTCCGTTGGCAACCTGGGGTGGCCTACCATACCCGTCACGGCTGGGGTAGTAGTAGAACGAACGACAGTTGACTCTGGGCGACAGGTGCCGGAGTTGCACTACCGCCTCTCGAGCGGCCAGCTGGATGGCTTGTGGCTCAAAGGAAGTTGTCCTTCCGGTGAACCTGTAGGGGCGTTCTGGCAAAATACCCCTACCATAGATGTGCACCGTGGCCCAGAATTGACGGGTCTCACCGCCCATGGGTCCTTGGTACACAACATACTCCGGGGGTTCTTCTAATGCAAAGGCACGGCGGGTGAGGTTTGCGAGCACGGTCACAAAACCTCCAAGGTTGGTTGCTGTGGTTTCATTGTGCACAATGGGGCCAGGCATCTTGGCTGGGTTTTTGGAGGTAGAGGCTGGGCTGTGCTAGGTTGGGCTAGCGTGCCCCTTTTTATAGAAAAAGGAAGCGGAGTCTTCCTTCGCACGCTTGCGAATGAGACAATTTAGGTGTCGGTCACTGGCGCGTGATCGACATGCTAGACTGATAGGTTAGGCACCGACTGCCGAAAGGTGTCGGGGCCACTGTGTGGCTATCTAGCACGAGAAGTATGGCTGGGTTTAGGTTAAGGTTTGGTGGGTTGTCTAACCTAGGTTTATTGACCTGGCTAAGATAGGTTTAGCCAATGGTCAGCCTGGCTCTGATACCAAGGTTGTCAGGACCGGTTTTCCGGGATATAAATTTCCCAGTAAATGGCCCTTGTGCTCACCAGCCCCAGGATTACTGTTAGCTGATGAGGCACAAGCTTGATACAGAAATTCCAAGCAAAATGCCAAATATGTAGTACAAGACCATTCTGGTCAATGAGTACAACATAAGGTTTCTAGTGGTTGATGGCGGAAGCGGGTTGCGATACATCAGCGTCTATGGGACTCCATTTCCCACAGGAACAGCTGACCTGGATAACTCCTATCTTCGCGAGGCTGCTGTCTCTGCTGCCTAGGTTCCGGGGCTGTCATCGCAGCGCTCCTCTCCAAGCAAGAAATCTGGCCAAGACAATAGCCAGGGACAAGCCAGTGAGTACTTTGAATGTACTCGCAAACATTATGAACACAGGTAAAATATAACAAATGATGCACTGAAACATTCCATGATCACTTCGTTAGTCACGCAATAAAATTCATGACGCATGCAAGCAGGTTATCCTTATAAAACATGAATAAACAATCAGAGAATAAAAATAAAATGCACCGATCGGGTGTCTGAAGCGACGCCTCGAAAGGATAATAAAATAAAGCATGCCTCAGTCGGACGTCTGAGCGACGTCACATAAAGGGCTTATAAGAATAAATAATAATAAGCATGCCACAGTCGGGCGTCTGTGCGACACCACATAAAGGGCTTATAAGGAAAATAAATAATAAGCATGCCACAGTCGGGCGTCTGAGCGACACCACATAAAGGGCTTATAAGGAAAATAAATAATAAGCATGCCACAGTCGGGCGTCTGAGCGACACCACATAAAGGGCTTATATGAGAATAATCACAGGGAATATCCAGGTGGTAGAACCATCCCAGGGATACTCAATAATTCAAACAATACAAATGGTTAGTCCATAATAATAATCATAATCATCATATGTCACATGTCATGATCAATATTCTGATTTAGAAGTTTTCCTCCGAAGACCGACACTAAGACCGACACTTGACCCATCCCAGACTGTAATCCTTGACCGCGGACACGGCTATTCGAATAGATATAACCTCTGCAGAGGGTGTACTCTTTACCCACGAGTAACGGATTCCTCTAGTCCATCGGGACTAATTCCAATTACGGTCTTTTAGTTGAAAACATACCTGACCTGCACACACCAGCTTAACTTACCGGTGACTGGAATCACCCACGACACCTGTTAAGTAAAACTCTAAGTGGGGAGGCTACAACCTCGAGTAGCATGGGATCACAGAATTTATAATGCGCGCAAACTAGGGGAGCTACCCCCTCGGCCCCAACCGGAAACACCCATGCCCCCGGACCAGGTGGCATGCCTACCGGATGCAGCCGGTATCTTCCACCATGGCCTCTCTGTACGGTGTGTGCCAAGAAAGGGGTTGACAACTTACTGGACTGTACCCTACTTACGGCAGGGACACGTGGTAGTACGAAACAAGTATGGGGGTTACCGGAACAAGACTCGATCTATGGTCGACTCAGGAGGTTAAAGCATCACCTACGTGATTAGCAAAGCAAACATATTTCACACCAAAGACAGAATCACCACTCTTCATGCCTCGACATGCCCTCACTGATCTCTCTCATCACCATGAGGTACCATCTTCATGGTCATACTTTATCCATGACAAAACTTCTCCCCGAAGTCTGTCCGGACCAGCTCAGGCATACGTGGCATGAGGCAGTAACCACTTCACATGTATATAACATGATCACAGCAAATCAACTTCTCATCAAATGCATCTATGCATGTCTTGACATTATATGCAAAACTCATTATTTCATGTGACATAAACATAGCTTACTACTTCTAGCAAGCATTCAACAAAATATCATATCTGTGTTCAAGATGCTTGCCTCTTAAGTGCATACAAGTGGAGGGCACTCATGAAAGTTTTCTTCTCCCTCCATACTCCTATTTTTAAATAAATTCAAATTAATACATATACCAAAAACAGTACAGAAAAGTTGCTTATAAAAATTTTAAATAAATTTTAAAATAAACTAGATGATTTTAGAAGGAGGTAGGAAAAAGAATCAATTCATTTGGACCTATACTTAAAAAGTTATGCTCAGTCAAAGTTGGGTCAAACTTCTGTTTTAAATTAAAACAGAAAAGGAAACGGTTTTGAATGAAATGCGCTTTCAAACAGAGAAAACGTACTCGGTGGGGGGGGGGGGCGCTTTCACTTAAGCCAGCGAGGGCCGGCTCGGGGTCACTGACAGGGGGCCCCGCGGTCCCACCTGTCGGGTTTGGCTGGTCCTTCTCCCTCCTCCCTTCTTCGCCCGCACTGGACGGAGCTCCGGCGATTGCCGGCGGCGAACGGCGGCTCCATGCGGGGAACGGAGGGGCGGAAAGGGTCCGCGGGTCCACGGCGAACCTTTCGGTGGTCGAAACGGCCGAGGTGGTGCTGAGGATCGCCGGCGACGAGCTTCGCGGCGGCGACAGCTTCGGGAGAAAAGGGGAAAATGGCTACGGTGGTGCTGGAGCTTGGTTGAGTGGTTGGGAAGCTTCGTGGTGTCAAGGGGAAACCAAAGGCGGCACTGGATGGGTGGGGGAAGGCCTGGTCACGGCGAATGGTGC
Source organism: Secale cereale (assembly GCA_902687465.1). Lineage (NCBI taxonomy): Eukaryota > Viridiplantae > Streptophyta > Magnoliopsida > Poales > Poaceae > Secale > Secale cereale. Next base: position 260,273,666 of record LR738709.1, on the reverse strand, counting down.
CGGCGCATGGCGGCGGCCGTGGTTGCCGGAGATGGAGAAGATGGCTTCTTCCGGTCGAACCACTACGAGGGGAGCTAGCTACGGTGGACTAGAGGTTGTTTGGGGTCTCGGACGAGCTCGGGGGTGCCTTATATAGGCGGGCGACGTCGGTTCACGCCATGGCCGAGGATAAGATCGCCGGCGCGTCGTTTTCCGGCGATAGCAGGGCGTCAGGGTGGTCGGCACTAGGGGACGGCGTTGCGGATAAGCTCGCGCTGCCCTGAGGGTGAGGTGGCGGCCTGCGGTGGCTTGGGCGGCGCCGTCCACGGCGAGGACGCTCACGGGCACCGTCGGTGGCCACGGCTGCTAGCGGCGGCGGCTCTGCGGCGCGGCCAGGGGGCACGGCGCTAGCGTCACGGGCGGGCGGCGGCTGCGGGGCGCGGCTACTCGAGCGGGGGAAAGCCAGAGCGCGGCTGCGATGCGGCGGCTCGGGTGCGCGTGCGCGTGCAAAATGCGCGCTCTGCGTCGCGCTCTGGGCACGTGCTCAAGGTGTTCGGCAAAATGCCGACGCCTGCCAGGGAGCTCTGCTGCCTACGGGGCTCTACAGGGATGTCTTGAAGGCCAAGGCAAAGCTAAGGGACAAACTGATAATGCCAGATGAGCTAACCTCCAATGCAAAGCAAAAATCATGCCAAAAGAGTTCATGCACTCCAGCTGTTCGACAAAATGCTAGGGGCATCCAGAAGGTTTTGCTAGTGATCAAAATTTCCAGATCATATTCTCTTTAGATGATAAAGAGGGTGGCAGGGTTAGTTTGTCAAAAGCAAAAACTCCCTAGTACAAGTTTTTGAGAAAACCAAATCTGGACAGAAAATAAAGGTCATTATTGCATGTGTCAAAAATATTCCAATGGTCTCAATCTCCTGGACTTAAGAGTTTGATAGGGTGGACTACAAGCAGGAAACATCCCATGGGCAATAGGGCAAGATAAAATAGTGATGCAGTAGAAAATGCCAAACTGGACCAGAATACAAATGAGGATTGTTTGCTCAAATTTTCCAAAGAACACCAATGGGTTTTTGCATAGAAATGAATTATATACTTCTATTAACATCTCCAAATTTTGGTGGAATTTTTAGAAGAATTTATCAAAGGGTTGCAGTGCAAAAGGGACTCCAAAACTTATGAGAAACCAATTAAAAGCAATAAAGTTTCAGGGAAATATTTATAGAAATAATTCCACTGATAAAAGAAATGATCTTGAGAAGGTATACAAGTCCAACAATATTTTTGAAAAGTTTCCCCTTGGAGGAAAACTCCACAATTCAGAAGAAAAGAATGGTTCTGAAATCAAAAGCAAATCCAGAAAAGAAAAATTTAATTTCCTGGCAAAAATTTTTAATGGATAAAATAATGGTTAAATTTTTGGGGTGTTACATCAGCCGAGTTTGATGTAGGAGCTGGTTCAAGTTCTTCACCAGGAGCTCAATGAAGAGTTTGGCCGTATGCTTGTGACGTTTCGACGATCAGTAGTGGTTTCTACTAGGATTCGATCCTGACCTGTGGCTTTATGTTGTTTTGGTATCTTTCTTTTGGATCTTCACCCGTAGTCGGGTTGTGATGTTTTGAATGATGTATTGCTTATGTAATGTATTGTGTGAAGTGGCGAGTGTAAGCCAACTATCTCCTTTTGCAATTTAATCCCTCTTTTACATGAGTCGTGCAAAGATACCAAACTTGAGATCATTCTAGGATGGGCTTATACCTTTAAGTCGTGCCTCGACACGTAGGAGGTATAGTCCCATCCTGGGCATTACACCCTCAAATGGTGGAATATTCAATTTCAGTTTAGGAAGATGGTCATGTACCTTAGGTGGTGGTGCAGCCCTACCGTTGCGATGATATACATGAGGACGACCTGGTGGTGGTGGTGCTCGTGGTTGCACGTAGTTCTGATTTTGGTCAACCTTATCCTCGTAATGGTCCTCCACCTCTGCAGTAGCAGCAGGAGCTACAGAAACATCAACATCAGCACCAGAAGTTTGACTAGGCTCAAGGGGAACGCACTGTGTTCGTCCCACTTGATTTGGAAGGCGATGTTGTTGTTGTTGTAGAGGTGAGACAGCTGCAGCAGCCGGTGGTGGTGTAAAACGTGAAAGCAATTCAGCAAACTTGTTATCAAGCTTTGTTTCAAACGTCTTCTCCATGCCATCTATCTTCTCCATGGCCTCTTCAAATCTATTTAGCACGTCTTGCACCTGTCCACTCATCATTTGCTAAAACTTATCATGAAGCTCCTTGTACATCAAGTTCTCCCAATCAGTCTCGTCGGCTTGTGATCCTGGCATGGTTAGTAGCAATAGAAACACACAAGAATATGATCCTACAGACTACTAACAAGTGGTGGTGGTGGCGGGTGTCACAAATCCTTCAAGCAAATCTCAAATTCTTACCAGTTCTTACCCAGCAGCAGGCGGTGATCGGCAACCGATGTAGTCAAAACTCTCAAAGCTTGGATAGAGCGATTACCATGGAGAGTCAAACGCACGATGTATGTGGAGCTGGGAAGGCTTATAATATGGTAGCAAAAAGGGTCAGCAATAATCAATTCAGAGATGCAAATGTGAATAAACGCTCAACGACGGTGCTGTGCTGGTCCTAGGCTAGACCGTACTAGAAACGCGAGCCTAGAACACTAACAAAATCACGGCGCTGCACGTAATTAAGGGGAAAGCACACTCTGAATTTTTGTTCGCCTCCTTTTTTTTGCGCTCTTTTTTTTGCCCTCCTTTTTTTTGCCGAAAATAACTATAATGGCGAGTGTCTCAAAACAGTTCCCAAGTCAAACTAAGATGATAGGCGCAAAAATTTTTTGACGATTTTTTTCGGAATCAGGGCAGCGATGACGAAAAAGTGCGGTAAAAAACAGTATGGTGGCACGTGTCTCAAAAGACTCAGAAAATCCCAAAAATAGAATAGGGAAAAAATATTTTCACCTGTCGAAATTTTGGCCTAAAAACTGCCTGGGGGTCTCCAGACTCTTTTTTTGTTTTTTTTTGTTTCGAGACCTACTCAGGCAAGGAAACACGAAACCGAAACTAGATGGATCTCAAAAGGCCATCTAAAACGAAAAGAACTCAGATTGGTGGTGGATATGTGGTGGTAGAATATGGCAGCGGTGGTGGTATATGGCAGTAGCGATGAAGATGTTGCGGCGGTGGCGTGACAACTTATGACCAGAACTTGAAACTCTAAAAGCCTAGACGCTAAGACCAGCAACTTGACACGATGATGCAACCGCAAATTCATCTAAGCAAACACGGAAAATATTATGCAATGGCTTAGACTGGTTCGGATATGATGAACTAACCCTAATTTTTTTGGCTTTTTCATGGACTGTAGGTATGAAGAACAGAGTCGATCTAATCTACGAAAAACTGTAAAATCTCACCGAGCAACCTGGAAATATGATACCACTTGATAGATGCAAAGGTGTCCCATATTTCGATGAGATGGTGGCTATCGTTTTGGAGGAAGTCGACTTTGACGAACCGACTACGAACGTGCGAGGACGTCGTGCCTTAGAAATCGCTAAACCAACTCCGAGAGGTTATTGACCACACCGGAGCACGATCAACCTGACCACGAAGGTCTGTTTCCTGCAGGCAAACAAAGAACAAGCAAGAAACTAAGATTGCAATCTGGATATTGCGAATATAAGAGGAAAGCTTTATTGATCAAGGTAGGGTTCCGTGACGCCTTTGTCTGGTCGTTGAACACAAACGAAGTACACGAAGTTGCAGCTATGGCGAACTTTTAATCTAAACAAAACCCGAAGTCTAAACGACGCCCTAAGGGCTGTATATATGGGGGAAAGAGGGGGAATTTTGTGGCCCTTGGTGGAGGGGTCCGAAACCAACCCTAACTCTTGTTTCCCCACACACACGGACTCTAAAAACAGCCTATACTCAAGTATTTCGAATTTACATGGGCATGGCCCAATAATAAGGTGACGCAGCACCTATAATAGCCTCTGGACGAAATTTATGAAGTGGCATCTTGTATATTTCGTCCAAGGCTTCTCGCACTCATTATGGTGGCTTCAAAGTCCTGAAATCATCACTTGTAACTCCATTCTTGTTCCCCTTGCGCATGCCATCATCTCCATGCTTGATCTTGCTCCAATGTTCATCCTTCTTGTCCAAGCTAGGCCCTTCATTTGTAAGCAAGACAAATGTATCCAATTTAGGCAGCATCATATTCTCATGAACATTAGAATCATTACCAAGAAACGAAAGTACCTGGTAATTTAATTGGTGTGCGCGAGCTCTACTAATTGGTCCTGTATATGTGTCAGTTGGAGCTGTGGGTGTAACCTTGTTAGTGACGTCCTCATCACTAAGCTTGGGGGAGTACATGTTTCTCACCGACTTTACATTCATGTTCATATTTATTCTAGTTGTCGGTGCTCACACTCTTTCACTGTACCATCCATGTTTAGTTTCAATTTCTTTTTCTTAGTCTTTTTCTTGTGTGCTAGAAAAACCCAGAAAAACAAAAAATATTAGTTGTAGCTTCTAGCTAGTTTACTTTCTTTGCTTGCAGTAGTAGTTAAAAATGGAAACCCAAAAAGATTTCCCGTTCTTCTTTTGCTTGTTGGGATCTTTCCCGTGTAAATAGTTTCTTTTGTTTTCTTTGGGGGTTAAGAGTAGAAGACCATGATTGAAAATGCGTTGTGGCTCTCATATGCTTTATTGTTGATTTAACCTTGAGCCACATTACCTTGTCTTCTCTCTTGTATTAAATGTCTGCAGATTCCAGCTTAGTCCAATACACGTGCACTATTATTATTATCCACACCGTTCGGCCGTGCGAGTGAAAGGCAATAAGGATGATATATGATGAACTAATTGAGATGAGAAAAGCTGGTATGAACTCGACCTCTCTTGTTTTTGTAAATATGATAGTTCATCGTTCCTGATTCAGCTTGTTATGAATGAAACATGCTTGCAATGACAATTAGAGATCATAGCTGCTTATGCCATTCCTAATCAGCTGAGAGTTTATAATGGTCTATCTTGCGTGCCAACATGATATTAAAATGGTTGTGATGTGGTATGATGGGGTGGTATCCTCCTTTGAACGATTTAAGTAATCTGACTTGGCACATGTTCACGCATGTAGTTGAAACAAATCAACATAGTCTTCACGATATTTATGTTCATGGTGACTTATATCCTACTCATACTTGCATTCATTGTTGATTAATTTTAATGCATGTTCAAGACCGTTGTTGCTCTCTAGCTGGTCGCTTCCCAGTCTCTTTCTAGCCTTCACCTATACTAAGCGGGAATACTGCTTGTGCATCCACTTCCATAAACCCCAAAGTTATTCCATATGAGTCCACCATACCTTCCTATATGCGGTATTTACCTGCCGTTCCAATTAAATTTGCATGTGCCAAACTCTAAACCTTAAAATAAAATTCTGTTTTGTATGCTCGAACAGCTCATGTATCAACTAGGGCTGTCTATATCTTCCATGCTAGGTGGGTTATTCTCACGATGAGTGGACTCTGTTCATCATTCATGAGAAAATGGCTGGTAACCGGGATGCCCAGTCCCATGCTCAAAATCATAATAATTAAACAAAACTCCCCCAGGGCTGTTGCTGGTTTGGACGGTACCCCGTTGTTTCGGGCTAGCCGTGGAGTGTGCTTGTTGGTGGTTGGGGGAGTATAAACTTTATCATTCTGTTTGGGAACCGCCTATAATGTGCATATCATGGGAGATATCGAGATTCTTGGTTGTTATGTTGACAATGAAAGTATACCGCTCAAAATGTTATTCATCTCTATTTAAAAATCGAGCTCTGGCACCTCTACAAATCCCTGCTTCCCTCTGCGAAGGGCTTATCTATTTACTTTTATGCATAGTCATCATCCTCTTATCAAAGAGCACCAGTAGGAGAGCACTTCTATCGTTGCATGTATTACTATTAATTTGCATTGAGTATGATCTTGATTGGATCTCTTTTACCATGAATTACAATGTTTAGTCAGTCCTTGATCTTTAAAGGTGCTCTGCATTTATGTTTTGCGGTCTCAGAAAGGGCTAGCGAGATACCATCTTGTTATATCATATCATGATTATTTTGAGAAAGTGTTGTTATCCGAGGTTTATTATTATTGCTCGCTAGTTGATTATGCCATTGATGTTAGTAGTCTTGAGACCTGAAAGTTATTGTGAATGTGGTTAGTGCATGATCTTGTTGAAAACCTGAATGTTGGCTTACATATTTACAACAACAAGAGCAAACAGAGCTGGTCAAAGTTTTTCTTTATCACTTTTAGTTTATCAATGGAATTGCTTGAGGACAAGCAAAGGTTTAAGCTTGGGGGAGTTGATACGTCTCCAACGTATCTACTTTTCCAAACCCTTTTGCCCTTGTTTTGGACTCTAACTTGCATGATTTGAATGGAACTAACCCGGACTGACGCTGTTTTCAGCAGAACTGCCATGGTGTTGTTTTTGTGCAGAAATAAAAAGTTCTCGGCATTGCCTGAAAATCAACGGAGAATTATTTTGGAAAATATAAAAAATATCTGCAAGAAGATCCATACCAGGGGGCCCACACCCTGTCCACGACGGTGGGGGGGGCGCCCCCTGCCTCGTGGGCCCCCTGGTGCTCCACCGACATATCCCCAGGTCCTATATCTTCACTTTCGGGGAGAAAAAAAATCAGAGAGAAAGAATTATCGCATTTCATGAGACGGAGCCGCCGCCAAGCCCTAATCTCTCTCTAGAGGGCTGATCTGAAGTCCGTTCGGGGCTCCAGAGAGTGGAGATCGTCGCCATCGTCATCATCAACCTTCCTCCATCACCAATTCCATGATGCTCACCGCCGTGCGTGAGTAATTCCATTGTAGGCTTGCTGGACGGTGATGGGTTGGATGTGATCTATCATGTAATCGAGTTAGTTTTGTTAGGGTTTGATCCCTAGTGTCCACTATGTTCTGAGATTGATGTTGCTATGACTTTGCTATGCTTAATGCTTGTCACTAGGGCCCGAGTGCCATGATTTCAGATCTGAACCTATTATGTTTTCATGAATATATGTGTGTTCTAGATCCTATCTTGCAAGTCTATAGTCACCTACTATGTGTTATGGTCCAGAAACCCTAAAGTGACAATAATCGGGACCACTCCCAGTTAGGGATGGCAATGGGTCGGGTTTGGGGCGGGTGGAGCTCGTCCAAATCCAACCCATGACCCATTTTCCTACCTTCTATCCATCCACCAAAGTATCCATGGGCACAACTTGTGCCCATGTCCAAACCCATTGGATATCCAAATACCCATGGAGCTCCATGGGCATAGAAAAATCAGCATGAAGCCTTCCCAAATATCAAATTAAGTCATCATCGTTCATTCACAAATGACAACATAAGGTATAAGCATAAGTAGGCAGCAAGTACACTCGTCAAACATTGTCCACACACATAATGACAACTCAAATAGTTGATAGTAAAAAAACTTGTCTTCAATCGTATCTTATTTCATTAAAAAAGTAGTAGATCACACAGTGACAACTCAAATAGTCTCACAGTAGAATTCTTGTCTTAAATCTTATTACATCACAACCAAACTTTTAAGAACATATTACATCACACCGAAGTTGCATAAATAAAGTACGTAACATAGTAGACTCGGGATGATTGGGGATTTGGGTGTTGTCTAGATTAGGTTTAATATAATTAGGTTAGTGCACTTGTGGGGGATTAAGGAATATGGGCCGCACCACTTGGGGTTGGACGTATGGTTAGTCCAGTGTGACTGACATATGGCCCCACCTGTCATACGGGTATCCATTTGGATATCCATGGGGCAGAAATTATATCCGTGCCTAGCCCGGCTGTTCGCGGGTATCCAAATCCACGGATCCATGGGCAAAAATGCGCTCCATACCCTTGCCCCACCGGGTCGGGTATCCATGGATAAAATTGCCATCCCTACTCCCGGTGATGACCATAGTTTGAGGAGTTCATGTATTCACTATGTGTTAATGCTTTGGTCTGGTACTCTATTAAAAGGAGGCCTTAATATCCCTTAGTTTCCAATAGGACCCCGCTGCCACGGGAGGGTAGGACAAAAGATGTCATGCAAGTTCTTTTCCATAAGCATGTATGACTATATTCGGAATACATGCCTACATTGCATTGATGAACTGGAGCTAGTTCTGTGTCACCCTAGGTTATAACTTCTACATGATGAATTGCATCCGACATAATTTCCCATCACCGATCTAATGCCTACGAGCTTTTCCTATATTGCTTGTCGCTCATTTACTTTTCTGTTGCTACTATTATAAAAACTACAAAAACACTATCGTTACTTTTATTGCTGCTACCGCCACTATCATATTACTTTGCTACTAAACTATCTTGCTGCAGATACTAAGTTTCCAGGTGTGATTGAATTGACAACTCAGCTGCTAATACTTAAGAGTATTCTTTGGCTCCCCTTGTGTCGAATCAACAAATTTGGGTTGAATACTTTACCCTCGAAAACTGTTGCGATCCCCAACACTTGTGGGTTATCACATGACGTAGAGGGATAAACTCAAGTAATATGATATAAACCCCATCTTTTTATCCTCGATGGCAACAATACAATACGTGCCTTGCTACCCCTGCTGTCACTAGGAAAGGACACAGCAAGATTGAACCCAAAGCTAAGCACTTCTCCCATTGCAAGAACTACCATTCTAGTAGGCCACACTAAACTAATAATTCGAAGAGACTTGCAAAGATATTTAAATCATGCATAAAAGATTTCAGAGAAGAATCAAATATTGTTCATAGATAATATTGATCATAAACCCACATTTATTTGCATCTCGACAAACACACCGCAAAAAGAATTACATCGAATAGATCTTCAAGAAGATCGAGGAGAACTTTGTATTGAGATCCAAAGAGAGAAAAGAAGCCATCTAGCTAATAACTATGGACCCAAGGGTCTGTGGTAAACTACTCACAACTCATCGGAGAGGCAATGGTGTTGATGTAGAAGCCCTCCGTGATTGATGCCCCCTTCGGTGGAGCTCCAGAACAGGCCCCAAGATGGGATCTCACTGGTACAGAAGGTTGCGGCGGTAGAATTAGGGTTTTGTGGTGCTGCTCAATGTTTTCAGGGTACGTAGGTATATATAGGAGGAAGAGGCACGTCAGGGGAGCCACGAGGGCCCACGAGGGTGGGGGTGGACCCCTAGCCCTCCTGGCTACTTCGTTCGCTTCCTGGCGTGTACTCCAAGTCTTATGTGTTGCAATTGTTCCAAAAATAACTCTCCTGAATGTTTCATTTCGTTTGGACTCCGTTTGATATTCCTTTTCTGCGAAACACTGAAATAGTCAAAAAATAGCAATTTGCACTGGGCCTTGGGTTAGTAGGTTAGTCCAAAAATAATATAAAAGTGTATAATAAAGCCCATTAAACATCCAAAACAGATAATATAATAGCATGCAACAATAAAAAATTATAGATATGTTGGAGACATATCAAGCATCCCCAAGCTTAATTCCTGCTCGTCCTCGAGTAGGTAAAAGATAAAAACAAATTTTTTGATGTGGAATGCTACCCAGCATAATTCTCAATGTATTTTCTTTATTGTGGCACAAATGTTCAGATCCGAAAGATTCAAGACAAAAGTTTAATATTGACATAAGAATAACAATACTTCAAGCATATTAACAAAGCAATTATGTCTTCTCAAAATAGCATGGCCAAAGAAAGTTATCCCTACAAAATCATATAGTCTGGCTATGCTCTATCTTCATCACACAAAATATTTAAATCATGCACAACCCCGGTTTCAGCCAAGCAATTGTTTCACACCTCATTTTTTCAAACTTTTCAACTTTCACGCAATACATGAGCGTGAGCCATGGATATAGCACTATAGGTGGAATGGAGTGGTGGTTGTGGAGAAGACAAAAGATGAAGATAGTCTCACATCGACTAGGCGTATCAATGGGCTATGGATATGCCCATCAATAGAGATCAATGTGAGTGAGTAGGGATTGCCATGCAACGGATGCACTAGAGTTATAAGCGTATGAAAGCTCAACAAAAGAAACTAAGTGGGTGTGCATCCAACTCGCTTGCTCACGAAGACCTAGGGCATTTTGAGGAAGCCCATCATTGGAATATACCAGCCAAGTTCTATAATTAAAATTCCCACTAGTATATGAAAGTGACAAAACAAGAGACTCTCTGTCATGAAGATCATGGTGCTACTTTGAAGCACAAGTGTGGAAAAAGGATAGTAGCATTGTCCCTTCTCTCTTTTTTTCTCTTTTTTTCTTCTTCTTTTTTTCCTTTTTTTTCTTTGGGCCTTTTCTCTCTTTTTTATGACCTTTTTTTTCTTTCTTTTTCTTTTTTTTGTCCGGAGTCTGATCCCGACTTGTGGGGGAATCATAGTCTCCATCATCCTTTCCTCACTGGGACAATGCTTTAGAAATGAAGATTATCACACTTTTATTTACTTACAACTCAAAGCTAGAACAAAATGTGACTCTATGTGAATGCCTCCGGCGGTGTACCGGGATGTGCAATAAATCAAGAGTGACATGTATGAAAAATTATGCATGGTGGCTTAGCCACAAATACGATGGCAACTACATGATCATGCATAGCAATATGACAATGATGAAGCGTGTCATAATAAATGGAACGGTGGAAGGTTGCATGGCAATATATCTTGGAACGGCTATGGAAATGCCATAATTGGTAGGTATGGTGGCTTTTTTGAGGAAGGTATATGGTGGGTGTATGGTACCGGCGAAAGTTGTGCGATACAAGAGAGGCTAGCAATGGTGGAAGGGTGAGAGTGCATATAATCCATGGACTTAACATTAGTCATAAAGAACTCATATACTTATTGCAAAAATCTACGAGTTATCAAAACAAAGTATTCAACGCATGCTCCTAGGGGAAGGGTTGGTAGGAGTTAACCATCGCGCGATCCCGACCTCCACACAAAGGATGACAATCAATATAAATAAATCATGCTCCAACTTCATCACATAACGGTTCACCATACGTGCATGCTACGGGAATCACAAACTTTAACACAAGTGTTTCTCAAATTCACAATTACTCCACTAGCATGACTCTAATATCACCACCCTCATATCTCAAAAGAATCATCAAGTATCAAACTTCTCATAATATTCAATGCACTTTATATGAAAGTTTTAATTATACCCATCTTGTATGTCTATCATATTAGGACTAAATTTATAACCAAAGCAAATTACCATGCTGTTCTAAAGGACTCTCAAAATAATATAAGTGAATCATGAGAGATCAATAATTTCTACAAAATAAAACCACCACCGTGCTCTAAAAGATATAAGTGAAACACTGGAGCAAAACTATCTAGCTCAAAAGATATAAGTGAAGCACATGGAGTATTCTAATAAATTCTGATTCATGTGTACCTCTCTCAAAAGGTTTGTCCAGTAAGGATGATTGTGGTAAACTAAAAAGCAAAGACTCAAGTCATACATGACGCTCCAAGCAAAACACATATCATGTGGTGAATAAAAATAAAGTCTCAAGTAAAATTACCGATAGATGAAGATGAAAGAGGGGATGCCTTCCCGGGGCATCCCCAAGATTAGGCTTTTGGTTGTCCTTGAATTTTACCTTGGGGTAACTTGGGCATCCCCAAACTTAGGCTCTTGCCACTATTTGTTCCATAGTCCATCAAGTCTTCACAATACAAAACTTAACAGAAAATCTCGTGAGCTCCGTTAGTATAAGAAAACAAACCACCACACAAAGGTACTGCAATGAACTCATTCTTTATTTATATTGGTGTTAAACCTACTGTATTCCAACTTCTCTATGATTCATACCCCCGATACTACTCATAGATTCATCAAAATAAGCAAACAACACACGAAAAACAGAATCTGTCAAAAACAGAACAATCTGTAGCAATCTGTAACTTTCGAATACTTCTGTAACTCTAAAAAAATTCTGAAATAAATTGGTGGACGTGAGGAATTTGTATATCAATCATCTGCAAAAAGAATCAACTTGAAAGCACTCTCCAGTAAAAAATGATAGCTAATCTCGTGAGCGCTAAAGTTTATGTTTTTACAACATGATCACAAAGGCTTTACCCAAGTCTTCCCAAAGGTTCTACTTGGCACAAACACTAACTAAAACACAAAACCACATCTAACCAGAAGCTAGATGAATTATTTTTTGCTAAACATAAGTAAAAACAAAAGAAAATAAAATTGGGTTGCCTCCAAACAAGCGCTATGGTTTAACGCCCCTAGCTAGGCATGATACAAGAATAGGTCTAGGTATTGCCATAATGATAAGGTAGGTCGCGAAAACTCATCTCATATTCCCTACGTTCAGCAGCAAGTTTTCTTTGGGGCAAACAAAAGTAATCAAAAGGGCTAAATTTAATAGGACAAAAGTCCCCAAAATCAAGCTAGGGAGGTATGGGTTCCTCCTTTGGCCCCTTCTATTGCACAATCAATTCATCATTATAAGTATTCTTTTGACAGAAGGTCATGAGCCTTTGTTCAAGAGAAAATCCTAACCCATTGTTTTGAATAGCAAAATCATCATTCAGTTCAGAGATTCTATCAACTAGAACATCGGTAGGAACCCTTTTTCTAAGGTTTTCATTATAAGCAACATGATCTAGTGATTGCAAACGCATTATATCCTCTTGATTAAATAGGATAGCTTCTATGGGAGGACGACCATCGTCTACCCTATATTGCGTAAAAATTTCTTTGGCCTCTTTCATTATGAATCTGAACTCATGAGCCAAAAAGATAGTTGCTGCTCGCTTAACAGAAGAATGCTCAATATTGGAAAATTCTAGAAAAATTCTCTGAATGCAAGGATGCATATGGATAAATTGCCTTTCAAGTGCAACTACAAGCATAGATATGGCATCCGCAAGACTACTGGTTCTGTGAAGAATAGATCCACCCATAGTGGGTAAAGCACCGGCACAAGTAAAGAAGTCTTGAAGAACTCCTTTTCCAATAATATTACCACTACCAATCCGGAACTTCTTAGTATGTAAAGTGTTAGTTTCATCATGAGGATAAACAAAAGCATCAAAGTTTCCCTCAGCGTTACTACCCTTTTCAATGACATCCTCCCCCATCTCAGACATGATAGCAACAAACCGCACTAAGGACGAACACACAAGAGGCAAGTGAAAAGAGGCAAACGAAAAAAGGGCGAACAAAATGACAAAGGTGAAGTGGGGGAAAGGAAAACGAGAGGCAAATGGCAAATAATGTAATGCGAGGGATAAGAGTTTGTGATGGGTGCTTGGTATATGACTTTTGCATAGTTCTACCCGGCAACGGTTCCAGAAATTCTTCTTGCTACTTCTCGAGCTTGTGTTGTTTTCCCTCGAAGAGGAAAGGGTGACGCAGCACAATAGCGTAAGTATTTTCCTCAGTTTTTGAGAACCAAGGTATCAATCCAGTAGGAGACCACACGCGAGTCCCTCGTACCTACACAAACAAATGAGAACCTTGCAACCAACGTGATAAAGGGGTTGTCAATCCCTTCACGACCACTTACAAAAGTGAGATCTGATAGAGATGATAAGATAATATTTTTGATATGCAGATTGAAAGTAAAGATTGCAAAACAAAAGTAAAGTAAAGCTAAATAGTTGATGGAAGATTAATGTGACGAAGATAAACCCGGGGGCCATAGGTTTCACTAGTGGCTTCTCTCATGATAGCAGATTTCTACGGTGGGTGAACGAATTACTGTCGAGCAATTAATAGAAAAGTGCATAGTTATGAGAATATCTAGGCATGATCATTGTATATAGGCATCACGTCCGTGATAAGTAGACCGAAACGATTCTGCATCTACTACTATTACTCCACACATCAACCGCTATCCAGCATGCATCTAGAGTATTAAGTTCGTAAGAACAGAGTAACGCCTTAAGCAAGATGACATGATGTAGAGGGATAAACTCAAGAAATATGATATAAACCCCATCTTTTTATCCTCGATGGCAACAATACAATACGTGCCTTGCTGCCCCTGCTATCATTGGGAAAGGACACTGCAAGATTGAACCCAAAGCTAAGCACTTCTCCCATTGCAAGACTTGCAAAGATATTTAAATCACGCATAAAAGATTTCAGAGAAGAATCAAATATTGTTCATCGATAATCTTGATCATAAACCCACAATTCATCGGATCTCGACAAACACACCGCAAAAAGAATTACATCGAACAGATCTCCAAGAAGATCGAGGAGAACTTTGTATCGATATCCAAAGAGAGAAAAGAAGCCATCTAGCTAATAACTATGGACCCAAAGGTGTGTGGTAAACTACTAACAACTCATCGAAGAGGCTATGGTGTTGATGTAGAAGCCCTCCGTGATCGATGCCCCCTCCGACGGAGCTTCAGAACAGGCCCCAAGATGGGATCTCACGGGTCCAGAAGGTTTCGGCGGTGGAATTAGGGTTTCCTGGTCCTCCTCGATGTTTTCAGGGTACGTAGGTATATATAGGAGGAAGAGGCACGTCAGGGGAGCCATGAGGGTGGGGGCGCGCCTACCCCCCTGGGCACGCCCCCTGCCCTCGTGGCCGCCTCGTTCGCTTCCTGGCGTGTACTCCAAGTCTTCTGTGTTGCTATTATTCCAAAAATAACTCTCCCGAAGGTTTCATTCCGTTTGGACTCCGTTTGATACTCCTTTTCTGGGAAACACTGAAATAGAAAAAAAAACAGCAATTTGCACTCGGCCTTGGGTTAGTAGGTTAGCCCCAAAATAATATAGAAGTGTATAATAAAGCCCATTAAACATCCAAAACAGATAATATAATAGCATGGAACAATAAAAAATTATAGATACGTTGGAGACGTCTCACAATCCATTCTTCATGATATGCCTTGTGGTGTGTGCAACAAGCGTGCAAAGTGACATACTCGTTGTTTGCTGTTTTCTGAGACTTGTTGAAAACTGCTAAGTTTGAAACTGTTATATTGGGATGCCATGTTTGCTTGATGCTACAATCATATCCATGCACATTTGAAGATGTCCAATGATCATGTCTTAAAGTCCATGTTATCCTCTATCCATCCACATATAAGGGGGGCTAGTGCCGATGGTGTTGGTCCCAAACGAGCAGACTATTGGGCCGCCTCGGCGAAACTCAAGGTATCTAGCATACCTGTGGGCTGACCTATCCGGACGTGGCCTGAGACGAGATACGCGTGGCTACTATCTGGATGTCAGCACGCCGGGAGGTCTTGCTGGACTTGTTTTACCATTGTCGAAATATCTTGTGCACCGGGATTCCGAGTCTGATCGGGTTGTCCCTAAGATAAGAGGTTTTACCTCTGCTGATCGTGAGTGCTTGTGATGGGCTAAGTTGGGACACCTCTGCAGGGTTATGATCTTTCAAAAGCCGTGCCCGCTGTTATGTGGCAGATTGGAATTTGTTAATGTCCGGTTGTAGAAAACTTGACAGAGGATCCAAAATAAAATACACCAACCACGTGAGTAACTATGACCATCTCTTTTCAATTCGAGAAGAGAACACGGTGGGGTTATGTTTGACTCGTAGGTAGTTCATGATCACTTAGCGATCGTTACTAGTTTGCGACCGTTTGCGTAGATGCTCATCTTATTCTTGTACTCGTAAGTTAGCCACCATATAACGCTTAGCCGCTGCTACAACCTCACCACTTAACCTTTCCATACCCTTTGAGCTTAGCTAGTCTTGATACCCATGGTTATGGGATTGCTGAGTCCTCGTGGCTCATAGATACCGCAAGAACAGTTGCCGGTACAGGTTTCCGATGACTTGACGTGAGAGCGATGTTTACTTGTGTTGGAGTTCTTTCTTCTTCTTCTTCGTTAGTCTTGGGATAGGTTCCGGGTCGGCAGCCTGGGATTGCAGGATGGATGTCATTGTGCTTTTCATGTTTTTCATCCGTAATCAGATGTCTTGTGAATGATGTTGTTGTATTCATGTGACAATTGTATGACTTGTATGTATCCCCATCTATTTATGTAATGGTACGATGTAATTATATCCATCTTGCTAAGCGCCAGAAATGCATTTGTGCTCCAATCACAAGTTCATCATGTGATCGGGATATAATCGCATCTTTGGCGTGACAACTTGGTATCAGAGCTTCGACCGACCATAGGAGCCCCCTTGATTGATCGTAGTTTGGCCGTTGTCGAGTCTAGAAAAAAAAAACTATTTTTGTAGTTTAGTTATATCGGAGAGTAGGAATTCTTTTTACTCCTCCGTCCCTTCGTCGCTCTGGTGAGGAATCTTGACGTAGGTGTTTTGAAATACTCCTCTTCCCCTTCAATTTTTTTTTGGATCACACAGTTAGTTTTCTGATCGTTGCGATGTCACCTCTTTTCATCCGATGCATTTCTCGTCAAGTTGATTCGATCCTCTTCATCTTTGCAAGTTCAATCCTCAGTTCTTTCCAACCTGCGTCGTTTTCCCCATTCGAAGTGGTCTTTCTTTTTTCCCACCCGCCCACCCTTTTTCTTCTCGAAGCCGGAGTCCTTAATCGAGTATCCATTATACTCGTGCGAAGCCTTTGCTTTCTTTCTTCAATTATTTCAACTGGTGAATTCTCGTCTAGTTCATCATTCTTCATCTCTTTTCTTTTCCGATGGATTCAATTCAAGTTTTCGGCGTCCTTCATATTATTTTCCCTTTGTTCAAATGTTTTCCCTTACTCGTTCGCCTCTCGCTATTTAATTGTTTCGGAGTTCTGAAGACATCTCAGCAGATTCGTCTATGTTCCAATTAATTCGAGGTTGTTACCTCATTCGAGTCATTCAATCATTCTGGTGCATCATCTCCTTTTCAATCCTTTCCAACAGAGTTTTCTTTTCAGTGGGCTCATAACCCACAGGTCTTTTCCCAGGATCTTACCTGACTTTTCTAATTTCCCACAGTATTCCCAAATCCTATTCAAGTGTGACATAAGTATGGATTCCATCAGTCATATGCCTTCTCCAAGATTGTTTTAAAATTCTTATCAACGTTGGTTCAACCTTTCCTATTTTCATTCGTCCGGAGTATCTCAATATTTTGGTGGTGTTTCTCGTCGTCATTCTCAACATTTGAAAACTGAAGAAGAGTTTTTCCCTCTAATTTTGTCCGTTCTTTTGAAGATTCATGATGCTGATGCTATCCTCTTACTTTGTTCCGATCGTGTCAAATTCTTTTCCTCAACCATCCGAAGCATGTCATGAATTCTTTCCATTTGAGATCCTCCAAAGGTCATCATTTCAGAAGATTTCTTCATTCTCAGTTTTCAACTTCGTCCTCCAACTATTCTAAATTGATGTCTCTTCATTCGTCTCTATATTCTTCCAGTGCTTCGTTCTAATGTTCTTTAGTCAGTTCGCGTTCTCTTCGTTCTCTTGTATCTAAATTCCCTCAAATTCTCTATTCAGTTTTGTAATTATTCATGGTAGCTGTCCTCTTTCATCGCCCGGTTTCAATTCTTACGGTGGTTTGTTCAAGATTTCCTTTTCCTTGGTATCATATAAATTAATTCGTTATTTCCAATCCTATCGGTGAGTCATGAAGACTTTCTCAAGTTTTGTGTTATATCCCTCTTTAATCAATTTAAACATGAATAAGTGGTATGCAAATCCATTGCTTCTCATCAATTTAATTGGTGGAGGATAAGCATAACATAATTCTTATTAGTTTTCATCAAGTTGATTTAATCCCTTCCTTCAGAGTTTGTTCATGATGAATAAATTCTAATCCCAAGTCCTTTCATCCTTTCTTCTCCGGAGTTCAAGTTTTTCTCGGCTAGCTTGTCGGAACACCCGTCTAAATCATCGCAAGGCATTAATCTTATTCTTTACATCATTCATTTACATCTCATCATCCTTTGTTACCGGAGTTCTTCATGATGGCTCATTATGAGTTAATTCATTCTTCAAGTGTTCATCAATAATTCTTGTGGAGCAGCTCAAGTATTCTTCTTCTCGCGTCCCGAAGTGCAAATAATTCTCCCTATTCTTTTGAAACGGAGTTTTTCTTTTCTTCATCGCAGTTATTCAATCTTGGTAGTGGCAAAAATTATTCTCAAGTTTGAGATGGTTACATAAGCCCACGCAAAACAAATATTTTGTTGTTGATTCTTCAACAACTCCGTTCAAGCCTTTCTCTTGAAGATGCTCTTTCAAAATCATTCGTTGTGGAAGTTGTCATCTTCTTCTCCGTTCTTTTCATTCCTCTCTTTCAATTCTTCTGGAGGTATTGTATTGTTCCTCTCTTCAAGTATCATTCCATCTTATCATGTTCTATTCATTCCATTTTCAGCCGGAGTGTTGCCCAAATTCCTTCGTTCGAATTCCTTTTCTATCTCTTTTTAGCCGAAGTGGTTTTGATTTCATCCTTGTGCCTTGTTTCCTTACTTTACCGAAGCTTCTCAATCTCATTCATCTCCGTTGCATTCTTCCTTTCAAGTGGCTCAACCTCTCAAGGTTCTTTGGTTTCACCTTCTTTCTTTTTCACTTCCGTCTGATTCCTAAGATCTCGCGATGAGATCTCTTGTTAGTAGGGGAGTGTTGTGACACCCCGAGACTGATGCGCCAGGTGTATTCCAGTTATTCGTTGTCGTTGCCATGTCATCTGCTTGTGTGTTGCACTTTGCCATGTCATCATGTGCCTTGCATCTGCATAGTTTTCAAAACTTGCATCCGTCCGTAGTTGTCGGTTCTCTCCGTTGTCCGTTCTGAGCCCAGACATAGTCGCATGCGCCCGCGGCACCTCCGAAACCTTATTTTATAAGTGGCCAGAAAATGTTCTCATAATGAGTTGAAACTTGGCTTGAGGTCTTGTTATAGTGTAGGTAGACCACCTGTCAAATTTCTTCGCATTCCGAGCTCGTTTGATAGTCCAATCGATAAACTTATAGCGGCAATATCGCCGGACAAAACGTGGGACGTTTTTGGTCTCCGAAAACCCCACCGGGCCTCTCTCTCTCTCTCTCTCTTCTCTCCCCGTAGCCCACCTCCTCTACACAACCCAGCTACGTACCCTTTCCACTCCGAACCTTCCGATCGAGATCGAACGGCTCGAAACGGAGTAAAAATCCCTAAACCTAGACCCCCTACCCTATTTAAACACCTTCCCAAGCCATTTTTGGGCAGCCTAGCCCTCCACCTACCTCTAGCCTCCCCCTTCCTCAAAATCCGCACCGACCAGTCCCACCGCCGCTACTTGTCGCAGCTGGAACGGCCCGCGCCGCCACCTAGCGCCCCTGGCCAATCCCCAGTCGCCACATGGCAAAACCACATCGCCCCGCCGCCATCCAACGCCTCCTCCATCGTGAGGGTCCGCCGTGACCTAGATCCGGCCCGCCCGGGCCCCGATCTGGGCCCGAGCCGGCCCATTGCCAACCGCCGCTCGCCCGCGCACTAGAGCCCGACTCCTCGCAGCTCCCGAGCTCCATGCCGCCCGACCTTCCTCGCTCACCGCCGCCGAGCGCCTCGCGCACCACCTCCGGCCACCAAACCCTGCCGCCTGCCTCCTCCTTGCTCACCGCCGCCAGCGCCTGTCCGCTGGCCGCTAGCGCCGTGCGGCTCGCCCTCGAGCGCCGCCCGCTCATGCCTCCATGCCGCCGGCCCACGCTCCAGCTCCGACGACCGCGCCGCCGGCGCCCCTGCTCCTCTTCAGCCCCGCAGGTCAGCGGATCCGATGCCCTCGCGACAGATCCGCCCGTCCCTGCCCGTGCCGCCGCCTCTCGTCCTCTCCACCTCCGGTGGCACGAGCCGCCACCGCCCCATCCTCGATCTAGCCGGATCGGGAGGGGCGCGACGCCTCCGTCGCCCCACGTGGGCCGAAGCCCCTGCAGTCCAGCTGCCGGCCGCCTCCTCTCCGCGTTCAGCCCAAGGCCCACTGGGTGAGCCACCCTCTATCTCCATCCCTGTGCGCCGTTTAGCTATCCGTCGCTCTGTTTTTTTCCTTCTTCTGAATTTTCACTAAGTCCCTGTTCTCATTTATCATGTATGCATATTGTATAGGTCATAACTCTGTGCATGTGTGTCCAAATTGTGTGTATGATAGGTCAAAATGTTCGTCTCTGAATGCTCTACATGATGGTGTGGGTTGCATGCATGATAGGATGCATTTTGCCATGTTAATCTCGGTTGCAAAGTGCTAAGTGGCTGTTAAGTGCTGAAAACTAGTAAAACTTGCTGATTTGTCTTTTTGATATCTTTTTGTGTGATTTTTGTTTGAGCATCATGTCAACATGTTTTCGGAGCACAATCATGTCATCTTTGCAGCGGTGCAATCCACTTTTCATGATATACCTTGTGGTGAGTGCAACAAGCTTGCAAAGTGACATACTCGTTGTTTGCTGTTTTCTGAGACTTATTGAAAACTGCTAAGTCTGAAACTGTTATATTGGGATGCCATGTTTGCTTGATGCTACAGTCATATCCATGCACATTTGAAGATGTCCAATGATCATGTATTGAAGTCCATGTTATGCTCTATCCATCCATGCCCTTGTTTGCAATTATAAGTTGCCGCAACATGTCTCTTTCTTGCTGTGAAGTTGTCATTATGATAAATCTGTCAGCCTGTCAACGACATGTTTACATCTTATGGAGTTGTGCCAATGGAGTTATTTGGTGTGTGTGTGATGCCTATTAAATGTTCATGACCTTTCCATGCTTATTAGGATTGCTACGCTTGCTGTTATGTGTCTCCGAAATCAGCATCAGGATGTTGTTGTTTGCATTCCCAGATTTTCACGAAGTCTGAGAATCTGCTATATCATGTTTGCATCTTGTCTTGATGAATGCCATGAACCTGTTGCTCCCATGTATATGCCATGTTGTGTTCCTTGAGCTCCATGTTATGATCTAGCATGCCATGCTTTTGCTTGCCATGTTCTTGTGCTGGAGCTTAATTATTTCCTGCCTCCAACATGTCAACATATTAACTCTGCTCATGTATATGCTCTGTTTTTCACTAAGTCATAATCTGTGATGTAAAGTTTTCTTGTTGCCTTGATCATGTTGGATTATTCTTGATGTATATGGACCTGATACTTGATGATTGGAATTATGTGATTTGTACTTTGAGTTCATGCATGCTTGTGCCTATCTTGTACTTCTAGCATGTTGTTTTGATGCTTGTAAGATGCCTAGTTGCTGTTGTGGACAACTTGTCTTTTAATCTTGTTTCGTGTGTATGTGTTGAACCGTGGCTCCGTTTGGAGCATGCTCTGTATGAAACTTGCTTGATTTTGCATGTAGATGCATCATGGCATGTTGCATCCATGTTTTGAGAGTGTTTGTATGATGTTTGAATTGTTTTGCTCATATCTTCTAGGCCGTAGCTCCGAATTAAATGAACTTTATATGTAACTTGACTAGATTTTCGTGTAGATCATCATGGTGCATGTTAACTTGCTGTTTAACAACTTGAACTTAAGGTTTGTTCAGATCTGGGCCAATTTCGAAATTTGCGTATGAGGACTTAACGGAATTGTTATATGTTGTTTCCGGCCTCATTTAAACTTGCCTTGTTGTGTGGGTCTTCTATGCATCATCTCTTGCCATGAATAGCATCATGTAG
Source organism: Secale cereale (assembly GCA_902687465.1). NCBI lineage: Eukaryota > Viridiplantae > Streptophyta > Magnoliopsida > Poales > Poaceae > Secale > Secale cereale. The sequence continues at coordinate 260,252,010 of LR738709.1, read as the reverse complement.
CCTTGTCATGCATCATACTTGGTTGATCATCATGTGTTGTTTATGTGTTTTGTGTTTACCATGTTGTTTACTTCTTCTTTTTAGTTCCTGTCTCGTTGCGATTGTGAGGATTCGTTCGACTACACTCGGTCCATTTTCGTGGCTTCGTCTTCTTCATGGACTCGTTCTTCTTCCTAGCGGGATCTCAGGCAAGATGACCGTCACCTTGGATCTCATTACTATCATTGCTATGCTACTTGTCTCGATGCTATCGCTATAAGTCGCGCTACCTACCTATTTGTTCGTCAGCCTCTCATTGTTGCCATGAAACCTCTAACCTTTGACACCATCCTAGCAAACTGTTGTTTGGCTATGTTACCGCTTGCTCAGCCCCTCTTATAGCGTTGTTAGTTGTAGGTGAAGATGAATATTTCTCCATGTTGAAATATCACAATATCTATTACTATAATTAATGCACATATATACTAGGCAATGGGTGGAAGGCTTGGCCTTTTGCTCAGTGTTTTGTTCCACTAATGCCGCCTTAAGAACCGATAAACCGGTGTTATGTTCCTTGAGGTTGCGTTCCTAACACGGTTGGGGGTTATGGGACCCCCTTGACAATTAGCTTTGAATAAAACTCCTCCAGCAAGGCCCAACATTGGTTTTAATTTGCAACATAATAAAACTATTAATTAATTAATTAATTTGCATAGGGGGTCATGTCCCCAAGGATTCTTTTCCACATACAGGGGCCCCCGTGCCGATGGTGTTGGTCCCAAACGGGCAGACTGTGGGGCCGCCTTAGGGAAACTCGAGGTATCTAGCATACCTGTAGGCTGACCTATCCGGACGTGGCCTGAGACGAGATACGCGCGGCTACTATCAGGGTGTCAGCACGTCGGGAGGTCTTGCCGGACTTGTTTTACCATTGTCAAAATGTCTTGTGCACCGGGATTCCGAGTTTGATAGGGTTGTCCCTAAGATAAGAGGTTTTACCTTCGCTGATCGTGAGAGCTTCTGATGGGCTAAGTTGGGACACCCCTGCAGGGTTATGATCTTTCGAAAGCCGTGCTCGCGGTTATGTGGCAGATTGGAATTTGTTAATGTCTGGTTGTAGAAAACTTGACAGAGGATCTGAAATAAAATACACCAACCGCGTGAGTAACCGTGACCGTCTCTTTTTAATTCGAGAAGAGAACATGGTGGGGTTATGTTTGACTCGTAGGTAGTTCAGGATCACTTAGCGATCGTTACTAGTTTGCGACCGTGTGCGTAGATGCTCGTCTTATTCTTGTACTCGTAAGTTAGCCACCATATAATGCTTAGCCGCTGCTGCAACCTCACCACTTAACCTTTCCATACCCTTTGAGCTTTGCTAGTCTTGATACCCATGGTTATGGGATTGCTGAGTCCTCGTGGCTCACAGATACTACAACAATAGTTGCAGGTACTGGTTTTCGATGACTTGACGTGAGAGCGATGTTTACTTGTGTTAGAGTTCTTTCTTCTTCTTCTTCTTCTTCGTCAGTCTTGGGATAGGTTCCGGGTCGGCAGTCTGGGATAGCATGATGGATGTCGTTGTGCTTCTCATGTTTTTCATCCGTAGTCGGATGTCTTGTGAATGATGTTGTTGTATTCATGTGACAATTGTATGACTTGTATGTATCCCCATCTATTTATGTAATGGTACGATGTAATGATATCCATCTTGCTAAGCGCCGGAAATGCGTTTGTGTCCAAATCACGAGTTCATCACGTGATCGGGATAGAATCGCATCTTGGGCATGACAATATACTACTGCTGATGCTTGTCAAATGAATGAACGAACCTTCCTTCCTTACTTAATTTGACAAATGAATCAACCTTCCTCTAGATCAAGCAGAGAATGAATGAATGAATTTGCAACTTCACCGCTACAATGAATGGAAAACATCTCTGAGGTTTATTTTTGTCAATGAATATTCATACAAATGAATCAGATTGTCATTTGGTTTCTTATTACTCATGCCCATCGGAGTGACTATTGCTTTGATGCAGCAGAGTTCGCAATGGAACGGACACTTGCTTCCTGAGTTGGGTGACCACCTCTGCCACGTGACGGCGGTGGATGACGACATCGCCTACAAAACTCCAATGTTGAGCTCCTCTCCCTGCTCACTCTGGGACGTGCCCGTCAAGACAAGGTTATGTCATGCTAGGGTTGTTCACTTTCCATGTACTACTACAAGAATTCATGTCGTCCTTTGTTTCTTTTCCCCATGCTGGACATGTTTTTATGGTTTATTACGTGCTCGATTGATGATCTGCTATTCATTTGATCCGTACTTCAGTTAGTGTTCTAAGTGCGTAACTAACTGCGCCTCACACGGCGACTGCTCTTCTCTAGCTTGAACGAGAGCCTCGGCGTCTGGGTAAGAGAAGAGGAGCGAGCAGAGCAGATGGTTCAGCCGGCATACCCAGGTTCATCTCTCCCCTTCTCTGCCCCTGTGTCTCTTATTTATTTGGTTTGGCCGCTTCTACCTTTTTGTGCATTTAGGCAGTTCATGCAAACATATGCATCTTTCTTCATAAGTAATTTAATCAAGACATTTGTTATATATTTTATTTACACGCTTCTTATGGGTTCCTACATCATAAGAAGGCTGTCTTTTATCGTGTAGAAGTTACAACTCTTGAGATACACCTGCTCACATAGAGCTATTCAGATTACTTGAACTAATTATTTGTATACATCAAATTCCTGGGCATATTGTAAACTAAAGCTTAAATTTTCTGCCAGGATTATTACACTTCTCATGGTGAGAATGCAACATTTAATTGCGAAGGCATACTATCACACAATGACCGCCTTACGGCAACTGGGCGGTAACTCTAATGGAATCTCAAGTGTCAGTGTTAGTAGTGCCATCATCTAGATTTTATTGCGACATGATGCAATGTAATAAGGAATTTGGTGTTTGAGAAGGATCACCAGAAGTTGGTATGCTAATATCTCAATTGGCAAGATAAAAGGACCACTACTTACCTTACAGTCATTTTAATATTATAGGAGTGCAAGTGTGTACTAAGTAGAAAAGTTGGTTGAATTTAGCACCCCTGCATTTACACGACTAGGTGTTATTTAGTTTTTGTTTCCTTTGACGCTCTAAGTACAAATTGGAGCTTGTTGGGCACAAAATGTTTCCAAGATTAGTTTAGAATCGGAATTATTGTCATGTTGTCTAGATATTGCTCTAAGAGGTTCCTAGAATTAGTTTAGGATCAAAGTTATTGTCATGTTGTCTAGATATTGCTCTGAAGAATCCGAACATACTTTTCAGGTTGCTTGGTTATAATTTTTGCCCCCCAAAGGGAAGCTTTGGCCAGTTTCTTGCTAGAATATTACCATAAGGCTTGATTAATTTTATGCATACCTTTGTCTTTTCACTCTTATTTTATTTTAATTGTTATTTGACATGCTATAAACTATTTATTTTACTTTTCCAAGAAGAAACAGAGGTTGAGGGGAAGCTATTGCATGCTGGAAAATCAGCTGGTGTTGTCAATGCTGGTTTCAAGAAGAAGGACCGGCAAATTGATGGCTCAGGCACATCATACAAAGTACCTTGTTGTATCTAGCAGATTGCAAGGGTTCCCTTATGTTGTTAGATAAAAACCTGGTTATATGTTGCATCTCAAAATCAAGATGTTGATTCAAGAAGAGAAAGAAGTTGTCGGCGTGCCGTGGTGAGCGACCTTGTCCCGGAGCATGCGGTTTATCAGTATAAAGTAATGGGTATCAATGTTTTCTCATACATATTATTCTGAAGTAATGGAGAGCAGGAAGTGGTAGGCTTAATTTCAGTTAGATAAATAGGTGTACTGCAGCATCATATATTTAGGTAATCACTTGTAATTTTCTTGCCAAGTTCATGCTTTATACATCGTGTATATATGCCATCCAGGGAGGTGGATGGGCTCGTCTCTGATGCGTCGTGAGTGCCACCGCTGCCTCTGCATCTAGCTTGCTCCGCATAGTAGCATGTGTGAGGAATCAGGGATATGCGACCATGAGCAGATGGCGTCAGCGGCGACGGCAACATGCACGATGCGGGAAGCCTGGTAAGATGGACACGGCCTACCCGCAGGCATTTCAGGATGGCGTGCCCGACAGCTCAGAACGCGCGCGCCCGATGTACAGGAGGTGTGCCTTGGAGCACGCCGGCAGCAACATGCACCATGAGGAACCAGAGCAACCCAACCAGTACATGAGGAATCCTGTGATAGAGGCAAAGGTGTCCCGTCTTTCGATGAGATGGTGGCTATCGTTTTGGAGGAAGTCGACTTTGACGATCCGACTACGAACGTGCGAGGACGTCGCGCCTTAGCAATCGCTAAACCAACTCCGAGAGGTTATTGACCACGCCGGAGCACGATCTACCTAACCACGAAGGTCTGTTTCTTGCAGGCAAACGAAGAACAAGCAAGAAACTGAGATTGCAATCTGGATATTGCGAATTCAAGAGGAAAGCTTTATTGATCAAGTGGGGTTGTGCGACATCTTTGTCTGGTCGTTGAACACAAACGAAGTAAGCAAAGTTGCAGCTATGGCGAACTTTACTCTAAACAAAACCCAAAGTCTAAACAACGCCCTAAGGGCTATATATATGGGGGAAGAGGGGGGAATTTCGTGGCCCTTGGACGAGGGGTCCGAAACCAACCCTAACTCTTGTTTCCCCACACATACGGACTCTAAAAACAGCCTATACTCAAGTATTTCGAAATTACATGGGCCTGGCCCAATAATAAGGTGACAGAGCACCTATAATAGCCTCTGGACGAAATTTATGAAGTGGCATCTTGTATATTTTGTCCAAGGCTTCACACACTCATTATGGTGGCTTCAAAGTCCTGAAATCATCACTTGTAACTCCGTTCTTGTTCCCCTTGCGCATGCCATCATCTCCATGCTTGATCTTGCTCCAATGTTCATCCTTCTTGTCCAAGCTAGGCCCTTCATTTGTAAGCAAGACAAACGTATTCAATTTAGGCAGCATCATATTCTCATGAACATTAGAATCATTACCAAGAAACGAAAGTACCTGGTAATTAAATTGGCGTGCGCGAGCTCTAGTAATTGGTCCTGTATATGTGTCAGTTGGGGCTATGGGTGTAACCTTGTTAGTGATGTCCTCATCATCCTCCCCTTCTTGAATTGAAGTCGTCCTCGACGGAAGCTCATCTTCCTCACCCAAGTAAGGTTTCAAATCTGCAATGTTAAATGTGGGACTAAGCCCAAAATCTGCAGGCAACTTAAGTTTATATGCATTATCATTTATTTTCTCTAACACCTTGAAAGGACCATCAACACATGGCATTAGCTTTGACTTGCGCAAATTAGGAAACCTATCCTTACGCAAATGTAACCATACAAGATCTCCAGGTGCAAAGACAACACGTTTTTTACCCTTATCTCCAACAAGTTTATATTTAGCATTCATGCGCTCAATATTTTCCTTAGTTAACTCATGCATTTTTAAGATCAATTCAGCACGTTGTTTAGCATAAAAATTAACCTTCTTCGAAGATGGAAGAGGCAACAAATCAATAGGTGCACGAGGTAGGAAACCATAGACAATTTCAAAAGGGCACATCTTAGTAGTAGAATGCAAGGAACGATTATAAGAAAATTCAATATGAGGCAAGCATTCTTCCCACATTTTCTTGTTATTCTTCAAAACAGCCCTACGCATAGTGGACAAAGTTCTATTGACTACTTCAGTTTGTCCATCAGTTTGGGGGTGACAAGTAGTACTAAAAAGCAGTTTAGTCCCCAACTTAGCCCATAAACATCTCCAAAAGTGGCTAAGAAATTTAGTATCACGATCTGAAACAATAGTATTTGGCACACCATGCAAGCGAATAATTTCACGAAAGAACAAATCAGCAACATTAGCAGCATCATCGCTTTTATGACATGGTATAAAGTGTGCCATCTTCGAGAACCTATCCACGACAACAAAAATGCTATCCCTCCCTGTCGGGGGAAACTGTCCACCACGAACACCTATGGGACCGGAGCCCCTTGTCGTTGCGGTGAGGGAGCGGAGGGAGCACAAAGAGCGGATCGAGGAGATCACGCGGGCAGTTTACCCAGGTTCGGGCCGCGCGGACGCGTAAAACCCTACTCCTGCCTTGGTTTGTATTGAGTTTGTGAGCTCGGGAGCTTGAAGAACTAGCTACACCGAGCGAGAGAGCTATCTAGGTTCCGAACCCTTTCTACGTTGTGCATGGGCCTCCTTTTATAGCTCAAGGGGTCACCGACAGCTGTCAACGTAGAAGAAGGGCAAAAATGTAACTTTGGTGGTAGTTGTAACAGTGCGGGAACAGTACATGGGTAGTGGATGAACAGTGATCACCACCTAATTTGACAGTGGGGGACAAGAGCATTTAATGCCCGTCGCCGTCGACCCCAAAAGCACCCGCCCTTGCGTCTCCGTTCGCCACGGTGACAGCCTTGTCACCGTGGAGTGCCACCATGTCCCCCAGGCTGCACAGCCATCCGCCACGCGTCCCTGGAAGGGCCCCAAGGCGACGCGTGGACCGATGAGCTGGAGCGCGGGCACACAGTGTAAACTTCCCCCGGCAAGCACCTTGCCGGGGTCTTGATCTTGTCGGGCCGGGAAGCTTGTCGCTCCCCGGGTCTTGCCGGGGCGCAGAGTGCGCCGAGGCTTGTCTTCTAGATACAGTCTTCTGGTCTTCCTGGCAAGCTCCTCTTGCTAGGGCCTTGTGTAATGACATAGTCTTGAGCCTGGGACGGCCTTCCCGGCAAGCTCCACTTGCCGGGGCCTTGATCTTCTGTCTTGTATACTTTGTTTTTGAATGGCTTAATAAGGACCAGAGAGGTTTCCGGCAAGCATGTGGTAGATCCTGCCGCGGGAAGCTGCTACTGCCCGTGCACAAGTTGGGGTACTAAGGTACCCCTATCTTAGTACACCGACAGGAGCCCCCTGGCCTGGGCCACACACGGTGCCGAGCGCTGTTGGGCCAGGCCCAAAACAGTGCACGGGCACGCACAGCCCGCGGCACGCCGAATCCCCTCCCCCTAACGGCACGCGTCGATTGCGGCGTCGTGGGGGAGATCGTGGCCATGTTCTTTAATGGGAAATGCGGAGCGTCCCCCACTTCCCCCTTAAAAGCAGAGGAAGCAGGGGCCGTTACCTTACTTCGTCTTCATTGCTTCTTCCTCCTCCAGAAATCCCCCTCTGCGCTCCGCCTCCTCATCTCCTCCGCCCTCTTCCGCATCCGCGGCGCCGTCGAGCTTCTCGTCCCTTCTTCCGTCGCCTCCGCCATGGCTCCGAAGGCCGAGAAGGCGAAAGCGGAGAAGACAAAGAGGGAGAAATCCGAGCAGGCGACAAAGCTTGTCGCTCTGCGGAAGAGGAACGTCGTCTTCGCGCCAAGGCTCAGCGCGAGGGAGCTCTGGAACAAGTACTATCTGTTCTGGGCCAAGGAGACCAAGGCGCATCCCCGCACCAGAGTCTACCCGGCCGCCGCCCGAGATCTGTACCCCAACGGGTATTTCTTCTTTGTTGTCTTCTTCCACTGCGGCCTGTGTCCTCCATTCTCTGAATTTTTCTGCGATATCGTGAACACCTACAATCTCCATCTCTTAGACTTCACCCCCAACGCCATCCTTACGATGGCGGTTTTCGCACATCTGTGCGAAAACTACATAGGGATCTATCCAAACGTAGCGCTCTTTAGGCATTTCTTCATGCCTAGAGCAGAGGCCGGCGCTCCCCTCTCCGGAGGGATCTCTTGGGTCTTCCGCTTGAACAAGAAGGAATCTTATCTGAAAGGGGAACTCCGCGGCAAGTGGGAAGAGTGGCGCGCGGATTGGTGCTGGGTAGTGGAGGACGAACCGCAACCTTTCACTGCGCCGCGCACAGCAGCTATAGTGCGCGGCAGGGACTGGAGCGATTTGGCTCCGGATGACATCAAGCTCAATGCCGCCCTCGTTAAGATTCTTCGTCTCCGGGTAGCCAAGTTGACCATCGGAGAGGTAGGAGCAGATTTCCTCCGCCGCCGCATCGCTCCCCTACAAGAGAGGAAAAGGCCAGCATGGGAGTTTGGCAATGCGGCGGACATAATGAGGTTGCACCCGGGGCTGAACTACAACTTCACGGCGCTGGAGCTGAAGGGGATGCTCTGGGAGCTTTTCAAGCACGACCCGGCCCACCCGGAGTGGTTTAGACCTCCCCGGGGAGTAGTACCACTATGCAACAGCACCGCCCGGGACGCATTGCGCGCAATGATGCCTGCGTGTGACTCTCACGGCATCGACCCCACCTGGATAGTGCCGACGCCGGACGCCATCATGAGCTTCTTTGATAACTTGTTGGAGGTGCCGAAGAACTCTGAGGAGATCAAGGGTCTCACTCGGGACACCACGGAGCGGGATTTGGCCTATATTGCTTCCCGGGTGGAAGAGACCGCCGCAGCCGCAGCAGCAGGAGACTTCGGATTCACTGTTGAGGAGGCAGAGGCGGAGGACGCATCGTGCCAAGCAGCGGAGGGAGAGATCCGCAAACTGCTCAAACTCCCGCCCGACGAGCTCGCTGGGGTCCCCTCTCTGAGGCATGCTGGGATCCCCGGGATTGTGAGCGAGGCCGCGGCAAGGGGCGAGGTTGTCGGAGGAAGCAGAGGTGCCGGAGGGAGCGGAGCCGCCGGAGGGAACCGGGCCGCAGGGCAAGGCGCCGGGCCTAGCGAGCCCGCTGAGGAGGAGGAGGAGGACGCCGGAGCCGGCGAGGATACTGGTGGATCTCTGGGGCTCGACGACGACGTCTCCTCGTCCTCGGAGAGCTCCCCGCCCCGGGCAAGTCCCAAGCGTACACCGCCGAAGCGCCTCCGCAAGGCGGCTACGGCGACGAGGACGCAGGCGCCCCGACAGCAGCCCGCCCGCCAGGCGGCGCGCGCCCCCAGAGCGAGCCAAACCGCGACGGAGGCGCCCCGCGCACCTGCGCCAAGCGGAGGAGGATCCTCCCAGAGCGGAGCGGCCGCTCTGCCTGCTCCCCGGGCCTCGGCGTCAACAGAGGCCGGGTCTTCTCAGCCCCCAGCCCCGGGGACTGCCAAGCGCCCGAGGGAGCCTTCTCCCCCTGCTCCTCGCACGGAAGCGCCTCAGGTGGAGTTCGACTTCTCCGCCCTGAGCGACGATGACGAGGAAGAGGAGTAAGTGTTTGCAATTTGTGACTTCTTTGATCCAGTCTTGATTCTTTCTTTGATGATTCTGATTTTGCTTCTTGCTTTGTTTTCAGGACCCTGGCCCAGCGAGTGGCGAAGAAGGCCAAGGTTCCCGTGGTAGTGGTCGAGGACGACTCGCCCGTCGCGGCGACAGGGGACACGCCGGCGACGGACTTGCCGGACCCAACCGCTGCTCCGAGGAGCAGCCCCCAGCGCAGCCCCCAGCGTAAGTCTGGTTTTGAACTTCCTACTTGTCGGGCGCGCCTGAGGTTCCAGCTTGGTATTGAAGTTTTGTTGTCTTGTGCAGAAACGGAGTCGCAGCCGCAGGAGCGCCCGGAGACTACTACCGAGGAGCCGCAGGTCCCGCCGTCCCCGCCAAGGATGAACTCTCCGACGAGGGAGAGCGCTCCGCCAAGGGCGGGTACTCCGCCAAGGGCGAGTACCCCGCCAAGGGCGAGCAGCCCGGCGAGGGTGGCCACCCCACCAAGGGTGAACTCCCCGGCGAGGGAGCCAGTTGTCGACGAAATCCGCGAAGGTAAGTCTTGCAACCTTGTCTTCTTGGACTTGTCTTTTTTGGATATTTGCTTGAACTTTTTCTTTTCTTTTTCTTCTTCTTCTAGATCCTCCCGCGCCGGACTGGATGGAGACCGAGGTCGTCGGCGAGGAAGGCGCGCAGGGCGACGACAGCAACGCCCCTGTCGTTGAAGACATGGCAGGAGCCGACGAGCCTGCGGCTGAGGAGACTGCCCCGACTGCGGACGCATCGGCCGGGGAGGGGGACGGCGGCCACACTGCCGGCCCGGAGGCAGCAGGAGCGTCTAGCGCTGCGCCGGCCACCGATCCCTCCGCCGGCAAGGAGCAGTCGGGCTTCTACCTTGAGGCCCCCAATGGCGTCTTTATACAAGTGCCATGGGGGTCTTCGTCGCGAGCCCCCGAGGAGGGAGAGATCTTCGATGGAGAGGTCCTCGCCTCCGCGGGGCTGAAGATCGTTGAAGCGCCCGGTGGAAGCGATGAGCCAGAGGAGGAGAAGCTGCTTCACCGGCTCCTGGCCCTTTACCGGGCCAGGCAGGCGAAGCTGGATTCCCGAGAAGCCCTCGCCGCCAAGGCTGGAGCAGAACTGGAGAAGCGTGCTGCTGAACTCCGCGCCGCCAACCAAGCGGCCCTCCGCGACTTGGCGGAGGAGCGCGAGAGGCTTGCCGGAGAGCAGCAGGAGTTTCTTCTGGAGAAGGCTGAGGCCGAGGAGCAGCAGCGGCTGGTCGGTGAAGAGCTGTCCCGGCGCGAAGGAGAGCTCACCCAGTGGAAGGTCGACCTCGACGCCCACGAGGAAGACCTTACCGCCCGGGAGCAGGCCCTTGGCGGGGAGTTGAAGGAGGCGAAAGCTGCCGCAGCCGCCGCGGAAACCGCCAAGAAGGACCTTGAGGCTAAGGTGGCGCAGCTGGAGGAGTTCCTGAAGGCGAGCACGGAGAGGGTCACCGCGCTCAACATAGAGCACGAGAAGGACGCCCACACCAACTCTGAACTCCAGGTACGCCTCTCCAAGCAAGGCGACGAGCTCAAGGCCGCCAAGGACTCAATTGCTGATCTGGAGCTGAAGGTCTCCACGTTGAAAGACTCACTCGACGCCGTCCGGGACCGCGAAACCAAGCTGAAGGACGAGCTCCGCAAGGAGCGAGGCCTGGTGGAGAGCGCCGCCACTTCTGCTAACAACTTCCGCCGGACCGTCGAAGTATGGACTGAAGATCTGGTGGCTTCTGCTGCTAACATCGACAAGGAGCTGATGGCGCTGAGGGTGGAACACCTCATATATTCTCCGGATCCAAATCTCCCGCACAGCGCCAAGCTCAGTCTCTTCTTCAGAGGGATCGCGCCGGCACTCGCGAGTCTACAGGAGAAGCTCCCCGCGCAGCTAGCCGAGGAGACGCGCCAGCTCTGCGCGGGTACCTTGGAGCGCGTCCTGACGAAGATCGTCTACCGCAATCCTGGTATAAATCTCGTCAACGTCCTCCGCAGCTTGCCGACCGACGCAGATATGGAGGCGCTGAAGGCGCAGGTCGCCCACATCATCGCCAAGGTGAACAAGATCTCCAGGCGTGAGGGCGATCGCGTAGACTAGGCCTCCTTCTTCTTATTTCTTTTGTTGCTGCAAAGTGTGTCATAAACATGAAACTATTAGTCATTGCGACAAGTTATCTCTGTAATATATTTATCTTATTTTCGAGCAATTGATGCAGTGTTATCTCCCTTGTTTTGGTCCTTTACTTTGTATGCTTTTTACCCTACGCTTTTAGGGAACTTGCCGACAAGGGACCCTTGCCGCGAGCGCTGAGTGCTGGACTCTGAGCAGCCTGCTGGCAAAGGCCTTATCAGCAAGCAACCTTGCCGCAGCTAGTCGCAACGCACTTAGCTTGCTGAGCGAACTCGAAAACGAAATAAGGGCGCGACACTTGTTGCAGCTCTCTTAAGCCGTTGAGCGTACTCGAAAACAAGACAAGGGTGCGGCTAGCTACGGGTAGGTTCCTCCGCGCGCAGGTTTTCCATACAAAGTGTGGTTGTTCAAGGAAGATAACTAAAATTTAAAAATTTGAATTGCTCGAATTCTGGTAACTTAGCTTTCATAATCTGTTCGTTCTCCAGTAAGCTTCTCTTTCTTGAACAGCACTTGGTTCATCCTCCACCTCCTTCCCCCCCGGCAAACTTGTGCGCGAGGAATGTTTCTTCTGCTTAAGAGAGAAAGAAAAGGAGAAGAGGAAACAAGTATAGGGTTTCTTGGCATGGTAATGCTTACCGGATATGTGTGTTGCACGAAATGCCAAATAATGCATGCAAATAACAAAGAAAAGCACGAGAATGGCAAATAGTGCGAAAACACAAAGCTTTACTGATGCACGGGATCTGCGCCCGGCTTTGTACAAAGGTTTACATGCAACAGCGGCAAGACTCGTACAAAAGGTGGTTGCCGGAGCGGATCACGGCAACCGCGCCTTATGGGTGAAACTTTCGAAGATGCTCTATGTTCCAGGAGTTGCTCACCGGTAAGCCTTCTTCGGTCTCAAGGCGGACAGCGCCGGGCCTTGTGACTTGTCTCACCCGATAAGGGCCTTCCCTCTTCGGCGTCAACTTGTTGGAATTCTTGGCGGACTGAACACGCCGAAGAACAAGGTCGCCTTCCTCGAGACTCCTGGCCTTGACCTTGCGGCTATGGTAGCGGCGCAAAGCTTGCTGGTATCGAGCAGCTCGTACAACAGCCTGGAGACGTTCCTCCTCGAGGAGCAATGCATCATCTTGTCGCAGTTGCTCTTGCTCGAGCTCATCATAAGCGAGCACTCAAGGAGATCCGTATACGAGTTCCGTGGGGAGAACTGCCTCTGCCCCATAGACAAGGGCAAAGGGTGTCTGCCCGGTGGCTCGACTTGGTGTCGTTCTGATTGACCAAAGAGCCGCCCGTAGCTCCTCTATCCAGTTTCTTCCGCACCTGCGCAGCCTGTCGAAGGTCCTCATCTTGAGCCCGCGCAGCACTTCAGCATTGGCCCTCTCCGCTTGACCGTTGCTCATCGGGTGAGCAACAGAAGCGAAGCAGACCTTGGCGCCAAGGTCTTGGACGTACTGCATGAAGGTGCGACTAGTGAACTACGTACCGTTGTCGGTGATGATCCTGTTTGGGATTCCGAAACGGCAAACAATTGCTCTGAAGAACCTGACCGCTGACTGTGCTATCACCTTTCTCACCGGTTCCACTTCTGGCCACTTTGTGAACTTGTCGATTGCAACGTACAAGTACTCAAAGCCCCCGACGGCACGGGGGAAAGGGCCGAGGATATCGAGCCCCCAGACCGAGAAGGTCCATGACAAAGGGATCGTCTGGAGAGCTTGAGCTGGCTGATGAATTTGTTTTGCATGGAACTGGCACGCTTCACACTTGGTTACTTGTGCAGTTGCATCTTGGAGGGCTTCTTGCCAAAAGAACCCTTGCCGGAATGCCTTTCCGGCAAGTGCCCTTGCACCAATGTGGTGGCCGCATATGCCTCCATGTATTTCTGCCAACAGCTTCTGTCCATCTTCTCTGGAAATGCACTTCAACCTGACACCATTGAGCCTTCTTCTATACAGTTCATTGTCCACGAACTGGTACAGACTTGACTGTCTGGTTATTTTCTCTATCTCTGCTGGGTCGTCGGGAAGTTCTCCAGTTTGCAGAAAACGGACGATCTACTGTGCCCATGCCGGAGCTCGAGGCTCCACGGCAAGGATTAAAGACATGAGGGCCGCTGCGGGAACCCCAGCTTCTACGGCAAGAACCTCTGGTTCTGCCGGAGCTGATGGTCCCCCGACAAGCTCGCCGGGGCGAGGCTTGTCGGGAACGATTGCTTCAACTGTACAGACCCTTGGGTCTGCAGGAGCAAACTGTTCCTCAGCGTTCCGGTCGTTGATCTTGGGAACCTTGGCGGCGGCTTCGGGAAGATCCGCCGGCAAGTAGTCACCGGAGACCAACTTTCTCTTCTTACTTTGCCCAACTGATGGTGTAACGGATGGCTGAGTTAGCTTGAGCAGGAAGGTCCCTGGTTCCACAGGTAACTTCATCGCAGCACACTTTGAAAGGCCATCTGCTATATCATTCTGAGCTCTCGGGACGTGCTCCATTTGCAGACCTTCAAAGTGTTCTTCAAGCTTCCTCACTTCATCTACATAAGCTTCCATCAAAGGGCTCTGATAACTCTTGTTAACTTGTCGGACCACCAACTGAGAATCTCCCCGCACAATCAGCTTCTTAATCCCAAGTTCAGCTGCAATTCTGAGGCCGGCAAGCAGACCTTCATACTCAGCAGTATTGTTTGTCGCTTGTTCCCTGGGAAAGTGCATCTGGATAACATACTTGAGGTGTTCTCCGGTGGGTGCTATAAGGACCACACCGGCTCCAGCGCCTTGCAGCGAGAAGGCACCATCAAAGTACATCACCCATTCGCTTGTCGCTTCTTGTACGGGTACGCTCGTCTCTGGAACTTCTTCATCGGGCGTTGGGGTCCATTCAGCTATAAATTCTGCCAAAGCTCTGCTCTGTATAGTTGAGGTACTTTCAAACTTGAGACCAAAGCTCGACAGTTCCAGTGCCCACTCGACGATCCTGCCTGTTGCTTCTGGATTCTGCAATATCCTCTTCAACGGAAAGCGAGTGACCACTGTTATCTCGTGTGCTTGAAAGTAATGGCGCAGCTTTCTCGAGGCCATGAGGAGGCCGAAAAGCAATTTCTGCACGCCGGAGTATCTTGATCTAGCCCCCTGCAAGAGGGAACACACAAAATACACCGAGCGCTGCACCATCTTCTTCCGCACCTCTCCTTGCTCCTGCGCAGAGTTGTCCTTGTCGGGGCCAGAGCTTGTCGGAGCAGCCCCCTGCTTGTCGCTGGATTCGCTTGCCGGTGGTGTGGACTCCTCATCAGCCTCCCTCTCCACTACTAACGCAGCACTAACCACTTGATTGGTTGCTGCCAGGTATAGCAGCAACTTCTCTTGTGGCCTATGTGCGACAAGTATTGGAGTGGAGGATATGTATCCTTTCAAGTCTTGCAGCGCTGCCTCCGCTTCCGGAGTCCGTTTCATAGGACCTGCTTTCTTCAAAATCTTGAAGAAAGGCAGGGCGCGTTCTGCAGACTTTGAAATGAACCTACTGAGGGCAGCCACACAACCTGCAAGTCTCCTTACGTCCTTGACGCGCTTCGGGGCTTCGATCTGCTCGATGGCTTTAATCTTGTCGGGATTAGCTTCAATCCCCCTCTGGGACACAAAGAACCCGAGAAGCTTGCCGGAGGGGACTCCAAAGACGCACTTCTCGGGGTTCAACTTAAGCTGGATCTTGCGCAGATTTGCAAAAGTTTCTTCCAAATCTTGGATTAGGGTATCTTTGCTCTTGCTCTTCACCACTATGTCATCCATGTAAGCTTCTACATTTCTGTGGATCTGCGGCTCAAAAGCAGTGTGCACCACCCTTGCAAATGTTGAGCCTGCATTCTTCAATCCGAAAGGCATGCGAATAAAGCAATATGTGCCACATGGAGTAATGAATGCAGTCTTCTCTTCGTCTTCTTTGGCCATAAAAATCAGGTGGTAGCCCGAATATGCATCAAGAAAGGAGAGCAGCTCACATCCAGCAGTGGAGTCAATAATCTGGTCAATGCGCGGCAAGGGAAATGGATCCTTGGGACATGCTTTATTCACATCGGTGAAGTCTATACACAGTCTCCACTTCCCGTTAGCCTTACGCACGACAACTGGGTTTGCTAACCACGTCGGATGGATCACGCCTCTGACCAGGCCCGCTGCTTCTAACTTCTTGATTTCTTCGGCAATGAATTCTTGGCGCTCCACGGCTTGCTTCCTGACCTTCTGCTTGATGGGCCGCGCATGAGGACAAACATCAAGCTTGTGCTCAATTACCTTCCTGGGAACGCCGGGGATGTCAGATGGTTGCCACGCAAACACATCGACATTCGCCCACAGGAAGGCAATGAGCGCGCTTTCCTATTTGCTATCAAGTGTAGCACTGATGATGAAGGTACCACCAGTGTCGTCCTCCTTGGCGGACACCTTCTTGGTTGCCGGTGGAGCGGCCATCCCTTTCTTGCACTTGCCGGTGGAGCTCGATGGAACATCCTCGACGGCAGCGCAGCACTCCGAAGAGGTGCGTTTGTCGGAGTGGGCCCCAGAGCACTTGCCGGACTTGGTCTTGGTCCTCTTCCCCCCGGGAGCTTCAGCGGCAAGTGTGTTGCTCTCCGCTGCGGCTGCTGCATCCCGGTAGATCTTGTCGGCGCAGATAAGCGCATCCTTCTTGTCGCCATGGACAGAGATGATGCTTATCGGCCCCGGCATCTTGAGTATATTGTAAGCGTAGTGGGAAGCTGCCATGAACTTGGCGAGGGCAGGACGTCCAAGTATCCCATTGTATGGCAATGGGATATCGGCAACATCAAAGGTTATCCTCTCCGTCCTGAAGTTGAGCTCCCCGCCAAAGGTCACTGGCAGAGTGATCTTCCCCTTGGGCTTGCTCCTTCCCGGGTTTATTCCTTGGAACGAACCGGTCTCTTCGAGCTCCCCATCTGGGATCTGGAGTTTCTTGATCACAGCTGAGGAGATCAAGTTCAGCCCGGCCCCGCCGTCAACCAACATTTTGGTGACCTTGAGGTTGCGGATGGTTGGTGAGACCAACATCGGCAAACACCCGACCGCAGTGGTGCGGTTAGGGTGATCCTCAAGATAAAAAATGATGGGCGTGCTGGACCATTTCAGCAGCCTGCGCGACTCAACGGGCGGCTCTGCTGCGTTTACTTCCCGCACCCACTGTTTGAGTTGGCGGTGGGAAGTGTGCAGAGAGGCGCCCCCGTCGACGCACAGTACTTCTATGGCCTTCTGGAACTCCTGCTCGCTGTTATCGCCTTCCTCCATGTCGTCGTCGTCGTCTTCCTCTTCATCCTTGTCGCGGCCCCGGGGAGGTCGATCACCTTGCCGCTGCTTGGCCTTGCCGCGGCGTCCTCCCCGGCCATTGAAAGGCCGCTTCTTGCTTGGCTCTCCTCCGCCACCTTGAGCCTTCTCCTTGTCGCGCCGCTCGTATTCAGCCTTCTGCTGCTCTACGAGGTACTCGACGCGCTTGCAGTTTGAGAGGTCGTGGCCCTTGGTGCGGTGGATTTTGCAATATTGCTTGTCGGAGCCGTCCGGCTTGTCGGCTGCCGCTACAGGGGCAGGCTCCTTGCCGGAGCCGCCAGCCTGCGTTGTCTTGGCGGGAGCCTCCTTGCCGGACTTCTCGACGACAAGCACTTCCTTGTTCTTCTTCTTTCTATTGTTCCGCCGCCGGCTCTTCTTTGCCGGGGCGGCATCCTCGCTGTCGCTTCCCCCTGCGCCAGCATCCTCCCCGGGGAGTCTCCTCCCCTCTTCGGCGCGCGCGCACTTGTCAGCCAAAGCGTAGAGCTCACTGACGTCCCGGATCTTCGTCATGGCCATCTCCTCCCGCATGCGACGGTTACGCACGTTCTGGTGGAACGCGCTGATAACCGCGGCGGGGTGGACGTCGGGAATGTTGTGCTGCACGCGGCTGAAGCGTTGGATGTACTTGCGCAGAGGTTCTCCTTCCTTCTGGGCCAGAATGTGGAGATCACTCTCCTGGCCGTGGGGTTTGTGGCCGCCCGTGAAGGCGCCGACAAATTGGTGGCACAAATCCGCCCACGAAGAAATAGAGCCTTCCGGCAAGTGCATAAGCCAAGAACGAACGTTCGGCTTAAGCACCAGCGGGAAGTAGTTCGCCAGTATCTTCTTGTCGCGCCCCCCGGCAGCCTGCACCGCGATGGTGTAGATACTGAGGAACTCCGAGGGGTGCGTCTTGCCGTCGTACTTCTCGGGTACGTCGGGCTTGAAGTTTTTCATACTGGGCCACTGGACACGCCGCAGCTCGCGGGTGAACGCAGGGCAACCTGCCGCGTACGGCAAGTCGCCTGGTTCACCGGGCGCGTGCGCGTCGACAGCGGTCCCAGCACGCTGATCAGATTGTCGCCGGGCTTCTCGCCGGCGCTCGATCGTTGTTCGAGCGTCTTCTTGCCGCCGATCGTCAAGGACTTGTCGCTGGTCCCGACGAGCCCGCGGATCCGACGACGCCGTGGAGTCGTCGTCGACGTTAATTCGGCGGGGAGGCGTCTTCTGCTTTCGCGGCGGGGAGTGCACTGTAGTTGCACCCCCGGCGGTCTTGTCGCCGTCGGCCTTCGTCTTCTCGACTTGCCGTGGCCGCGAGGTCGCCGGCTGCTGCAGCGTGTCGTTATTGGCGAAGGCGATCAGGCTCTGGATGGTTGCCCTCCAGTCTTCGGCCTTGTCCGCCGCTGGAGGGAAGTCGAGGAGCAGTTGCGCTCTTGCGAGTGCTTCTGCTGGAGAGGAGGGGAGCGGTGGCGAGCGGTGCGAGGAGCGAGAGTTGCTCGGACTTCTAACAGGGTTAGAAGGAGCAGGGTCTCGTCCCAGTGACTGCGCCTTGCTTGTGCCAGGACGATGGCCTGGAGCATCCCGCGATCCTCCGGTTTGCCCTTGCCCCAGCAAGCGGATGGTACCTCCTGTACCACGGCGCTGCTGGGTGGTCGTCTGCTGAGATGGACGTGGCGCGTCTACGGACACCGAGGCTCGGTCGTCCGTCTTGTCCTTGGACTTGGCGGTGCCGCGAGTTTCCTCGCCGGCGACCACCCTTCCGCCGGCGTCTCCTCCACCCACCGTTGGTTCTGGTGGCGGTGGAACAGACATAGACGGGCCTGCGACCTCCGAAACCTTCTTCTTCGGGGCCATGTTGCTGTTGCTGATGAAGCTAACGAAGTTGGAGAGGTTGATGAAGAATGCGCCCGCGTGAACGCCGGATCAGGTTCGCACAACCTCGACGCTCCCCTACCTGGCGTGCCAAAGATGTCGGGGGAAACTGTCCACCACAAACATCTATGGGACCGGAGCCCCTTGTCGTTGCGGTGAGGGAGCGGAGGGAGCACAAAGAGCGGATCGAGGAGAGCACGCGGGCAGTTTACCCAGGTTCGGGCCGCGCGGACGCGTAAAACCCTACTCCTGCCTTGGTTTGTATTGAGTTTGTGAGCTCGGGAGCTTGAAGAACTAGCTACACCGAGCGAGAGAGCTATCTAGGTTCCGAACCCTTTCTACGTTGTGCATGGGCCTCCTTTTATAGCTCAAGGGGTCACCGACAGGTGTCAACGTAGAAGAAGGGCAAAAATGTAACTTTGGTGGTAGTTGTAACAGTGCGGGAACAGTACATGGGTAGTGGATGAATAGTGATCACCACCTAATTTGACAGTGGGGGACAAGAGCATTTAATGCCCGTCGCCGTCGACCCCAAAAGCACCCGCCCTTGCGTCTCCGTTCGCCACGGTGACAGCCTTGTCACCGTGGAGTGCCACCGTGTCCCCCAGGCTGCACAGCCATCCGCCACGCGTCCCTGGAAGGGCCCCAAGGCGACGCGTGGACCGATGAGCTGGAGCGCGGGCACACAGTGTAAACTTCCCCCGGCAAGCACCTTGCCGGGGTCTTGATCTTGTCGGGCCGGGAAGCTTGTCGCTCCCCGGGTCTTGCCGGGGCGCAGAGTGCGCCGAGGCTTGTCTTCTAGATACAGTCTTCTGGTCTTCCTGGCAAGCTCCTCTTGCCAGGGCCTTGTGTAATGACATAGTCTTGAGCCTGGGACGGCCTTCCCGGCAAGCTCCGCTTGCCGGGGCCTTGATCTTCTGTCTTGTATACTTTGTTTTTGAATGGCTTAATAAGGACCAGAGAGGTTTCCGGCAAGCATGTGGTAGACCCTGCCGCGGGAAGCTGCTATTGCCCGTGCACAAGTTGGGGTACTAAGGTACCCCTATCTTAGTACACCGACACTCCCCTTTTTTGTTTGAGGTAAACCCAAAACAAGGTCCATAGATATATCTTCCCAAGGAACACTAGGGATAGGCAAAGGCATATATAAACCATGAGGATTGAGTCGTGACTTAGCTTTTTGACATGTAGTGCGGCGAGCAACAAAACGCTCAACATCCCGTCTCATCTTTGGCCAAAAGAAATGTGTAGCAAGTACGTCCTCCGTCTTCTTCACGCCAAAGTGTCCCATTAATCCTCCTCCATGCGCCTCCTGCAATAACAAAAGACGAACAGAGCTAGCTGGAATGCATAGCTTGTTAGCACGAAACACAAATCCATCATTAACGACGAACTTGTTCCATGTTCTCCCTTCTTTACAATTCTATAATACATCTTTAAATTCAGCATCATGCACATATTGATCTTTGATGGTCTCCAAACCAAATATTCTAAAGTCAAGTTGTGAAAGCATAGTATAACAACGAGACAATGCATCAACAATAACATTTTCTTTTCCCTTCTTGTGTTTAATAACATAAGGGAAAGTCTCTATGAATTCAACCCATTTTGCATGTCTACGATTCAGTTTTGCTTGACTTTTAATGTGCTTCAAGGATTCATGATCAGAATGTATAACAAATTCTTTGGGCCATAAATAATGTTGCCATGTTTCCAAAGTCCGAACAAGAGCATATAATTCCTTATCATAAGTAGAATAATTCAGACTAGGCCCACTAAATTTTTCAGAAAAGTATGCAACAGGTTTACCATGTTGTAATAACACACCTCCTAACCCAATTCCACTAGCATCACATTTAAGCTCAAAAGTCTTATTAAAATCAGGAAGTTGGAGTAAAGGAGCATGTGTCAACTTATCTTTCAATACCGTGAATGCTTCTTCCTGTGTAGTACCCCAAACAAAAGGCACATCCTTCTTTGTAAGCTCATTGAGAGGTGCAGCAATGGTGCTGAAATCTCTCACAAAACGCCGATAGAATCCAGCGAGGCCTAGGAAACTCCTCACGTGTGTGACTGTTTTGGGTTGCAGCGAACTCTCAATAGGTTCAATCTTGGCATTATCAACCTCAATTCCCTGTGGAGTAACAACATAGCCAAGAAAAGATACTCGGTCGGTGCAAAAGGTGCACTTTCCAAGGATACCACACAAACGTGCATCACGTAGAGGAATAAAAACAACACGTAAATGTTCCAAATGTTCCTCCAAAGATCTGCTATAAATCAATATATCATCAAAGTATACCACTACAAATCGTCCAATGAAAGCATGTAAAACTTCATTCATTAATCTCATGAAAGTACTAGGTGCATTAGTTAACCCAAAAGGCATGACTAACCACTCATATAATCCAAACTTAGTTTTAAATGCTGTTTTCCATTCATCTGCCAATTTCATACGAATTTGATGGTATCCACTACGCAAATCAACTTTGGAGAATATTGTAGAGCCACTCAATTCATCAAGCATATCATCTAGCCTAGGAATAGGATGACGAAATCGAATAGTAATATTATTAATGCCTCTACAATCAACACACATACGCGATGTACCATCCTTTTTCGGCACTAGAATAATAGGAACAACACAAGGACTAAGGATTCGCGTATATAACCTTTGTCGAGTAGCTCCTGTACTTGACGCATAATCTCCTTCGTCTCCTCTGGATTGGTACGGTATGGTGCGCGGTTGGGTAGCGATGTACTGGGAATTAAGTCAATCTGATGCTCAATCCCTCGAACAGGTGGTAGTCCGGGTGGCACGTCTTGTGGAAAGACGTCGGCGAACTCCTGCAAAATGTTAGTGACAGCAGGAGGCAAAGAGTAAGGCACGTCCTTGAATGAAAATAATGCCTCTTTGCACACAAAAGCATAGCAAACAGATTTGCTTAAATCTAGATCATCAATATCAGATTTGGTGGCAAGTAAACATCCACTTTTTAATTTAATTTCAGATGCAACATGAGATGATGGTGTGTTATTAGGCTTCATATGTTGCTCAAATTCTTTTGCCACAATCTGATTTTCACTCTTATTTCGCTCCTGTTTTGCTTTATTAGCTCTATTAATATCATCGTTCAAAATGGAATCATGAGACATAGGAAGCAAAGTAATATGTTTATCCTTATGAACAAGAGTATACTGATTGTTTCTACCATGGTGTACAATTTTTTTTATCAAATTGCCATGGTCTACCAAGTAATAAGTAACATGCTTGCATGGGTACCACATCATAATCAACAGAATCAACATATGTGGAGATACTCAAATGCACACGAACAGTACGTGTTACCTTAACCTTGCCGCTGTTGTTGAACCATTGGATATAGTAATGATGTGGATGTGGTCTTGTGGTGAGAGATAACTTCTCCACCATCTCCATGCTACCCAAGTTGTTGCAGCTCCCTCCATCTATGATGACGCGAACATAATGTTCCTTCACAACTCCCTTTGTATGGAACAAATTATGCCTCTGATTTTGCTCCGCTTGTGTGACCTGCACACTCAAAACACGTTGATCAACTAAACATTCATACCTGTCAGCGTCTTCAGGAGCCATGTATTGCGTCTCATTTTCAGAATCATCTCCACCATGTTCTTCACGTGTAATAAGAGCCAAAATCTCCTCATCATAGTCACTAGCGGACTCATAACCACATCCTCGGTAGCAATCATTACATGCTGTGATGGGCATTTGCTCGCATAGTGACCACGACCAGTGCAACGCCGACATATAACATCATGTGTTGGCCCATTGGATCCATGGATGAAGAAGAGCTCTGCGCAGGACCGGAAGGTGTACTCCTGGTTGATGGTGGTGGTGCCTGTTTGCTTTTATCACGGCTAGAAGTAACGGATGAAGTAGGCGGTGGTGCAGCCAGACGTGTCGAAGTAGATGATGCACGCGGTGTCCATGATGAAGGTCGACCTGCAGAAAAATTAGTTCGCGCCAAGGCCTGTCGATCCTGCACTTCACGTTCAGCTTTGGAAGAAAGATTGAATAAACGAGTGATATTATTATACTCCTTATACTCTAGAATAGTATGGATCTCACTATTTAAGCCACCCATAAAATGTGCTAACATAGCCTCATTATCCTCAACAATACCACATCTAATCAGGCCATTTTGTAATTCCTGATAATATTCCTCTACAAAGTTTTTTCCTTGTCTTAAACGCTGCAATTTCTGAAGTAATTCGCATTGATAATATGGTGGAGCCCAACGAGTACGCATAGCAGTTTTCAAAGCAACCCAAGTAGTTCGAATATTATCCAGATGTAATCTACAATATTCAAAGCACCACACACAAGCAAAACTAGTGAAAGCACAAAGAGCAGCAACAACACGTCTCTCCTCGGGATATTTTAAACATGTAAAACGTTGTTCGGTTTCTAAATCCCAAGTAAGATATATATCAGGAACATATCTACCCTCAAATGGTGGAATATTCAATTTTAGTTTAGGGAGATGGTCATGATCGCGTACCTGAGGGTATGGTGCAGCCCTACCATTGCGATTATGTGCATGTGGACGACCTGGTTGTTGTGGTGCTGGTTGTTGCACGTAGTTCTGATTTTGATCAACCTCTTCCTCGTAATCCCCCGCGTAATCGTCCTCCTCCTCAGTAGCAGCAGGAGCCATAGAAGTATCAACAGCAGCACCAATAGGTTGGCCAGGCTGAAGAGGGACACGGCTCACTTTGCGGAGGGCGATTTCGCGATGTGAAGGTGGTTGTTGTTGTTGTTGCAACGGTGCAGCAGGTGGAGGTAGACGCGCAAGCACTTCAGCGAATTTGGCATCCAACTTGGTGTCAATTGACTTCTCAATGCCATCCATCCTCGCTAGTGCGTTGTCAAAACTGGTCATCACATCTTCTACCCGTTGACCCATCATTTGCTGAAATTTATCATGCAACTCCTTGTTTGTCATGTTCTCCTAGTCAGTCTCGTCGACTTGTGATCCTGGCATGGTTAGCAGCAATAGAAACACACAAAAATATGATCCTACAGACTACTAGAAAACGGTGGTGGTGGGGCATCACAAATCTGTCAAGCAAATCTCAAATTCTTACCAGTTCTTACCCAACAGCAGGTGGTGATCGGCAACCGTGGTAGTCAAAACTCTCAAAGGTTGGATAAAGCGATTACCAGGGAGAGTCAAACGCACGACGTAGATGTATGTGGAGCTGGGAAGGCTTATAAGATGGTAGCAAAAAGGGTCAGAAATAATCAATTCAGAGATGCAAAGTTGAATAAACGCTCAACGACGGTACTGTGCCGGTCCTAGGCTAGACCGTACTAGAGACGCGAGCCTAGAACACTAACAAAATCACGGCGCTGCACGTAAAAAAGGGGAAAACACACTCCGAATTTTTTTCGCCTCTTTTTTTCTTTTTTTTTTGCGCTCCTCCTTTTTTTGCCAAAAATCACTATAATGGCGAGTGTCTCAAAACACTTCCCAAGTCAAACTAAGATGATAGGCACGAAATTTTTTTGACAATTTTTTCGGAAATAGGGCAGCGACGACGAAAAGTGCGGTAAAAAAACAACATGGTGGTTCGTGTCTCAAAAGACTCAGAAAAGCCTAAAAATAGGATAGGGAAAAATATTTTCACCTGTCAAAATTTTGGCCTAAAAACTGCCCGGGGGTCTCCGCACTTTTTTTGATTTTTATTTTCCGAGACCTACGCAGGCAAGGAAACACGAATCTGAAACCTAGATGGATCTCGAGAACAAACCTAATATGAAAAGAACTCGGATTGGTGCTGGATATATGGTGGTAGGATATGGCAGCGGTTGTAGGTTATGGCAGCGGTGGTGGTATGTGGCAGCAGCGATGAATATGGTGCGGCGGCGGCGTGACAAACTGTGAACAGAACTCGAAACTCTAAAGAACTAGACGCTAAGACCAGCAACTCGACACGACGATGCAACCGCAAATTCAACTTAGCAAACACGGAAAAGGTTATGCAATGGCTCAGACTGGTTCGGATATGATGAACTAACCCTAAATTTTTTTGGCTTTTTCGTGGACTGTAGGTATGAAGAACAGACTCGATCTAATCTATGAAAAACTGTAAAATCTCACCGAGCAACCTGGAAATCTGATACAACTTGATAGAGGCAAAGGTGTCCCGTCTTTCTATGAGATAGTGGCTATCGTTTTGGAGGAAGTCGACTTTGACGCTCCGACTACGAACATGCGAGGACGTCGCGCCTTAGCAATCGCTAAACCAACTCCGAGAGGTTATTGACCACGCCGGAGCATGATCAACCTGACCACGAAGGTCTGTTTCCTGCAGGCAAACAAAGAACAAGCAAAAAACTGAGATTGCAATCTGGATATTGCGAATTCAAGAGGAAAGCTTTATTGATCAAGTGGGCTTCTGTGACGTCTTTGTCTGGTCGTTGAACACAAACGAAGTACGCGAAGTTGCAGCTATGGCAAACTTTAATCTAAACAAAACCCAAAGTCTAAACGACGCCCTAAGGGCTGTATATATGGGGGGAGAGGGGGGAGTTTCGTGGCCCTTGGAGGAGGGGTCCGAAACCAACCCTAACTCTTGTTTCCCCACACATACGGACTCTAAAAACAGCCTATACTCAAGTCTCTCGAAATTACATGGGCCCGGCCCAATAATGCACCTATAATAGCCTCTGGACAAAATTTATGAAGTGGCATCTTGTATATTTTGTCCAAGGCTTCACACACTCATTATGGTGGCTTCAAAGTCCTGAAATCATCACTTGTAACTCCGTTCTTGTTCCCCTTGCGCATGCCATCATCTCCATGCTTGATCTTGCTCCAATGTTCATCCTTCTTGTCCAAGCTAGGCCCTTCATTAGTAAGCAAGACAAACGTATCCAATTTAGGCAGCATCATATTCTCATGAACATTAGAATCATTACTAAGAAACGAAAGTACCTGGTAATTTAATTGGCGTGCGCGAGCTCTAGTATTTGGTCCTGTATATGTGTCAGTTGGGGCTGTGGGTGTAACCTTGTTAGTGATGTCCTCATCACCCTACAATTCCATCCTCACCTCCACATACAGGTAATCCCCTTCCCCTCCATGCCCTCTCTTTCCTCAGAACAATCTCTCTTTTCAGACCCTCTCTCTCTATTACACATTTGGATGAAAAAACAAAAGTAAAAGGGAAAACTTATTTGGGTTCATATGGTGCAGACCAACAACAAAACGTTTGCTAATGAAAGGTTTAAGTGCAGGTATACCCAAATCAAGTTTTTTATCTAATTGGTTGGATAACTACTTTTCAGTTCTATGCCTTTAAGTAAAACTAAGCATTTAATTATTGTTCTGTTGTGTTATTGATTTCACCTGAACAAAAATAATTATTGACATATATATATCAAGATTAATGTCGTGTATTTTACTTTTAGGTATAAACGAATAGTAAAAGATTAGATAGGGGGCTCCTACTGGGATAATAACAGCAAAAATACTCAATGCACATATTTGAGGATATTTATTTGCAGGTTTAGATTCTGTACACTGATATGATGTATAAGAGAGAAATGTAGATTGACAATAAAGGTCACGAGGTCCATTGCTAATGAATAAGTAGTCAAAATAGTTTCAGTTTGCCGTTGGCCGCGAGATGTCTAAATGACCGCGAGATGTCTGATGTTTTCTTAATTTCATTGACAGGGAGTTTAAGGATGATGACTGAAAGTTTGGTCATTACTGGCTAATACTTGGCGACGATGTCTCCATCAGAATGATCCGATTATCCTCTGGTGTATTAAATTTCCTTTTTTTTGTAAATATTTATGGATGTACATGCAAACTCTTTCAATGTCTGAAAATGACCGTCATCCCTCAGTGGGCAAAGATGATATTTTTTTGAACAGTTTCAGTATATGTTACATAGCGTATTCTTTCCAATGTAGAAGGTAGCAGCTAACTCTGCATTGCTCTGGTGCTTATATTATGGAGTAGTTAAGTTATACTCCCTCTAGAAAGAAATATAAGAGCGAAGTACTCTTATATTTATTTACGAATGGAGTATCCCACAATATTTAGGATGTCAACTTTCAGCCAATTGGTTAGTGGATGTAAAAGCATCTGTAGTTGATCCTTAAAAATCTTTAGAGGATAGTCCAGTTAGACACAAGCTGACTACTCCTCGGCAAGGCTTGTTGTAGGTTACCAAACACTAGCAGGTGAGGTCTGCACTTGAATTTATTTGCTCTACATTATGCTATGTATTTGATCTGCCAGCTAATGTATTGTTTCATTTCTCCCTGATTGCATTTCTGTCTACATGCACGCACTCCCACTTCAAAAACCAGTGATGGTCTCCTTCCATCTGCACTGCTACTGTGATTGTACAGTAATTTATACTTAGACTACTTGCTTGCGCTTCATGTGTCTATTTTCTATTCTAGCAAATCACCATGCCCTAGGCATAGTGCCAGACACATCTTGTTTGTGGCTGACCCCCAAAAGACTTCGGCACTAGAAGAACATGTCCTCGAGGCTGGCAAAGTAGCAGAGGTTATATAAGTTACATATCTGAAATTGCTTTCGACCATTGGTGTTATCAGTATGACGAATTTCGGTCCTATAACTAAACTATTCCTTTTCCCGGTGTATTTATAAGTGACATATGTGTGTGGTTTGTGTAGTACATAGTATATGTATGCATTTCTTCAGTGCAGAGATTAGTGCATGATGTCATATACACAATTCAGAAAAATTGTTTGATAATACTTATAGCATTTTATTTTTGAAATTTGTTCCATTACCCGTGAGTGTAGGTTAGTCTATTCTTTCAAGGAGAAAAGAGTAGGTCAAATTAATGAAAGAAATTCAAGCAAGGTGAGCTTTCACTCACACTTTTGAAACTGGTTCGATTATTACTTTACGGCCTGATTGTAGCGCGCCATTTCCACTAAAAACATGGTTTCATGCGTATAATTTGAGCCATATTAAAAATGCAAATGGTGCAAAAAGGTCACATCCATGTACAAATTAATAGCTAGGTCATGTTTAAGAATACAACAAGGTCTTATCAACATATAACAAAGACATATCAGTGTTATATTAAGTTATATTGCATTTGCGTTATCTCCTTTCAATAATGAGATGGT
Organism: Secale cereale; assembly: GCA_902687465.1. Taxonomy (NCBI): domain Eukaryota; kingdom Viridiplantae; phylum Streptophyta; class Magnoliopsida; order Poales; family Poaceae; genus Secale; species Secale cereale. The sequence continues at coordinate 260,224,315 of LR738709.1, read as the reverse complement.
GTAGATGTCATTTCTTTCTATTTTAATTAAATAGTATTTGAAGTTCAAACAGATGTATGTGTTATATTTATTTATTACGTGATTCATGAAATATGTCGCCATATGTCCTTGCCCAAAACTAAATCAACTAAATCATGGGTTTCTTTTCATCGCTAACATGGAATCAGCAGTTCTCTGAGCCATTTGGTGCAACGGAGCCGAGGAACTGAGAGCGAAATGAGCTGAGAAAGGAGATAGACAGTCTCGGTGGATTCGCTCCCTACCCCTTCATATTCTGCGCCTCGCAGGCCGTAGGCATCGCTGTGCATGGGTTGAGCTGGGCTAACTAACATATGGGCCATCCTAACAACTATATCTCCATGTATGCAGAACACAAAGATATTTTTCTCCCTTAGGTTTTTCATTTTTTTTCCTTCTTCTTTGCAGGGAAAGGATACATACTTAGGTTTCTCATCATGAAAACTATGTTTTTAGACTAAACCTATTCATGTTCCACAAATATTTTTTCCCCAGACCCATTACTAAAAAAACACAAACATGCCAACTTAAGTTTCTCATCATAATACCCATATATTCAAACTAAACATATCCATATTATAGACATATTTTCTTTTACTAAACTATTATTTCATAGCGCAACATGTTCAAAAAATATCATGGTTTAGCGGATGGTCCTTGCAGCATGAAACTATTTTCATCGACAACATGGCTTCAGTGGGTCTCTGCGCCATTTGGCGCAACGGGTCAACTAGTTTTTATATAAGAGTAATGGTAGAGAGATGTGAGCATCTCACACCTTGTTTTCTTCTAAAGAATGTCGAGGTCCACTGAATACTAATTATCAGTAAGAGACAATAACTTTATTCTGCTTAACTTGGAAAGCTTGCGTTCTTGGTAAATGCATTAATTAAGAAGAAGAATGTGTTCGACCAGTCATAAGGTGAACACAACAGGAAGAGAAAGCAACACAAAAATCTCCTTACCCGCCATCAGAAGAGATCTCAATCGAGTCGTCCTGCTGTAACTCGACCGTGAAAATATAATACCTTGGTCAGGTATTTGAACCCAAACCAACTCACAGACTGAACCTTCACCTTTAGTTATGTTCGCAACATAGTCAACTCCTTTTCCCACCCTTCATTTGGCTTCACAGCTTCTTCCTTTCTAACCTTGATACCATAATAACCACTCATGGGAAGCAGACACTTCTCTACCATTGCTCACATCATCAGCTTGGCTGTCCTCGGTGAGGCCCATGAAGGCAGTGTCTTTATACACAAGGAAGACGAAAAAAAGTGTCGCACTTTTTTGGTAGAACCATTTCTTATTTCAGACCAGTTTGGATATCAACCATACAATGAGCCATTGCCCAATGATTAAACAAAACACACAGTTGAGCAAAGAGAAAAATTAAAAAAAACATGCATGCCTCAGAGTAATAAATCTCCTACCGACTTTTGTGCACTCACACTCGATCATCATACCAAATGATGAGGACATCACTAACAAGGTTACACCCACACCTCCAACTGACACATATACATGACCAATTACTAGAGCTCGCGCACGCCAATTAAATTACCAGGTACTTTCGTTTCTTGGTAATGATTCTAATGTTCATGAGAATATGATGCTGCCTAAATTGGATACATTTGTCTTGCTTACAAGTGAAGGGCCTAGCTTGGACAAGACGGATGAACATTGGAGCAAGATCAAGCATGGAGATGATGGCATGCGCAAGGGGAACAAGAATGGAGTTACAAGTGATGATTTCAGGACTTTGAAGCCACCATAATGAGTGCGAGAAGCCTTGGATGAAATATACAAGATGCCACTTCACAAATTTCGTCCAGAGGCTATTATAGGTGCTGCGTCACCTTATTATTGGGCCAGACCGATGTAATTTCGAAATACTTGAGTATAGGCTGTTTTTAGAGTCCGTATGTGTGGGGAAACAAGAGTTAGGGTTGGTTTCGGACCCCTCCACCAAGGGCCACGAAATTCCCCCCTCTTTCCCCCATATATACAGCCCTTAGGGCATCGTTTAGACTTTGGGTTTTGTTTAGATTAAAAGTTCGCCATAGCTGCAACTTGAGGTACTTCATTTGTGTTCAACGACCAGACAAAGGCGTCATAGAACCCCACCTTGATCAATAAAGCTTTCCTCTTATATTCGCAATATCCAGATTGCAATCTTAGTTTCTTGCTTGTTCTTTGTTTGCCTGCAGGGAACAGACCTTCATGGTCAGGTTCATTGTGCTCCGGTGTGGTCAATAATCTCTCGGAGTTGGTTTAGCGATTGCTAAGGCGCGACATCCTCGCACGTTCGTTGTCGGATCGTCAAAGTCGACTTCCTCCAAAATGATAGCCACCATCTCATCGAAAGACGGGACACCTTTGCCTCTATCAAGTGGTATCAGATTTCCAGGTTGCTCGGTGAGATTTTACATTTTTTCGTAGTTTAGATCGAGTTTTTTCTTCATACCTATAGTCCACGAAAAAGCCAAAAAAATAGGGTTAGTTCATCCCATCCGAACGAATCTGAACCTTTGCATAATCATTTCTGTATTTGCTTTGTTGAATTTGCGGTTGCATCGTCGTGTCAAGTTGCTCGTCTTAGCATCTAGGCTTTTAGAGTTTCGAATTCTGGTCATAAGTTGTCACGCCGCCGCCGCGACATCTTCATCGCTACTGCCATATACCACCACCAATCTGTATCCATATACCACCACCAATCCGTATCCATATACCACCACCGCTGCCATATTCTACCACCACATATCCACCACCAATCCGAATTCTTTTCATTTTAGATTGGCTTTCTAGATCCATCTAGTTTCGGTTTCGTGTTTCCTTGCCTGAGTAGGTCTCGAAAAAAAGTCTGGAGACCCCCGGGCAGTTCTTAGGCTAAAATTTCGACAGGTGAAAATATTTTTTCCCTATCCTATTTTTGGGCTTTTCTGAGTCTTTTGAGACACGTGCCACCATACTATTTTTTACCGCACTTTTTCGTCATCGCTGCCCTCATTCCGAAAAAATGTCAAAAAAATTTCGTGCCTATCATCTTAGTTTGACTTGGGAAGTGTTTTGAGACACTCGGCAGTATAGTGATTTTCGGCAAAAAAACAAAAAAAGGAGCGCAAAAAAAAGAGCACAAAAAAAAGAGGCAAAAAAATTCAGAGTGTGCTTTTCCCTTGATTACGTGTAGCGCCGAGATTTTGTTAGTGTTCTAGGCTCGGGTCTCTAGTACGGTCTAGCTTAGGACTAGCACAGTACCGTCATTGAGCGTTTATTCGACTTTGCATCTCTGAATTGATTATTGCTGGCCCTTTTTGCTACCATATTATGAGCCTTCCCAGCTCGACATACATCTACATCGTGCGTTTGACTCTCCCTGGTATACTACATCGGTTGCCGATCACCGCCTGCTGCTGGGTAAGAACTGGTAAGAATTTAAGATTTGCTTGATGGATTTGTGACACCCGCCACCACCACCACTTGTTAGTAGTCTGTAGGATCATATTCTTGTGCGTTTCTATTGCCGCTGACCACGCCAGGATCACAAGCCGACGAGACTGACTGGGAGAACTTGATGAACAAGGAGCTTCATGATAAGTTTTAGCAAATGATGAGTGGACAGGTGCAAGATGTGCTAAACAAATTTGAAGAGGCCATGGAGAAGATAGATGGCATGGAGAAGACATTTGAAACAAAGCTTGATAATAAGTTTGCTGAATTACTTTCGCGTTTTCCACCACCACCGGCTGCTACAGCTGTCGCACCTCTACAACAACAACAACAACAACAACAACATCGCCTTCCAAATCAAGTGGGACGAGCACATCACGTTCCCCTTGAGCCTGGTCAAACTTCTGGTGCCACTGTTGATGTTTCTGTAGCTCCTGCTGCTACTGCAGAGGTGGAGGGCCATTACGAGGATGAGGTTGACCAAAATCAGAACTACGTGCAACCACCAGCACCACCACCACCAGGTCGTCCTCATGCATATCATCACAACGGTAGGGCTGCACCACCACCTGAGGTACATGACCATCTTTCTAAACTGAAATTGAATATTCCACCATTTGAGGGTAGATATGTTCCTGATATATATCTTACTTGGGAGTTAGAAACTGAACAACGTTTTACATGTTTACACTATCCCGAGGAGAGACGTGTTCCTGCTGCTGTTTGTGCTTTCACTGGTTTTGCATGTGTTTGGTGGTCTGAACATTGTAGATTATATCCTATTCCAGCTACTTGGGCTGCTTTGAAAACTGCTATGCGTACTCGTTGGGTTCCACCATATTATCCACGTGAATTACTTCAAAAATTGCAGCGCTTAAGACAAGGAAAAAATTCTGTAGAAGAATATTATCAGCAATTACAAACTGGCCTGATTAGATGTGGTATTGTTGAGGAGAATGAAGCTATGCTTGCATGTTTTATGGGTGGATCAAATAGATAGATTCAAACCATTCTAGAGTATAAGGATTATAATAATATCACTCGTTTATTCCATCTTGCTTGTAAAGCTGAACGTGAAGTGCAGGATCGACAGGCATTGGCGCGAACTAACTTTTCTGCAGGTCGACCTTCATCATGGACACCGCGTGCATCCTCTACTTCCACACATTCTACTGCACCGACACCTCCATCAGCTGTTACCTCCAGCCGTGATACAAGGAAGCAGACACAACCAGTCAACCACCATTATCTGCCAAGAGCACACCTATTGGGCCTGCATAGAGTTCTTCTTCTTCCATGGCATCAACAGGGCACACCAGTGATATTATTTGTCGTTGTTGTAAGGGAAGAGGACATTTTGCGAGAGAATGCAAATCTCAGCGTGTGATGATTGCTACTGAGGATGGTGGATATGAGTCCGCTAGTGACTATGATGAGGAGACTTTGGCTCTTATTACACGTGAAGAACACGGTGGAGATGATTCTGATCATGAGACGCAATACATGGCTCCTGAAGATGCTGACAGGTATGAATGTTTAGTTCCTCAACGTGTTTTGAGTGTGCAGGTTACACAAGCTGAGCAAAATCAGAGGCATAATTTGTTCCATACAAAGGGAGTTGTGAAGGAACGTTCTGTTTGCGTGATCATAGATGGAGGGAGTTGCAACAACTTGGCTAGCATGGAGATGGTGGAGAAGCTATCTCTCACCACAAGACCACATCCACATCCTTACAACATCCAATGGTTCAACAACATCGGCAAGGTTAAGGTAACACGTACTATTCATGTGCATTTTAGTATCTCTACATATGCTGATTATGTTGATTGTGATGTGGTACCTATGCAAGCATGTTCCTTATTACTTGGTAGACCATGGCAATTTGATAAAAATTCTGTACACCATGGTAGAAACAATCAGTATACTCTTGTTCATAAGGATAAAAATATTACTTTGCTTCGTATGACTCCTGATTCCATTTTGAACGATGATATTAATAGAGCTAATAAAGCAAAACAGGAGAAAAAATAAGAGTGAAAATCAGATTGTGGCAAAAGAATTTGAGCAACAAATGAAGCCTAATAATAAACCATCTACTGTTGCTTCTCAAAATTAAATTGAAAAGTGCATGTTTACTTGCCACCAAATCTAATATTGATGAGCTAGATTTTAGCAAATCTGTTTGCTATGCTTTTGTGTGCAAAGAGGCATTATTTTCATTCGAGGACGTGCCTTCCTCTTTGCCTCCTGCTGTCACTAACATTTTGCAGGAGTTCGCCGACGTCTTTCCACAAGACATGCCACCGGGATTACCACCTATTCGAGGGATTGAGCATTAGATTGACTTAATTCCCGGTGCATCGCTACCCAACAGCGCACCATACCGTACCAATCCAGAAGAGACGAAAGAGATTATGCGTCAAATACAGGCGCTACTCGACAAAGGTTATATACGTGAATCCCTTAGTCCTTGTGCTGTTCATATTATTCTAGTGCCGCAAAAGGATGGTACATCGCGTATGTGTGTTGATTGTAGAGGCATTAATAATATTACTATTCGTTATCGTTATCCTATTCCTAGGCTAGATGATATGCTTGATGAATTGAGTGGCTCTATAATATTCTCCAAAGTTGATTTGCGAGTGGATACCATCAAATTCATATGAAATTGGGAGATGAATGGAAAACAACATTTAAAACTAGGTTTGGATTATATGAGTGTTTAGTCATGCCTTTTGGGTTAACTAATGCACCTAGTACTTTCATGAGATTAATGAATGAAGTTTTACGTGCCTTCATTGGACGATTTGTGGTAGTATACTTTGATGATATATTGATTTATAGCAGATCTTTGGAGGAACATTTGGACCATTTACGTGTTGTTTTTAGTGCTCTACGTGATGCACGTTTGTTTGGTAACCTTGGAAAGTGCACCTTTTGCACCGACCGAGTCTCTTTTCTTGGCTATGTTGTTACTCCACAGGGAATTGAGGTTGATAAAGCCAAGATTGAAGCTATTGAGAGTTGGCCGCAGCCCAAAACGGTCACACACGTGAGGAGTTTCCTTGGCCTCGGTGGATTATATCGGCGTTTTGTGAGAGATTTCAGCACCATTGCTGCACCTCTCAATGAGCTTACAAAGAAGGATGTGCCTTTTGTTTGGGGTACTACACAGGAAGAAGCATTCACGGTATTGAAAGATAAGTTGATACATGCTCCTTTACTCCAACTTCCTGATTTTAATAAGACTTTTGAGCTTGAATGTGATGCTAGTGGAATTGGGTTAGGAGGTGTGTTATTACAAGATGGTAAACCTGTTGCATAATTTCTGAAAAATTGAGTGGGCCTAGTCTGAATTATTCTACTTATGATAAGGAATTATATGCTCTTGTTCGGACTTTGGAAACATGGCAACATTATTTATGGCCAAAGAATTTGTTATACATTCTGATCATGAATCTTTGAAGCACATTAAAAGTCAAGCAAAACTGAACCATTGACATGCTAAATGGGCTGAATTCGTAGAGACTTTCCCTTATGTTATTAAACACAAGAAGGGAAAAGAAAATGTTATGCTGATGCTTTGTCTCGTCGTTATACTATGCTTTCACAACTTGACTTTAAAATATTTGGTTTGGAGACCATCAAAGATCAATATGTGCATGATGCTGAATTTAAAGATGTATTACAGAATTGCAAAGAAGGGAGAACATGGAACAAGTTCATCGTTAATGATGGATTTGTGTTGCGTGCTAACAAGCTATGCATTCCAGTTAGCTCTGTTCGTCTTTTGTTGTTGCAAGAGGCGCATGGAGGACGATTAATGGGACACTTTGGCGTGAAGAAGACGGAGGATGTACTTGCTACACATTTCTTTTGGCCAAATATGCGACGGGATGTAAATCATTTTGTTGGTCGCTGCACTACCAGTCAAAAAGCTAAGTCACGACTCAATCCTCATGGTTTATATATGCCTTTGCCTGTCCCTAGTCTTCCATGGGAAGATATATCTATGGACTTTGTTTTGGGTTTACCTCGAACAAAGAAGGGGAGGGATAGCATATTTGTTGTCGTGGATAGGTTCTCGAAGATGCCACACTTTATACCATGTCATAAAAGAGATGATGCTGCTAATGTTGCTGATTTGTTCTTTCGTGAAATTATTCGCATGCATGGTGTGCCAAATACTATTGTTTCAGATCGTCATACTAAATTTCTTAGCCACTTTTGGAGATGTTTATGGGCTAAGTTGGGGACTAAACTGCTTTTTAGTACTACTTGTCACCCCCAAACTGATGGACAAACTGAAGTAGTCAACATAACTTTTTCTACTATGCTTATGGCTGTTTTGAAGAATGCCTGCCTCATATTGAATTTTCTTATAATCGTTCGTTGCGTTCTACTACTAAGATGTGCCTTCCTTGCATCCAAAGAGATCATATGAGATAGCAATACTTCATCTTGTGCTAAAAGCATCGACACATCATACACTCATATCATACTTGTGATAGGAAGTCGTTACATTGCTCTTATAGGTCGTGCACAAGTGCGTATCCGCCTATTAAGAAATCGGTTAGCATCTCTCTAGCGTTGTGCAACACGAGCATTTTCCGTGGATTCCACATTTTTGCTCACTTTTGGTTGCACAACCACATTTATCTATCCGTGCGTGTGTTCCGTGTGCTACCTTTGCTTGTGATCTACTTGTTGCATGAGACAATTGTGAATCATTTTCAACATCATTGAATCTTACTCACTTTTTGCATTGAATTTTTGCCACCATCCTAACCAAGCTCCTCTAAAAGCTTTACTTGTGTAGGTGTGAGAATCGACAAGACTTGGTACCAGTAGTGCTATTTCCGGGTTACATTATTGAGTGATCATTGATCCATTATCAACTTCGGTCAAGGTACATTTGGTATTGTCTTCTCCTTTCTCCCACTCACATACTTGCTTGTGACGATGGATAGGCCAAGTACATCTACGAACCCGCTTTTCGACGATCCTCAAGAATCGAACAACTACGTCACCAAAATACAACTCTTCGGTGTCCAACGATCTCTCCATCAAGAAAGCGAAGCTATGCGCGAACACATTGACCAAGTCGCCGTCGACACGCGCCAATTTGAAGCAAGGACAAGAGAGCAATTCGACATCATCAACACCAACATGGCTACTCAATTCGATGCGCTACGGACTTTGATAGTCAATCGACGCTCTTTTTCCACATCTTCTCAAAGACGAAGCCGCTCAAGTCGCCACATCGACTCCACAGACGGCTCAAGTACCCCTACATCCAACACTCTTCGTCAAGCCGCACGTCAAGCTCGACATGACAACCGGAATCCACTTCATGACAAGAGCTCCCAAGACCTACTCGATGAGCAAGAATGTCGACATCGTCAAAACCAAGCTACACTTGAGCAAGCCCAAGAACGGCAACGACTACGCCAACTACAACAAGAGCGAGCACGTCAACACCAAGAGGAGCAAGATGCCGAAGCTCATCGTCAAGCACAACAACGCCGAGAAGCTCAAGCTCTTGAGGCGCAACGAGCATTACGTAATGCACATCGCAATGTGGCAACTCGCAATCGACACACTCGTCAAGAAGAGGATTTCCTTCGCGATGAGATGCAAGAGAGGCGCCACCAAGCACGAATGCAACAAGAAGTTCCTCCTCAAGCACGACAAGAGCAACACCCTCAACAAGAACCGCAAGCTCGGCAAGTACACCATGACAATGAACATCTACTACGCCAAGAGCAACATGAGGTTGACAACCGTCCAAATCACAAACGCCCTCCCAATAGGCAAACAAACAATGAAGAGCATTGCTATGGCAAGCTTAAGTTCACCATGCCAAAAAAATTCGAAAGCATTGATCCTGAAGACTACCTCTCATGGGCATTGAAGGTTGATAAAATATTTCGCCTCCACAATTTTGAGGAAGAAAAGAAAATTGCTATGGCCTCCCTTGAGTTCCAAGACTACGTTCTCATTTGGTGGGAGCAAATCATTGAGAGAAGAGAAGCAAAAGGCGAACCTCCTATCACTACTTTGACTCAAATGAAGGAAGTCATGAGAGCATGCTTCATGCCAACACACTACAACCGTGACTTGTTCAAGAAGCTACAACTCCTCAAGTAAGGTACCAAGTCCGTTGAAGAGTACTACAAGGAGATGGAGATTGCCATGATACGAGCAAACATCATGGAAGATGAAGAAACAAACAATGGAGAGATTCTTGAATGGAATCAACTATCCTATCAAGAAGATTGCGGACTTTCAACCATACACCAATCTCCTCGAGCTAATACATCAAGCCACCAAAGCGGAGTGACAAGTTCAAAAGGACTACAAGTACTCCAAGTTTACCTCCAAGAACTTCGGCTCCTACAACCAAGCTTCACCGACTTCGGCTACTCCTACCTATACCAAGCCATCTACAAACTTCGGTGACAAGTCAAGCTACAAGAATGCGACTACAACAAGTCGGCCACCTTCTACCAACAACTTCAAGCCAGGAGCTTCATCATCTACAACTCCAACCAAGGACAACTCCAAGACGAGTTCCATCAAATGCTTTAAGTGCCAAGGACGAGGCCACAAGTCATTTGAGTGCAAGACCGTTCGTACTATGATCATCAACGATGACGGATCTTATGACTCAATGAGCGACGATGAAATGAAAGCACTTGAACATGTAGCTATGCATCACCAAGTGAATGAAGATGAAGACCATCAAGTGTTTTGCGACAATGAATCGAGTCCCAATCTCGTTGTCTCCAAGGTCTTGACACTCCAACATCAACAAGATGACGATCAAAGATGCCACATCTTTCATACCAAGGCCGGCATCAATGGACACTCCGTTAATGTTATCATCGATGGAGGAAGTTGTCATAACTTGGCAAGCGAAGAGCTTTGCGACAAGCTCAACTTGGTGAAGTCAAAGCATCCTCATCCCTACAAGGTCCAATGGCTTAACGATGCCGGAACACTTCGAGTCGAGCACACCATGCAAGTAACCTTCAAGATAGGCGCCTACGAGGACACACTTGAGTGCGATGTCATCCGCATGTCCGTGTGCCACCTTATTCTTGGACGACCATGGCAATATGATCGTGGAGTCACACACAATGGATGGCGAACCACTATAGCTTCAAGATGAAAGGAAAGAAGTTCGTGCTACGCCCAATGTCTCCAACTCAAGTAGCCGCCGACAAACACTTACCTACCAACCATCGTGGAGAGAATGGTAAGAAAGTGAGCCAACAAAAGGAGAGTGAGAGCCACAAGCCAAATAAGAGCAACTCCACGATGAGTGACAGGAAACAACTAATGCTATTCGCCACCAAAAGTGAGATGAGAGAAGTGTCTGAGAACCCATCAAGTGTCTTTCACCTTGTGCTTTTATGCAAAGGGGAAGCCAAACCTACTAACACTTCACCACCTCCACCTTTAGTGTTGTCTAATTTGTTGCAGGAATTCTCGGACGTCTTCCCCGATGAGCTACCTCCAGGTTTACCTCCACTTCGTGGAATCGAACACCGCATCGACCTCATACCCGGTGCACCACTTCCGAACAAGGCTCCCTATCGTGTCAACCCTGAGGAAATCACGGAGATACAACGGCAAGTACAACAACTAATCGACAAAGGTCATGTACGTGAAAGCTTGAGCCCTTGTGCCGTTCCGGTTATTCTCGTGCCAAAGAAAGATGGAAGTTTCCGAATGTGCTTCGATTGTCGCCCTATAAATGCTATAACCGTTAGATACCATCACCCTATCCCACGCTTAGACGACATGCTTGATGAATTATGTGGTGCCACCATCTTTTCGAAAATTGATCTTAAAAGTAGTTACTACCAAATTCGCATTCAAAAGGGTGATGAGTGGAAAACGGCTTTCAAAACCAAGTTTGGGTTATATGAGTGGCTTGTCATGCCAATGGGTTTATCGGAAGCACCCGGTTCTTTTATGCATCTTATGCATTTTGTTCTACGACCCAACATAGGCGTCTTTGTAGTGGTTCACTTTGATGACATCCTTTTTTTTTTTTGCAAATCGCTTGAGGACCATGAGACACACATCCTTATGGTTTTGCAAACCCTTCGGAAAGAGCACTTATACGCTAATATGGAAAAGTGCACCTTTGGCGTCGACAAGGTCGTTTCCTTAGGATTCCTCGTTTCTTCCCAAGGTGTTCACGTTGATGAAACTAAAATTGAAGCAATTAAAACTTGGCCTCAACCAACGAATCTCCAACAAGTGCGTAGCTTTCTTGGTTTAGCCGGTTTCTATCGATGCTTTGTGAAGGACTTTAGCACGATTGCTATGCCTCTACACGCCTTGAGCAAGAAGAACGCACCCTTTGTTTGGGGTCCTTCGCAAGACACTACGTGATAGAGGCGAGGGGCCCGATCTTTTGATGAGATGATAACTATCGATTTGGTGGAGATGACTTTGACGATCCGACTACAAACGTGCACGACGTTGCACCTTAGCAATCGTTAAACCAATCTTCAGGGGTTACTGACAATGCCAGAAGCACGATCAGCCTGACCACGAAAGTCTATTCCTGCATGCAATCGAAGAACAAGCAAGAATATGATAAAGCAATCTGAATATTGCTAATATAGATGAAGTATTGATAAAGGTGGGGATCCGTAAGCGGTCTTGGTCTGGTCGTTGGACACAAACGAAGTACACGAAGTTGCAATGGCTAACTTTTGACTAAACAAATCCCCAAAAAAATCTACTAGATGGATCTACTTATATAGGAGCAAGGGGTGGCGGCCAAGGAGGTGGGAGGACGTCCCAAGGCAGCCTAAAAGTAACCCTAGGTCGTACAGGGCTCATGGGCCCAAGTGGAGGTGATGCAATACCTTTGGACTTGTAGTTTGACTCGGATTCTGCTGCAGCGTCAGATTATTTCATCGATATCTCAATGCTCCGGACAAAATTTAAGGTGAATCCAATTGGGTTGGAAAGTGTACGAAATCTAGTTTCCAACAAAAAAAGAATCACCCAATTCGGAGTCCGTATGAAGGAGTTCTTTCCGTTTTGAGTCAGGTATGTCTGTGCAGTCCGAATCTGGATGCAGAACGTGAGAGACTTGGACTCTATCTTCTCTTGGCCCAGAAGTGACGTGAGAGAACTTTTTGAACAGCACCTAAATTTCTCTTTTTCCTTTATCTTCATATGTGGATTGTACAAATGTCCTATACACCTGGAATTAGACATGGCACAAAAGTTTGTGAAGTATTTTTGTCCTGGATGACATAAATAAATTGTTGCATAGTTTGCATTAGAAATCACCTCACAAATATACATGTATGCAATAGTTTTGGTCGTATCCAAGGTAGTCATGTCCTCATCACTGTGTTCATTAAGCTCAAAGACTTGCTCACGCACACACCACTTCTTGCCCTACCGAACTTTGATAAACCTTTTGAGATTCATTGTGACACTAGTGGTACCGGCATAGGTGGCGTGCTCATGCAGGAAAAACGCCCAATTGCGTAATTTAGCGAGAAGCTATCCAGAGCGCAACTTAACTACCCCATCTATGATAAAGAGCTATATGCTTGGTGAGAGTTTTGCGTGTTTGGGAACATTACCTTAGACCTCATGAATTCATTCTTCATACGGACCATGAGACTCTCAAGTATCTCAAGGGTCAAACTAAGTTGAACAAGCGTCATGCAAAGTGGAGTGAATTCATTGAGTCTTTTCCCTACGTCATCAAGTACATCAGAGGCAAAGAAAATGTTGTGGCGGATGCTCTTTCCCGCAAATGCATGCTTGTCACAAAACTTGAGTTGAATGTTATTGGCTTTGAGCACATCAAAGACTTATATGAGCATGATCCTTTCTTTGCACATCCTTATGCTAAGTGTTTGACTCACACTTCTTGGAAACATTACTACATCAAAGATGGATATCTTATGAGAGCTAACAAACTTTGCATTCCCGAGTCTTCGCTTCGTTTGCTCCTTTTGCAGGAATCTCATGGAGGAGGACTCATGGGACACTTTGGTCGCGACAAGACATTTGCTACGCTCTCCACGAACTACTTTTGGCCCCAGATGCTACGTGACGTCTCACGACTCACCAACCGATGCTCTACATGTCGCAAAGCTAAGTCAAAAGCTCAATCTCATGGTCTTTACATGCCACTTCCTATTCCATTCCATCCATGGGAAGACATAAGCATGAACTTTGTACTTGGATTGCCTAGGACTCAAAATGGAAAAGATTCCATGTTTGTTGTCGTGGATAGATTCTCTAAAATGGCTCATTTCCTTCCTTGCAACAAGATCGACGATGCTTCACATGTGACAAATCTCTTTTGTAGGGAAATCATTCGTCTACATGGAGTGCCCAAGACAATCGTATCGGACCGGGACGTCAAGTTCTTGAGCTACTTTTGGAAGACTCTATGCGCCAAACTCGGCATCAAGCTAATCTTCTCCTCGGCATATCATCCATAAACCGACGGCCAAACGGAGGTGACGAACCGCACGCTTTCGACGCTTCTTCGCGTATTGATCAAGAAGAACATCAAGGAATGGGAGCAATGCTTGCCCATCGCCGAGTACGCCTACAACCGCGCATGACATTCGACTACCGGCAAGTCCCCTTTCGAGGTCGTCTACGGCTTCAACCCTTTGTCCCCATTGGACATTCTACCTCTACCTCTACAAGAACGCACAAACTTGGACGAAAGTGCTCGAGCAAGCTATCTCAAGAAGGTGCATGAAGATACAAGGGCAATGATCGAGAGGCAAGTACATCGTCTAGCATCCAAGCACAACGCCAACAAGAAGCCTATGGTGTTCTAACCTGGAGATCTCATACTGCTACATCTTTGATGTAGGGTGGAACCCTAATCGGCAGATCTTTCATGAAAAGGAGGGAATCCCACGATGAACACGGAGAACACAAGGAAAACACAGAGGAATATATGAGAGGAAACACTCAAATCAACACAAATACGGTCACATAGGTGCTAGATCCACGATACATATCAAGATACACGATCCATAGTCAACAACGGTGGTACAAAGATAGTCTTCTCCCGGAGGAGGTCTTGAATTATCCCTTGGGATCTTCTCCACGAAGGAGGTCTTGAATCCGAGGTGGATCTTCTCCGAAGAGGCCGCGGTCTCGTAGGAGAGGAACCACTAAGGTCTATGATGAGCTATCCAAAAGCTTCCTTTAAAGGATGGAAGTCAACGAGTATGTATTACACGGGGTGACGCCGTCGGGTCGGACGTCCGAGGGTTACCAGACGTCCGGTCGCTCGGGAAAGGCCGGACGTCCGGTAACTCTCGGATTTCCGGTATTTTCCGTGATTTCGGTTCTGTGAAGGGTGTCACGGGCATCCGGTGGCCTCCGGTCGTCCGGTCGTCTGGGAATCGTCGGTCGTCCGGTGAACATCGAACGTCCCGTGCCTGGGAGTGTCCGGTCGTCTGGTACGGGACAGGGGTCCGGAGCCTGTAGAGTCTCTTTCAGCCCTTCTCGATGCAAAACTCTGTCCGCGACCTTGGGGACTTGTCCATCTTCACATACCTCTCCAATGGGGTGTTCTTCACACCTGAGCACCCAAAACACATCCATCTGAGGTAGTAGCTATGTCTTGCAAGATTCATATGGAAGTTGGACTAGGAGGGATGTCACCTCGGTCTCGAGAGCTCTAGCACGAGCACGTGTCATTGGTCCTTGAGGCACTTGGTGAGGCGATGGAGGATCCATGGGGATGACCTTGGGATGCTCCGCATCATCTCCCCTCCCTTGGGAAAGATCCGACCTCGGATCGAAATCTTCATCACCATGGTAAGGGGATAGATCCTTGACGTTGAAGGCGTCACTCACGTTGTACTTGTCTCATGGGATGTCGATCTTGTAGGCGTTGTTGTTGTGGCGTGCTAGCACCTTGAAGGGTCCATCGGCGCGAGGTAGTAGTTTGGACTTGCGCTCGTGTGGGAAATGGTCCTTGCGAAGATGAAGCCAAACAAGATCTCCTGGTTGGAACACCATTGGTGCCTTGTTGACGTTGCGCTTGGTGGTGAGACGACGGACTTGTCGCTCGATCATTGCCCTTCTATCTTCATGCACCTTCTTGAGATAGCTCGCTCGTGCACTTGCGTCCATATTCGTGCGCTCTTGTAGAGGTAGAGGTAGGATGTCCAATGGGGACAAGGGGTTGAAGCCATAGACGACCTCGAAAGGGGACTTGCCGGTAGTGGAATGTCTTGCGCGGTTGTAGGCGTACTCGGCGATGGGCAAGCATTGCTCCCATTCCTTGATATTCTTCTTGATCAACACGCGAAGAAGCGTCAAAAGTGTGCGGTTCGTCACCTCCGTTTGGCCGTCGGTTTGTGGATGATATGCCGAAGAGAAAAGGAGCTTCATGCCGAGTTTGGCGCATAGAGTCTTCCAAAAGTAGCTCAAGAACTTGACGTCCCGATCCGACACAATAGTCTTGGGCACTCCATGTAGACGAATGATTTCCCTACAAAAGAGAGTTGCCACATGTGAAGCATCGTCGATCTTGTTACAAGGAATGAAATGAGCCATTTTAGAAAATCTATCCACAACAACAAACACGAAATCCTTTCCATTTGGAGTCCTAGGCAATCCAAGTACAAAGTCCATGCTTATGTCTTCCCATGGATGGTATGGAATAGGAAGTGGCATGTAAAGACCATGAGATTGAGCTTTTGACTTATCTTTGCGGCATATAGAACATCGATTGGTGAGGCGTGAGACGTCACGGAGCATCTTGGGCCAAAAGTAGTTCTTTGAGAGTGTAGCAAATGTCTTGTCGCGTCCAAAGTGTCCCATGAGTCCTCCTCCATGAGATTCCTGCAAAAGGAGCAAACGAAGCGAAGACTCGGGAATGCAAAGTTTGTTAGCTCTCATAAGATATCCATCCTTTATGTAGAGGCGTTCCCAAGAAGTGTGAGTCAAACACTTAACATAAGGATGTGCAAAGAAAGGATCATGATCATATAAATCTTTTATGTGCTCAAAGCCAATAACATTCAACTCAAGTTGTGTAACAAGCATGCATTTGCGGGAAAGCGTATCCGCCACAACATTCTCTTTGCCTTTGATGTACTTGATGAAATAGGGAAAAGACTTAATGAACTCACTCCACTTAGCATGACGCTTGTTCAACTTAGTTTGGCCCTTGAGGTACTTAAGAGTCTCATGGTCTGTATGAAGAATGAATTCATGAGGTCTAAGGTAATGTTCCCAAACACGTAAAACTCTCACCAAGGCATAGAGCTCTTTATCATAGATGGGGTAGTTAAGTTGCGCTCCGGATAGCTTCTCACTAAAGTATGCAATTGGGCGCTTTTCTTGCATGAGCACGCCACCTATGCCGGTACCACTAGCGTCACAATGAATCTCAAACGGTTTATCAAAGTTTGGTAGGGCTAGAAGTGCTGCGTGTGTAAGCAACCTTTTTAGCTCATTGAACACGGTGTCTTGCGAAGGACCCCAAATGAAGGGTGTGTTCTTCTTGCTCAAGGCGTGTAGAGGCATAGCAATAGTGCTAAAGTCCTTCGCAATACGTTGGTAGAAACAGGCTAGACCAAGGAAACTACGCACTTGCATGAGATTCGTTGGTTGAGGCCAAGTTTTAATTGCTTCAATTTTAGTTTCATCAACGTGAACACCTTGTGAAGAAACGAAAAATCCTAGGAAGACGACCTTGTCAACGCTAAAAGTGCATTTCTCCATGTTGGCATATAAGCGCTCTTTCCGAAGGGTTTGTAAAACCATACGGATGTGTGTCACATGGTCCTCAAGCGACTTGCTAAAAACGAGGATGTCATCAAAGTAAACCACTACAAAGACGCCTATGTAGGGTCGTAGAACAAAATGCATAAGACACATAAAGGAACCGGGTGCTTCCGATAAACCCATTGGCATGACAAGCCACTCATATAACCCAAATTTGGTTTTGAAAGCCGTTTTCCACTCATCACCCTCTTGAATGCGAATTTGGTAGTAACCACTTTTAAGATCAATTTTCGAAAAGATGGTGGCACCACATAATTCGTCAAGCATGTCGTCTAAGCGTGGGATAGGATAATGGTATCTAACGGTGATAGCATTTATAGGGCGGCAATCGGAGCACATGCGAAAACTTCCATCTTTCTTAGGCACGAGAATAACCGGAACGGCACAAGGGCTTAAGCTTTCACGTACATGACCTTTGTCGATGAGTTGTTGCATTTGTCGTTATATCTCCTTGGTTTCCTCGGGGTTGACGCGGTAAGGAGCCTTGTTTGCAAGTGGTGTGCCGGGTATGAGGTCGATGCGGTGTTCGAATCCGCGAAGTGGAGGTAGACCCGGAGGTAGCTCATCGGGAAAGACGTCCGAGAATTCCTGCAACAATTGAGATAGCACTAAAGGTAGAGGTGGTGAAGTGTTAGTAGGTTTGGCTTCCCCTTTGCATAAAAGCACAAGGTGAAAGACACTCGATGGGTTCTCACACACCTCTCTCATCTCACTTTTGGTGGCAAATAGCACTAGTTGCTTCTTGTCTCTCATCGTGGAGTCGCTCATATTTGGCTTGTGGCTCTCACTCTCCTTTTGGTGGCTCACTCTCTCACCATTCTCTCCATGATGGTTGGTAGGTAAGTGTTTGTCGGCGGCTACTTGACTTGGAGACATTGGTCGTAGCACGAATTCGTTGCCCTTCATCTTGAAGCTATAGTGATTGCTCCGTCCATTGTGTGTGACTCCATGATCATATTGCCATGGTCGTCCAAGTAGAAGGTGGCACACGGACATAGGGATCACATCACACTCAAGTGTGTCCTCGTAGGCGCCTATCTTGAACGATACTTGCACGGTGTGCTTGACTCGAAGGATGCCTTCGTCGTTAAGCCATTGGACTTTGTAGGGATGAGGGTGCTTTGACTTCACCAAGTTGAGCTTGTCGCAAAGCTCTTCGCTTGCCAAGTTGTGACAACTTCCTCCATCGATGGTAACCTTGACAGAGCATCCATTGATGTTGGCCTTGGTATGGAAGATATGACATCATTGGTCGTCATCTTGTTGGTGTTGGAGTGTCAAGACCTTGTAGACAACAAGATTGGGACTTGAGTCATTGTCGCAAAACACTTGATTGTCTTCTTCTTCATTCACTTGTCGATGCATAGCTACATGCTCAATGGCTTCCATCTCATCATCACTCATTGAGTCATAAGATCCGTCATCGTTGATGATCATGGTGCGAACGGTCTTGCACTCAAATGATTTGTGGCCTCGCCCTTGGCACTTGAAGCATTTGATGTAACTCGTCTTGGAGTTGTCCTCGGTTGGAGTTGTAGATGATGAAGCTCTTGGCTTAAAGTTGCTCGTAGTAGTTGGACGACTCGATGTAGTCGCATTGTTGTAACTTGACTTGTCACCGAAGTTTGTAGATGGCTTGGTAGAGGTAGTAGGAGCCAAAGTCGTTGAAGCTTGGTTGTAGGAGCCGAAGTTCTTGGAGGTAAACTTGGAGTACTTGTAGTCCTCTTGAACTTGTCGCTCCGCTTTGGTTGCTTGATGTACTAGCTCGAGGAGATTGGTATATGGTTGAAAGTCCACAATCTTCTTTATAGGATAGTTGAGTCCATTCAAGAATCTCGCCATTGTTTGCTCTTCATGTTCAGTGATGTTTGCTCGTATCATGGCAATCTCCATCTCCTTGTATTACTCTTCAACTGACTTGGTACCTTGCTTGAGGAGTTGTAGCTTCTTGAAAAAGTCATGGTTGTAGTGTGTTGGCACAAAGCGTCCTCTCATGACTTCCTTCATTTGAGCCCAAGTGGTGATAGGAGGTTCACCATTTGCTTCTCTTCTCTCTATGATTTGCTCCCACAAAATGAGAACATAGTCTTGGAACTCAAGGGAGGCCCTTGCAATCTTATTCTCTTCATCGAAGTTGTGAAGGCGAAAGATCTTGTCAACCTACAATGCCCATGAGAGGTAGTCTTCGGGATCAATGCTTCCGGAAAACTTTGGCATGGTGAACTTAAGCTTGCCATAGCGATGCTCTTCATTGTTTCCTTGTCTATTGGGAGGGCGGTATTGATTGGGACAATTAGCAATATCATGTAGCTCTTGTCGAAGTAGATGTCCATTGTCGTGGTGTAATTTCCGAGCTTGTTGTTCTTGTTGAGGTTGTTGCTCTTGTCGCGCTTGAGGGGGAACTTATTCTTGCATTCTTGCTTGGTGGCGCCTCTCTTGCATCTTATCACGAAGGAAATCCTCTTCTTGACGAGTATGTCGATTGCGAGTGGCCACATTGCGATGTGAATCATGTAATGCTCGTTGAGCCTCAAGAGCTTGAGCTTCTCGGCGTTGTTGTGCTTGATGATTTTCCTCGGCATCTTGTTCTTCTTGGTATTGACGTGCTCGCTCGTGTTGTTGTTGGCGTAGTCATTTCCGTTCTTGTGCTTGCTCAAGTGTAGCTTGGTTTTGACGATGTCGACTTTCTTGCTCTTCAAATAGCTCTTGTGAACTCTTGTCATGAAGTGGATTCCGGTTGTCATGTCGAGCTTGACGTGCGGCTTGACGAAGAGTGTTTGATGTAGGGGTACTTGAGCCTTCCGTGGAGTCGGTATGTCGACTTGAGCGGCTTCGTCTTTGAGAAGATGTGGAAGAAGAACGTCGGTTGACTATCAAAGTCCTTAGCTCATCGAATTGGGTAGACATGTTGGTGTTGATGATGTCGAATTGCTCTCTTGTTCTTGCTTCAATTTTTCGTGCGACGGCGGCGACTTGCTCAATGTACTCTCGCATTGCTTCACTTTCTTGATGGAGAGCTCGTTGGACACCGAAGAGATGTAGTTTGGTGACGTAGGTGTTCGGTTCTTGAGGATCGTCGATGATCGGGTTCGAAGATGTACTTGGCCTATCCATCATCACAAGCAAGTATGTGAGTGGGAGAAAGGAGAAGACAATACCAAATGTACCTTAACCGAAGTTGAAAACGGATCAATGATCACTCAATAATGTAACCCGGAAATAGCACTATTGGTACCACTTTGTGTCGATTCAAACACCTACACAAGTAAAGCTTTGAGAGGATCTTGGTTAGGATGGTGGCACTAATTCAATGCAATTGTCAAAGTGACTCAAAGATGTTGAAAATGGTTCACAATTTGCTCATGCAACAAGTAGATCACAAGCAAGAAGTAGCACACGGAACACACGCACGGATAGATAAATGTGGTTGTGCAACCAAGGGTGAGTGAAAATGTGGAATCCACGGAAAATGCTCGTGTTGCACAACACTAGAGAGACGCTAACCGATTGCTTAATAGGCAGATACGCACTTGTGGATGACCTATAAGAGGCAAACATAACGACTTCCTATCACAAGTATGCTATGAGTGTATGATGTGCCGATGCTTGAGCACAAGATGAAGTATTGCTATCTCATATGATCTCTTTTGATGCAAGGCGTATGATGCTATTTTCCTTTTGCTTATAAGCTTTGGTTGGCTCTTTTGCTTAAAAGCTTGTGAGCTCTTTCTTTGGGCACTTATGCATGCTTCTCGGATCAAGGTAGCTATTGTGTATGCGGATCACTCTTTTGGCACATGGAGATATGATGATATGGTATGCAATATATATGACTATCACTAATGTGCACAAGTGTCGTGGCCCGGCAATACTCAAATGGCTAGTCTTGATGGGAAAGCTACGCAAAGATGGTCCATAGGGTGACAATGCAATTGCAAGGTAGAATGAACAAGGTGTCGTCGATGTTACCGTCCTTGCCGAGGGTGAGCGATGGTGTTGTCGATGTCGTTCCATTACCAGGTAGCCTAAACATCCAAGGAAACGGTGAAAACCACAAATCGAATGATCCAAGACACAAAGAGGTAATACCGTGGTGATTTGGGTTAGGCAAAGGTGTTGGTGGTATGGTATATGTGGGTGTATGAAAGGTTAAGTGGTTGCGAAAGGTGGAACAAAACTGAAGAAATTCAGTGTTGTCAGGGTTCGTCGGACGTCTGGAGGTACGCTGGTCGTCCAGTCGCCGGACGTCCGGTAAGTCTCGGAAATCCGGTGATAGTTTCTGTAGATGAGGTCCCGGTCGTCCGATGTTTAACGGACGTCCGGTGCGTCGCGGGGTTCCAGACGTCCGGTAAGTCGTCGGTCGTCTGGTAGGTTTGGGCTAGGGTTCTAGGATCCATGGACAAATTGGTCAAACTTGCCCAAATTTGCGGAGGAAAATCGGTGAAAAGGTGGGGAAAAGCTAGATCCACTCATGGCACAGCAAATCCATGCAACAAATTCAACAAAATCTCGCCAAATCTACATATCACAAAAAAAATTTGGGGCTATTTTTGTGGGGAATTTTCGAAATTGGGAAGAACACAACAAAAACAAGCTAGAAAACATGGTGTGGGGCTCCAAATTCGTGATCAACCTATGCTCATGATACCATAATATGATGTAGGGTGGAAGCCTAATCGGCAGATCTTTCATGAAAAGGAGGGAATCCCACGATGAACACGGAGAACACAAGGAAAACACAGAGGAATACACGAGAGGAAACACTCAAATCAACACAAATACGGTCACACCATTGCTAGATCCACGATACATATCAAGATACACGATCCATAGTCAACAACGGTGGTACAAAGATAGTCTTCTCCCAAAGGAGGTCTTGAATTATCCCTTGGGATCTTCTCCCCGAAGGAGGTCTTGAATCCGAGGTGGATCTTCTCCGAAGAGGCCGCGGTCATGTAGGAAAGGAACCACTAAGGTCTATGATGAGCTATCCAAAAGCTGCCTCTAAAGGATGGAAGTCAACGAGTATATATTACACGAGGTGACGCCGTCGGGTTTGACGTCCGAGGGTTACCGGACGTCCGGTCGCTTGGGAAAGGCCGGACGTCCGGTAACTCCCGAATTTCCGGTATTTTCCGCGATTTCGGTTCTGTGAAGGGTGTCACGGGCGTCCGGTGGCCTCCGGCCGTCCGGCCGTCTGGGAGTCGCCGGTCGTCCGGTGAACGTCGGGTGTCTGGTGCTTGGGAGTGTCCGGTCGTCCGGTAGGGGACGGACGTCCGGAGCCTATAGAGTCTCTTTCAACCCTTCTCGATGCAAAACTCCGTCCGTGAGCTTGGGGACTTGTCCATCTTCACATACCTCTCCAATGGGGTCTTCTTCACACCTGAGCACACAAAACACATCCGTCTGAGGTAGTAGCCATGTCTCGCAAGATTCATATGGAAGTTGGACTAGGAGGGATGTCACCTCGGTCTCGAGAGCTCTAGCACGAGCACATGTCATTGGTCCTTGAGGCACTTGGTGAGGCGAGGGAGGATCCATGGGGATGACCTTGGGATGCTCCGCTTCAATCTTCGTAAGGACCGTTTCCCCCACGAGCGCAAGTCCAAACTACTACCTCGAGCAGACGGACCCTTCAAGGTGCTAGCACGCTACAACAACAATGCATACAAGCTCGACCTTCCACGCGAGAAGTACAACGTGAGCGATGTCTTCAACGTCAAAGATCTATCCACTTCCTATGGCGATGAAGATTTAGATCTGAGGTCGGATCTTTCCCAGGGGAGGGGAGATGATGCGGAGCATCCCAAGGTCATCCCCATGGACCTACCTTCGCCTCACCAAGTGCCAAGTGGACCCATGACACGTGCTTGAGCACGAGCTCTCGAGACCGAGGTGACTTCACTCCTATCTCTACATCACTTTGATTTGCATGAGACATGGCTGCTACCCTCATCGGAGACTCTTTGCATACTCAGGCACCTCTGGAGTAACCACGGAGAAGTCAAGGGACAAGAAGAATCGAAGGAGGAAGGAGGAGGAGAAGAAGAGCCAAGACTGAGCCTGCCCGGACAATCCGGACGATGTCCCGAATGATCCAGCCGAGGCCCGGATGATCCGGAAAAACGTCCGGACGATCCGGCCAATGTGCCTGAAGACACCCGAAGCTCCACGCCGAAGCCGGATCATCCGGACCCCGGCCCGGATCATCCGGACACCCCCGGACATCCGGACGAAGACCCGGACATCCGGGCCACCTGCAGCAGATCAGACATGTCCGGATCATCCGGACGCTGCCCCGGATCATCCGGCCCCCCGAAGCCCGGATCATCCGAACAAACGTCCAGATCATCCGGACAGTGCCTGCGCGCATGATGTTGGGCCGAGGCCCATGTACCCCTTCGACCCTCCTAGCCTATATATAGCACTCTACCTAAACTATCTAGGGTTAGCTTTGTGTTAGCTCATACCAAAACCCTAGTGGTTCCTCTCCTACGAGACCGCGGCCTCTTCGGAGAAGATCCACCGGATTCAAGACCTCCTTACGGAGAAGAACATCAAGACCTCCTCTCGGAGATGACTACCACTACTTGTATCATCCTTAGTTGATCGTGTATCTTGTATCACACTTTGTGTACCCGGATCTAGCATTTGTGTGACCTAAGTTGGTTGATTCGAGTGTTTTCTCCTTGTCTCTCTTGTGTTTTCCCTCGTGCCCCTCGTGTTCTTCCTTGGGATCCCTCCTTTTCGTGAAAGATCGGCCACGTAGGGTTCCACCCTACATCACACCAAAGGGGAAACTGTCCTCGCCTGTGCCCGCTGGCGCCCTTCTTACCCTGTTTGGCATGGCCCACGTCACCCGCACCTCGTGAGGCTGGGTGTCGAGCCTAGATATGTTCACCCCTCAGGAGGCGGCCTCGGGAGACCTCGGTGTAGTTTGCCTCGCCAGATGGGAGGCCTCGCAAGGGTCTTGCATGTGAAGTCTTGATGCTGGGCCGCGCCGGGCCGTCGATGGAGCCACATGTTGGGCCGCAGGCAGACGGGCCTCGGTACCCCCAGTCCCAGAGCCCCGACAGTAGCACTGGGGACCACGGTGCACACGGCCTAGCTTCGAGGCAAAGGCAAATAGGGGAGGTCGAAGCGACGTAGGTGCCAACCACCTGCGGTCTAGGCTCGACACATGGCGCACGACGGGACGTGGGACGCCCCCACTTCCCCATGATGCCTCGGCAACCGCCCGACGAACAAAAAGCCTGGCACACGCTGCAGAGCCATCATTGTTCCGAAGGCGAAGGGTCGTTGGTTGGCCTTCTCCAATTGCTAATAAAAGGGGGAGGGCGGAGCCCTCAATTCATATATGTCTTCTCGCCTCTCTGTCTTCAACCCTTGTGTTGTAGGGTGGAACCCTAGGGGGATCTTTTCACACTTGGAGGGCGAAAAGAGGAAGAACACACAAGAACACAAGATACAAATCTCTCAAAACAAACCCAATATCACATCCACTAGAATAGCATACAAGAGATCCACAAGATTACAAGATCAATCCAAGGAAACAAGCACAAAGGTAAGGTTCTCCCCACTCCTAGAGGAGGTGAGGTCTTGATGATCTTCTCCCTTGGGAGGTCTAGCAATCCACAAGGATTCTTCTTGTTGTAGGGTGGATGATGCGGAGCATCCCATGATCATCCCCATGTTCACCTTGACAAGACCTCAAGTACCGACCATTGGACACAAGGTTGACTGGCTCCTCTCCAAACCTTCACTTTCCACTTGTGAGACATGGCTACTACCTCAAACATATGTGCTATGCATGACCAGGAACCAAAAGGAAGACCATGGAGCAGCTAAGGAGCAAGTACGATCGAAGGAGAGAAGCATACGCGAAGACGGAGAAGAATCGGAGCAAGAATGGACTTGCCCGGATCATCCGGACCCCCAGCCGGACGATCCGGACCAAGCACGGATGATCCGGGTAATATGCCCGAGGCACCCGAAGCTTGCCCACGAAGCCGGACGATCCGGACCAGGCCCCGGATCATCCGGATGGAGCCGGACATCCGGACCAGGCCCCAGATCATCCGGGCCATCTGCTGCGCGTCGAGACCTCCGGACGATCCGGACGGTCACCCGGATCATCCGGACCCCAGACACCCGGATCATCCGGGCCACCTTCCGGATCTTCCGGACCCCCACCTTCGTGTGCGAGTTGGGCCGAGGCCCATGTACCCCTTCGTCCCCCTAGCCTATATATATGACTCCTCCTCCATTTGAGGGTTAGCTTAGGTTTAGCTCATTTGAGACAGAGCTTTGCTCATCTAGTGGTTCATCTCCTCGAGAGTGACTGCGGCACCTCTTCGGAGAAGATCCACATGGATTCAAGACCTCCGCTACGGAGAAGATCCCACGAGATACCCCCAAGACCTCCTCACGGAGAAGAACCGGTTACCCTTTGTATCGTCCCTTGTTGATCATGGATCTTGTATCTCTTTGTGTTTCAAGGATCTAGCATATGTGTGACTTGTTCTTGTTGGTTTGAGTGATTCTCTCGTGTTTCCCCTCGTGTTCCCCTTTTATGTTCTTCGTGTTCATCGTGGGTTTCCCTCCTCTTCGTGAAAGATCGGCCTAGAACGGGTTGACCCCGCATCATATGGTATCAAGAGCAAGGTTTCTCACGAATTTGGAGTCCCATCCACCGTTTTCTAGCCTTCTTTTGTGTGATTTCGCCCTAAATTTTGAAAATCCCCACAAAAAATAGCCCCAAATATTTTTTGTGATCTGTTGGTTTGATGAGATTTTGTTGATTTTGATCCATGGATTCGCTTGGTTTCGAGTGGATCTAACATCTCCACAAGTTTCCCCACATTCCATCCACGAAATCCTCTCAATTTTGAGCCCAAAATCACCCATTTCCCCCCCAAATTCATCCCCGAGAGGAAATCCGAGCGGAGTTGACCCGCCCGAATCATCCGGATGAAGTCTGGGATCATCCGGACACCTCCCGGATGAGCTGGACATTCTCCCGGACGTCCGTGTAATCCGCGCACCCGAAAAACAGAACCGGAGCTGACGAACCCGGATCATCCGGATATTCTCCCGGATCATCCGGACATAGCCCGGATGAGCTGGACATTCTCCCGGATGTCCGAGTAACCCTGAAAGTACGCGACTGAAATTTTGTTTTGGCCATAACGAATTCATCCGGAGTCCGTTTTTGACGTTCTTTAGC
Organism: Secale cereale; assembly: GCA_902687465.1. Taxonomy (NCBI): domain Eukaryota; kingdom Viridiplantae; phylum Streptophyta; class Magnoliopsida; order Poales; family Poaceae; genus Secale; species Secale cereale. The sequence goes on along the minus strand of LR738709.1, from coordinate 260,197,797 downwards.
TCGTTTTGAAGCTCTTGACATCCTCCATACCAAAAAAAATACTACCATCATCATTTGACTCCACCAATGTTTGTCAAATTTGGCAAGTTTGTATAGGCCCTCCGCCATATCATCCGCATAGCCGCCATAGCCTTCCACAACCTAACCCATTTTGTTCCCTATCGCATTTGTGGTTGCTTGAATAGTGATTTGAGTCTCCTAAGGTGTTTAGGCTACTTAGGGACAATTGCTTATTCATCAACCACCACCACCACATCCGCATACCTATTGCCCACTATACATTTCCACCCAACTTAACCCAATTTTGTTGAGCTTGTTTGACTTGTGGCTTGTGTCTCCTAAGGTGTTTCGGCTACTTAGGGACCGTGACTTCAACTCCGACATCGTGTATAGCCCATCATTACACTTCCGCAACCACCACGGCATTGCCGCTACCACCATTTGACATTTGTCCTTGAGATTTTGAGTTGTGTTTTTTCCATTTCCTAAGGTGTTTCGGCTAATTAGGAACGGGTCTACATCAAGAGCACCGCATCTCATCATCATAATCGGACGGTAACCTCGACGACATCATTGTATATTCCCCTTGCAATTGCATTGTTAACCCCTAGCCCATTTTGCGTCACTTGCCTATCGAGACCAGCCTTTGAGTATTGCCGGCAACATTACTTGTGCACATTAGTGATCCTCCCTTCCATTGTATACATACCATATCTTGGTATCATCATATCATCCCTTGTGTCACAAGATTATTCCCGCATATATACAATTGCTATCTTGGTTTGTGCATTTCGCATTGTGGCCATAAAAAAAAGAGAATAAGCTTTTTAGCAAAAAAGAAGAAGCAAAAAAGCTTGTAAGCAAGAGCCATAGCATCATACCACATTGCATATAAGATTTCCATATCCGATCATCTAGGATCATCTTGTGCTAAAAGCACCGCAACATCATACACATAGCATACTTGTGATAGGAAGTTGCTACATTTTGCATCCAATAGGTAGTGCACAAGTTTGTATCCGCCTATTGAGCAATCGGCTAGCATCTCTCTAGTTTTGTGCAACAAGAGCATTTTCCGTGGATTCCACATTTTCAGCTCAATCCTTGGTTGCACAATCACATTTATCTATCCGTGCGTGTGTTTCCGTGTGCCACATATTGCTATTGGTCTACTTGTTACATTTGCGAATTTGTGAATCTCTTTCAACTTTATTGACTCTTGCTAACTTTTGCATCAAATTTTTGTGCCACTATCCTCACCAAGCTCCACCGAAAGCTTTACTTGTGTAGGTGTGAGAATTGACAAGAATTGGTACGAATTGTGTTATTTCCTTGATATATTATTGAGTAATCATTGATCCATTGTCAACATCGGGTAAGATACATTGGTCTAGTTCTTCTATTTCTTCCACTCACCACTACTTGAGTCTTGTGATGGATAGGCAAAGCATTTCATCTCTGGTCTTCGACATCGACGACGCGAACAATTACATCCACGAGCAAACCATCGGATTACAACGAGCAATGCAAGAGCGCTTGGGCAACATCACCATCGAACTACGACACTCCGAGACAAGGACAATGGCTTCCTTCGACGACATGTGCGACTCCTTCAACAAACAAATGGCAGAGCTCCAACACTTGGTAGTCGATTACAAGTCTTCTTCCCCTTCGTCATCCTCTCAGCGGCGATGTTCAAGTCACAAGTCTTCGGAGTGCCAACATGATGCAAGTGCAAGTCTTCCACGTCCACACCGCCATGGCGACCATCGACATCGTCATGAAGGGCAAGTCACCTCCAAGCATCATGTGCACGACGACGACGAACGACATCTACCAAGAGCTGAAGCACTACAATGACACCATCAAGATGACAATGCTCGACAAGCTCAAACATACAAGTCCGAAGACGATCTACTTCACGCCAAGCCCAAGCTTCAAGAGCACATAAGAAGACCGTGAGATAAGCACACCCAAGACGGAGCTACAGCTACAACCACCACTTCGGCATCTTCGCCAAGTGCTATCAAGGCATCTTCGCCTTCGGACGTACGGCATCTTCGCCTACTTCCCATGAGTTCGCCTACATCAACGTCTTCATCATCAAGGAGATCATCTACGAGCGATGGCGACAAGACGGTTGAGCATGGGCCATCCCCTTTGACCAAGGCGATGAGCATGAACCTCTTCGACACCATGAAGACGGCGCCCATACTAGACTCCTACTCCGAGTCAAGCTACGCGAGCAAGCATGGGACCTTCTCTTTGACCTCGGAGGAGCGTGATGGTTTGCCACACCCTACGGCATTCATCTTTGGAGGCGTTACAGATGAGGAAGTTGAGCATGGAGACTATTGCACCTACACCTCTTCGACATCCACATATGACGAGATGCCCCAATTCCCATGTGAGGAGAGCCACCACCACATGAGTGATATGAGTGACTCCACCATATGTGACATTGAGAGTATTTCCTTTGAGAGGATGAGAGTGACCACTACTAGCCCCATACATGAGAGCATGCCACTTCTCCTATGTGAGGTTGAGAGCCATTTGAGTGACTCCACCAACCATACGAGTGATAGCATCCAAGAGGGAGTGAGTGAGCCACAACACTTAGTGAGTGAGGTAGTTGATAGGGCATGTGAGGCCATATGATTTCTAACGACTTAACCTCTACTCCGAGTGTGTTTTCTTCGGTGCTAGGTCTCCTACAAGAGGACATGCCTACCCTCGACGAGTCCATCCCACCAATGGACAACCCGATGGCCATGGTGGAAGAAGATGCACCACCCACATGGTCCCATCATGATGAAGAAGAGCACAATTGGATCTTGAACGCCTCACCTACAACGCATGAGCGACACTCCAAAGGTAAAATAGGTGAAGCTGATGCTCTTGTCCCACTAGTGTACTATCTTGAGAATGATTGCTTGCATGATGTTGACACACCTATTCCCATGCTTCATACTAGTGCGAACTCATCATGTAATGACTTACCTATTTATGATGAATATGATGATGAGCATGTTGAGTTGCCTAGTTGTGATGCTATGCTCCATATGATATCATGTGAAAATTCTTTTGGTCACATCATGTTTGATAATCCTTTGAACTTGTCATATGTTATGAGTGAGATCTCACATATTGTATCATTTAAATCTCAACATAGTAACTATGCATGCCCCATTAAAGTAAATCCCATTTGAACTTGTGGCATAGATGATAAGATGATGGTCATTGGCTTGTGTTTCTTTTGTGATGATATTGCCATGCTTCCTTTACTTGATTTGCGCAATTCATCAACTATGCCATGCCATGATCACATTGTTCCGGATATGCATTGTTTTGGATGTTATCAATATTCTCCATGTGATGTTTCCGTTAATGCTCATGAGGCGTACCCCATAGTTTCCTCATACATACTAGGAGATCTTGATGCATTCCAAACCTTGCATGATTGCCATGATTGTGTGCACCATATGCATTGCATGAATAACAATGCTCTACATGCTTCTCATGATGCATTAAACAATTTGAGTCCCCATTATGCCATACATAACAACAAACCACTCATGATGGATGACATGTTTATATATCACACATCTCATTTATTTGAGCATTGGCTATTTTGTGCAAACAAACACATGCACGTGCGCATCATGATGGATGATGTGTACATATACCACGCACACACAATTTTTCCTTTGTCTTTGTTTTGTGTAGGTACTCATGAACATTTGTCAACCTCGCAATCCCATGAGTTGACAAAACGAGCTCTTGAGAGCAACGACGATTTGGGATTCCGTGGATTGTCCCTACCACCGTTCTCTTCGCGCAACCACTACGCGCATCTCTTTTACTTGGCTCTCACACGACTATGGGCTATTTATCATTTGTCATCTTATGCCCATTTTATCGTGTTCACTTTGCATGCTATACCTCTTGATATGACTTTGCCATGAAATTGTGACCCTTTCGTGCCTTTACACATGATTCACCTTTATGCTACTTATGTGTGAGTTTGCATGCTTGGTGGAGATACTTGTAGCTACTACCATGATTTCTTTGTGCCCCACGCTATTGATGCTTGTTCTGTTGGGAGAGTCATGACGCCCTATTTCTATTTACATATGGCCTCTCGCCAATACATTGATCCTATTTTGCTCATATCTTGCTTTCATGCTTGTGCTATGCCATGTGCATTATTCATGCCTACTATTTGCACACATGACATGCTTGCCATGATTACCTCTAGTACGTTGCATCTTCGCACTACTAGTTTGTTTGCCTCGATCGCTATGACTGCTTGCTATGTTGCATCACCCATGTTCCACTCTTACTTGCTTTCTTGGGTTGATGACATATATGTTCATGCCATTCACATGATTCACATTGATCATTGTCATTTGTCTCCATTAGTTGCATCTATCATATTCACTTGTATTGAGTGCAACAATGCTATATTTGTTGATCTTGGAGACTTGGCCACCATACTTGCGATTCATGCTTGTTTGTTTGAGCTTCATGCCTTTGGTTGTTATCGCCTCATATGCTTACATGTCATGCCACATTACCTTGTCCTTTCTTATGATAAGCATGATGACTACACTTGTTGGGTATCTTACCATACGAATGATAGGTTTTGCAAGTCCGCTAACCTCATTTGTTTTTCCGAGTATTTGTCATGTTCTTTCATTTTGAAGGATTCACAAGGCGGTGCCATCATGCGAAGGCATACACGATGTGCAACACCAACATTTGCAAGAACATTCATAAGGTGAATTCCTTCTTTGTGAGCCATCCTCACATATGCATGTTGGATGGGCCATACTTTCATTGTTGTTTCCTTCTTGTTGCCTACATGATACACCTATGGGATGGAGGACCGACATTGGAGATGGACCCTATGGACCTTCAAGTTGAGGAGCGCTCGGACTTATTGGATGTACCTTCGGAACTCCACTTATTACACGACATTGAGCATTGGTATAGCGACACCTCTTTGATACATTGGACCAAAACCTTCATATTTGTTGATTGTGTGCTCACATGCCATGCTCCATGGACATATGATTGCCATAACAAATTTGCATCTTGCGCATGCATTGACTCACATTATGATTGCCTTGTTGCATCTTGTATTCCCATGTCATCCATGATATATGAGCTTGTGCACTTTCTTAGCAAATTTGTTGTGACCTTTCTTGATGGACTCTTCATACATCTTGACCACATTGCCAAATATCAAGTGCATGACAACATAGTCATATTGAGCATCCAATGCCATGCTCTTGCTCTTGATAAACCATCACACTATGACATCATTTTGCACAATGGTAGCATTGGTCACATTCATAATACCTTTGTGTGCACCACAAATGCATTTGCTCACATGAATGCTTTACATGTCATTGTACATCTTTTAGATAAGCATATTGTGCCTTGCCATGCCCAAACTTGTCACACGCACTCATTCTTACATGATGGACACTTTGTGTGCGCTAACCATTGTATTTCCAAGTGTACTTTGTGTTTGCTCATTTTGCATGTACCACATAATGGAGACACCTTGGAATACTTGGATTGCGCCATGCCCTCAACTTCGTCCAACTACAAGTCCATTCACAACAACCATTGCCATGGTGATGAGCTTTTTGATCCGAGGTCGGATCTGTCCCAAGGGAGGGGGGAGATGATGCGGAGCATCCCACGATCATCCCCATGTTCACTTCGACACGACCTCAAGTACCGACCATTGGACACAAGGTTGACTCGCTACTACCAAAAACATATGTGCTATGCATGACCAGGAACCAAGAGGAAGACCATGGAGCAGCTAAGGAGCAAGTACGATCGAAGGAGAGAAGCATACGCGAAGACGGAGAAGAATCGGAGCAAGACTGGACTTGCCCGGATCATCCGGACCCCTAGCGGGACGATCCGAACAAAGCCCGGATGATCCCGACCAACACCCGGACGATCCGGGTAATATGCCCGAGGCACCCGAAGCTTGCCCATGAAGCCGGACGATCCGGACCAGGCCCCGGATCATCCGTACGAAGCCGGACATCCGGACCAGGCCCCGGATCATCCGGGCCATCTGCTGCGCGTCGACACCTCCGGACGATCCGGACGGTCACCCGGATCATCCGGACCCCAGACACCCGGATCATCCGGGCCACCTTCCGGATCATCCAGACCCCCACCTGCGTGTGCGAGTTGGGCCGAGGCCCATGTACCCCTTCGTCCCCCTAGCCTATATATATGACTCCTCCTCCTCCATTTGAGGGTTAGCTTAGGTTTAGCTCATTTGAGACAGAGCTTTGCTCATCTAGTGGTTCATCTCCTCGAGAGTGACTGAGGCACCTCTTCGGAGAAGATCCACACGGATTCAAGACCTCCGCTACGGAGAAGATCCCACGGGTACCCCTAAGACCTCCTCACAGAGAAGAACCGGTTACCCTTTGTATCATCCCTTGTTGATCATGGATCTTGTATATCTTTGTGTTACGAGGATCTAGCATATGTGTGACTTGTTCTTGTTGGTTTGAGTGATTCTCTCGTGTATCCCCTCATGTTCCCCTTTGTGTTCTTTGTGTTCATCATGGGTTTCCCTCCTCTTCGTGAAAGATCGTCCTAGAACGGGTTGACCCCTCATTAGTGGAACCCTAGGTGGAGATCTTTCACGAATTGGAGGGGAATCCCCAAGAACAATATGAACACAAGAGAGGGAAAACACTCAAATTGACTAGATCCAATCACACATATGCTAGATCCAAGAACATGCAAGAGTTCACAATGATTCAAGAACAACAAAAGGAAAGATACAAGGTAACTAGTTCATCCCACTCCTAGAGGAGGTGATGTCTTGATGATCTTCTCCCATGGGAGGTCTTGCAATCCACAAGGATTCTTCTCCCTTGGGAGGTCTTGATCTCCTAGAGGAGGGGATACAAGGAGCAAAGCTCTCAATGTCTATCAAAATACTTTCCTAACCCTTAGAAAGAAGGTGGGGGCAGTCTATTTATAGTCTAAGCCACAAAGGGGTAAGTGGAGAGGGATACAAGGCCAAAGGCCCGCGGCTGCGCACAGGCAGGGTGGTAGTATTGGACCTCGGGCGGTAGTACTGCTTGGGAGCGGTAGTACCGCCTGTAGGCGGTAGTGCCGCATGGGAGAGGTAGTACCGCTTGTAGGCGGTAGTACCGCCCATTCCGGACTGGACATGCCCTTCTTCGCTTGTGTCGCTCCTTTCCTCCTGCTTCTTGTACGTCTCCGTGTGGACTTGGTGGTGCTCCCCGGCTTCATGGAGGTGGTCGTCCTTGTACCTAAAGATGCACGATGTTCTGTGGTGAGGTAGTGACCAAGTCCAAATGATATTCATGTAACTCTCGAAGAGGAGCGAGTTCACCTTAAGTCCGGTAGGTTCACTTGGGGCTTGAGGAGCTATGATGGTGTACATGGAGATAGTCGTGGGATGCTCCGCATCATCTCCTCCCCCTTGGGAAAGATCCGTCCTCGGATCGTGAACCATATCGTCATGTACACGGTAGGCATGGATGAATTTGGAGTTGGACGACTCCAAGAGGTCGTCGGAATGGTAGACATGCAAAAAGAGCAAATACAAGGGATACTTGGAAATACAATGGTTAGCGGACGCAAGGTGTCCATCATTTAGGCATGAGTCCGTCCAAAGAAGTCAGTAGTGGCAATGAGCATGAATTTTAGCAAAATGAAAGAGCATGGCATACAATGCATTCATGTGATCAAGCTCATTGTGCAAGAAGATGCAAATGCTACCATTGTGCAAAATGATGTCATAATGGGATTGTGTATCAAAAGCATGAACATGGTAAATGATGCTCAATGTGAGTATGTGATCATGCAATTGATGCTTGGCGATGTGATCAATATGTATGAAGAGTCCATCAAGAAAGATCACAACAAATTTGCTAAGAAAATGCACAAGCTCATATGTCATGGATGACATGGGAATACAAGATGCAACAAGGCAATCATAATGGGAGTCAATCCATGTGCAAGATGCAAATTTGTTATGGGAATGATATGTCCATGGAGCATGGCATGTGAGCACACAATCAATAAATATGAAGGTTCGGGTGCAATGTGCCAAAGGAGTGTTGATATACCCATGCTCAAAGTCATGGCAATAGTGGTAGACCGGTGGTGCATCCATGAAATCCAAGCATATGTTAGAATGGCTCACTAGGAAGGAATGCACCTTGACGAGGATGTCGAAAATGTTGTTGTCGCGCAACGTGTATGCCTTCACATGCCCAAGATGCCTTGTGATGGTACCGCTTTGTGAATCCTTCAAAATGAAAGAACATGACAAACACTCGGAAAAACAAATGAGGTTAGCGAAGATGCAAAACCTATTCGTGTGGTGAGTCGCCCAACAAGTATGTTCGTCATTCTTATCATAAGAAAGGACAAGGGGACATGGCAATGTATGGAAGCACATGATGCGATAACAACCAAAGGCATTAAGCTCAAACAAGCAAGCATGCATCACAAGTAAGGCGTCCAAGTCTCCAAGATCAACAATTATAGCATGGTTGCACTCACAACAAGTGAATATGAGAGATGCAACTATTGGAGACAAGACACAATGATCAAGATATATCATGTGAAATGCATGAACATATATGTCATCAACCCAAGAAAACAAGTAAGAGTGGAACATGGGTGATGCAACAAAGCAAGCAATCATGGCAATCAAGTAGTGTAAGCTAGTAGTGCGAAGATGCAACCTACTAGAGGTAATCGTGGCAATCATGGCATGTGGATAAATAGTGGGCATGAATAATGCACATGGCATAGCACAATCATGAAAGCAAGGTATGAACAAAGTCTCATCAATAGCATGGGGCACAATGTAAACATGGCAATAGCAACAAGTATCTCCACCAAGCATGCAAATACACATAATAGTAGTAGAATGGTGAATCATGGACAAATGAAAGCAAGGGTCACAATTGCATGGCAAATTCATAGCAAGAGGCATAACATGCAAAGTGAACACGATAGAATGGGCATAAGATGACAAGTGGTAAATAGCCCATATTCGTGTGAGAGCTAAGTAAAAGAGATGCGCGTAGAGGTTGCACGAAGAGAATGGCGGAAAGGATAGTCCACGGGATCCCAAGTCGTCGTTGCTCTCTAGAGCTCGTTTCGTCAACTCGTGCTCTTGCGAGGTTGACGAGTAAGAATGGGTACCTACACAAAAGAGCACAAACCAAAGAAAGTGTGTGCGTGGTAAATGTACACATCATCCATCATGATGTGTATGTGCATGTGTGAGTTAGCACAAGATAAGCGTCGCTCAAATAAATTTGATGCATGGTATAAGAACATGTCATCCATCATGAAAGAATAGTTATTGTGTATGACACGATGATGACACAACTTAGAGCAAGTATGTGGCACAACAATAGCATTTGCATTCATGGGGATCATATTGTGCACACAAGTATGGGGATCATGCAATGGATGGGATTGATCAAAATCTCCTAATATGTATGAGGAAACTATGGGGGTCTCCTCATGAGCAATAGTGGAAACATCATATGGAGAATATTGACAACATCAAAAACAATGCATATCCGAAGCTAGGTGGTCATGGCATGACATAAGAGATAAATGATGCAAAGGGAGCATATCAATATCATCACAAGAAAAACAAATGCCAATAACCATGGGCTTGTCATCTATGCCATAGGTGCAAATTGGGTTTGTTTTAATGGCATGTGCATAGTTACTACGATGAGATTGCAAATATGACATACGAGTGATCTCATGCATAGCATATGACAAGTCAAGCGGATTATGAAACATGATGTGACCTAAAGAATGATCACAAGAGATCCTATGTAACATGGCATCACAACTAATAGACTCAACATGCTCATCATCATATTCATCATAGATAGGTGGCATGTCTAAGCATGGATAAGACCTAGTATGTGGTGTATCCATAAGGTGATCATCATCTTGGGAGCAATCAATGTCAAGAGAGTCCACTAGTGGGACAAGAGAAGCACCATCACCTATGTTACCTTGTTCATTCCACTCAAGTGTAGGTGAGGTGGCAAAGACCAAATGGTGGTCATCATCATCAACGTGATGGAACCATGTGGGGTGTGCATCATATTCCACCATGGCCATCGTCTTGTCCAAAGGGAGGACGAAGTCATCGTGAATCGGCGCGTCATCATAAATGGGACCTAGCACCAAATGAGAAGACACAATAGAGGTAGAGGTTAAGTTGTTAGAAATCGAAATGGCCTCACATGCCCTATCAACTACCTCACTCTCTCTATGTGGTGGTGGCTCACTCACTCCCTTAAGGTAGGTGCACTCAATGTCACATATGGTGGAATCACTCAAATCACTCAAGTGGTGGTGGTGGTAACTCTCCTCACATGGGAATTGTGGCAGCTCATCATATATGGGGCTAGTGGTGAAGTCACTCTCACTCTCGATATGGTGGCAAAAGTCACTCAAGTCATCATACGTCACCGTGGTCGAAGGGAAAATCCCATGCTCAACCTTCTCGTCATCGTCGCCGTGGATGAAGGCCGAAGATGGCACATCATCACTCTTGCCTCCAAAGATGGAAGCATCAGCCGTGCTTGTCACCATGTCGTGCGCCTCCAAAGCGTGGTCCTAGAATGGCTCCGTAGTTGTAGTCGTAGTCGTCGCCGCACCGTCTTGAAAAAGAGTCGAAGTAGACTCGGCATCAACAATGCCACAAAGAGGGATGGCGGTGGAGTCGAACTTGAGAGCATCATCTTGGAGCTCGTTGGGCTTGGACATTGTGGTGGTACTAGCCTCATGCTCTCCATCTTGGAGCTTGGTCTGCGGGAAGTGTGCTTGCGGTGGAGAAGTCTTAGCCTTCATGAGTCCTTCTTCCGCCTTGAGAGCACCAATGTAGTTGTCGTCGAGGGACTTGTAGTTCTCGAGGAAGATAGTCTTGGAGATGTTGTTGTCCAATCCCATCATGAAGTAAAACATCATCCAAATGGGGTCGTCCACGCTGGCTCGTCGCAAGGCATTCCTCATCTCGTTGAAGTATGCGGCGATGGACTTGGATCCTTGTATGTTGTTCTCCAATTGGCGTAGAAGTTGTTCCGTGTAGGTGGGAGGCACGAACTCTCGCCGCATAGCTTTCTTCGTCTTGGCCCAACTCATGTCGTAGCTCTCCGAAGGTGTGTGAAGCCACCATGTCGACGCGCGCTCGTGGAAGTTTCTTGTGGAGCATTTCACTTGATCTTCGGGAGGAACTTGAAGTAGCGTGAGGTAGTCGTCCATCAAGCGCTCCCACTCGAGATACTCCTCGGGGTCTTGAGTCCCATAGAAAGGAATTGTGTGGTCGTTGTCGAGGTTGTAGTAGCTCGTGGAAGTCGCGGACTTGAGCTTTGGGAGCTTCTCTGGAGTTGCGGGTCGGCGAAGATGCCGCAAGTCCGAAGGCGAAGATTCCTTGAAGTCACTTGGCGAAGATGCCAAGGTAGATGGTGAAGTCGTTGAGCGGTTGTTGATGTTGAGCTCGTGACCTTCACGTTCTTGTCATTGATGGTGTCGATGCCGATGTGATCTTGCCGGAGATGAAAAGCCTTGCCTATCCATCACAATACTCGAGCAAATGTGAGTCGGAGAGAGGAAAGAACTAGACCAAATGTACCTTTCCAATGTTGAAGATGGATCTATGATCACTCAATAATGTATCAAGGAAATAGCACAATTGGTACCGGATCTTGTCAATTCTCACACCTACACAAGTAAGGCTTATGGTGCAGCTCGGTGAGGATAGTGGCACAAAACTTTGATGCAAAATGTTAGAAAGAGTCAATAATGTTGAAAGAGATTCACAAATTCGCAAATGCAACAAGTAGGCCAATAGCAATATGTGGCACACAGAAACACACACATGGATAGATAAATGGGGTCGTGCAACCAAGGAATGAGCACAAAATGTGGAATCCATGGAAAACACTCGTGTTGCACAACTCAAGAGAGAAGCTAGCACGATTGCTCAATAGGCGGATACGACACTTGTGCACAACCTATAAGATGCAGAATGTATGAACTTGTTATGCCAAGTATGCTATGTGTATGATGTTCTGGTGTTTCGCACACGATGATCCAAGATGATCAATATGGTAGTATGATATGCAATGTGGCGATGCTATGGCTATTGCTTACAAGCTCTTTGCTCTCTTTTTTGCTTAAAAGCTTATTCTTCTCTTTTTTTTTTCTTTTTTTGATATGGCCACTATGCACAAACCAATATAGCAATTGTGTATATGCGGGGACAATCTTGTGACACAAGGGATGGTACTATGATAGCAAGATGATACCAATATGATATGGTATATATGCAATGGAAGGTGTATATCGATGACCACTAATGTGCACAAGTAATGTTGCCGGCAATACTCAAATGGCTAGTCTCAATGGGCAAGTGACGCAAAATGGGCTAGGGGTTAAGAATGCAATTGCAAGGGGTATATAAAATGGTGTCCTCGAGGTTACCGTCCGATGATGATGATGAGAGGCGGTGTTGTCGATGGTGACCCGTTCCTAATTAGCCGAAACACCTTAGGAAACGGAAAAACCACAACTCAAAATCGCAAAGGCCAAAGTCAAATGGTGGTAGCGGAAAGCGGTGGTGGTGGTGTTGAAGATGACAATGCGGAAGTGGTGGTGGTGGTTGATGAAGAAGCACTCGTCCCTAAGTAGCCGAAACACCTTAGGAGACTCAAGTCACAACTCAAACAACCACAAATGCTAAGGGAAACAAAGTGGTTAGGTTGCGGAAAGGTATGGTGGCTATGCGGATGATATGGTGGAGGGCCTAGGCAAACATGCCAAATTTGACAAAATTTTATGGAGTCAAATGATGATGGTAGTATTTTTGTGGTATGGGGGATGTCAAGAGCTTCAAAACGAGCTAAAGAACGTCAAAATTGGACTGCGGATGAATTAGTTATGGTCAAAACGGTGAAACTCGGAAGGCTGAAAATGTGCGGGGCGGTAGTACCGCTTTGAGTGGGCGGAAGTAAAAAATTAGTACCGCTTGTAGGGTGGTAGTACCGCTTGGATGGACGGTAGTACCGCTGGTGTCGGGAAAAATTCGCAGATCGGGATCAGGGCGAATTTGGGGCGGAAATGGATGATTTCGGGGGCGAAATTGGATAGATTTCGTGGATGGAAAGTTATGAAACTTGGGGAGATGCTAGATCCACTCGAAACCAAGAAAATCCATGGATAAAATCCAACAAAACCTCATCAAACCAACAAATCACAAAAAAATTGGGGCTATTTTTGGTGGGGATTTTCTAAATTGGGCAAGAACACAACAAAATTAGGCTAGAAAACAAGACGGGGGGCTCCAATTTCGTGAGAAACCATAGCTCTGATACCATGATGTCGTAGGGTGGAACCCTAGGTGGAGATCTTTCACGAATTGGAGGGGAATCCCCAAGAACAAGATGAACACAAGAGAGGGAAAACACTCAAATTGACTAGATCCAATCACACATATGCTAGATCCAAGAACATGCAAGAGTTCACAATGATTCAAGAACAATAAAAGGAAATATACAAGGTAACTGGTTCATCCCACTCCTAGAGGAGGTGAGGTCTTGCAATCCACAAGGATTTTTCTCCCTTGTGAGGTCTTGATCTCCTAGAGGAGGAGATATAAGGAGCAAAGCTCTCAATGTCTATCAAAATACTTTGCTAAACTTAGAAAGAAGGTGGGGGCGGTCTATTTATAGTCTAAGCCAGGAAAGGGTAAGTGGAGAGGGATACAAGGCCAAAGGCCCATGGCTGCGCACAGGCAGGGCGGTAGTACCGGACCTCGGGCGGTAGTACCGCTTGGGAGCGGTACTACCACCTGTAGGCGGTAGTGCCACATGGGAGCGGTAGTACCGCTTGTAGGCGGTAGTATCGCCCGTTCCAGACTGGACAGGCCCTTCTTCGCTTGTCTCGCTCCTTTCCTCCTGCTTCTCGTACGTCTCCGTGTGGACTTGATGGTGCTCCCCGGCTTCATGGAGGTGGTCGTCCTTGTACCTAAAGATGCACGATGTTCCGTGGTGAGGTAATGACCAAGTCGAAATGATATTCATGTAACTCTCGAAGAAGAGCGAGTTCACCTTAAGTCCGGTAGGTTCACTTGGGGCTTGAGGAGCTATGACGGTGTACATGGAGATAGCCGTAGGATGCTCCGCATCACTTCTCCCTTGTGAGGTCTTGATCTCCTAGAGGAGGGGATACAAGGAGCAAAGCTCTCAAGGTCTCTCTATATCTTTGCTAAACCCCGAAAAGATGTGGAGGAGGTCTACTTATAGTTTAAGCCACGAAGGGGTAAGAGGGAAAAAAGGGTACATGGCCAAAGGCCAATGGCTGCGCGCAGGCAGGGCGGTAGTACCGGAACCACGGGCGGTAGTACCGCTTATAGGCGGTAGTACCGCCCGTTCCGGACTGGGCAGGTCTTTATTCATGTCCACGTGATCCGGACTAGACATGCTCTTCTTTGCTTCGACGTGATCATCTCCTCGGTAACTAAGAATGCACAACATCTCCTTGTAAGGTAGAACCCGATTCTCATGCAAATCCGAACGAAACTCGAAAAGGAAAGAATTCACCTCGTTCTCGATAGCGCGTGCACTTGCTCTAGTCATTGGTCCCATGAATGCTTGTGATAGAGGCAAAGGTGTCCCGTCTTTCGATGAGATGGTGGCTATCGTTTTGGAGGAAGTCGACTTTGACGATTCGACTACGAATGTGGGAGGACGTCGCGCCTTAGCAATCGCTAAACCAACTCCGAGAGGTTATTGACCACGCCGGAGCACGATCAACCTGACCACGAAGGTCTGTTTCCTTCAGGCAAATGAAGAACAAGCAATAAACTGAGATTGCAATCAGGATATTGCGAATTCAAGAGGAAATCTTTATTGATCAAGTGGGGTTCTGCGACGTCTTTTTCTGGTCGTTGAACACAAACGAAGTACGCGAAGTTGCAGCTACAAACTTTAATCTAAACAAAACCCAAAGTCTAAATGATGCCCTAATCGCTGTATATATGGGGGAAGAAGGGGGAATTTCGTGGCCCTTGGAGGAGGGGTCTGAAACCAACCCTAACTCTTGTTTCCCCACACATACAGACTCTAAAAACAGCCTATACTCAAGTATTACGAAATTACATGGGCCTGGCCCAATAATAAGGTCACGCAGCACCTATAATAGCCTCTGGACGAAATTTATGAAGTGGCATCTTGTATATTTCGTCCAAGGCTTCACACACTCATTATGGTGGCTTCAAAGTCCTGAAATCATCACTTGTAACTCCGTTCTTCTTCCCCTTGCGCACGCCATCATCTCCATGCTTGATCTTGCTCCAATGTTCATCCTTCTTGACCAAGCTAGGCCCTTCATTTGTAAGCAAGACAAATGTATCAAATTTAGGCAGCATCATATTCTCATGAACATTAGAATCATTACCAAGAAACGAAAGTACATAGTAATTTAATTGGCGTGCGCGAGCTCTAGTAATTGTTCATGTATATGTGTCAGTTGGGGCTGTGGGTGTAACCTTGTTAGTGATGTCCTCATCATCCTCCACTTCTTGAATTGAAGTCGTCCTCGACGGAAGCTCATCTTCCTCACCCAAGTAAGGCTTCTAATATGCAATGTTAAATGTGGGACTAACCGCAAAATCTGCAAGCAACTCAAGTTTATATGCATTATCATTTATTTTCTCTAACACCTTGAAAGGACCATCAGCACGTGGCATTAGCTTTTACTTGCGCAAATTAGGAAACCTATCCTTACGCAAATGTAACCAAACAAGATTTCCAGATGCAAAGAAAACACGTTTTCTACCCTTATCTCCAACAAGTTTATATTTAGCATTCATGCGCTCAATATTTTCCTTAGTTAACTCATGCATTTTTAAGATCAATTCAGCACATTGTTTAGCATCAAAATTAACCTTCTCCGAAGATGGAAGAGGCAAAAAACCAATAGGTGCACGAGGTAGGAAACCATAGACAATTTCAAAAGGGCACATCTTAGTAGTAGAATGCAACGAACGATTATAAGCAAATTCAATATGAGGCAAGCATTCTTCCCACATTTTCTTGTTATACTTCAAAACAGCCCTAAGCATAGTAGACAAAGTACTATTGACTACTTCAGTTTGCCCATCAGTTTAGTCCCCAACTTAGCCCATAAACATCTCCAAAAGTGGCTAAAAAATTTAATATCACGATCTGAAACAATAGTATATGGCACACCATGCAAGCGAATAATTTCACGAAAGAACAAATCAGCAACATTAGCAGCATCATCGCTTTTATGACATGGTATAAAGTGTGCCATCTTCGAGAACCTATCCACGACAACAAATATGCTATCCTTCCCCTTGTTTGTTCGAGGTAAACCCAAAACAAAGTCCATAGATATATCTTCCCAAGGAACACAAGGGATAGGCAAAGGCATATATAAACCATGAGGATTGAGTCGTGACTTAGCTTTTTGACAGGTAGTGCAGCGAGCAACAAAACGCTCAACATCCCGTCTCATCTTTGGCCAAAAGAAATGTGTAGCAAGTACGTCCTCCGTCTTCTTCATGCCAAAGTGTCCCATTAATCCTCCTCCATGCGCCTCCTGTAACAACAAAAGACGAACAGAGCTAGCTGGAATGCATAGCTTGTTAGCACGAAACACAAATCCATCATTAACGACGAACTTGTTCCATGTTCTCCCTTCTTTATAATTCTGCAATACATCTTTAAATTCAGCATCATGCACATATTAATCTTTGATGGTCTCCAAACCAAATATTTTAAAGTCACGTTGTGAAAGCATAGTATAATGACGAGACAATGCATCGGCAATAACATTTTCTTTTCCCTTCTTGTGTTTAATAACATAAGGGAAAGTCTCTATGAATTCAACCCATTTAGCATGTCTACGGTTCAGTTTTGCTTGACTTTTAATGTGCTTCAAAGATTCATGATCAGAATGTATAACAAATTCCTTGGGCCATAAATAATGTTGCCATGTTTCCAAAGTCCGAACAAGAGCATATAATTCCTTATCATAAGTAGAATAATTCAGACTAGGCCCACTCAATTTTTTAGAAAAGTATACAACAGGTTTACAATCTTGTAATAACACACCTCCTAACCCAATTCCACTAGCATCACATTCAAGCTCAAAAGTTTTATTAAAATCAGGAGGTTGGAGTAAAGGAGCATCTGTCAACTTATCTTTCAATACCATGAATGCTTCTTCCTGCATAGTACCCCAAGAAAAAGGCACATCCTTCTTTGTAAGCTCATTGAGAGGTGCAGCAATGGTACTGAAATCTCTCACAAAATGCCTATAGAATCCAGCGAGGCCAAGGAAACTCCTCACGTGTGTGACCGTTTTGGGCTGCGGCCAACTCTCAATAGCTTCAATCTTGGCTTTATCAACCTCAATTCCTTGTGGAGTAACAACATAGCCAAGAAAAGATACTCGGTCGGTGCAAAAGGTGCACTTTCCTAGGTTACCAAACAAACGTCCATCACGTAGAGCAATAAAAACAACACGTAAATGTTCCAAATGTTCCTCCAAAGATGTGCTATAAATCAATATATCATCAAAGTAAACTACCACAAATCGTCTAATGAAAGCACATAAAACTTCATTCATTAATCCAACGAAAGTACTAGGTGCATTAGTTAACCCAAAAGGCATGACTAACCACTCATATAATACAAACTTAGTTTTAAATGATGTTTTCCATTCATCTCCCAATTTCATACGAATTTGATGGTATCCACTACGCAAATCAACTTTGGAGAATATTGTAGAGCCACCCAATTCATCAAGCATATCATCTAGCCTAGGAATAGGATGACGATAACGAATAGTAATAATATTAATGCCTCTACAATCAACACACATACGCGATGTACCATCCTTTTTCGGCACTAAAATAATAGGAACAGCACAAGGACTAAGAGATTCACATATATAACCTTTGTCGAGTAGCTCCTGTAGTTGACACATAATCTCCTTCGTCTCCTCTGGATTGGTCACGGTATGGTGGGCGGTTGGGTAGCGATGCATCGGGAATTAAGTCAATCTGATGCTCAATCCCTCGAATAGGTGGTAATCCCGGTGGCACGTCTTGTGGAAAGACGTCCGCGAACTCCTGCAAAATGTTAGTAACAGCAGGAGGCAAAGAGGAAGGCACATCCTTGAATGAAAATAATGCTTCTTTGCACACAAAAGCATAGCAAACAGATTTGCTTAAATCTAGATCATCAATATCAGATTTGGTGGCAAGTAAACATCCACTTTTTAATTTAATTTCAGATGCAACATGAGATGATGGTGTGTTATTAGGATTCATATGTTGCTCAAATTCTTTTGCCACAATCTGATTTTCACTCTTATTTTGCTCATGTTTTGCTTTATTAGCTCTATTAATATCATCTTTCAAAATGGAATCAGGAGACATAGGAAGCAAAGTAATACGTTTATCCTTATGAACAAGAGTATACTGATTGTTTGATAGAGGCAAAGGTGTCCCGTCTTTCGATGAGATGGTGGCTATCGTTTTGGAGGAAATCGACTTTGACGATCCGACTACGAATGTGCGAGGACGTCGCGCCTTACCAATCGCTAAACCAACTCCGAGAGGTTATTGACCACACCGGAGCACAATCAACCTGACCACGAAGATCTGTTTCCTGCATGCAAATTAAGAACAAGCAAGAAACTAAGATTGCAATCTGGATATTCCAAATATAAGAGGAAAGCTTTATTGATCAACCTGGGGTTCTGTGACGCCTTTGTCTGGTTGTTGAACACAAACGAAGTACGCGAAGTTGCAGCTATGGCGAACTTTTAATCTAAACAAAACCCAAAGTCTAAACGACGCCCCAAGCGCTGTATATATGGAGGAAGAGGGGGGAATTTCGTGACCCTTGGAGGAGGGGTCCGAAACCAACCCCAACTCTTGTTCCCCACACATACGGACTCTAAAAACAGCCTATACTTAAGTATTTCAAAAATACATGGGCCTGGCCCAATAATAAGGTGACGCAGCTTTTAGAATAGCCTCTAGATGAAATTTATGAAGTGGCATCTTGTATATTTCGTCCAAGGCTTCATGCACTCCTTATGGTGGCTTCAAAGTCCTGAAATCATCACTTGTAGCTCCGTTCTTGATCCCCTTGCGCATGCCATCAACTCCATGCGTGTTCTTGCTCCAATGTTCATCCTTCTCCAAGCTAGGCCCTTCATTTGTAAGCAAAACAAATGTATCCAAGTTAGGCAGCATCATATTCTCATGAACATTAGAATCATTACCAAGAAATGAAAGTACATGGTAATTTAATTGGCGTGCGCGAGCGCTAGTAATTGGTCCAGTATATGTAACAGTAGGGGCCTTGGGTGTAACAATGGTATTGATGTCCTCATCATCCTCCACTACTTGAAATGAAGTCGTCCTCGACGGAAGCTCATCTTCCTCACCCAAATAAGGCTTCAAATCTGCAATGTTAAAAGTGGGACTAACCCCAAAATCTGCAGGTAGCTCAAGTTTATATGCATTATCATTTATTTTCTCTAACACCTGAAAAGGACCATCAGCACGTGGCATTAGCTTTGATTTGCGCAAATTAGGAAATCTATCCTTATGCAAATGTAACCAAACAAGATCTCCAGGTGCAAACACAACATGTTTTCTACCCTTATCTCCAGCAAGTTTATATTTAGCATTCACACGCTCAATGTTTTCCTTAGCTAACTCATGCATTTTTAAAATCAATTCAGCACGTTCTTTAGCATCATAATTAACCTTCTCCGAAGATGGAAGAAGCAACAAATCAATAGGTGCACGAGGTAGGAAACCACACACAATTTGAAATGGGCACATCTTAGTAGTAGAATGCAATGAACGGTTATAATCAAAAGGCAAGCATTCTTCCCACATTTTCTTATTATTCTTCGAAACAGCCCTAAGCATAGTAGACAATGTTCTATTGACTACTTCAGTTTGTCCATGAGTTTGGGGGTGACAAGTAGTACTAAAAAGCAGTTTAGTCCCCAATTTAGCCCATAAACATCTCCAAAAGTGGCTAAGGAATTTAGTATCACGATCTGAAACAATAGTATTTGGCACACCATGCAAACAAATATTTTCCCGAAAGAACAAATTAGCAACATTAACAGCATCATCGCTTTTATGACATGGTATAAAGTGTGCCATTTTCAAAAATCTATCCACGACAACAAATATGCTATCCCTCCCCTTCGTTGTTCGAGGTAAACCTAAAACAAAGTCCATAGATATATCCTCCCAAGGAACACTGGGTACAGGCAAAGGCATATATAAACCATGAGGATTGAGTCGTGACTTAGCTTTTTGACATGTAGTGCAGCGAGCAAAAAAAGCTCAACATCCCGTCTCATCTTTGGCCAAAAGAAATGTGTAGCAAGTACGTCCTCCGTCTTCTTCACGCCAAAGTGTCCCATTAATCCTCCTCCATGTGCCTCCTGCAACAACAAAAGACGAACAGAGCTAGCTGGAATGCATAGCTTGTTAGCACGAAACACAAATCCATCATTAACGACGAACTTGTTCCATGTTCTCCCTTCTTTACAATTCTGCAATACATCTTTAAATTCAGCATCATGCACATATTGATCTTGGATGGTCTCCAAACCAAATATTTTGAAGGCAAGTTGTGAAAGCATAGTATAACAAAGAAACAATGCATCAGCAATAACATTTTCTTTTCCCTTCTTGTGTTTAATAACATAAGGGAAAGTCTCTATGAATTCAACCCATTTAGCATGTTTACGGTTCAATATTGCTTGACTTTTAATGTGCTTCAAAGATTCATGATCAGAATGTATAACAAATTCTTTGGGCCATAAATAATGTTGCCATGTTTCCAAAGACCGAACAAGAGCATATAATTCCTTATCATAAGTAGAATAATTTAGACTAGGCCCACTCAATTTTTCAGTAAAGTATGCAACAAGTTTACCGTCTTGTAATAACACACATCCTAACCCAATTCCACTAGCATCACATTCAAGCTCAAAAGTTTAATTAAAATCAGGAAGTTGGAGTAAAGGACCATGTGTCAACTTATCTTTCAATACCGTGAATGCTTCTTCCTGTGCAGTACCCCAAGAAAAAGGCACATCCTTCTTTGTAAGCTCATTGAGAGGTGCAGCAATGGTACTGAAATCTCTCACAAAACGCCTATAGAATCCAGCGAGGCCAAGGAAACTCCTCACGTGTGTGACCGTTTTGGGCTGCGGCCAACTCTCAATAGCTTCAATCTTGGCTTTATCAACCTCAATTCCCTGTGGAGTAACAACATAGCCAAGAAAAGATACTCGGTTGGTGCAAAAAGTGCACTTTCCAAGGTTACCAAACAAACGTGCATCACGTAGAGCAATAAAAACAGCACGTAAATGTTCCAAATGTTCCTCCAAAGTTCTGCTATAAATCAATATATCATCAAAGTAAACTACCACAAATCGTCCAATGAAATCACGTAAAACTTCATTCATTAATCTCATGAAAGTACTAGTTGCATTAGTTAACCCATAAGGCATGACTAACCACTCATATAATCCAAACTTAGTTTTAAATGCTGTTTTCCATTCATCTCCCAATTTCATACGAATTTGATGGTATCCACTACGCAAATCAACTTTGGAGAATATTGTAGAGCCACTTAATTCATCAAGCATATCATCTAGCCTAGGAATAGGATGACGATAAAGAATAGTAATATTATTAATGCCTCTACAATCAACACACATACGCGATGTACCATCCTTTTTCGGCACTAGAATAATAGGAACATCACAAGGACTAAGAGATTCGCGCATATATCCTTTGTCGAGTAGCTCCTATACTTGACGCGTAATCTGCTTCGTCTCCTCTGGACTGGTACGGTATGGTGCGCGGTTGGGTAGCGATGCATCGGGAATTAAGACAATCTGATGAGGACATGACTACCTTGGATACGACCTAAAATATTGCATACATGTATATTTGTGAGGTGATTTCTAATGCAAACTATGCAAAAATTTATTTATGTCATCCAGGACAAAAATACTTCACAGACTTTTGTGCCATGTCTAATTCCAGGTGTATGGGACATTTGTACAATCCACATATGAAGATAAGGGAAAAAGAAAAGTTTAGGTGCTGTTCAAAAAGTTCTCTCACGTCACTTTTGGGCCAAGAGAAGATAGAGTCCAAGTCTCTCACGTTCTGCATCCAGATTCGGACTGCACAGACATACCTGACTCAAAACAGCAAGAACTCCTTCATACAGACTCTGAATTGGGTGATTCTGTTTTTCTTGGAAACTAGATTTCGTACACTTTCCAACCCAATTGGATTGACCTTCAAATTCGTCTCGAGCTTTGAGATATCGACGAAACAATCTGACGCTGCAGCAGAATCCGAGTCAAACTACAAGTCCAAAAGTGTTGCATCACCTCCACTTGGGCCCATGAGCCTTGTATGATTTAGGGTTAGTTTTAGGCTGCCTTAGGACGTCCTTCCACCTCCTTGGCCGCCACCCCTTGCTCCTATATAAGTAGATCCATCTAGTAGCTTTTTCTTTGGGATTTGTTTAGTCAAAAGTTAGCCATTGCAACTTCGTGTACTTCGTTTGTGTCCAACGACCAGACCAAGACCGCTTACGGATCCCCACCTTTATCAATACATCATTTATATTTGCAATATTAAGATTGCTTTATCATATTCTTGCTTGTTCTTCGATTGCATGTAGGAATAGACCTTCGTGGTGAGGCTGATCGTGCTTCTTGCATTGTCAGTAACCCCTGGAGATTGGTTTAGTGATTGCTAAGGCGCAACGTCGTGCACGTCTATAGTCGGATCGTCAAAGTCGTCTCCACCAAATCGATAGTTATCATCTCATCGAAAGATCGGGCCCCTCGCCTCTATCAAGTGGTATCAGTTTTCAGGTTGCTCGGTGAGAATTTCCAGTTATTCCTAGATTAGATTTATTTTCTTACCTATTGTCCATGAAAAAGTCCAAAAAAAAGTTAGATCTATTCATCCTTTGTCCAAGCTAGTCTGAGCCTTTGCAATTTTCTTTTCATTGTTTGCATTATTGAATTATAGGTTGCATCGTCGTGTCGAATTGCTGGTCTTAGTGTCTAGTTCGTTTGAGTTTCGAGTTCTGTTCACATTAGTCACGTCGCCGCTGCATCGTTATCCCTTCCGCTGTCCACCAGCTCATCCATCAATTTCCACCTCGTGCTACCCATTGTTCATTGTCAGAATCATAGTTAAAGTCGTTCGCATCTTTGCTTGATCCAATCTGCATCTTATTTAGTTTATCTTGGAAAGAGGGAGAAAGAAAAAAAAGACAGAAAAAAGAAAAAAAAAAGAGGAGAGAAAGAAAAAGAAAAAAAGTGTGAGAAAAAAGAAAAAGAAAAAGAAGGAAAAGAAAGTTGGAGTGAGTGTTGTTGTATATTCTGCTTGACAGTTGTTTTCATCATTATCTTTACTGCCGCTGTGATCTTCACTTATATCTTGCTGTCCAGAGCTACTTCGTATCCTTTATTGATGCTAGTTCTGCTACACCGTGACCTCATTAGTGTTCTAGGCTCGCGTCTCTAGTCCGCTCTAGCATAGGACCAGCACAGTACCGTCATTGAGCGTTTATTCAATATTGCATCTCTGAATTGATTATTGCTAATTTTTTGCTACCATATATAGCCAACCCAGCTCCACATATTTCAACACCGTGAATATTTACATTCACCTGGCAATCACTTTACTCAATCTTTGGAGTTATTTGACACGCTGGTTGCCTATCACCACCTGCTGCATGGTAAGAACTTGTAAGATATTGATATTTGCTTTACTGTGAGCGCTTTACCACCACATCCTAGTAGTTCATAGGAACATTTTTTTCGAATTTTGTTTCTTGTTTCTACTAATCATGGCAGGTACCGGAGACAGAAGTTCTTGGACGACGAATACATCTTCACCATCACGAGACGTGGGACAACACACACAGGCACATGGTCAGGTTATTTCTTTACCGTCATTTGAGGGTAGATTTAATCCTGCAATTTATCTAGCTTGGGAGCTTGAAGTAGAAAAAGTTTTTACTCATCATCATTTTTCTGAACTTGAGAGAGTACGAGCTGCCACTAGAGTATTTACCGGTTTTTCTTCTGTTTGGTGGAGTGTGCATTATAAGAAAAATATTGATAACCAACCCACAACTTGGAAAGAATTGAAGGTTGTAATGAGAAAACATTTTTTCCTCCTTACTATCGCCGTGAATTGCTTCGCAAATTGGAACATTTAAAACAAGGCAGTAACACTATTCATGCTTACTACCAAGAGTTCAAATCTTATATGCATCATTGTGACATAGAAGAATCTGAGGATGATACAATGAATAGATTTTTTGGTGGTTTGAATCATGATATTCGCGCAAGATTTCAGTATATTCCTCGTTGCATTACTGGTATGTATGTTCGTGCTTGTACCTTTGAGAGACAAATACAGGAGGATGCATTGTGTGACTACTACAACTACTATTCTAGTTCATGGTCACCACCACTGGTTGGTTCCTCCACCATTGCACCTACTAGAGCAGCCACACCTCTGATTATGAGCGTGGCATCATCAGCTACGTCTTTGCGACAAGGTAATAGTAAAATCAATGATGATATAACTTCACATGAGGATGATGCATATCTAGTTAACTTGAATACATCATGTATAGAATTACCTGTTGATTTGAGCACACCACCTAGTTTAGATAATCATGTTACTGTCATGAATGCGTCATGTGATCAAACAACTGAAATACCAACAATTTTAAGTGCACCCATTGAATTAACTGTTGATGCAAAAGAATCATGTGAATTGGATAATAAATCAGATTTTGATAAAATACATTTGAAAATAATTGTGCCAATGTTTAATCATTTTGATATGACCTCTAATCTTGGTGACGATTCTATGTCAAATGACTTATTGCATGTTTGCTTATTTAAGCATGTTGTAGCCTGTGAATTTCATGCAAGTAGGGTTTATTCACCAATGTTGGGATAGTTTAATGATGAACATTGTCAATCTTTTGATATGAATAAGAGCTTCACTTATATGTGCAAACTGAGTTGCAATATTTTCATGCCTTCTACTTCTTGTGATAATATTTCGGCTTTATATTTTATGAACCACGAAAGTTACTCATCTATATATGTGTCATATGTGCAAAAATTAAGGGAAGTAAAAATGCATGACATATACATATACAACATGTACACCTTGTCTATTTTCATACCCAAATTTCAGATTAAGCAACGCCGAGGACGGCTTTATTTTCAAGAAAGAGAGGATGATGAGGACATGACTACCTTGGATACGACCTAAAATATTGCATACATGTATATTTGTGAGGTGATTTCTAATGCAAACTATGCAAAAATTTATTTATGTCATCCAGGACAAAAATACTTCACAGACTTTTGTGCCATGTCTAATTCCAGGTGTATGGGACATTTGTACAATCCACATATGAAGATAAGGGAAAAAGAAAAGTTTAGGTGCTGTTCAAAAAGTTCTCTCACGTCACTTTTGGGCCAAGAGAAGATAGAGTCCAAGTCTCTCACGTTCTGCATCCAGATTCGGACTGCACAGACATACCTGACTCAAAACAGCAAGAACTCCTTCATACAGACTCTGAATTGGGTGATTCTGTTTTTCTTGGAAACTAGATTTCGTACACTTTCCAACCCAATTGGATTGACCTTCAAATTCGTCTCGAGCTTTGAGATATCGACGAAACAATCTGACGCTGCAGCAGAATCCGAGTCAAACTACAAGTCCAAAAGTGTTGCATCACCTCCACTTGGGCCCATGAGCCTTGTATGATTTAGGGTTAGTTTTAGGCTGCCTTAGGACGTCCTTCCACCTCCTTGGCCGCCACCCCTTGCTCCTATATAAGTAGATCCATCTAGTAGCTTTTTCTTTGGGATTTGTTTAGTCAAAAGTTAGCCATTGCAACTTCGTGTACTTCGTTTGTGTCCAACGACCAGACCAAGACCGCTTACGGATCCCCACCTTTATCAATACATCATTTATATTTGCAATATT
>LR738709.1:259954214-260171578 GCA_902687465.1 Secale cereale | reverse complement strand
TTGTACCTTTGAGAGACAAATACAGGAGGATGCATTGTGTGACTACTACAACTACTATTCTAGTTCATGGTCACCACCACTGGTTGGTTCCTCCACCATTGCACCTACTAGAGCAGCCACACCTCTGATTATGAGCGTGGCATCATCAGCTACGTCTTTGCGACAAGGTAATAGTAAAATCAATGATGATATAACTTCACATGAGGATGATGCATATCTAGTTAACTTGAATACATCATGTATAGAATTACCTGTTGATTTGAGCACACCACCTAGTTTAGATAATCATGTTACTGTCATGAATGCGTCATGTGATCAAACAACTGAAATACCAACAATTTTAAGTGCACCCATTGAATTAACTGTTGATGCAAAAGAATCATGTGAATTGGATAATAAATCAGATTTTGATAAAATACATTTGAAAATAATTGTGCCAATGTTTAATCATTTTGATATGACCTCTAATCTTGGTGACGATTCTATGTCAAATGACTTATTGCATGTTTGCTTATTTAAGCATGTTGTAGCCTGTGAATTTCATGCAAGTAGGGTTTATTCACCAATGTTGGGATAGTTTAATGATGAACATTGTCAATCTTTTGATATGAATAAGAGCTTCACTTATATGTGCAAACTGAGTTGCAATATTTTCATGCCTTCTACTTCTTGTGATAATATTTCGGCTTTATATTTTATGAACCACGAAAGTTACTCATCTATATATGTGTCATATGTGCAAAAATTAAGGGAAGTAAAAATGCATGACATATACATATACAACATGTACACCTTGTCTATTTTCATACCCAAATTTCAGATTAAGCAACGCCGAGGACGGCTTTATTTTCAAGAAAGAGAGGATGATGAGGACATGACTACCTTGGATACGACCAAAAATATTGCATACATGTATATTTGTGAGGTGATTTCTAATGCAAACTATGCAACAATTTATTTATGTCATCCAGGACAAAAATACTTCACAGACTTTTGTGCCATGTCTAATTCCAGGTGTATGGGACATTTGTACAATCCACATATGAAGATAAGGGAAAAAGAGAAGTTTAGGTGCTGTTCAAAAAGTTCTCTCACGTCACTTTTGGGCCAAGAGAAGATAGAGTCCAAGTCTATCACGTTCTGCATCCAGATTCGGACTACACAGACATACCTGACTCAAAACGGCAAGAACTCCTTCATACGAACTCCGAATTGGGTGATTCTTTTTTTTATTGGAAACTAGATTTCGTACACTTTCCAACCCAATTGGATTCACCTTCAAATTCTTCTGGAGCGTTGATATATCGATGAAACAATCTGATGCTGCAGCAGAATCCGAGTCAAACTACAAGTCCAAAGGTGTTGCATCACCTCCACTTGGGCCCATGAGCCTTCTACGTCCTAGGGTTAGTTTTAGGCTGCCTTGGGACGTCCTTCCACCTCCTTGGCCGCCACCCCTTGCTCCTATGTAAGTAGATCCATCTAGTAGCTTTTTCTTTGCGATTTGTTTAGTCAAAAGTTAGCCATTGCAACTTCGTGTACTTCGTTTGTGTCCAACGACCAGACCAAGACCGCTTACGGATCCCCACCTTTATCAATACATCATTTATATTTGCAATATTCAGATTGCTTTATCATATTCTTGCTTGTTCTTCGATTGCATGAAGGAATAGACCTTCGTGGTCAGGCTGATAATGCTTCTGGCATTGTCAGTAACCCCTGGAGATTGGTTTAGCGATTGCTAAGGCGCAACGTCGTGCACGTTTGTAGTCGGATCGTCAAAGTCGTCTCCACCAAATTGATAGTTATCATCCCATCGAAAGATCGGGCCCCTCGCCTCTATCACAATCTGATGCTCAATCCCTCGAATAAGTGGTAATCCTGGTGGCACGTCTTGTGGAAAGACGTCAGCGAACTCCTGCAAAATGTTATTGACAGCAGGGGGCAAAGAGGAAGGCACGTCCTCGAGTGAAAATAATGCCTCTTTGCACACAAAAGCATAGCAAACGGATTTGCTATAATCTAGCTCATCAATATCAGATTTGGTGGCAAGTAAACATGCACTTTTCAATTTAATTTCAGAAGCAACAATAGATGGTTTATTATTAGGCTTCATTTGTTGCTCAAATTCTTTTGCCACAATCTGATTTTCACTCTTATTTTTCTCCTGTTTTGCTTTATTAGCTCTATTAATATCATCTTTCAAAATGGAATCAGGAGTCATTGGAAGCAAAGTAATATTGTTATCCATATGAACAAGAGTATACTGATTGTTTCTACCATGGTGTGCATAATTTTTATCAAATTGCCATGGTCTACCAAGTAATAAGGAACATGCTTGCATAGGTACCACATCACAATCAACATAATCAACATATGTAGAGATACTAAAATGCACACGAACAGTACGTGTTACCTTAACCTTGCCGCTGTGGTTGAACCATTGGATGTAATAAGGATGTGGATGTGGTCTTGTGGTGAGAGATAGCTTCTCCACCATCTCCGTGCTAGCCAAGTTGTTGCAACTTCCTCCATCTATGATCACGCGAACAGAACGTTCCTTCACAACTCCCTTCGTATGGAACAAATTATGCCTCTGATTTTGCTCAGCTTGTGTAACATGCACACTCAAAACACGTTGAGCAACTAAACATTCATACCTGTCAGCATCTTCAGGAGCCATGTATTGCGTCTCATGATCAGAATCGTCTCCACCGTGTTCTTCACGTGTAATAAGAGCCAAAGTCTCCTCATCATAGTCACTAGCGGACTCATACCCACCATCCTCAGTAGCAATCATCACACGCTGAAATTTGCATTCTCTCGCAAAATGTCCTCTTCCCTTACAACGACGACAAATAATATCACTGGTGTGCCCTGTTGATGCCATGGAAGAAGAAGAACTCTGTGCAGGCCCGATAGGTGTGCTCTTGGCAGATAATGTTGGTTGTGCCTGCTTGCTTGTATCACGGCTGGAGGTAACAGCTGATGGAGGTGTCGATGCAGTAGAATGTGTGGAAGTAGAGGATGCACGCGGTGTCCATGATGAAGGTCGACCTGCAGAAAAGTTAGTCCGCGCCAATGCCTGTCGATCCTGCACTTCACGTTCAGCTTTACAAGCAAGATGGAATAAACGAGTGATATTATTATAATCCTTATACTCTAGAATGGTCTGAATCTCTCTATTTAATCCACCCATAAAACGTACAAGCATAGCTTCATTCTCCTCAACAATACCACATCTAATCATGCCAGTTTGTAATTGCTGATAATATTCTTCTACATAATTTTTTCCTTGTCTTAAGCGCTACAAATTTTGAAGTAATTCACGTTGATAATATGGTGGAAACCAACGAGTATGCATAGCAGTTTTCAAAGGAGCCCAAGTAGCTGGAATAGGATATAATCTACAATGTTCAGACCACCAAACACATGCAAAACTAGTGAAAGCACAAACAGCAGCAGGAACACGTCTCTCATCGGGATATTGGAAACATGTAAAATGTTGTTCGGTTTCAAACTCCCAAGTAAGATATATATCAGGAACATATCTACCCTCAAATGGTGGAATATTCAATTTCAGTTTAGGAAGATGGTCATGTACCTCAGGTGGTGGTGCGGCCCTACCGTTGCGATGATATGCATGAGGACGACCTGGTGGTGGTGGTGCTGGCGGTTGCACGTAGTTCTGATTTTGGTTAACCTCATCCTCGTAATGGTCCTCCACCTCTGAAGTAGCAGCAGGAGCTACAGAAGCATCAACAGCGGCACCAGAAGTTTGACCAGGCTCAAGGGGAACGCGCTGTGCTCATCCCACTTGATTTGGAAGGCGATGTTGTCGTTGTTGTTGTTGTAGAGGTGTGACAGCTGCAGCGGCCGGTGGTGATGGAAAACGCGAAAGCAATTCAAAAAACTTGTTATCGAGCTTTGTTTCAAACGTCTTCTCCATGCCATCTATCTTCTCCATGGCCTCTTCAAATCTGTTTAGCACATCTTGCACCTGTCCACTCATCATTTGCTGAAACTTATCATGAAGCTCCTTGTTCGTCAAGTTCTCCCAGTCAGTCTCGTCGGCTTGTGATCCTGGCATGGTTAGCAGCAATAGAAACACACAAGAATATGATCCTACAGACTACTAACAAGTGGTGGTGGTGGTGGTGGCGGGTGTCACAAATCCGTCAAGCAAATCTTAAATTCTTACCAGTTCTTACCCAGCAGCAGGCGGTGATCGGCAACCGATGTAGTCAAAATTCTCAAAGCTTGGATAGAGCAATTTCGAGGGAGAGTCAAACGCACGATGTAGATGTATGTGGAGCTGGGAAGGCTTATAATATGGTAGCAAAAAGGGTCAGCAATAATCAATTCAGAGATGCAAAGTTGAATAAACACTCAACGACGGTACTGTGCTGGTCCTAGGCTAGACCGTGCTAGAGACGCGAGCCTAGAACACTAACAAAATCACGGCGCGACACGTAAACAAGGGAGGAGCACACTCTGAATTTTTTTATCTTTTTTTATCTTTATTTTTGCACTTTTTTCCCTTTTTTTTTGCTCCGCAACATTTTTTTTCGAAAAAGTCTACAAATAGTCTAAAAACTGCCTAGCTAGAATTTTCCAATTTTTTTTGAGTTTGGAACTATTTTTCTACTACGGGTAGCACAAATGTTTGGGAGTCCTTCTCTGTCACGACTCGGAGTATGGCGTGATCTAGAAAGCCAAAACAAAGTAACAAAACACTGGACTCGGAATAGGACTGGTGGTGGAGATGAATCTAGTGGAACTCGGACTGGTGGCGGAGATGAATCTGGTGGAACTCGGACTGGTAGCGGATATATGTTGCAGGTGGACTCAGATTGGAGTGATGGCGGCGGATATGTGGTGGCCCATATGGACTCGGATTGGCGGTGAATATGTGGTGGTGGTATATGGCAGCGGAGATGAAGTTGGTGCGGTGGTGGTATATGACAACAGCGATGATGATGATGCCGTGGTGATATATGGCAACGGCGACGTGACAACCTGTGAACAGAACTCGAAACTCTAAAGGACTAGACGCTAAGACCAGCAACTTGACACGACAATGCAACCGCAAATTCAACAAAGCAAATACAGAAAAGATAATGCAAAGGCTCATATTGGTTCGGATGGGATGAACTAACCCTAATTTTTTTTGGCTTTTTCGTGAACTATAGGTATGAAGAACAGACTCGATCTAAACTATGAAAAACTGTAAAATCTCACCGAGCAACCTGGAAATTTGTTACCACTTGATAGAGGCAAAGGTGTCCCGTCTTTCGATGAGATGGTGGCTATCATTTTGGAGGAAGTCGACTTTGACGATCCGACTACGAACGTGCGAGGACGTCGCGCCTTAGCAATCGCTAAACCAACTCCGAGAGGTTATTGACCACACCGGAGCACGATCAACCTGACCACGAAGGTCTGTTTCCTGCAGGCAAACGAAGAACAAGCAAGAAACTAAGATTGCAATCTAGATATTGCGAATATAAGAGGAAAGCTTTATTGATCAAGGTGGGGTTCTGTGACGCCTTTGTCTGGTCGTTGAACACAAACGAAGTACGCGAAGTTGCTGCTATGGCAAACTTTTAATCTAAACAAAACCCAAAGGCTAAACGACGCCCTAAGGGCTGTATATATGGAGGAAGAGGGGGGAATTTCATGGCCCTTGGTGGAGGGATCAGAAACCAATCCTAACTCTTGTTTCCCCACACATACAGACTCTAAAAACAACCTATACTTAAGTATTTCGAAAATACATGGGCCTGGCCCAATAATAAGGTGACGCATCACCTAGAATAGCCTCTAGACGAAATTTATGAAGTGGCATCTTGAATATTTCGTCCAAGGCTTCATGCACTCCTTATGGTGGCTTCAAAGTCCTGAAATCATCACTTGTAGCTCCGTTCTTGATCCCCTTGCGCATGCCATCAACTCCATCCGTGTTCTTGCTCCAATGTTCATCCTTCTCCAAGCTAGGCCCTTCATTTGTAAGCAAAACAAATGCATCCAATTTAGGCAGCATCATATTCTCATGAACATTAGAATCGTTACCAAGAAACGAAAGTACCTGGTAATTTAATTGGCATGCGCGAGCTCTAGTAATTGGTCCAGTATATGTAACAGTAGGGGTTGTGGGTGTAACAATGGTATTGATGTCCTCATCATTGTTTCTACCATGGTGTACCAAATTTTTATCAAATTGCCATGGTCTACCAAGTAATAAGGAACATGCTTGCATGGGTACCACATGCTAGAGGCGAGGGGCCCGATCTTTCGATGAGAGGATAACTATCGATTTGGTGGAGACGACTTTGACGATCCGACTATAAACGTGCACGACGTTGCGCCTTAGCAATCGCTAAACCAATCTCCAGGGGTTACTGACAATGCCAGAAGCATGATCAGCCTGACCACGAAGGTCTATTCTTGTATGCAATCGAAGAACAAGCAAGAATATGATAAAGCAATCTGAATATTGCAAATATAGATGAAGTATTGATAAAGATGGGGATCCGTAAGCGGTCTTGGTCTGGTCGTTGGAACAAACGAAGTACACGAAGTTGCAATGGCTAACTTTTGACTAAACAAATCCCAAAAAGAGCTACTAGATGGATCTACTTATATAGGAGCAAGGGGTGGCGGCCAAGGAGGTGGAAGGACGTCCCAAGGCAGCCTAAAACTAACCCTAGGTCATACAAGGCTCATGGGCCGAAGTGGAGGTGATGCAACACCTTTGGACTTGTAGTTTGACTCGGATTCTGCTGCAGCGTCAGATTGTTTCATCGATATCTCAGCGCTCCGGATGAATTTGAAGGTGAATCCAATTGGGTTGGAAAGTGTACGTAATTTAGTTTCCAGCAAAAGAAGAATCACCCAATTCGGAGTCCGTATGAAAGAGTTCTTGCCATTTTGAGTTAGGTATGTCTGTGCAGTCCGAATCTAGATGCAGAACGTCAGAGACTTGGACTCTATCTTCTCTTGGTCCAAAAGTGACATGAGAGAACTTTTTGAACAGCACCTAAACTTCTCCTTTTCCCTTATCTTCATATGTGGATTGTACAAATGTCCCATACACCTGAAATTAGACATGGCACAAAAGTCTGTGAAGTATTATTGTCCTGGATGACATAAATAAATTGTTGCATAGTTTGCATTAGAAATCACCTCACAAATATACATGTATGCAATATTTTTGGTCGTATCCAAGGTAGTCATGTCCTCATCATCCTCCCTTTCTTGAAAATAAAGACGTCGTCGGCGTTGTTTAATCTGAAATTTGGCAAAGAAAATAGACAAGGTGTACATGTTGTATATGTATATGCCATCCATTTTTACTTCCCTTAATTTTCGCACATATGACACATGTATAGATGAGTAACTTTCTTAGTTCATAAAATATAAAGCCAAAATATTATCACAAGAAGTAGAAGGCATGAAAATATTGCAACTCAGTTTGCACAAATAAGTGAAGCTCTTATTCGTATCAAAAGATTGATAATGTTCATCTTTAAACCATCCCAACATTGGTGAATAAACCTTACTTGCATGAAATTCACAGGCTACAACATGCTTAAATAAGCAAACATGCAATAAGTCATTTGACATAGAATCGTCACCAAGATTAGATGTCATATCAAAATGATTAAACATTAGCTCAATTATTTTCAAATGTATTTTATCCAAATATGATTTATTCTCCGATTCACATGATTCTTTTGCATCAACAGTTAATTCAATGGGTGCACTCAAAATTGTTGGTATTTCAGTTGTTTGATCACATGACACATTCATGACAGTAACATGATTATCTAAACTACGTGGTGTGCTCAAACCAACAGGTAATTCAATACATGATGTATTCAAGTTAACTAGATATGCATCATCCTCATGTGAAGTTATATCATCCTTGATTTTACTGTTATGTGACACCCCGAGACCGGTGCGCCAGGTGTCAGTCAGTTATTCGTCGTCGTTGCCTTGTTATCTGCTTGCGTGTGCATTCTTGCCATGTCATCATGTGCATTGCATCAGCATGTTTTCAAAACTTGCATCCGTCCAAGTCCGCCCGTCCTTTCCGTTGTCCGTTCTGAGCCCACACACACCCACACGTGCCCGCGGCACCTCCAGATATTTATTTTTTGAGTGGCCGGAAAGCGTTCTTGGAATGGGTTGAAACATGGCGTGTGGTCTTATTATAGCATAGGTAGACCGCCTATCAAGTTTCGTCGCATTCGGAGCTCGTTTGATAGCCCAACGGTTAACCGCGTTAACCGCCCGAAGCCTTTTCTCTTTTGGCCTAGCACCCCTTTTGCACAGCCCACCAAGCCCATTCTAACCCCTCCATGCTCTTGGCCATTCGGTCATGATCGCGTGGCCATGAACGGCTCCTCATTTGGACACTCCTAGCTCCCTCTAGCTATAAATATGTGTCTCCCTCGAAATTCCTCGCAGATGAACCCTAGCCCCGCTCCCCTAGTGCCGCCGGACATGTCCAACCGCGTCGGACATGTCCAGCCGGCCACATCACCCCGACCAATGAGATCGTGACACGTCACCCCGCCGCCGCTCTGAGCCAATCGCGTCGCGCCACCTCGCCCACTCTCTCCTCCCACCTCGCCGCGGACCGCGGAGCCCGCGTCCGGCCCGCCCGGGCCCGAGCCGCAACTCCTCCCGTGCTCGCAGGCGCCCGAGCTCGCGCATCACCGTCGCCGGGCGCTCGCCGCCATTCCCCTCCTCCGGCCGCCGGCGAGCCTCACCGCCGCCGGCCATCGCCACAGCCACCGCGCCGCCCAGCTCGCTCCCCGCCACCCAGGAGCTCCCCGCCGCCGCCTTGTTCCTCCACGCCACCGGATCCGGCGACCCCGACCCCGAATCCTCCTCCTCCGACCACTTCCTCCGTCGGAGCACCGCCCCGGCCATCGCCGGCGGGCGCCGCCGCCCGCCCGATCCAGATCGGATCGAAAGGAGTCGCTGCAGCTCCTCGTCCGTGGGCCACCGCTGCCACGGGGCCTCCTCGTCCCCGTCCATGGGCCGGCCCGACCAGTGCGGCTCAGCTCCAGCCTGGGCGCGGGCCTCCTCCTGATCGGCCAGGTGGACCTCTGCCTCGCCCCGGCCCACCTTCGAGCCCCAACGCGCAGGCCCAGTCCGCCTATAGCCTTCCAATGGCCCAAGTGGCCCTAGGTGAGCAAGCCCACCTAATCCCTTGCCCGTGCGCAGTATACTATTTAGCGCTTAGTTTGTTTTCTGGGAAAAACTGCTAAGTCCTTTTCTGCCTTATTTTGTTGCATACTTTGACTGCTGGTAACTATTTGTGTGTATGTCCAATTTGAGTGAATGAGATGTCAAAATGATGGTGGTGATATGCTCTACACTTTGTTCCATTGTCCCATGCTTGTTTGACTTCATCTAGATGCTCTAATATCTGTTGCAAGAGTGCTACTTGTTATAAACTGCTGCTACTTGTTATTTTTATGCCATGTTTGAGATATGATAACTTGGTGCATGTTTATCCAAATGAAGCATATGATATTTCAAAATGTTCATTATGAAGTGTACTACACGATGGTTGCTGTAGCATGCTTGTTTGAGTTCATCTTGCCATGTTAATCTCTGTTGCAAAAGTGCATGTGGCTGTTAGGTGCTGAAACTTGTTATGAGATGCTGATTTCAATTGCTCTTTGCTATTGATGTGTTTGTCTTCATGCCACATGTTTAGTTGTTATAGAAGCACAATAATATGGTCTTTGGTGTGGTGCATTTAACTTTCCATGATGTGTCTTGTGTTGACTTAAACATGCTTGTAAACATGCCATGTTGTTGTTACTGTTTTAACACTTAGTGAAAATTCTGCTAAGTCTGGAATCTATCTTAACCAGATGCTATGTTTGCTTGATGCCCTAGTCAAATCCATGTATGTTTTGGAGTGGCCATTGATCATTCCTTGTTGTGCATGTTGTTGTCTATCCATCCATGCCCTCACTTGCTCATATGGGTTGCTATAGCGTATTTAATTCTTGCTCCCAAGTTGCTATAAAATATTACTGTCAGGTTTTTAACGTCCTGATCAAAATGTTGTAGCTTGTTGCTATTGATCCATGCCTCCTATGGAGTTGCTCCAATGGAGTTGTTTGCTGTAGGATATGTCTACTACATGTCCATGCTCTTTATGTTCTTAATGGAGTTGATATGCATGTTGTTTTGTGCCTCCGAAGGCAGCATCGTGATGATGTTTTTGCCTTCCCAGATTTTGGCCAAGTCTGGATAATTTTATTGCAACTTGCCATGCTTGTTTAATTGTGTTCCAGCAAGCTTTTGAGTGTGTTCTATGTTCCGACTTGTTAAGTATCATGTCTACTTCATGTTCATGCTTCATGTTAACATGTTTGGGTGATTTAGCTTATTTTTACATTGCCCCGAAGTTGCTATGTGGCTGTTAACTTCAGCTTGTTGTTATATCGCGTTTCATGTGTATCTTTTAGCCCGTTGCTCCATATTGAGTGTGTCTTATATGAAACTGGTGTGATTTTGCATGTAGAATCATAATATCATGTTATTTACCTATTTGGAGTGTGTTTGCTTGATGTTTGGGTGCATCTTGCACCGTTGACTTCTTTGACTTGTTTTGCTCATATCTTCTAGGCCGTAGCTCCGAATTAAACAAACTTTATACGAAACTTGACTAGAATTTCGTGTAGATCATCATGGTGCATGTTAATCTGCTGTTTAACCACTTTAACTTAAGGTTTGTTCAGACCTGGACTAATTTCAAACTATGCATATGAGGACTTACCGGATTTGTTATATGTAGTTTCCGGCTTCATTTAAACTTGTTGACTTGTGTTGTTTTAGAGTGCTTCCTGCCTTGCCATGTTTTGCATCATATATAGACTTGTCTTGCATCCTACTTGGTTGAGCATATTGTTATGTTCTTGTGTTGTTTTTCTGTGCTTCCTACCTTGCCATGTATTGCTTCCTATATAGACTTGTCTTGCATCATACTTGGTTGAGCATATTGTCATGTTCCTTTGTTGTGTGTTTACCGTGATGCTTGCTTCTTCTCGTTAGTGCTTGTTCCGTTGTGATCGTGAGGATTCATTCGTCTACATGTGGTTCGTCTTCGAGTCTTCTTCTTCGTCTACGTCATGGACCCGTTCTTCTTACTTGCGGGATCTCAGGCAAGATGACCATACCCTTGGATACCTTTACTATCATTGCCATGCTTAGTTGTATCGATGCTATCGTTACATGTCCCGCTACCCATCATTATTGTCAGCCTCTCCTTGTTGCCATGAAACCTCTAACCTTTGACACCTTCCCAGCAAAACCATTGTTTGGCTATGTTACCCGCTTGCTCAGCCCCTCTTATAGCATTGTTAGTTGTAGGTGAAGATGAAGATCGTTCCAGGTGGGAACTTATTGTTGGAATATCACAATATCTATTATTTTT
Organism: Secale cereale; assembly: GCA_902687465.1. Lineage (NCBI taxonomy): Eukaryota > Viridiplantae > Streptophyta > Magnoliopsida > Poales > Poaceae > Secale > Secale cereale. Next base: position 260,160,111 of record LR738709.1, on the reverse strand, counting down.
ATTAACACACCTATATACTAGGCATGGGTGGAAGGCTTGGCCTTTTGCTCGGTGTTTTGTTCCACTCATGCCACCTTAGGCGCCGATAAACCGGCATTATGTTCCTTGATTTTGCGTTCCTTACACGGTTTGGTATATGGGGACCCCTTGACACTTCGTATTTGAATAAAACTCCTCCAGAATGGCCCAACATTGGTTTTAATTTGCCTCATAATAACAACTTAATTAATTAATTAAATTTCCATAGGGGGTCGCGCCCTCGGGATTCTTTTCTACATAGCAGGGGGGCCAGTGTTGATGGTGTTGGTCCCAAACGGGGGTTCTGTGGGGCCGCCACGGGGAAACTCGAGGTATCTGGTATAACCTGTAGAATCGCCCATCCGGTCGTGGCCTGAGACGAGATACGCGCGGCTACTATTAGGGAGTCGACACACCGGGAGGTCTTGCTGGACTTGTTTTACCATTGTCGAAATGTCTTGTGCACCGGGATGCCGAGCCTGATCAGATTTCCCTAAGATAAGGGGTAATAATTATTATTACTTCAGCTGATCGTGAGAGCTTGTGATGGGCTAAGTTGGGACACCCCTGCAGGGTTATGATCTTTCGAAAGCCGTGCCCGCGGTTATGTGGCAGATTGGAATTTGTTAATGTCCGGTTGTAGAAAACTTGACAGAGGATCCGAAGTAAAACACACAACTGTGTGAGTAACCGTGACTGTCTCTTTTCACTTTGAGAAGAGAACACAGTGGGGTTATGTTTGACTCGTAGGTAGTTCAGGATCTTTAGCGATCATTACTAGTTTGCGACCGCTTGCGTAGATGCTCATCTTATTCTTGTACTCGTAACTTAGCCACCATACATATTGCTTAGTCGCTGCTGCAACCTCACCACTTTACGTCTTCCTACCCCTTTAAGCTTTGATAGTCTTGTTACCCATGGTTATGGGATTGCTGAGTCCTCGTGGCTCACAGATACTACAACAACCGTTGCAGGTGCTGGTTTCCGATGACTTGTCGTGAGAGCGTTGATCGTTGTGTTGGAGTTCTTTCTTCTTCTTCTTCAGTCTTGGGTTAGGTTCCGGGTCGGTAGCCTGGGATAGCAGATGGATGTCGTTGTTCTTTTCATGTTTGCATCCGTAGTCGGATGCCTTGTATTGATGTTGTTGCATTCATGTGACTTGTATGTATTGTTGTACCCCCATGTATGTATGTAATGGTACGTTGTAATGTATCCATCTTGCTAAGCGCCCGAAATGCGGTTGTGCCCCAATCACGTAAGTGTCACGTGATCGGGATAGAATCGCATCTTGGGCCTGACAAGTTGGTATCAGAGCCTCGACCTACCATAGGAGCCCCCTTGATTGATCGTAGCTTGGCCGTTGTTGAGTCTAGCAAAAACTTTTTCGGAGTCTAGTTATATCGGAGAGTAGGAATTCTTTTTACTCCTCAGTCCCTTCGTCGCTCTGGTGAGGGATCTTGACGTAGTTGTTTTGGAATCACCCCTCTTCCCCTTCCAATTTTTTTTGGATCTCGTGGATAGTTTTTCATTCGTTGTGTTGTCAGTCTTTCATCTGGTGCATCTCTCGTCAAGTGGATTTAACCCTCTTCTTCTTTGCAAGTTCAACCCCAGTTCTTTTCAACCGACGGTGTTTTCCCCGACCGTTGTGTTCTTTCTTTTTCCCACCCGCCCATCCTTTTTCTTCATGGAGCCGGAGTCCGTAATCGAGTATCCATCCTACTCGTGTGAATCCTTTGCATTCTTCCTCAATTGTTTCAACTGGTGAATTCTCGTCATTCGTCATCTATTTCATTCCGGTGGTTTCAACTCAAGTATTCGGTGTTGTTCATATTCTTTTTCCTCGGAGCAAATGTTTCCATTTGCTCATTCGTCTCTCGCCATTGAATTATTCCGGAGTCCGAAGACATTCCTGGTGAGTCGTCTGTGTTCTAACTTATTTGAGGTTGTCACTCCTTCGAGTCTTTAAACGTTCCGGTGCATCATCTCCTTTCAATCATTTTCAACGGTGTTTCTCTTCGGTGGGCTCATAACCCACAGGTCTTTTCCCAGGATCTTACCCGACCCTTCTATTTTCCCGGGGTATTCCTATATTCTTTTCAAGTGTGACGTAAGTATGGATTCGATAAGTCATATGCCTTATCCAAGATCGCTTCCAAATTCTTTTCATCATTGGTTCAACATTTCTTCTTTTCATTCATCCGGAGTAGTTCATGAATTCTTTTAATTGTGTTCCTCCGAAGGCGTCATTTCAGAAGATTTCTTCGTTCTCAGTTTTCTACTTCGTCCTCCAAATATTCTTCATTGATGCCTCTTCGTTTGTCTCATATTCATCCGGTGCTTCGTTCAAGTATTCTTTAATCTGTTCGCGATCTCTTCATTCTCTTGTATCTTAATTCCCCAAGTGCTTTATTCTTCCGGCGATTCATCACATTCAATCAATTTCATTCCTTACGGTGGTTTGTTCTCTTTCATCAGTCGATTTTAATTCTTCCCCGTGGTTCATTCTTTTCTTCACTCGGTTTCAATTCTTACGGTGGTTCGCTCAAGAGTTCTTTTCCAGTGCTATCATATCAATCCATTCATTTTATTCCAATCCTACCGGTGGTTCAATAAGATTTTCGCAAGTTCGCGATATATCCCTCTTTAATCATTTCAACGAGAATAAGTAGTATCTAAATCCATTGCTTTCCTCAATTTAATTGGTGGAGGATAAGCATAAAATAATTCTTATCCATTCTCGTCAAGTTGATTAATCCTTTCCCTCGGAGTTTATTCTTGATGAATAAATTCTAGTTCCAGGTGTTTTATTCTTTTTCTTCCCCGGAGTTCAAAGTTTTCCTCGGCTATCCCATCTAATCATTGGAAGGCTTTAATCTTATTCCTTTCGTTCGTTATTTCTATATCATCATCTTTTAGTTACCGGAGTTCTTCATGGTGGTTCATCGTGATTTAATTCATTCTTCAAACCTTCAGCTAATTCTTCCGGAGCAGCTCAAACTTTATTCTTTTACCTCTCGAGTGCAAATAATTCTCCGTATTCTTTTGAAGTGGAGTTTTGCAATTCTTCTTTCTCAGCTAATCCTTCTTTTGGTTGCGGCATAATTCACCTCAAGTCTTGAGATTTTTAAATAAGTCCACGACAAGCCTATTCTTTTGTTGTTGATTTTCTCAGCAACTCCGTTCAAGTCTTTCTCGTGAAGATGCTCTTTCAAATTCTTTCATGGTGAAAGTTGTCATCTTCTTGTCCATTCTTCTCATTCCATTATTTCAATTCTTCCAGAGGCATTGTGGTTCATCTCGTCAAATATTATTCCATCTCTCTAGTTATTCTTCTTTCAAGTCATATTCAACCAGAGTGCTATTTCTTTCAGTTTCAGCCGGAGTGCTGCCTAAATTCATTCATTCGAAGTTCTCTTCTATATCTTCAACCGGGGTGGTTTAATTGTCTCTCTTGTCATTTATCCTCTTGGTTCTCGTATTATGCCTTTTGCTTATTTACAGGAGCTTCTCAAATCTCGTTCTTCTCCGTGTTACCCTTCTTTCATATTGTGCAACCTCTCAAGGTTCTTTGCTTCGCTCTTTTGTCCTCGAAGAACTTTGTTCTTCCTTTTTCTTTCGCGTCTCGTTCCTAAGATCTCGGGACGAGATCTCTTGTTAGTAGGGGAGTGTTGTGACACCCCGAAACCGGTGCGCCAGGTGTCAGTCAGTTATTCGTCGTCGTTGCCTTGTCATATGCTTGCGTGTGCATTCTTTCCATGTCATCGTGTGCATTGCATCAGCATGTTTTCAAAACTTGCATCCGTCCGAGTCCGCCCGTCCTTTCCGTTGTCCGTTCTGAGCCCAGACATACCCACACGTGCCCGCGGCACCTCTGGATATTTATTTTATGAGTGGCCGGAAAGTGTTCCTGAAATGGGTTGAAACTTGGCGTGTGGTCTTATTATAGCATAGGTAGACCGCCTGTCAAGTTTCGTCGCATTCAGAGCTCGTTTGATGGCCCAAACGGTTAACCGCGTTAACCGCCTGAAGCCTTTTCTCTTTTAGCCTAGAACCCCTTTTTCACATCCCACCAAGCCCATTCTAAACCCACCATGCTCTTGGCCGTTCGATCACGATCGCGTGGCCGTGAACGGCTCCTCAGTTGGACACTCCTAGCTCCCTCTACCTATAAATATGTGTCTCCCCCGAAATTCCTCGCAAATGAACCCTAGCCCCGCTCCCCTAGCGCCGCCGGACATGTCCAACCGCGTCGGACATGTCCAGCCGGCCACATCACCCCGACCAATGAGATCGTGACACGTCACCCCGCCGCCGCTCTGAGCCAATGGCATCGCGCCACCTCGCCCTCTCTCTCCTCCCACCTCGCCGCGGACCGCGGAGCCCGCGTCCGGCCCGCCCGGGCCCGAGCCGTAGCTCCTCCCGTGCTCACAGGCGCCCGAGCTCGCGCATCACCGTCGCCGGGCACTTGCCGCCGTTCCCCGCTTCCGGCCGCCGGCGAGCCTCACCGCCGCCACGCCGCCGGCCATCGCCACAGCCACCGCGCCGCCCAGCTCGCTCCCCGCCGCCGACTTGTTCCTCCACGCCACCGGATCCGGCGAACCCGACCCCGAATCCTCCTCCGCCGGCCGCTTCCTCCGCCGGAGCACCGCCCCGGCCATCGCCGGCGGGCGCCGCCGCCCGCCCGATCCAGATCGGATCGGAAGGAGTCACCGCAGCTCCTTGTCCGTGGGCCATCGCTGCCACGGGGCCTCCTCGTCCCCATCTGTGGGCCGGCCCGACCAGCGCGGCTCAGCTCCAGCCTGGGCGCGGGCCTCCTCCCGATCGTCCTGGTGGGCCTCTACCTCGCCCCGGCCCACCTTCGAGCCCCAGCGCGCAGGCCCAGTCCGCCTCCAGCCTTCCAATGGCCAACGTGGCCCTAGGTGAGCAAGCCCACCTAATCCCTTGCCTATGCGCAGTATACTATTTAGCGCTCAGTATGTTTTCTGGGAAAAACTGCTAAGTCCTTTTCTGCCTTATTTTGTTGCATACTTTGACAGCTGGTAACTATTTGTGTGTATGTCCAATTTGAGTGAATGAGATGTCAAAATGATCGTGGTGATATGCTCTACACTTTATTTTATTGTGCCATGCTTGTTTGACTTCATCTAGATGCTCTAATCTCTGTCACAAGAGTGCTACTTGTTATAAACTGCTGCTACTTGTTATTTTTATGCCATGTTTGAGATATGATAACTTGGTGCATGTTTATCCAAATGAAGCATATGATATTTCAAAATGTTCATTATGAAGTGTACTACATGATGATTGTTGTAGCTTGCTTGTTTGAGTTCATCTTGCCATGTTAATCTCTGTTGCAAAAGTGCATGTGGCTGTTAGGTGCTGAAACTTGTTATGAGATGCTGATTTCAATTTCTCTTTGCTATTGATGTGTTTGTCTTCATGCCACATGTTTAGTTGTTTTAGAAGCACAATAATATGGTCTTTGGTGTGGTGCATTTAACTTTCCATGATGTGTATTGTGTTGACTTAAACATGCTTGTAAACATGCCATGTTGTTGTTACTGTTTTAACACTTAGTGAAAATTCTGCTAAGTCTGGAATCTGTCTTAACCTGATGCTATGTTTGCTTGATGCCCTAGTCAAATCCATGTATGTTTTGGAGTGGCCATTGATCATTCCTTATTGTGCATGTTGTTGTCTATCCATCCATGCCCTCACTTGCTCATATGGGTTGCTGTAGCTTATTTAATTCTTGCTCCCAAGTTGCTATAAAATATTACTGTCAGGTTTTTAACGTCATGATCAAAATGTTGTAGCTTGTTGCTATTGATCCATGCCTCCTATGGAGTTGCTCCAATGGAGTTGTTTGCTGTAGGATATGTCTACTACATGTCCATGCTCTTTATGTTCTTAATGGAGTTGATATGCATGTTGTTTTGTGCCTCCGAAGGCAGCATCGTGATGATGTTTTTGCCTTCCCAGATTTTGGCCGTCTGGATAATTTTATTGCAACCTGCCATGCTTGTTTAATTGTGTTCCAGCAAGATTTTGAGTGTGTTCTAAGTTCCGACTTGTTAAGTATCATGTCTACTTCATGTTCATGCTTCATGTTAACATGTTTGGGTGATTTAGCTTATTTTTACATTGCCCCGAAGTTGCTATGTGGCTGTTAACTTCAGCTTGTTGTTATATCGCGTTTCATGTGTATCTTTTAGCCCGTTGCTCCGTATTGAGCATGTCTTATATGAAACTTGTGTGATTTTTCATGTAGAATCATAATATCATGTTATTTACCTATTTGGAGTGTGTTTGCTTGATGTTTGGGTGCATCATCCACCGCTGACTTCTTTGACTTGTTTTGCTCATATCTTCTAGGCCGTAGCTCCGAATTAAACAAACTTTATACGAAACTTGACTAGAATTTCGTGTAGATCATCATGGTGCATGTTAATATGCTGTTTAACCACTTTAACTTAAGGTTTGTTCAGACCTGGACTAATTTCAAACTATGCATATGAGGACTTACCGGATTTGTTATATGTAGTTTCCGGCCTCATTTAAACTTGTTGACTTGTGTTGTTTTTGAGTGCTTCCTGCCTTGCCATGTTTTGCATCATATATAGACTTGTCTTGCATCCTGCTTGGTTGAGCATATTGTCATGTTCCTGTGTTGTGTGTTTATCGTGTTGCTTGCTTCTTCTCGTTAGTGCTTGTTCCGTTGCGATCGTGAGGATTCATTCGTCTACATGTGGTTCGTCTTCGAGTCTTCTTCTTCGTCTACGTCATGGACCTGTTCTTCTTCCTTGCGGGATCTCAGGCAAGATGACCATACCCTTGGATACCTTTACTATCATTGCCATGCTTAGTTGTCTCGATGCTATCGTTACATGTCGCGCTACACATCATTATTGTCAGCCTCTCCTTGTTGCCATGAAACCTCTAACCTTTGACACCTTCCCAGCAAAACCATTGTTTGGCTATGTTACCCGCTTGCTCAGCCCCTCTTATAGCGTTGTTAGTTGCAGGTGAAGATGAAGATCGTTCCAGGTGGGAACTTATTGTTCGAATATCACAATATCTATTATTTTTATTAACACACCTATATACTGGGCATGGGTGGAAGGCTTGGCCTTTTGCTCGGTGTTTCGTTCCACTCATGCCACCTTAGGCGCCGATAAACCGGCATTATGTTCCTTGATTTTGCGTTCCTTACATGGTTTGGTATATGGGGACCCCTTGACAGTTCGTCTTTGAATAAAACTCCTCCAGCAAGGCCCAACATTGGTTTTAATTTGACTCATATAACAACTTCATTAATTAATTAAATTTGCATAGGGGGTCGCACCCTCGGGATTCTTTTCTACATAGCAGGGGGGCCAGTGCTGATGGTGTTGGTCCCAAACGGGGGTTCTGCGGGGCCGCCACGGGGAAACTCGAGGTATTTGGTATAACCTGTAGAATCGCCCATCCGGTCGTGGCCTGAGACGAGATACGCGCGGCTACTATCAGGGAGTCGACACACTGGGAGGTCTTGCTGGACTTGTTTTACCATTGTCGAAATGTCTTATGCACCGGGATGCTGAGCCTGATCAGATTTCCTTAAGATAAGGGGTAATAATTATTATTACTTCAGCTGATCGTGAGAGCTTGTGATGGGGTAAGTTGGGACACCCCTACAGGGTTATGATCTTTCGAAAGCCGTGCCCGCGGTTATGCAGCAGATTGGAATTTGTTAATGTCCGGTTGTTGAAAACTTGACAGAGGATCCGAAGTAAAACACACAACTATGTGAGTAACCGTGACTGTCTCTTTTCACTTTGAGAAGAGAACACGGTGGGGTTATGTTTGACTCGTAGGTAGTTCAGGATCTTTAGAGATCATTACTAGTTTGCGACCGCTTGCGTAGATGCTCATCTTATTCTTGTACTCGTAAGTTAGCCACCATACATATTGCTTAGTCGCTGCTGCAACCTCACCACTTTACCTCTTCCTACCCCTTTAAGCTTTGATAGTCTTGTTACCCATGGTTATGGGATTGTTAAGTCCTCGTGGCTCACAGATACTACAACAACAGTTGCAGGTGCAGGTTTCCGATGACTTGTCGTGAGAGCGTTGATCGTTGTGTTGGAGTTCTTTCTTCTTCTTCTTCAGTCTTGGGTTAGGTTCCGGGTCGGCAGCCTGGGATAGCAGATGGATGTCGTTGTTTTTTTCATGTTTGCATCCGCAGTCGGATGCCTTGTATTGATGTTGTTGCATTCATGTGACTTGTATGTATTGTTGTACCCCCATGTATGTATGTAATGGTACGATGTAATGATATCCATCTTGCTAAGCGCCCGAAATGCGGTTGAGCCCCAATCACGTAAGTGTCACTTGATCGGGATAGAATTGCATCTTGGGCCTGACATGTTACCTTGTCGCAAAGACATAGCTGATGTAGGTACGGACGATGACAATGTACCATACACTTTAGATGATGTCACACTCACAATTGGAGGTGGGGCTACTCTAATAGGTGCAATGGTTGAGGAACCAACCAGTGGTGGTGAGCATGAACTGGAATAGTAGTTGTTGTAGTCACACAATGCATCCTCCTGTATTTGTCTCTCAAAGGTACAAGCACGAACATACATACCAATAATGCAACGAGGAATATACTGAAATCTTGCGCAAATATCATGGTTCAAACCACCAAAAAAATCTATTCATTGTATAATCCTCAGATTCTTCTATGTCACAATGATGCATATAAGATTTGAACTCTTGGTAGTAAGCACAGTGTTACTGCCATGTTTTAATTGTTCCAATTTGCGAAGCAATTCACGGTGATAGTAAGGAGGAAAAAATGTTTTCTCATTACAGCCTTCAAATCTTTCCAAGTTGTGGGTTGGTTATCAATATTTTTCTTACAATGCACACTCCACCAAACAGAAGCAAAACCAGTAAATACTGTAGTGGCAACTCGTACTCTCTCAAGTTCAGAAAAATGATGGTGACTAAAAACTTTTTCTACTTCAAGCTCCAAAGCTAGATAAATAGCGGGATTAAATCTACCCTCAAATTACGGTAAAGAAATAACCTGACCATGTGCTTGTGTGTGTTGTCCCACGTCTCGTGATGGTGAAGATTTATCCATCGTCCAAGAACTTCTGTCTCTGGTACCTGTCATGATTAGTAGAAACAAGAAACAAAATTCGAGAATAATGTTCCTAGGAACTACTAGGATGTGTGGTAAAGCGCTCACAGTAAAGCAAATATCAATATCTTACAAGTTCTTACCATGCAGCAGGTGGTGATAGGCAACCAGCGGTGTCAAATAACTCCAAAGGTTGAGTAACCGATTGCCAGGTGAACGTAAATATGCACGGTGTAGAAATATGTGGAGCTAGGTTGGCTATATATGGTAGCAAAAGATTAGGAATAATCAATTCAGAGATGCAATGTTGAATAAATGCTCAACGACGATACTGTGCTGGTCCTAGGCTAGACCGAACTAGAGACGCGAGCCTAGAACACTAATGAGGTTACGGTGTAGCACAACTAGCATCAATAAAGGATACGAAGTAGCTCTGGACAACAAGATATAAGTGAAGATCACAACGGCAGTAAAGATAATGATGAAAAAAACTTTCAAGTAGAATATACAACAACTCTCTCTCCAATTTTCTTTTTCTTCTTTTTCTTTTTCTTTTTTCTCACACTTTTTTTCTTTTTCTTTCTCTCCTCTTTTTTTTACTTTTTTTCTCTGTCTTTTTTTTTCTTTCTCCCTCTTTCCAAGACAAACTAGATTAGATGCAACGGCGATGTGACTAATGTGAACAGAACTCGAAACACTAACGAACTAGACACTAAGACCAGCAACTCGACACGCCGATGCAACCGATAATTCAATAATGCAAACAATGAAAAGAAAATTGCAAAGGCTCAGACTGGCTAGGACAAATGATGAGTAGATCTAACTTTTTTTGTGGTTTTTCCTTGGATAATAGGTAAGAAAATAAATCTAATCTAGGAATAACTGGAAATTCTCACCGAGCAACCTGAAAACTGATACCACTTGATAAAGATGGGGATCCGTAAGCGGTCTTGGTCCGGTCGTTGGACACAAACGAAGTACACGAAGTTGCAATGGCTAACTTTTGACTAAACAAATCCCAAAGAAAATGCTACTAGATGGATCTACTTATATAGGAGCAGGGGGTGGCGGCCAAAGAGGTGGAAGGATGTCCCAAGGCAGCCTAAAACTAACCCTAGGTGGGCCTGGCCCAATAATAAAGTGACGCAGCACCTATAATAGTCTCTGGACGAAATTTATGAAGTGGCATCTTGTATATTTCGTCCAAGGCTTCTCACACTCATTATGGTGGCTTCAAAGTCCTGAAATCATCACTTGTAACTCCATTCTTGTTCCCCTTGCGCATGCCATCATCTCCATGCTTGATCTTGCTCCAATGTTCATCCTTCTTGTCCAAGCTAGGCCCTTCATTTGTAAGCAAGACAAATGTATCCAATTCAGGCAGCATCATATTCTCATGAACATTAGAATCATTTCCAAGAAACGAAAGTAGCTGGTAATTTAATTGGCGTGCGCGAGCTCTAGTAATTGGTCATGTATATGTGTCAGTTGGAGCTGTGGGTGTAACCTTGTTATTGATGTCCCCATCACCACATCACAATCAACATAATCAGCATATGTGGAGATACTAAAATGCACACGAACAATGCGTGTTACCTTAACCTTGCCGCTGTTGTCGAACCATTGGATGTAGTAAGGATGTGGATGTGGTCTTGTGGTGAGAGATAACTTCTCCACCATCTCCATGCTAGCCAAGTTGTTGCAGCTTCCTCGATCTATGATGATGCGAACAGAACGTTCCTTCACAGCTCCCTTTGTATGGAACAAATTATGCCTCTGATTTTGCTCCGCTTGTGTGACCTGCACACTCAAAACACATTGAGCAACTAAACATTCATACCTGTCAGCGTCTTCAGGAGCCATGTATTGCATCTCAATTTCAGAATCATCTCCACCATGTTCTTCACGTGTAATAAGAGCCAAAATCTCCTCATCATAGTCACTAGCGGACTCATAACCACCATCCTCGGTAGCAATTATTACACGCTGTGATGGGCATTTGCTCGCATAGTGACCACGACCAGTGCAATGCCGACATATAACATCATGTGTTGGCCCATTGGATGCCATGGATGAAGAAGAGCTCTGTGCAGGACCGGAAGGTGTACTCCTGGTTGATGGTGGTGGTGCATGTTTGCTTTTGTCACGGCTAGAAGTGCCGGATGAAGTAGGCGGTGGAGCGGCCGGACGTGTCGAAGTAGATGATACACGCGGTGTCCATGATGAAGGTCGACCTGCAGAAAAATTAGTTCGCGCCAAGGCTTGTCGATCCTGCACTTCACGTTCAGCTTTGGAAGCAAGATCGAATAAATGAGTGATATTATTATACTCCTTATACTCTAGAATTGTCTGAATGTCTCTATTTGAGCCGTCCATAAAACGTGCAAGCATAGCCTCATTATCCTCAACAATACCACATCTAATCAGGCCAGTTTGTAATTCCTGATAATATTCCTCTATAGAACTTTTTCCTTGTCTTAAACGCTGCAATTTCTGAAGTAATTCACATTGATAATATGGTGGAACCCAACGAGTACGCATAGCAGTTTTCAAAGCAGCCCAAGTAGTTGGAATATTATCCAGATGTAATCTACAATATTCAGACCACCACACACAAGCAAAACTAGTGAAAGCACAAAGAGCAGCAGCAGCACGTCTCTCCTCGAGATATTTTAAACATGTAAAACGTTGTCCGGTTTCTAACTCCCAAGTAAGATATATATCAGGAACATATATACCCTCAAATGGTGGAATATTCAATTTTAGTTTAGGGAGTTGGTCATGATCGCGTACCTGAGGGTATGGTGCAGCCCTACCATTGTGATTATATGCATGTGGACGACATGGTTGTTGTGGTGCTGGTTGTTGCACGTAGTTCTGATTTTGATCAACCTCTTCCTCATAATCCCCCGCGTAATCATCCTCCTCCTCAGCAGCAGCAGGAGCCACAGAAGTATCAACAGCAGCACCAACAGGTTGGCCAGGCTGAAGAGCGACACGGCTCGCTTTGCGGAGGGCGGTTTCGCAACGTGAAGGTGATTGTTGTTGTTGTTGGAATGGTAGACGCGCAAGCACTTCAGCGAATTTGGCATCCAACTTGGTGTCAATTGACTTCTCAATGCCATCCATCCTCGCTAGTGCGTTTTCAAAACTGGTCATCATATCTTCTACCTGTTGACCCATCATTTGCTGAAATTTATCATGCAACTCCTTGTTCGTCATGTTCTCCCAGTCGGTCTCGTCGACTTGTGATCCTGGCATGGTTAGCAGCAATAGAAACACACAAAAATATGATCCTACACACTACTAGAAAATGGTGGTGGTGGGGCATCACAAATCCGTCAAGCAAATCTCAAATTCTTACCAGTTCTTACCCAGCAGCAGGTGGTGATTGGAAACCATGGTAGTCAAAACTCTCAAAGCTTGGATAAAGCGATTACCAGGGAGAGTCGAACGCACGACGTAGATGTATGTGGAGCTGGGAAGGCTGATAATATGGTAGCAAAAAGGGTCAGCAATAATTAATTCAGAGATGCAAAGTTGAATAAACGCTCAACGACGGTACTGTGCTGGTCCTAGGCTAGACCGTACTAGAGACGCGAGCCTAGAACACTAACAAAATCACGGCGCTGCACGTAAACAAGGGGAAAGCACACTCTAATTTTTTTCTGCCTCTTTTTTTGCGCTATTTTTTTTGCGCTCCTTTTTTTTGCCGAAAATCACTATAATGGCGAGTGTCTCAAAACTCTTTCCAAGTCAAACTAAGATGATTGGCACGAAAAAAAATTTAATGATTTTTTTGAAAAAATCAGGGCAGCGACGACGAAAAAGTGCGGTAAAAAAACAGTATGATGGCACGTGTCTCAAAAGACTCAGAAAAGCCCAAAATAGGATAGGGAAAAAATATTTCCACCTGCCGAGACCTACGCAGGCAAGGAAACACGAATCCGAATCTAGATGGATCTCGAGAACAAACCTAATATGAAAAGAACTCGGATTGGTGGTGGATGTATGGTGGTAGGATATGGCAGCGGTTGTAGGTTATAGCAGCGGTGGTGGATGTGGCAGCAGCGATGAATATGGTGCGGCGGCGGCGTGAAAAACTGTGCACAAAACTCGAAAGTCTAAAGAACTAGACGCTAAGACCAGTAACTCGACACGACGATGCAACCGCAAATTCAACTAAGCAGATACGGAAAAGATTATGCAATGGCTCAGACTGGTTCGGATATGATGAACTAACCCTAATTTTTTTTGGCTTTTTCGTGGATTGTAGGTATGAAGAACAAACTCGATCAAATCTACGAAAAACTGTAAAATCTCACCGAGCAATCTAGAAATCTGATACCACTTGATAGAGGCAAATGTGTCCCGCCTTTCGATGAGATGGTGGCTATCGTATTGGAGTAAGTCGACTTTTACGATTTGACTACGAATGTGCGAGGACATCGCGCCTTAGCAATCGCTAAACCAACTCCGGGAGGTTATTGACCATGCCGGAGCACGATCAACCTGACCACGAAGGTCTGTTTCCTGCAGGTAAACAAAGAACAAGTAAGAAACTAAGATTGCAATCTGGATATTGCGAATTCAAGAGGAAAGCTTTATTGATCAAGTGGGGTTCTGTGACGTCTTTGTCTGGTCGTTGAACACAAACGAAGTACGCGAAGTTGCAGCTATGGCGAACTTTAATCTAAACAAAACCCAAAGTCTAAATGACGCCCTAAGGGCTGTATATATGGGGGAAGAGGGGGGAAGTTCGTGGCCCTTGGAGGAGGGGTCCGAAACCAACCCTAACTCTTGTTTCCCCACACATACAGACTCTAAAAACAGCCTATACTCAAGTATTTCGAAATTACATGGGCCTGGCCCAATAATAAGGTGATGCAGTGATGTGGAGCATCCCAAGGTCATCCCCATGGACATACCGTCGACTCACCAAGTGCCCAAAGGACCAATGACACGAGCCCGTACAAGAGCTGTTTAAGCTGAGGTGAACTCGCTCCTTTACCAATTCTCTCTCGACTCACAGGGAACATGCCTTCTACCCTCATCGGAAACTATATGCATACTCAGGTACTTGGATGAAGACCACGGGACAGCTCTGCACAGTGGACAAGGCGGTGGGATCGACAAGTGCTTGGAACAAGAAGAAGGACGGCTGAAGACGCTCCACGCACCGGATGTCCGACCCCTACCGGACGACCGGTCCCTCCCAGGCACCAGACGTCCGACGTCCACCGGACGACCGGCGACCTCCGGAAGACCGGACGACAGGAAGCCACCGGACGTCCGTGACACCGACCACATAACATAATTAGCGGAAATCCGAGGATTACGGGACGTCCGGTCCCTCACGAGCCACCGGACGTCCGGTGACCAAGCGGACGTCCGACCCGACGGCGCCACCCCATGTAATATATACTCGTTGACTTCCATACTTTCGAGGTAGCTTTGTGATAGCTCATTTAGACCTGAGTGGTTCCTCTCCTATCAGACCGCGGCCTCTTCGGAGAAGATCCATCAGATTCAAGACCTCCTTCACGGAGAAGAACATCAAGACCTCCTCACGGAGATGACTACCGCCTCTTGTATCGTCCTTAGTTGATCGTGTATCATGTATCGCACTTTGTGTACCCGGATCTAGCATTTGTGTGACCTAAACGTGTTGATTGGAGTGTTTCCTTCTTGTCCTCTTGTGTTTTCTCCTCGTGCACCTCGTGTTCATCCTTGGGATCCCTCCTTTTCATGAAAGATCGGCCATCTAGGGTTCCACCCTACATCATTATGGTATCAAGAGCCAAGGTTTCTCAAGAAATTGGAGCCCCTACCCGTGTTTTCTAGCTTGTTTTTGTTGTGTTCTTCCCAATTTCGAAAATTCCCCACCAAAAATATCCCCAAATTTTTTTTTGTGATCTGTTGATTTGGCGAGATTTTGTTGAATTTGTTCCATAGATTTGCTGTGCCACGAGTGGATATATATTTTCCCCACCTTTTCACCATTTTTCTTCCGCAAATTCGGCCAAGTTTGACCAATTTGTCCATGGATCCTCGAACCCTAGCCCAGAACTACCGGACGACCGACGATTTACCGGACGTCCGGAACCCCGCAAAGCACCGGACATCCGTTAACCACCGGACGACCGGCACCTCTTATACAAAAACAATCACCGGACTTCCGAGACTTACCGGACGTCCGGCGACCGGACGACCGGCGACCTACCGGACGTCCGACGAACCCTGCCGAAGCTGAATTTATTCAGTTTTCTTCCACCTTCCGCATCCACTTACCTTTCCACCACCACCATTGCCTAAACCAAATCACTACGGTATTACCTCTTTGTGTCTTGGATCATTTGAGTTGTTGTTTTCCCATTTCCTTGTGTGTTTCGGCTATCTCGGAACGGAGCAACATCGACAAGACCACCTCTCAACCTCGACAAGGATGGTTACATCGACGACGCTTTGTCATTCTACCTTGCACTTGCATTGTCACCCTATCGACCATCCCTGCGTACCTTTCCCATTGAGACTAGCCATTTGAGTATTGCCGGGCCATGACACTTGTGCACATTAGTGATAGTCATAGATATTGCATACTACATCATCATATCTCCGTGTGACACAAGAGTGATCCGCATACACAATAGCTACCTTGATCCGAGAAGCATGCATAAGTGCCCAAAGAAAGAGCTCACAAGCTTTTAAGCAAAAGAGCCACCCAAAGCTTATAAGCAAAAGGAAAATAGCATCATCCGCCTTGCATCAAAAGAGATCATATGTGATAGCAATACACCATTTTGTGCTTAAGCATCGGCACATCATACACTCTTAGCATACTTGTGATAGGAAGTCATATCGTTTTGCCTCTATAGGTCGTGCACAAGTGCGTATCCGCCTATTAAGCAATCGGTTAGCGTCTCTCTAGTGTTGTGCAACACGAGCATTTTCCGTGGTTTCCACATTTTCGCTCCCCCTTGGTTGCACAACCACATTTATCTATCCGTGCGTGTGTTCCGTGTGCTACTTGTTGCTTGTGATCTACTTGTTGCATGAGCAAATTGTGAATCATTTTCAACATCATTGAGTCACTTTGACAATTGCATTGAATTTGTGCCACCATCCTAACCAAGCTCCTCTCAAAGCTTTACTTGTGTAGGTGTGAGAATCAACACGAAGTGGTACCAATAGTGCTATTTCTGGGTTACATTATTGAGTGATCATTGATCCATTCTCAACTTCGGTCAAGGTACAATTGGTATTGTCGTCTCCTTTCTCCCACTCACACTCTTGCTTGCAATGATGGATAGGCCAAGTACATCTTCGAACCCGCTCTTCGATGATCCTCAAGAATCGAACAACTACGTCACCAAACTACATCTCTTCGGCGTCCAACAAGCTCTACATCAAGAAAGTGAAGCTATGCGAGAGCGCATTGAGCAAGTCGCCGCCGATGCACGACAATTTGAAGCAAGAACAAGAGAGCAATTCGACATCATCAAGACCAACATGTCTACTCAATTCGATGAGCTACGGACTTTGATAGTCAACCGACGCTCTTCTTCCACATCTTCTCAAAGACGAAGCCTCTCAAGTCGCCATACCGACTCCATGGAAGGATCAAGTGCACCTACATTGAACACTCTTTGTCAAGCCGCACGGCGAGATCGACATGACAACCGGAATCCACTTCATGACAAGAGCTCCCAAGAGCTATTGGAAGAGCAAGAAAGTCGACATCGTCAAAACCAAGCTACACTTGACCAAGCGCAAGAACGGCAACGACTACGCCAACAACAACAAGAGCGAGCACGTCAACACCAAGAAGAACAAGATGTCGAGGCTAATCGTCAAGCACAACAACGCCGAGAAGCTCAAGCTGTTGAGGCGCAACGAGCATTACGTGATTCACATCGCAATGTGGCAACTCGCAATCGACATACTCGTCAAGAAGAGGATTTCCTTCATGATGAGATACAAGAGAGGCGCCACCAAGCACACATGCAAGAAGAAGTTCCTCCTCAAGTGCGATAAGAGCAACAAGCTCACCAAGATCCACAAGCTCGGCAAGTACACCATGACATTGGACATCTACTCCGCCAAGAGCAACATGAAATTGAAAATCACCCAAATCAAGAACGCCCTCCCAATAGGCAAGGAAACAATGAAGACCATCGCTATTGCAAGCTTAAATTCACAATGCCAAAGTTCTCCGGAAGCATTGATCCCGAAGACTACCTCTCATGGGCATTGAAGGTCGACAAGATCTTCTGCTTACACAACTTTGATAAAGAAAAGAAAATTGCCATGGCCTCCCTTGAGTTCCAAGGCTATGTTCTCATTTGGTGGGAGAAAATCATAGAGAGAAGAGAAGCAAAAGGAGAACCTCCTATCACCACTTGGGCTCAAATGAAGGAAGTCGTGAGAGCACCCTTCGTGCCAACACACTACAACCGTGACTTGTTCAAGAAGCTACAACTCCTCAAGCAAGGTACCAAGTCTGTTGAAGAGTACTACAAGGAGATGGAGATTGCCATGATAAGAGCCAACATCACGGAAGATGAAGAGCAAACGATGGCGAGATTCTTGAATGGACTCAACTATCCTATCAAGAAGATTGCGGACTTTCAACCCAACACGACCCTCCTTGAGCTAGTACACCAAGCAACCAAAGCGGAGCGACAAGTTCAAGAGGACTACAAGTACTCCAAGTTCACCTCCAAGAACTTCGGCTCCTACAACCAAGCTTCAACAACTTCGGCTCCTCCTACCTCTACTAAGCCATCTACAAACTTCGGTGACAAATCTAGCTACAAGAATGCGACTATATCGAGTCGTCCACCTTCTACGAACAACTTCAAGCCAAGAACTTCATCATCTACAACTCCAACCGAGGACAACTCCAAGACGAGTTCCATCAAATGTTTCAAGTGCCAAGGGCGAGGCCACAAGTCATTTGAGTGCAAGACCGTTCGTACCATGATCATCAATGATGGCGGATCTTATGACTCAATGAGATGGAAGCCCTTGAGCATGTAGCTATGCATCGCCAAGTGAATGAAGAAGAAGACCATCAAGTGTTTGGCGACAATGACTCAAGTCCCAATCTTGTTGTCTCCAAGGTCTTGACACTCCAACGCCAACAAGATGATGACCAACGAGCCATATCTTCCATACCAAGGCCGGCATCAATGGACGCTCCGTCAAGGTTATCATCGATGGAGGAAGTTGTCATAATTTGGCAAGCGAATAGCTATGCGACAAGCTACAATTGGTCAAGACGAAGCACCCTCATCCCTACAAGGTCCAATGGCTTAATGACGCCGGAATTCTTCGAGTCGAGCATACCATGCAAGTCTCCTTGAAGATAGGTGCCTACGAGGACACACTTGATTGTGATGTGGTCCCTAAGTCCGTGTGCCACCTTCTACTTGGACGACCATGGAAATACGATCGTGGAGTCACACACAACGGACGGACCAACCACTATAGCTTCAAGATGAAGGGCAAGGAATTCGTGCTACGTCCCATGTCACAAAGTCAAGTAGCCGCCGACAAACACTTACCTACCAACCATCGTGGAGAGAATGGCGAGAGAGTGAGCCACCAAAGGAGAGTGAGAGCCACAAGACAAATATGAGCGACTCCACGATGAGCGACAAGAAGCAACTAG
This sequence comes from Secale cereale, assembly GCA_902687465.1. NCBI lineage: Eukaryota > Viridiplantae > Streptophyta > Magnoliopsida > Poales > Poaceae > Secale > Secale cereale. Next base: position 260,141,284 of record LR738709.1, on the reverse strand, counting down.
TGCTATTTGCCACCAAAAGTGAGATGAGAGAAGTGTGTGAGAACCCATCGAGTGTCTTTCACCTTGTGCTTTTATGCAAAGGGGAAGCCAAACCTACTAACACTTCACCACCTCTACCTTTAGTGTTGTCTCAATTGTTGCAGGAATTCTCGGACGTCTTTCCCGATGAGCTACCTCTGGGTCTACCTCCACTTCGCAGAATCGAACACCGCATCGACCTCATACCCAGCGCACCACTTCCAAACAAGGCTCCTTACTGCATCAACCCCGAGGAAACCAAGGAGATACAATGGCAAGTGCAACAACTCATCGACAAAGGTCATGTACGTGAAAGCTTAAGCCCTTGTGATGTTCCGGTTATTCTCGTGCCTAAGAAGGATGGAAGTTTTCGCATGTGCTCCGATTGTCGCCCTATAAATGCTAACACCGTTAGATACCGTTACCCTGTCCCACGTTTAGACAACATGCTTGATGAATTATGTGGTGCCACCATCTTTTCAAAAATTGATCTTAAAAGTGGTTACTACCAAATTCGCATTCAAGAGGGTGATGAGTGGAAAACGGCTTTCAAAACCAAGTTTGGGTTATATGAGTGGCTTTTCATGCCAATGGGTTTATCGGAAGCACCCGGTTCATTTATGCGTCTCATGCATTTTGTTCTACGACCTTACATAGGCGTCTTTGTAGTGGTTTACTTTGATGACATCCTCGTTTTTAGCAAATTGCTTGAGGACCATGTGACAGACATCCGTATGGTTTTACAAACCCTTTGGAAAGAGCACTTATATGCTAACATGGAAAAATGGACTTTTGGCGTCGACAAGGTCGTTTTCCTAGGATTTGTCGTTTCTTCACAAGGTGTTCACGTTGATGAAACTAAAATTGAAGCAATTAAAACTTGGCCACAACCAGCGAATCTCCTACGAGTGTGTAGTTTCCTTGGTTTAGCTGGTTTCTACCGATGTTTCGTGAAGGACTTTAGCACTATTGCTATGCCTCTACACGCCTTGGGCAAGAAGAATGCACCCTTCATCTGGGGTCCTTCGCAAGACACCGCGTTCAATGAGCTAAAAAGCTTGCTTACACACGCACCACTTCTTGCCCTACCGAACTTTGATAAACCTTTTGAGATTCATTGTGACGCTAGCGGTACCGGTATATGTGGCATGCTAATGCAAGAAAAACGCCCAATTGCATACTTTAGCGAGAAGCTATCCGGAGCGCAACTAAACTACCCCATATATGATAAAGTGCTCGATGCCTTGGTGCGAGTTTTACGTGTTTGGGAACATTATCTTAGACCTCATGAATTCATTCTTCATACGGACCATGATATTCTCAAGTATCTCAAGGGTCAAACTAAGTTGAACAAGCGTCATGCTAAGTGGAGTGAGTTCATTGAGTCTTTTCCCTATGTCATCTAATACATCAAAGGCAAAGAGAATGTTGTGGCGGATGCGCTTTCCCGCAAATGCATGCTTGTTACACAACTTGAATTGAATGTTATTGGCTTTGAGCACATAAAAGACTTATATGAGCATGATCCTTTCTTTGCACATCCTTATGCTAAGTGTTTGACTCACACTTCTTGGGCACATTACTACATCAAGGATGAATATCTTATGAGAGCTAACAAACTTTGCATTCCCGAGTCTTCGCTTCGTTTGGTCCTTTTGCAGGAATCTCATGGAGGAGGTCTCATGGGACACTTTGGTCGCGACAAGACATTTGCTATGCTCTCAAAGAACTACTTTTGGCCCAAGATGCTACGTGACGTCTCACGCCTCACCAACCAATGTTCTACATGCCGCAAAGCTAAGTCAAAAGCCCAATCTCATGGTCTTTACATGCCACTTCCTATTCCATACCATCCATGGGAAGACATAAGCATGGACTTTATACTTGGATTGCTTAGGACTCAAAATGGCAAAGATTCTGTGTTTGTTGTCGTGGATAGATTCTCTAAAATGGCTCATTTCATTCCTTGTAACAAGATCGATGATGCTTCACATGTTGCAAATCTCTTTTGTAGGGAAATCATTCGTCTACATGGAGTACCCAAGACGATCGTGTCAGATCGGGATGTCAAGTTCTTCAGCTACTTTTGGAAGACTCTATGCGCCAAACTCGGCATCAAGCTCCTCTTCTCTTTGGCATAGCATCCCCAAACCGACGGCCAAACGGTGGTGATGAACCGCACGCTTTCGACGCTTCTTCGCATGTTGATCAAGAAGAACATCAAGGAATGGGAGCAATGCTTGCCCATCGCCGAGTACGCCTACCACCGTGCAAGACATTCGACTACCGGCAAGTCCCCCTTCGAGTTCATCTACGACTTCAACCCGTTGTCCCCATCGGACATCCTACCTCTACCTCTATAAGAGCGCATCAACATGGACGCAAGTGCACGAGCAAGCTATCTCAAGAAGGTGCATGAAGATACAAGGGCAATGATCGAGCGACAAGTCCATCGCCTCACCACCAAGCTCAACGTCAACAAGACACCAATGGTGTTCCAACCGGGAGATCTCGTATGGCTTCATGTTCGAAAGGACCGCTTCCCCAACGAACGCAAGTACAAACTACTACCTCGAACCAAAGGCCCTTTCAAGGTGTTAGCACGCTACAACAACAATGCATACAAGATCGACATTCCGTGAGACAAGTACAACGTGAGCAATACCGTCAACATCAAGGACCTATCTCCTTTCCATGGTGATGAAGATTTCGATCCGAGGTCGGATCTTTTCCAAGGGAGGGGAGATGATGTGGAGCATCCCAAGGTCATCCCCATGGACATACCGTCGACTCACCAAGTGCCCAAAGGACCAATGACATGAGCCCGTACAAGAGCTCTTGAAGCTGAGGTGAACTCGCTCCTTTACCAATTCTCTCTCGACTCATAGGGAACAGGCCTTCTACCCTCATCAGAAACTATATGCATACTCAGGTACTTGGATGAAGGCCACGGGACAGCTCTGCATAGTGGACAAGGCAGTGGGATCGACAAGTTCTTGGAACAAGAAGAAGGACGGCTGAAGACGCTCCATGCACCGGACGTCCGAACCCTACCGGACGACCGGTCACTCCCAGGCACCGGACGTCCGACGTCCACCGGACGACCGGCGACCTCCAGACGACCGGACGATCGGAAGCCACCGGACGTCCGTGACACCGACCACAGAATGTAATTAGCGGAAATCCGAGGATTACCGGACGTCCGGTCCCTCCCGAGCCACCGGACGTCCGGTGACCCAGCGGACGTCCGACCCGACGGCGCCACCCCATGTAATATATACTCGTTGACTTCCATCCTTTCGAGGTAGCTTTGTGATAGCTCATTCAGACCTAAGTGGTTCCTCTCCTACGAGACCGCGGCCTCTTCGGAAAAGATCCACCGGATTCAAGACCTCCTTCACGGAGAAGAACATCAAGACCTCCTCACGGAGATGACTACCGCCTCTTGTATCGTCCTTAGTTGATCGTGTATCATGTATCACACTTTGTGTACCCGGATCTAGCATTTGTGTGACCTAAACGTGTTGATTGGAGTGTTTCCTTCTTTTCCTCTTGTGTTTTCTCCTCGTGCACCTCGTCTTCATCCTTGGGATCCCTCCTTTTCGTGAAAGATCGGCCATCTAGGGTTCTACCCTACATCACGTAGCACCTATAATAGCCTCTGGACGAAATTTATGAAGTGGCATCTTCTATATTTCGTCCAAGGCTTCACGCACTCATTATGGTGGCTTTAAAGTCCTGAAATAATCACTTGTAACTCCGTTCTCGTTCCCCCTGCGCATGCCATCATCTCCATGCTTGATCTTGCTCCAATGTTCATCCTTCTTGTCCAAGCTAGGCCCTTCATTTGTAAGCAAGACAAATGTATCCAATTTAGGCAGCATCATATTCTCATGAACATTAGAATCATTACCAAGAAATGAAAGTACCTTTTAATTTAATTGGCGTGCACGAGCTCTAGTAATTGGTCATGTATATGTGTCAATTAGGTCTGTGGGTGTAACCTTGTTAGTGATGTCCTCATCAGCTTGTGCCGGTGACGGAGTGTCTAAGAGGATGCTCGCCGGATGCTCCGCATCATCTCACCCCCCCCCCCCTTGGGGGAGATCCGTCCACGGATCGTGCTATTCATCACCATGGTATTTGGCGAAGTCTTTCATGTTGAAGATGTCGCTTACGTTGTACTTGTCACGTGGGATGTCGATCTTGTATGCGTTGTCGTTGTAGCGTGCTAGCACCTTGAATGGTCCGTCGGCTTGTGGAAGAAGCTTGGATTTGTGTTCCTTGGGGAATAGGTCTTTGCGAAGGTGTAGCCAAGCGAGATGACCCGGATGGAACACCGTTGGTGCCTTGTTGGTGTTGAGCTTGATTGCAAGGCGTTGGACTTGAAGCTCGGTCGTGGAACGTGTTTCTTCATGCATCTTCTGGAGGTAGCCTGCTCTTGCACTTACGTCCATGTCGGCTCTTTCTTGAAGCGGGATAGGAAGGATGTCCAACGGTGACAATGGGTTGAAGCTATAGACAACCTCAAAGGGGGACTTGCCAGTTGTAGAGTGTCTGGCGCGGTTGTAGGCGTACTCGGCGATGGGTAGGCACTCCTCCCACTCCTTGATGTTCTTCTTGATAAACACATGTAGGAGAGTTGCAAGCGTTCGGTTGGTGACTTTGGTTTGGCCATCGGTTTGAGGGTGGTATGCGTGGAGAAGAGTAACTTGATGCCGAGCTTGGCGCATAGAGTCTTCCTAAAGTAGCTCAAGAACTTGACGTCACGGTCCGAGACAATCGTCTTGGGCACTCCATGTAGGCGCAAGATTTCCCTACAAAGGAGATCCGCGATATGTGAAGCATCATCTATCTTGTGACAAGGAATGAAATGTGCCATCTTGGAAAATCTATCCACAACAACGAATACGGAATCCTTTCCATTTTGAGTTCTAGGTAATCCAAGAATGAAATCCATGCTAATGTCTTCCCATGGACGGAAAGGAATAGGAAGTGGCATGTGAAGACCATGGGATTGAGCTTTTGACTTAGCTTTGCGGCATTTAGAGCACCTGTTGGTGAAGCGAGAGACGTCATGGAACATCTTGGGCCAAAAGTAGTTCTTGGAGAGCGTAGCAAATGTCTTATCGCGTCCAAAGTGTCCCATGAGCCCTCCTCCATGAGATTCCTGCAAAAGGAGCAAACGAACCGAAGACTCGGGAATGCAAAGTTTGTTAGCTCTCATGAGATATCCATCCTTTATGTAGTATCGTTCCCAAGAAGTATGTGCTACACATTTGGCATATGGATTTGCAAAGAAAACATCATGCTCATATAAGTCTTTTATGTGTTCAAAGCCAATAACATTCAACTCAAGTTTGGTAACAAGCATGCATTTGCGGGAAAGCGCATCCGCCACAACATTTTCTTTGCCTTTGATGTCTTTGATGACATGGGGAAAAGACTCAATGAATTCACTCCACTTAGCATGACGCTTGTTTAACTTCGTTTGACCCTTGAGATACTTGAGCGTCTCATGGTCCATGTGAAGAATAAATTCATGGGGTCGAAGATAGTGTTCCCAAACACGCAAAACTCTCACCAAGGCATAGAGCTCTTTATCGTATATGGGGTAGTTAAGTTGCGCTCCGGATAGTTTTTCACTAAAATACGCAATCGGACGCTTTTCTTGCATTAACACTTCTCCTATTCCGGTACCACTAGCGTCACAATGTATCTCAAAAGGTTTGTCAAAGTTCAGTAGGGCAAGAAGTCGTGCGTGTGTAAGCAAAGTTTTAAGTTCATTGAACGCGGTGTCTTGCGAGGGACCCCAAATGAAGGGTGTGTTCTTGTTGCTCAAGGCGTGTAAGGGCATAGCAATTGTGCTAAAGTCCTTCACAAAGCGTCGATAGAAACCGGCTAAACCAAGAAAGCTACACACTTGTTGGAGGTTCGTTGGTTGATGCCAAGTTTTTATTGCTTCAATTTTAGTTTCATCAACGTGAATACCTTGTGAAGACACGACAAATCCTAGAAAAACAACTTTATCAACACCAAAAGTGCATTTCTCCATCTTAGCATATAATTGTTGTTTCCGAAGGGTTTGCAAAACCATACGATGTGGTTGACATGTTCCTCAAGCGATTTGCTAAAGACTAGGATGTCATCAAAGTAAACTACTACAAAGACGTCGATATAAGGTCGGAGAACGAAATGCATAAGACGCATGAAAAAGAGTCGGGCGCTTCCGATAAGCCCATCGGCATGACTAACCACTCATATAACCAAACTTGGTTTTGAAAGCTGTTTTCCACTCATCACCCTCTTGAATGCGAATTTGGTAATAACCACTTTTTCGATCAATTTTGGAAAAGATGGTGGCACCACATAATTCATCAAGCATGTCATCTAGGCATGGAATAGGGTGACGGTATCTAATGGTGATAGCATTTATCCTACGACAATCGGAGCACATGTGAAAACTTCCATCTTTCTTAGGTACGAGAATAACTGGAACGGCACAAGGGCTTAAGCTTTCACGTACATGACCTTTGTCGATGAGTTGTTGTACTTGACGTTGTATCTCCTTCGTTTCCTCCGGGTTGACGCGGTAAGGAGCCTTGTTCAGAAGTGGTGCGTCCGGTACGAGGTCGATGCGGTGTTCAATGCCGTGAAGTGGAGGTAGAGCCGGTGGTAGCTCATCGGGAAATACGTCCGAAAATTCCTGCAACAATTGAGACAACACAAATAGTGGAGGTGGTGAAGTGTTAGTAGGTTTGGCTTCCCCTTTGCATAGAAGCACAAGGTGAAAGACGCTCGAGGGGTTCTCACACACTTCTCTCATCTCACTTTTGGTGGCTAGGAGGACTAATTCTTTCTCTCTTGGCGAAGAGGCGCTCAATTTTGGCTTGTGGCTCTCACTTTATTTTTGTTGGATCACTCTCTGACTAGAATATCCACGGTGGGTGGATGCTTTCTTATCGACGATCACTTGGCTTGGTGACATTGGACGAAGCACGTATTCCTTGCCGTTTATCTTGAAGCTATAGTAGTTGGTTCGTCCGTTGTGGATGAATCCACGGTCAAATTGCCAAGGTCGTCCCAACAGGAGGTGGCACACCATCATGGGAACTACATCATACTCCAAGATGTCCTTGTAGGCACCGATCTTGAAAGAAACTTGTATCGTATGCTCCACTTGAATGGTGCCGGAGTCGCTCAACCATTGTACCTTGTATGGACGAGGGTGCTTCTTCTTGACCAATTGGAGCTTGGAACATAGTTCGTCGCTTGCCAAGTTGTCACAACTTCCTCCGTCGATGATGACCTTCACGGAACGCCCGCTGATGCCGACCTTTGTGTGGAAGATATGGCATCATTGGTCTTCATCTTGATGGTGTTGGAGAGTCAAGACCTTGGGTACCACGAGAGAGGGACTTGAATCGTTGTCACAAAACACTTGATCATCTTCATCTTCGTTGATGCGCCGGTGCATGGCCATGTGCTCAATGGCTTCCACTTCGTCTTCACTCATCGAGTCATATGTGCCGTCGTCGCTGAAGATCATGGTTCTCTTGTTGGTGCACTCGAAGGACTTGTGGCCTTGGCCACCACATGTGAATCACTTGAAGGAACTAGTCTTCACGGGGTCGTATGGTGGTGCCGAAGGTGAGGGAGTCTTGGGTTGGTAGTTGCTTGCCGGAGAACGAGTCGAGGAAGGTGTAGTTTGCTTGGAACTTGACTTGTCGCCTGTACTTGGTGATGCTCTAGTTGAGGTAGGAGGTGCCGAAGTCGCAGGAGCTTGAGAGTAGGAGCCCTAGGTCTTGGACGAGTATTTGGCGTATTTGAAGTCATCCTGGACTTGTCGCTCGTCCTTGGACGCTTGATGAACTAGCTCAAGAAGGTTGGAGTATGGTTGGAAGTCAGCAATCCGCTTGATTGGGTGATTGAGGCCGTTCAAGAAGCGTGCCTTAGTTTGCTCGTCATCTTCCTTGACGTTGGCTCGTATCATGGCAATCTCCATTTCTTGGTAGTATTCCTCCACCATCTTCGTGCGTTGTTTGAGAAGTTGCAACTTCTTGAAGAGATCGCGGGTGTAGTGTGTAGGCACGAAGCGAGCTCTCTTGACATTCTTCATTTCCGTCCAAGTTGTGATTGGTGGTTCGCCTCTTGTATTTCGTTGCTTGATCGTTTGCTCCCACCAAATGAGGACATAGTCTTGAAACTCGAGAGAGGCCATGGCAATCTTCTTCTCTTCTTCGAAGTTGTGGAGGCGGAATATCTTGTCGACCTTCAATGCCGATGAGAGGTACACCTCGGGATCGGTGCTTCCGGAGAACTCGGGCATAGTGAACTTAAGCTTGCCAAAGCGTTGTTCTTCGTCATGTTGATGATTGTGGTGTCGCTCACGAGGATGTGGTCGCTCCTCGAAAGCGTGCTCCTCACGATGGTCTTGCCGGTGGTGGCGCAGTACGTCGTTCCTGTTTCGTCACTCTTGCTCCGCTTCACGATGAGCGGCTTCCTCTTGTCGTTCTTGATGAAGTGCTTCTTGTTGACGTACTTGGCGGTTGCGGTCGGCGAAGATGTGCGTGGAGTCACGAAGAGCTTGTTGTGTGTTGTGTGCTTGATTGTCACGCCGTTCTTATGCTTGCTGGAATGCATCTTCATCTTCACGTACTTGATGTGGGTGTTGTTGCTCTTGGCGTCCCCCTTGCTCATGTGCTCGAACTCCATCTCATAACCCATTGCCATGGAATGGATTGTCCGGAGATTGTCGATCTTGATTGACGAATTGTTGAGCTTGACGAGGCCGTGAAGGACTTGCATCCGAGGAAGAGTAAGCCGAAGAGTGGTCACTTGAGCGTCGACTTGAATGGCGCCGTCTTGATGAAGAAGGCGGAGACGTGCGGTTCACCCAGATGTGGCGGAACTCTTGCATTTGTGTGCGAAAGTCGGAAGCGAGTTGCTCGATGCGGTCGCCCAAAGCTTCGCTTTCTTGGTGAAGAACTCGTTGAACTAGATGCTCGTCGATCGGGTCGGTAGAAGAACTTGGCCTATCCATCATGTAAAGTGGAGGTGAGTGGGAAAATGAGAAAACAATACCAAGGTTACCTCTTCCGAAGATTGAAAATGTAACAAGTTTCACTCAATGAAATGCCACAATAGTAGAATTGGAACCAGGTTTGTTCCTCACACCTACAAGTAAAAAGGCTTCTGGAGTAGCTTGGTTAGGATGGTGGCAAAATTTCAAACAAAGTGTTAGTCAAGATATCGATGAGGTTGAGAAGGTTCACAAAAATGAAAGTAAAGCAAATAGATCAAAGCCAAGAGTATCACTAGGAACACACGCACGGAAGACAGATGGGATCCGCACAACCAAGGGTGAGCGCAAAATGTGAGTGACCACGTAAAATGCTCTTGTTGTGCGAATGCTAGAGAGATACTAGCTCGATTGCTGAAATGGGCTAGATACGCTTTGTGCACCAACCTATGAGAGAAATGTGCCGCCCTCGATCCCAACTATGCTATGTATGCGGTGACCAAGATGATATGAGTATGTAAAGTTGCTCAATGCTATTGCTTATAAGCTCATTGTTGCTCCTATTTTGCTTAAAAGCTTTTTTTTGAAAGCTTGATGCTCGAGCCGAGTACAATATGAGAAAAGTATGTAAGATATGCACGGGAGAGACTTATGGCACTAAGATGATAACATGATCACTACGGTGCACAATAGCATGGCCCGACAATTCTCAACTCGCTAGTCTCGATGGGTAAGCAAGGCAAATGGCTCTGGCTATTAATGCAAAATCAAAGGTAAGTGTCGTCGAGGTTATCGTCCTTGCTTACGGTTAGTGGCGAAAATGACTCTGAGGCGATGATTTAGATGTCACACGCTCCTAAGTAGCCAAAACACCTTAGGAAACGCCAAATCGCAACTCGAAACCGGTCGAAATGGTGAAACTCGGAAAGCTAAAACTATGCGGGGCGGTAGTACCGCTTATAAGACGGTAGAACCGTTTTGAGTGGGTGGAAGAAAAAAATCACGATACCTAGTACTGCTTGTAGGGCGGTAGTACCGCTTGTGTGCTAAGCGGTAGTACCGCTTAGAGTGGGCGGTAGTACCACTGGTGTCGGGAAAAATTCGCAGAACTGGGTTGGGCGAAATTGGGGCGGAAAATGATGATTTCGGGGTCACAATTGGATGGAGTTCGTGGTGGGATCGGTGGGGATTGTTGTGGAGGGGCTAGATCCACTTGCCAAACATCAAATGCATGGACCAAAATAACCAAATCTCACAAGATCCAACAAATTGCAAGAAAAAAAATTTGGCTATTTTTTGGGGATTTTCGAAATTGGGCAAGAGCATAACAAAATCAAGCTAGAAAGTGGGGGGATGGGACTCCAAGATGTGAATCAACCTTGATCATGATACCAAGATGTTGTAGGGTGGAACCCTAGGGGGATCTTTTCACACTTGGAGGGGGGGAAGAGGAAGAACACACAAGAACACAAGATACAAATCTCTCAAAACAAACCCAATATCACATCCACTAGAGTAGCATACAAGAGATCCACAAGATTACAAGATTAATCCAAGGAAACAAGCACAAAGGTAAGGTTCTTCCCACTCCTAGAGGAGGTGAGGTCTTGATGATCTTCTCACTTGGGAGGTCTTGCAATCCACAATGATTCTTCTCCCTTGGGAGGTCTTGATCTCCTAGAGGAGGGGATACAAGGAGCAAAGCTCTCAAGGTCTCTCAATATCTTTGCTAAACCCCGAAAAGATGTGGAGGAGGTCTACTTATAGTTTAAGACACGAAGGGGTAAGAGGGAAAAAAGGGTACATGGCCAAACGCCGATGGCTGCGCGCAGGCAGGGCGGTAGTACCGGAACCACGGGCGGTAATACTGCTTATAGGCGGTAGTACCGCTCGTTCCGGACTGGGCAGGTCTTCATTCGCGTCCACGTGATCCAGACCAGACAGGCTCTTCTTTGCTTCCACGTGATCATCTCCTGGGTAACTAAGAATGCACAACATTTCCTTGTAAGGTAGAACCCGATTCTCATGCAAATCCGAACGAATCTCAAAGAGGAAAGAATTCACCTCGTTCTCGTTAGCGCGTGCACGTGCTCTAGTCATTGGTCCCTTGAGTGCTTGTGCCGGTGACAGAGTGTCTAAGGGGATGCTTGCCGGATGCTCCGCATCATCTTGCCTCTGCAGCTATGGTGCCCACGAGTAGGTTCTTTGCCCTCGAGAAGGGCAAGGCAATGGTGGAAGGTCGGGGCGGCAGCAACCCAAGAGGAGGCGCGGCCGCCCCCACAAGTCCGCCGCTGCGCCCGCGGCACTTCCTCGAGGATGGGGGCACCCTCCATTGGTTGTCCGCGTTAGCTCCGACAGCCGCACGAAGAACCCCGCTTGCGGAAGCGTTCGCGGGAGTCGAGGCGACCGTGGCTAATACGTCTCCAACGTATCTATAATTTTTGATTGTTCCATGCTATTATTTATGAAGTCTTGGATGTTTAATGGGCTTTATCATTCACTTTTATGTCATTTTTGGGACTAACCTACTAACCCAAAGGCCCAGTCCAGATTGCTGTTTTTTTGCCTGTTTCAGGGTTTTGCAGAAAAAGAATATTAAACGGAGTCCAAACAGAATGAAACCTTCGCGAGAGATATTTTTGGAGAAAATCACGCACGCGGAGCTTGAGAACCACGTCAGGGGGGCAAAGGGTGGCCCACGAGTTTGGGGGCACGCCCCCCTTCCCAGGGCGCGCCCCCTGCCTCGTGGCCCCCTCGAGCGTCCCCCGGTGCCCTTCTTCTTCCTATATAAGTCTACGTACCCCAGAACCTCCGTGAACAGAGAGAAAACCCTAATTCCACCGTCGTACCTTCTGTTCCCGTGAAGATCCCATCTTGGAGCCTGTTCCGGAGCTCCACCAGAGGGGGATCCATCACAGAGTCCTTCATCATCATCATCATCGCCCTCACCATGAGTTGTGAGTAGTTTACCTCAGACCTTCGGGTCCATAGCTAGTATATAGATGGCTTCTTCTCTCTCTCTCTGGATCTCAATACCAAGTTCTCCTCGGTCTTCGAGGAGATCTATTCGATGTAATATCTTTTTGCGGTGTGTTTGTCGAGATCCGATGAATTGTGAGTTTATGATCAAGGTTAACTATGAAAGATATTTGGTTCTTCTCTGAACTTTTTATGTGTGCTCATAATATCCTTGCAAGTCTCTTTGAATTATTTGTTTGGTTTGGCCTACTAGATCTATAGTTCTTGCAATGGGAGAATGATGTAGGGTGGAACCCTAGATGGCCAATCTTTCACGAAATGGAGGGGATCCCACGAAGAACACGAGGGGGAACACAAGGGGAAACACGAGAGAATCACTCAAACCAACAAGAACAAGTCACACATATGCTAGATCCTCGAAACACAAAGGGATACAAGATCCATGATCAACAAGGGACGATACAAAGGGTAACCGGTTCTTCTCCGTGAGGAGGTCTTGGGGTATCCTGCGGGATCTTCTCCGTGAAGGAGGTCTTGAATCCGTGTGGATCTTCTCCGTGGAGGGGCCGCAGTCACTCACAAGGAGATGAACCACTAGTGGATAAGCAAAGCTCTGTCTCAAATTAGCTAAACCTAAGCTAACCCTAACTAGGAGGAGGTGGAGGAATATATATAGTCTCTACGCGCAGGCAGGCGTCGGATGTCCGGGCCGGGGGCCGGATGTCCGGCGGCTCGCGAGGAGCCGGATATCCGGGCCTTTGGCCGGATGTCCAGGCTGAGCGTGGCCGGCTTCGGTTGCCTTCTGTGATGAGGGCCGGATGTCCGGGGCTTCGGGTGGAGCCGAATGTCCTGGGCATGGGGCCGGATGTCCGGGCTTGCGGTGCTCGCTTCTGTGAAGGGGAGCCGGATGTCCGGGCTTGGGGGCCAGATCTCCGGGGCCTGTAGATGCTGGCCCTTCTTCCTTCCCTCTCGCGCTCACTTGGCCTTAGTCCTTGGGCTCTCCATGGGTGTTCCTGAGCATGCACAAGGTCCGCGCTTAAAGTAGCATCCATGTCTCGTGAGAAAGGAAAGGGAAAGCATCGAGGAACGGGATCACCTTGCGTCCAAATGGTGTACATGGGGATGAGCGAAGGATGCTCCGCATCATCTCCCCTCCCTTGGGAATGATCCGACCTCAGATCAAAAACTCATCACCATGGCGGTAGTCGTGAACGGACTTGTAGTTGGACAAATTTGAGGGCTTGTCGCAATCCAAGTACTCCAAGGTGTCTCCGGTATGTGGTACATGCAAAATGAGCAAACACAAAGTACACTTGGAAATACAATGGTTAGCGCACACAAAATGTCCATCATGTAAAAATGAGTCCGTGTGACAAGGTACATGAAGCTTAGCAAGATGATATAGTATGAGATGTAAAGCATTCATGTGATCACATGCATTTGTGGTGCACACAAAGGTGTTGTGAATGCGAGCAATGCAACCATTGTGCAAAATGATGAATATGCCATCAAGAAAGATCACAACAAATTTGCTAAGGAAATGCACAAGCTCATATATCATGGATGACATGGGAATACAAGATGCAACAAGGCAATCATAATGTGAGTCAATCCATGCGCAAGATGCAAATTTGTTATGGGAATGATATGTCCATGTAGCATGGCATGTGAGCACACAATCAACAAATATGAAGGTTTTGGTGCAATGTGCCAAAGGAGTTTTGATATACCAATACTCGATGTCATGGCATGAGTGAAGTTCCAAAGGTGCATCCAAAGGGTCCATCTTGAATGTCGGTCCTTCATCCCGTAGATGTATCATGTAGACAACAAGAAGGAAACAACAATGAAAGTGTGGTCCATCCAATATGCATAAGTGAGGATGGCTCACAAAGAAGGAATTCACCTTATGAATGTTCTTGCAAATGTTGGTGTTGCACATCGTGTATGCCTTCACATGATCAAGTTGTCGCATGACGACACCGCCTTGTGAATCCTTCAAAATGAAAGAACATGACAAACACTCAGGAAAACAAATGAGGTTAGCGGAAATGCAAAACCTATCATTCGAGTGGTAAGATACCCAACAAGTGTATTCAACATGCTTATCACAAGAAAGTACAAGGGTGCGGTGCATGGTATGTAGGCATAAGATGTGAGAACAACCAAGTGCAATATTCTCAAACAAGCAAGAATGCATCACAAGATGGGTGTCAAAGTCTCCGAGATCAACAAGCATAGCATGGTTGCACTCACTATAAGTGAATATGAGAGATGCAACTAGTGGAGACAAGTGACAATGATAAATGTGAATCAAGTGAGTGGCAAAGTGAACCCAAGAAAGCAAGTAATAGTGGAACATGGGTGATGCAACATAGCAAGCAATCATAGTGATCAAGTCAAACAAGCTAGTAGTGCGAAGATGCAACGTACTAGAGGTAATTATGGCAAGCATGTCATGTGTGCAAATAGTGAGCATACGTGATGCACATGGCATAGCACAAACATGAAAGCAAGATATGAGCAAAATATCATCAATGTGTTGATGAGAGGCCATATGGAAATAGCAATGGGATATCATGACTCTCCCAACACAAGAATCAACAATAGCGTGGGGGACAAATAAATCATGGTAGTAGCTACAAGTATCTCCACCAAGCATGCAAATACACATATAAGTAGCATAATGGTGAATCATGTGTAAAGGCAATCAAGGGTCACAATTGCATGGCAAAGTCATAGCAAGAGGCATAACATGCAAAGTGAACACGATAGTATGGGCATAATGTGATAAGTGGCAAATAGCCCATAGCCATGTGAGAGCCAAGTAAAAGAGATGCGCGTAGTGGTTGCGCGAAGAGAATGGTGGTAAGGAGATTCCATGGAATCCCAAGTCAGCGTTGCTCTCAAGAGCTCGTTTTCTCAACTCATGGGATTGTGAGGTTGACAAATGTTCATGAGTACCTGCACAAAGCTAAGACAAAAGGAAAATTGTGTGTGCGTGGTATATGTACACATCATGCATCATGATGCGCATGTGCATGTGTTGGTTAGCACAAAATAGCCAATGCTCAAATAAATGAGATGCGTGATATAGAAACATGTCATCCATCATGAGAGGTTTGTTGTTATGTATAGCATAATGGAGACTCAAATTATGTAATGCATCATGACAAGTAGGTAGAGCATTGTTATTCATGGAATGCATATGGTGCACACAATTATGGGAACTATGCAAAGTATGGAATGCATCAAGCTCTCCTAGTATCTATGAGGAAACTATGGGGGTCTCCTCATGAGCATCAATGGAAACATCACATGGATAATATTGACAACATCCAAAGCAAAGCATATTTGGAACAATGTGTTCATGGCATGGCATAGTAGATGAATTGCGCAAATTATGTAAAGGGAGCATGGCAATATCATCGCAAGAGAAACACAAGCCAATGACCATCATCTTGTCATCTATGCCACAAGTGCAAATAGGATTTAGTTTAATGGGGCATGCATAGGTACTATGTTGAGATTGAAATGATATAATATGTGAGATCTCACTCATAGCATATGACAAGTTTAAAGGGTTGTCGAACATGATGTGACCAAAAGAATTTTCACATGATATCCTATGGAGCATAGCATCACAACTAGGCAACTCAACATGCTCATCATCATATTCATCATAGGTAAGTCATGACATGAAGAAGTTGCACTAGCATGATGCATGGTGATAGGTGTGTCAACATCATGCAAGCAATCATTCTCAAGATAGTCCACAAGTGGGACGAAAGAAGCACCATCACCTATGTTACCATTGGAGCTCTGCTCATGTGTTGTATATGAGGTGTTGAAGACCAAGTAGCGGTCATTGTCCTCTTGATCGAACCATGTGGGTGGTGCATCTTCTTCCACCATGGCCATCGGGTTTTCCATTGGCGGGATGGACTCGTCGAGGATTGGCGCGTCGTCATGTAGGATACCTAGCACCAAAGAAAACACACTTGGAGTAGAGGTTAAGTCGTTAAAAATCATAGTGGCCTCACATGCCCTCTCAACTACCTCACTCACTAAGTGGTGTGTCTCACTCACTCCCTCTTGGATGCTCTCACTCGTATGGTTGGTGGAGTCACTCAAATGGCTCTCAACCTCACATAGGATGTGTGGCATGCTCTCATGTGTGGGGCTAGTGGTGGTCACACTCATCCTCTCATAGAAAATGCACTCAATGTCACATATGGTGGAGTCACTCATGTCACTCATGTGGTGGTGGCGCTCCTCACATGGAAATTGGGGCATCTCGTCATATGTGGGTGTCGGAGAGATGTAGGTGCAAATGTCTCCATGCTCAACTCCAATCGTCTCCTCATCCATAACGCCTCCAAAGATGAATGCCGTAGGAGGTGGCAAATCATCACTCTCCTCCGAGATCAAAGAGGACTCATGTGCGCTCGCGTAGCTTGACTCAGAGTAGTAGTCATATTTGGGCGCCGTCTTCATGTTGTTGAAGAGGTTCATGCTCATCGCCTTGGTCGAAGAGGATGGCCCTTGCTCGACCATCTTGTCACCGTCTTGATGGGGGGAGCTTCCGAAGATGGAAGTGTCGCCCTTGCTCGTAGGTGGTCGCCTTGTAGTTGGAGATGTCAATATAGGCGAACTCATGGGAAGTAGGCGAAGATGCCGTATGTCCGAAGGCAAAGATGCCTTGATAGCACTTGGCGAAGATGCCGAAGTGGTGGTTGTAGTCGTAGCTCCGTCTTGGGTGTGCTTGTCTCGCGGTCTTGTCTTTTGCTCTTGAAGCTTGACCTTGGCGTGATGTAGAGCTTCGTCGGACTTGTAGGTATGCGCTTGTCGAGCATCTTTATGAGGATGATGTCGTAGTCGTGATTGAGCTCTTGGTAGATGTCGTTCGTCGTCGTCGTGCACATGATGCTTGGAGGTGACTTGCCCTTCATGACGATGTCGATGGTCGCCATGGCGGTGTGGACGTGGAAGACTTGCACTTGCAAAATGTTTGCGCTCCGAAGACTTGTGACTTGAACGTCGCCGCCGAGAGGATAACGAAGGGGAAGAAGACTTGTAATCGACCACCAAGTGTCAGAGCTCCGCCATTTGTTTGTTTAAGGAGTCACACATGTCGTCGAAGGAACCCATTGTCCTTGTCTCAGAGTGTCATAGTTCGATGGCGATGTTGCCCAAGCGATCTTGCATTGCTCGTTGTAGTCCGATGGTTTTCGCATGGATGTCATTGTTCGCGCCGTCAATGTCGAAGACCGGAGATGAAATGCCTTTCCTATCCATCACAAGATGCTAGCAATTATGAGTGGGAGAAAGAAAAGAACTATACCAAATGTACCTTGACCGATGTTGAAGATGGATCAATGATCACTCAAATGTGGAACAAGGAAATAGCACAATTGGTACCAATTCTTGTCGGTTTCTCACACCTACCCAAGTAAAGCTTATGGTGGAGCTCGGTGAGGATAGTGGCACAAAAATTGGATGCACAATGTTAGCAAGAGTCAATAAAGTTGAAAGAGATTCACAAATTCGCAAATGTAACAAGTAGACCAATAGCAATATGTGGCACACGAAAACACACACACGGATAGATAAATGGGGTCGTGCAACCAAGGAATGAGCGAAAAATGTGGAATCCACGGAAAACGCTCGTGTTGCACAACTCAAGAGAGACGCTAGCACAATTGCTCAATAGGCGGATACAACACTTGTGCACAACCTATAAGATGCATAATGCAACGACTTTTATCCCAAGTATGCTATATGTATGGTATTCTGGTGGTATGATCCAAAATGATCGAGTATGACAATCTTAATGTAGTATGATGCTATGGTTCTTGCTTAAAAGCTCTTTGCTTATCTTTTTCTTTGTGCTTAAAAGCTTGTTTGGCTCTTTCTCTTTTGAGCTCTTTTCTCATGCAAAACTTCACGAACCAATATAGAAATTGAGTATATGCGATGACAACCTTGTGTCACAAGAGATGATACCAAGATATGCACCACGGTGATATGTTATGTATGATATGAGAAGTATGATCACTAATGTGCACAAGTAATGTTGCCGCAATACTCAAAGGCTAGTCTCGATAGGCAAGTGACGCAAAATGGGCTAGGGGTTAACAAAGCAATTGCAAGGGAATATACAATGATGTCGTCGAAGTTACCGTCCATGTCGATGATGAGAGGTGATGCTTTTGATGTAGACCCATTCCTAATTAGCCGAAACACCTTAGGAAATGGAAAAACCACAACTCAAAATCTCAAGGACAAATGTCAAATGGTGGTAGCGGACAAGCGGTGGTGGTTGCGGAATTGTTGGTGGAAACCCGGTCAAAATGGGTTATGGTGGTGGAAATGTATAGTGGGCAATGGGTATGCGGAAGTGGTACTGGTGGTTGATGAAGAAGCAATTGTCCCTAAGTAGCCTAAACACCTTAGGAGACTCAAATCACTACTCAAGCAACCACAAATGATATGGGGATCCAAAAGGGTTAGGTTGCGGAAGTCGGTGGTGGTATAGCGGATGATGTGGTGGAAGCCCTACGCAAAGATGCCAAAATTCACAACATTTGATGGAGTCAAATGATGATGGTAGTATTTTTGTGTTATGGGGGATGTCAAGAGCTTCATAACGAGCTCCAGAACGTCAAAATCGGACTCCGTATGAATTAGTTATGGACAAAACGGTGAAACGTGTGAAGCTGAAAAGTCACGGGCCGGACATCCGGGGTGCAGCCCGGATTTCCGGGGTCTGATGTCCAGAACCGCGCAGGATTTTGCCCTCCAGGGGCCGGATGGCCGGCCCGATGGCCCGGATGTCCGGCCCGAAGATTCCAGATCTGAATCGAGACGAAATTTTTCGAATTGGGGGCGGAATTCGATGATTCCAAGGGCAAAATTGATAGAGGCAAAGGTGTCCCGTCTTTCGATGAGATGGTGGCTATCGTTTTGGAGGAAGTCGACTTGGACGATCCGACTACAAACGTGTGTGGACGTCGCGGCTTAGCAATCGATAAACCAACTCCGAGATGTTATTAACCACGCCGGAGCACGATCAACCTGACCACGAAGGTCGGTTTCCTGACGGCAAACGAAGAACAAGCTAGAAACTGAGATTGCAATCTAGATATTGTTAATTCAAAAGGAGAGCTTTATTGATCAAGTAGGGTTATGTGACGTCTTTGTCTGGTCGTTGAACACAAACGAAGTACGCGAACTTGCAGCTATGGCGAACTTTAATCTAAACAAAACCCAAAGTCTAAACGACGCCCTAAGGGATGTATATATGGGGGAAAGAGGGGGGAATTTCGTGGCCCTTGGTGGAGGGGTCCGAAACCAACCCTAACTCTTGTTTCCCCACACATATGGACTCTAAAAACAGCCTATACTCAAGTATTTCGAAATTACATGGGTCTGGCCCAATAATAATGTGACGCAGCACCTATAATAGCCTCTGGACGAAATTTATGAAGTGGCATCTTGTATATTTCGTCCAAGGCTTCACGCACTCATTATGGTGGCTTCAAAGTCCTGAAATCATCACTTGTAACTTCATTCTTGTTCCCCTTGCGCATGCCATCATCTCCATGCTTGATCTTGCTCCAATGTTCATCCTTCTTGTCCAAGCTAGGCCCTTCATTTGTAAGCAAGACAAATGTATCCAATTTAGGCAGCATCATATTCTCATGAACATTAGATTCATTACCAAGAAACGAAAGTACCTGGTAATTTAATTGGCATGCGCGAGCTCTAGTAATTGGTCCTGTATATGTGTCAGTTGGAGCTGTGGGTGTAACCTTGTTAGTGATGTCCTCATCATCCTCCCCTTCATGAATTGAACTCGTCCTCGACGGGAGCTCATCTTCCTCACCCAAGTAAGGCTTCAAATCTGCAATGTTAAATGTGGGACTAACCCCAAAATTTGCAGGCAACTCAAGTTTATATGCATTATCATTTATTTTCTCTAACACCTTGAAAGGACCATCAGCACGTGGCATTAGCTTTGACTTGCACAAATTAGGAAACCTATCCTTACGCAAATGTAACCAAACAAGATCTCCAGGTGCAAAGACAACACGTTTTCTACCCTTATCTCCAACAAGTTTATATTTAGCATTCATGTGCTCAATATTTTCCTTAGTTAACTCATCCATTTTTAAGATCAATTCAGCATGTTGTTTAGAATCAAAATTAACCTTCTCCGAAGATGGAAGAGGAAACAAATCAATAGGTGCACGAGGTAGGAAACCATAGACAATTTCAAAAGGGCACATCTTAGTAGTAGAATGCAACGATTGATTATAAGCAAATTCAATATGAGGCAAGCATTCTTCCCACATTTTCTTATTATTCTTCAAAACAGCCCTAAGCATAGTAGACAAAGTTCTGTTGACTACTTCAGTTTGATCATCAGTTTGGGGGTGACAAGTAGTACTAAAAACAGTTTAGTCCCCAACTTAGCCCATAAACATCTCCAAAAGTGGCTAAGAAATTTAGTATCACGATCTGAAACAATAGTATTTGGCACACCATGCAAGCGAATAATTTCATGAAAGAACAAGTCAGCAACATTAGTAGCATCATCGCTTTTATGACATGGTATAAAGTGTGCCATCTTCGAGAACCTATCCACAACAACAAATATGCTATCCCTCCCCTTCTTTGTTCGAGGTAAACCCAAAACAAAGTCCATAGATATATCTTCCCAAGGAACACTAGGAACAGGCAAAGGCATATATAAACCATGAGGATTGAGTCGTGACTTAGCTTTTTGACATGTACTGCAGCGACCAACAAAACGCTCAACATCCCGTCTCATCTTTGGCCGAAAGAAATGTGTAGAAAGTACGTCCTCCGTCTTCTTCATGCCAAAGTGTCCCATTAATCCTCCTCCATGCGCCTCCTACAACAACAAAAGACGAACATAGCTAGCTTGAATGCATAGCTTGTTAGCACGAAACACAAATCCATCATTAACGACGAACTTGTTCCATGTTCTCCCTTCTTTACAATTCTGCAATACATCTTTAAATTCAGCATCATGCACATATTGATCTTTGATGGTCTCCAAACCAAATATTTTAAAGTCAAGTTGTGAAAGCATAGTATAACGACGAGAAAATGCATCAGCAATAACATTTTCTTTTCCCTTCTTGGGTTTAATAACATAAGGGAAAGTCTCTATGAATTCAACCCATTTAGCATGTCTACGGTTCAGTTTTGCTTGACTTTTAATGTGCTTCAAAGATTTATGATCGGAATGTATAACAAATTCTTTGGGCCATAAATAATGTTGCCATGTTTCCAAAGTCCGAACAAGAGCATATAATTCCTTATCATAAGTAGAATAATTCAGACTAGGCCCACTCATTTTTCAGAAAAGTATGCAATAGGTTTACCATCTTGTAATAACACACCTCCTACCCCAATTCCACTAGCATCACATTCAAGCTCAAAAGTCTTATTAAAATCAGGAAGTTGGAGTAAAGGAGCATGTGTCAACTTATCTTTCAATACCGTGAATGCTTCTTCCTTTGCAGTACCCCAAACAAAAGGCACATCCTTCTTTGTAATCTCATTGAGCGGTGCAGCAATGGTGCTGAAATCTCTCACAAAACACCGATAGAATCCAGCGAGGCCAAGGAAACTCCTCACGTGTGTGACCGTTTTGGGCTGTGGCCAACTCTCAATAGCTTCAATCTTGGCTTTATCAACCTCAATTCCCTGTGGAGTAACAACATAGCCAAGAAAAGAGACTCGGTCGGTGCAAAAGGTGCACTTTCCAAGGTTACCAAACAAACGTGCATCACGTAGAGCAATAAAAACAACATGTAAATGTTCCAAATGTTCCTCCAAAGATCTGCTATAAATCAATATATCATCAAAGTATACTACCACAAATCATCCAATGAAAGCACGTAAAACTTCATTCATTAATCTCATGAAAGTACTAGGTGCATTAGTTAACCCAAAAGGCATGACTAACCACTCATATAATCCAAACTTAGTTTTAAATGTTGTTTTCCATTCATCTCCCAATTTCATATGAATTTGATGGTATCCACTACACAAATCAACTTTGGAGAATATTGTAGAGCCACTCAATTCATCAAGCATATCATCTAGCCTAGGAATAGGATGACGATAACGAATAGTAATATTATTAATGCCTCTACAATCAACACACATACGATATGTACCATCCTTTTTCGGCACTAGAATAATAGGAACAGTACAAGAACTAAGGGATTCGCGTATATAACCTTTGTCGAGTAGCTCCTGTACTTGACGCATAATCTCCTTCATCTCTTCTAGATTGGTACGGTATGGTGCGCGGTTGGGTAGCGATGCACCGGGAATTAAGTCAATCTGATGCTCAATCCCTCGAATAGGTGGTAATCCCGGTGGCACGTCTTGTGGAAAAACGTCGGCGAACTCCTGCAAAATGTTAGTGACAGCAGGAGGCAAAGAGGAAGGCATGTCCTCGAATGAAAATAATGCCTCTTTGCACACAAAAGCATAGCAAACAGATTTGCTAAAATCTAGCTCATCAATATCAGATTTCGTGGCAAGTAAACATGCATTTTTCAATTTAATTTCAGAAGCAACAGTAGATGGTTTATTGTTAGGCTTCATTCGTTGCTCAAATTCTTTTGCCACAATCTGATTTTCACTCTTATTTTTCTCTTGTTTTGCTTTATTAGCTCTATTAATATCGTCTTTCAAAATGGAATCAGGAGTCATAGGAAGCAAAGTAATATTTTTATCCTTATGAACAAGAGTATACTGATTGTTTCTACCATGGTGTACATAATTTTTATCAAATTGCCATGGTCTACCAAGTAATAAGGAACATGCTTGCATAGGTACCACATCACAATCAACATAATCAACATATGTAAAGATACTAAAATGCACACGAATTACCTTGCCGCTGTTGTTGAACCATTGGATGTAGTAAGGATGTGGTTGTGGTCTTTTGGTGAGAGATAGCTTCTCCACCATCTCCATGCTAGCCAAGTTGTTGCAACTCCCTCCATCTATGATCACGCGAACAGAACGTTCCTTCACAACTCCCTTTGTATGGAACAAATTATGCTTCTGATTTTGCTCAGCTTGTATAACCTGCACACTCAAAACACGTTGAGCAACTAAACATTCACACCTGTCATCATCTTCAGGAGCCATGTATTGCGTCTCATGATCAGAATCGTCTCCACGGTGTTCTTCACGTGTAATAAGAGCCAAAGTCTCCTCATCATAGTCACTAGCGGATTCATGTCCACCATCCTCAATAGAAATCATCACACGCTGAGATTTGCATTCTCTCGCAAAATGTCCTCTTCCCTTACAACGATGACAAATAATATCACTGGTGTGCCCTGTTGATGCCATGGAAGAAGAAGAACTCTGTGCAGGCCCAGTAGGTGTGCTCTTGGCAAATAATGGTGGTTGTGCCTGCTTCCTTGTATCACGGCTGGAGGTAACAACTGATGGAGGTGTCGGTGCAGTAGAATGTGTGGAAGTAGAGGATGCACGCGCTGTCCATGATGAAGGTCGACCTGCAGAAAAGTTACTCCGCGCCAATGCCTATCGATCCTGCACTTCACGTTCAGCTTTACAAGTAAGATGGAATAAACGAGTGATATTATTATAATCCCTATACTCTAGAATGGTCTGAATCTCTTTATTTAATCCACCCATAAAACGTGCAAGCATAGCTTCATTCTCCTCAACAATACCACATCTAATCAGGCCAGTTTGTAATTGCTGATAATATTCTTCTACATAATTTTTTCCTTGTCTTAAGCGCTGCAATTTTTGAAGTAATTCACGTTGATAATATGGTGGAACCCAACGAGTATGCATAGCAGTTTTCAAAGCAGCCCAAGTAGTTGTAATATTATCAGGATGTAATCTACAATATTCAGACCACCACACACAAGCAAAACTAGTGAAAGCACAAAGAGCAGCAGCAACACGTCTCTCCTCGGGATATTTTAAACATGTAAAACATTGTTCGGTTTCTAACTCCCAAGTAAGATATATATCAAGAGCATATCTACCCTCAAATGGTGGAATATTCAATTTTAGTTTAGGGAGATGGTCATGATCGCGTACCTGAGGGTATGGTGCAGCCCTACCATTGCGATTATATGCATGTGGACGACCTGGTTGTTGTGGTGCTGGTTGTTGCACGTAGTTCTGATTTTGATCAACCTCTTCCTCGTAATCCCCCGCGTAATCGTCCTCCTCCTCAGCAGTAGCAGGAGCCACAGAAGTATCAACAGCAGCACCAACAGGTTGGCCAGGCAGAAGAGGGACACGGCTTCCTTTGCGGAGGCCGATTTCGCGATGTGAAGGTGGTTGTTGTTGTTGTTGTTGTTGTTGCAATGGTGCAGCAGGTGGAGGTAGACGCGCAAGTACTTCAGCGAATTTGGCATCCAACTTGGTGTCAATTGACTTCTCAATGCCATCCATCCTCGCTAGTGCATTGCCAAAACTGGTCATGACATCTGCTACCTGTTGACCCATCATTTGCTGAAACTTATCATGCAACTCCTTGTTTGTCATGTTCTCCCAGTCAGTCTCGTCGACTTGTGATCCTGGCATGGTTAACAGCAATAGAAACACACAAAAATATGATCCTACAGACTACTAGAAAATGGTGGTGGTGGGGCGTCACAAATCCGTCAAGCAAAACTCAAATTCTTACCAGTTCTTACCCAACAGCGGGTGGTGATCGGCAACCGTGGTAGTCAAAACTCTCAAAGGTTGGATCGATTACCAAGGAGAGTCAAACGCACGACGTAGATGTACGTGGAGCTGGGAAGGCTTATAAGATGGGTAGCAAAAAGGGTCAACAATAATCAATTCAGAGATGCAAAGTTGAATAAACGCTCAACGACGGTACTGTGCTGGTCCTAGGCTAGACCGTACTAGAGATGCGAGCCTAGAACACTAACAAAATCACGGCGCTGCACGTAATCAAGGGGAAAGCACACTCTGAATTTTTTTTTGCCTCTTTTTTTTGCGCTGCTTTTTTTTTTGCCGAAAATCACTATAATGGTGAGTGTGTCAAAACACTTCCCAAGTCAAACTAAGATGATTGGCACAAAAAATTTTTGACAGTTTTTTTTCAGAATCAGGGCAGCGATGACAAAAAAGTGCGGTAAAAAAACAGTATGGTGGCACGTGTCTCAAAAGACTCAGAAAAGCCCAAAAATAGGATAGGGAAAATATATTTTCACCTGCCGAAATTTTGGCCTGAAAACTGCCCGGGGGTCTCTTTTTTGCGCTGCTTTTTTTTAGACCTACTCAGGCAAGGAAACACGAAACCGAAACTAGATGGATCTCGAAAGCCAATCTAAAATGAAAAGAACTCGGATTGGTGGTGGATATGTGGTGGTAGAATATGGCAGCGGTGGTGGTATATGGCAGCGATGGTGGTATATGGATACAGATTGGTGGTGGTATATGGATACGGATCGGTGGTGGTATGTGGCAGTAGCGATGAAGATGTTGCGGCACCGGCGTGACAACTTATGACCATAACTCGAAACTCTAAAAGACTAGACGCTAAGACCAGCAACTTGACACGACGATGCAACCGCAAAATCAACTAAGCAAACACAAAAGATTATGCAATGGCTCAGACTGGTTCGGATATGATGAACTAACCCTAATTTTTTTTGGCTTTTTCGTGGACTGTAGGTATGAAGAGCAGACTCGATCTAATCTACGAAAAACTATAAAATCTCACCGAGCAACCTGGAAATCTGATACCACTTGATAGAGGCAAAGGTGTCCCGTCTTTCGATGAGATGGTGGCTATCGTTTTGGAGGAAGTCGACTTGGACGATCCGACTACGAACGTGCATGGACGTCGCGCCTTAGCAATCGCTAAACCAACTCCGAGAGGTTATTGACCACGCCGGAGCACGATCAACCTGACCACGAAGGTCTGTTTCCTGCAGGCAAACGAAGAACAAGCAAGAAACTGAGATTGCAATCTGGATATTGCGAATTCAAGAGGAAAGCTTTATTGATCAAGTGGGGTTATGTGACGTCTTTGTCTGGTCGTTGAACACAAACGAAGTATGCGAAGTTGCAGCTATGGCGAACTTTAATCTAAACAAAACCCAAAGTCTAAACGATGCCCTAAGGGCTGTATATATGGGGGGAAGAGGGGGAAATTTCGTGGCCCTTGGTGGAGGGGTCCGAAACCAACCCTAACTCTTGTTTCCCCACACATAGGGACTATAAAAACAGCCTATACTCAAGTATTTCGAAATTACATGGGCCTGGCCCAATAATAAGGTGACGCAGCACCTATAATAGCCTCTAGACAAAATTTATGAAGTGGCATCTTGTATATGTCGTCCAAGGCTTCACGCACTCATATGGTGGCTTCAAAGTCCTGAAATCATCACTTGTAACTCCATTCTTGTTCCCCTTACGCATGCCATCATCTCCATGCTTGATCTTGCTCCAATGTTCATCCTTCTTGTCCAAGCTAGGCCCTTCATTTGTAAGCAAGACAAATGTATCCAATTTCGGCAGCATCATATTCTCATGAACATTAGATTCATTACCAAGAAACGAAAGTACCTGGTAAATTAATTGGCGTGCGCGAGCTCTAGTAATTGGTCATGTATATGTGTCAGTTGGAGCTGTGGGTGTAACCTTGTTAGTGATGTCCTCATCAAAAATTGAAGAGATTTCGTGGAGGAAAGATGGGGAAACTTGGGAAAATGCTAGGTCCACTTGAAACACAGTGAATCCATGGATCAAAATCAACAAAACCTCATCAAACCAACAGATCACAAAAAAAATTGAGGCTATTTTTGGTGGGGAATTTTCGAATTTGGGGAAGAACACAACAAAACAAGGCTAGAAAACGGCGGGGATGCTCCAAATTCATGAGAAACCGTGGCTCATGATACCATATGATGTAGGGTGGAACCCTATATGGCCGATCTTTCACGAAATGGAGGGGATCCCACGAAGAACACGAGGGGGAACACGAGGGGAAACACGAGAGAATCACTCAAACCAACAAGAACAAGTCACACATATGCTAGATCCTTGAAACACAAAGAGATATACAAGATCCATGATCAACAAGGGACGATACAAAGTGTAACCGGTCCTTCTCCGTGAGGAGGTGTTGGGGTATCCCGCGGGATCTTCTCCGCGAAGGAGGTCTTGAATCCGCGTGGATCTTCTCCGTGGAGGGGCGGTAGTCACTCACAAGGAGATGAACCACTAGTAGATGAGAAAAGCTCTTTCTCACATGAGCTAAACCTAAGCTAACCATAACTAGGAGGAGGTGGAGGAATATATATAGTCTAGGTCCACGAAGGGGTAAGTGGGAGAGGGATACATGGGCCTCAGGCCCGTCTCTGCGCGCAGGCAGGCGCCGGATGTCCGGGCCGGGGGCCGGATGTCCGGCGGCTCGCGAGGAGCCGGATGTCCGGGCCTCTGGCCGGATGTCCGGGCTGAGCATGGCCGGCTTAAGTTGCCTTCTGTGATGAGGGGCCGGATTTCTGGCGAAAGGGCTAGATGTCCGGGGCTTCGGGTGGAGCCGGATGTCCGGGGCATGGGGCCGGATGTCCGAGCTTGCGGTGCTCGCTTCTGTGAAGGGGCACCGGATGTCCGGGCTTCGGGGCCGGATGTCTCGGGCCTGTAGATGCTGTCTCTTCTTCCTTCCCTCTCGCGCTCACTTGGCCTTGGTCCTTGGGCTCTCCATGGGTGTTCCTGAGCATGCACAAGGTCCGCGCTTAAAGTAGCATCCATGTCTTGCGAGAAAGGAAAGGGAAATCATCGAGGAACGGGATCACCTTGCGTCCAAATGGTGTACATGGGGATGAGCGAAGGATGCTCCGCATCAGACAAGTGCTTGGCTTTGGGTTCAATCTTGCGGTGTCCTTTCCCAGTGACAGTAGGGGCAGCAAGGCACATATTGTATTGTTGCCATCGAGGATAAAAAGATGGGGTTTACATCATATTGCTTGAGTTTATCCCTCTACATCATGTCATCTTTCTTAAGGCGTTACTCTGTTCTTATGAACTCAATACACTAGATGCATGCTGGATAGCGGTCGATGTGTGGAGTAATAGTAGTAGATGCAGGCAGGAGTCGGTCTACTTGTCTCGGACGTGATGCCTATATACAATGATCATGCCTAGATAGTCTCATAATTATTCGCTTTTCTATCAATTGCTCGACAATAATTTGTTTACCCGCCGTAGAATATCGCTATCATGAGAGAAGCCACTAGAGAAAACTATGGCCCCCGGGTCTATTCTCAACATATCAATCTACATCTACTTTACTTTTATCGCTTTTATTTGCTGTTCTTATAAACTAAAAATAGCAAAAATATAAACTATCATCTCTATCAGATCTCACTTTCGTAAGTGACCGTAAAGGGATTGACAACCCCTTATCGCGTTGGCTGCGAAGTTCTTATTTGTTTGTGCAGGTGCGAGGGACTCACGCGTGGTATCCTACTGGATTGATACCTTGGTTCTCAAAAACAGAGGAAAATACTTACGCTACTGTGCTGCATCTCCCTTTCCTCTTCGAGGGAATACAACGCAAGCTCGAGAAGTAGCAGTGGCCAAGGAGGAAATTGGATGGCCGCCCGGCCACATCGACCATGAATCCACACTGCCGACTCTGCCCGCGAGTTTGTCATGTGGATGCAGAGTCCGCCCCGCACCTGGCTCCTCCTCACGAACTCCCTCGCGGAGGACCTGGCGGCGGACGGACCCATTGGGCTGTGGCTGCAGCCGGATGGCTGCTGCAGCAAGGTTTCCTGGGTGGAGGTCGAAGTCACCCCTTCCGGCTTTGTGTACCTGACTCTAGGGTGGCACTCGTTTGCCCGCGGCCGCGGCTTGACTGGGAGGCACACCCTCCACTTCAAGTTTGAATGGGTGGCAACACTCTTTGTGAAGATCTTCGAGGAGGCCGGGGGACACATGGGATGTTACTCGCAGAGCGACGACCACACATCCTCTGGCGATAATGACCACAATGGCGGTGTCGACGTCCTCGAAAGTGAACTTTCCCTTGGCGGCGATCGCAGCACTTCCAGCAGCTACGACACCTTCCCTGGGGAAAGCGGGTGCGACGATGACTCCGATGAGTTGTGATGCCACCTCGTCAAGCTGGTTGATGACTCTGACTAGGCGCCAGTGACGTGGGAGCCGGAGCTTTCGAAGCGGCGGCCTCTGGGAGGAAATTTCTTTTGTAGTTTTTTATATCTTGCATCAGACAATCAGTGGCCCCGTGGGGGCATGTAAGGAACCGTGACGTTGTGCCTTTATCTTAGAATCTCTAGCTTGTTTTTTTAAGTTATTGCAACATTTCTCATTTGGTCTTAGCCTCCTTTTTACTACGACCGCATAGCGCTCTGCGTCGCCAGGACCCAGTCCCCAAGCAAGCCTCAGCCGTCGCTGGTATGCCAGGTCGCGGTGCCTAGGGCAAGTGTAACGCCCCAGACACACCCGGCAATGGTTGTGACGCCCCGAGACCGATGCTCGAGATGCCTTCCATATATTTTTGTTGACGTCGTGTATTTTAATTGTTTGTTTCCATGATCATGTTGAGTGCTTTGTCATATCTTTGCTTCTTGCACCATGCTCATCTCACTTGTTATGTTGCGTTCTGCCTTTATCATTTTTGTTGCATTTGCATCATGATCATCATTGTAGTGTGCATATTTGTAGCGTGCCTATTTGTTGTGTGCTTGTTATCTTTGTAAACTTCTTCCCCTCATCTTATTTGTTGTTTCATCTTACCCTTTCCATCTAAACCATCATCAAGTGCAACATCCCATCTGTAGCTTCTTCCTTTCTTTTGCAAGTGCCACTTTTCCCTTCTCTATTAATGTTCATCTTTTCCCTACAAATATTAGACCATGTCTTAAACCTCTCTGCCGAAATTCATTCTATTCGGAGTTGTTTTGGTTGGGTTTAAAAATGGCTCAAGTTTGAAGTTAACTCAAACTTGATTTATTTTTCAGCCTCTAAAAATATCCAAACCAATTTTCTCAAATGGTGCATAATTCCAGGAGTCCATGCATATTCTTACTTCTTTCTAGTTCATCCCCAATATTCCTGGACTTTTCCTTTCCTTATCTACGAATTTATTTACACTGATGTTTGCAAAAGAAAAGGAGCAGCGTAGCAGCCCAGCCGCAACCCACTATCTGGCCCAGACCCATGCAACAACATCCTAGCCAGCCCATGCGCCCAGGGAGTCACCTTCTACCTGTACGCCAGCGCATTGGTCGTGTCCACTTCAACAACCCCATTGATTTGACGGCCGTCCGGCGCCCCTAGCCCATATATAGCATGTCCTAGACCTAGCCCTAACCTCTCTTGACCAGATCCAATCCCCTCTTACCCTTCCCGCCGCTCAGGTAAGCCACCGTGCGCCACACCACCGCCCTGCCACCATGACCCAAGTAAGCAAGAGCTCGAGCTCGGGGTAGCTTGTCGCAGTGCCTCCGACCCCCTTGTTTGTCGTGGAGAAGACTGCCGAGGGCTCCTTCATCTCCTACCATGACACACGCGACGCCACGACCCCTGGATCGACCACCCCGACCCTGTTCTTCCTCTTATTCTCGGACACGAAGACCGGCACCATCTCTGTCGTCTCCTAGGCCACAACTTCATGTCTAGTGGACACTAGGTGAGCCGCGCCCCCTTCTTGCCCTTCCTTGCCGTCATTGTCGTCCGGTAAGAGTCGTTCTGTCCGCGCAAATATGTGCTCTCGGTGCTCCAGCAAGCCGCATTTTATTTTTGTGTGTATTGTTGTTCGGGCCATGCATCGCTTGTCGCACCCCTGCTCGCTCACCATGTCTTGCTACTGCCTTACACGTGCCGCAGCTCGGTGCCGCCACTAGCTGCTCCCCGCCAGCACCGTGGTTGTCGTTGTCCTCGCTTCCATACACAAGGAGCTCAAGCTTCAGGCACATGCACACGCGCCCCATCCTATACACATGTACGTGCACGTCCCGTTGTGTCAGCACCTGCACACACGCATTGATGCGGAGCATCCCAAGGTCATCCCCATGGACCCACCATCGTCTCACCAAGTGCCAAGTGGACGGATGACACGTGCTCGAGCACGAGCTCTCGAGGCCGAGGTGACTTCACTCCTCTCTCTACGTCGCTTTGATTCACATGAGACATGGCTGCTACCCTCATTGGAGACTCTTTGCATACTCACGCACCTCGGGAGCAACCATGGAGAAGTCAAGGGACAAGAAGAATCGACGGAGGAAGATGGAGGAGAAGAACATCCAAGACTCAGCCTGCCCGGATGATCCGGACGATGTCCTGGACGATCCGGCCGAGGCCCGGATGATCCGGACATCCGTCCGGACGATCCGGCTAATGTGACCTAGGACACCCGAGAGCTCAAGCTGAAGCCAGATCATCCGGATCCAGGCCCGGATCATCCGGACACACCCGGACATCCGGACGAAGACCCGGACATCCGGACCACCTGCAGCGTGTCAGACACGTCCGGATCATCCGGACCCCCAAAGCCCGGATCATCCGGACAAACGTCCGGATCATCCGGACAGTGCGTGCGTGCATGATGATTGGGCCGAGGCCCATGTACCCCTTCGCCCCTCCTAGCCTATATATAGCACTCTACCTAAACTATCTAGGGTTAGCTTTGTGTTAGCTCATACCAAAAACCTTAGTGGTTCCTCTCCTACGAGACCGCGGCCTCTTCGGAGAAGATCCACCGGATTCAAGACCTCCGCTACGGAGAAGATCCCACGGGATACCATCAAGACCTCCTCACGGAGATGACTACCGCCACTTGTATCATCCTTAGTTGGTCGTGTATCATGTATCGCACTGGGTGTATCCGGATCTAAATTGTTGCATAGTTTGGATTAGAAATCACCTCACAAATATACATGTATGCAATATTTTTGGTCGTATCCAAGGTAGTCATGTCCTCATCATCTAGCATTTGTGTGACCTAAGTTGGTTGATTTGAGTGTTCTCCCCTTAGCTCTCTTGTGTTTTTCCTCGTGCCCTCGCGTTCTTCCTCGGGATCCCTCCTCTTCGTGAAAGATCGGCCACGTAGGGTTCCACCCTACATCATCTATGGTATCATGAGCCTTGGTTGATCACGAATTTGGAGCCCCACACCTTGTTTTCTAGCTTGTTTTTGTTGTTTTTCGTCCAAATTCGAAAATCCCCACAAAAATAGCCCCACAATTTTTTTTGTGATTTGTGTGTTTTGACGAGATTTTGTTGATTGTGATCCGTGGTTGAGTTGTGTGACCAGTGCTATACCCTATTCCCCACCTTCCCCAACTTCAAAAACCACCAAAAATCCGAGATAAAAAATCTTTTTCCCCCAATTTTTCACCACCTCCACGAGCTCATCCCGACCGGATTGACCAACCCGGATCATCCGGCTGATCACCCGGTGTCAGGACCCCGATCCTAAGTCACACCGATCTAGCTGTAACACGTCATATCACTTTGCGGCCTCACGCACGGTAACCCCACGGGTGCCACCTTACCTGGCCCGGGACCGTTTGCGCATTTTGGCACACGTATATGACAGTGTCGCTAGCATCCATATGATAGAGAACCCGGGCCGACATGGCTAGTTATAAACCAAAAGTGGCACTAAATTACAGAGACGGGCATCCATGACCCAGCAACGAACGTGCCGGTCATCAACGTATGAACCCAAGTCATAGCAAGCTACATGGACTTAAAGGAACAACGCGTGACATTTCCCCTAAGGGACAGACACAGGAACGAAGAAGGACACATGCCAGCCAGCCTACGTGTTCTGAGAAGTAGCAAGCTACCAAGGCTCATTGGAATCACCAGGAGGCATTTCCCTGTAAGGTAGGCTACCAAAGGAAAACAACTAGGTGTCGGATCCCACACATACCAAGCATTTCAAACATACACGCAATATGCTCAATATGTGCAAATACAACATTGCATCACAACAGAACTCTATGACTCAAAGTACTTTATTTAAAAGGCTCCAAGAGCCATACATAAAATATCCATACAGGTAGGGGTCACATGACCCAACACTCAAGTCATACAGTCATACAAGCACAAGCGGAAGCTACATGTCTGAGTACAGACAACTTAGAAAATAAAACAGGCTTGGTGCAGCCTGACTATCTATAAGGCCCTTCACAAGCTCCAGATCTCCGTCTGGGTGTCAAGCTACTCGTCAACATCAACGTCTATGTAGAACCCATCAGCAGGGGCAGGGTTCTCCTCTGCAACAGTTATTAAGCAAACATGAGTACAAAGGTACTCAACAAGTCTTACCACAGAACCTATCATACATGCAACATTATCAAGGGGGGTAGTGGAGTTCATAGCAGAATGCCAGCTTTGACCTTGGCTAACCTATACTACAACTCTCAACAGATTGCAAGATGTTATTACGAACACGAGTCCTCTACTCACCACATCAATACACTACCGAGGATCCTCTTCCGTCATCCTACAGAAGGGCCATCCGCGGCACTCATGCTTATCTTGAGGCTTTTAGTAGTATCCATCAACTTGTCTATGAACTGTAAGAGTAACCAAGTAGTCCGTACCGCGAACAACGGCTATTCGAATAGTTTGATAACCCTGCAGGGGTGTACCTCTTCACACACGCTTTCACCACTTATCGCCGTTTACTCGGCGTGTACTCGGCAACCTTCAAGCGGAAGCCCAGCGGGGGTGTCGGCCACGACCTGACTAACTACTCAAGTCTCTCGTCCAGGTTTATCGCCTATTTGGGTTCCATCCGTGGGGAGATCCGGCCGGGGTGTCGCTCACGGCCCCAAACGATGTGTACAGGGTTCCCGAGTCACCAAACGGGCAACTGGTACACCGTGCCACGTACCTGTCGCATCACAACCCACCCCGAGGGTCAGCGTTGTGCACGACCTCCAGTAAGCTATAAACACCAGAAACTAGTTGCAACTCCTGGAAAGAGATCAAGGGTAATTAATAAGCCGAGAGGGTCAATTAAGGATCCCAATGTGTGGTAGTAGCTGTAACTTGAACCACACATACAGATCTCGGGTCCTATGGACGATTCCAATGAAACAACCCACTATGTACTCCTACATGGCCTTTCATCGATACCTTTACCAAGCGTATTCCACACTTCCTTCTCTTATCGGTATGCTCATTTCACTCTGATCCATCACCCAGATGAACCAGACCAGACACGACTCTAAGCATAGCAGGCAACATAAACAAATAGCATGGTGGATCACACATCACATGGCTCAATCAACTCCTACACATGCTAGTGGGTTTCAACTATTTACTGTGGCAATGACAGGTCATGCAAGGGATAGGGTTCAACTACCGCAGCAAGTAGCAGTTCACACGCTGTTGCCTTAATGCAGTAAAAGAGAGCAGGAGCGAGAAGATTGGGTTTGTATCAGAATGATCAATGATGGCTTGCCTGACAAAGTAGTTGCCGGGTACTGCTCTTCAACTGGATACGCAGCAGTATCCTCGGGAGCAGGACCTAACACAGAGAATACCGGCGATACAATCATTAACAAACAAATGCAACAATATGATGCATGCTCATGACATGGCAAGATGCATGTGTGTTGGCTAATGCAACTAAAACCAGAAGGGTTTGAACCTATTTGAATCAAAGATTCAAATTGGAGTTCAAACTATTATTTAAATAAGTGCATTATCATGTTTTTGATGTATACAGCAAGTTAACTTGTTCAAACATGCATGAAACCAGTGCCATTGGAAAGATTGGATTTTTTTGATCATATTTCATATATAGATCTTTTCCATCTGAGCTATGGTTGATTTTATATGATTTTTAGAAGTTTTGGGTATTTTCTGGAATTTCCTGAATTATTATTAATCTAAAAATCCCAGAAAAACCTTTACTACGTCAGCATGACATCATGCTGACGTCAGCCAGTCAACAGGACTAGTCCAAGTCAAACCTAACCGGTGGGTCCCTCATGTCAGTGTCTCAGGAGCTAATTCCGGTCATAACCAGGGTTGACTGGGTTTGACTAAACAAAGGGGGCCCACTGTCGGTGACTGTGGTGGTTAATCTAATTACTGTTAGCTCCTAAACAACAGGCCACGTCAGCTCGCCGGAGTTTGGCCGGCGGCGACCATTTCGCACGGCGGTGACTCGTCGGAATCCTTGTTCCGGCAACCATTTGCCGTGCGGATGGGCTCTGTGTGCTCCTGGTGATGCACCGCATCCAACGGTGCCACTGGTTGGACGAAAGGTCGCCGGAGTCGACGGCGACGAGCTTGTCCGCGGCGGTGCTCGCACGGAGTTGGCCCGGATGGTGTTGTGGTGCACGGTAGGAGGAGTTAAAGTTGGCGTTAGCTTGCTGGTGATCTACTGATCCTAATGGCGTGCTCAGCCACGAGGCACGGTGCCTGTGGCCACGGCGGCGGTGATCTTCGGTCAGCAAAGGGGGCGGCGGCTACAAGGCATAAACGGGCCCGTGGAGAGGGGGGTTCGAAGCGTGAGCTCACAGCGGTCGCAGAGGGCGTCGAAGCGAGCTCGGGAAAGGTCGGACGACGGCATACGGGCGGCGGCGATCTCCGGTGCCGAAGGTTGAAGACGACGGCGGGGAGGGCGTTGCGGGGCTTCTGGCGTCGTGTGCGTCGGTGGGGAGCTTCGGGGCGATGCGGCGGAGCTAGTGGTGCGTCGGGAAGGCGAGGGAGTGGCGTAGGGCACGGTGGCAGCGATCGACGGCGACGAGCTCGCTCGGGGGAGCTCGGCGGAGGGGAGAGAGGAGGGGGAAAGACACGAGGGAGAGGGGAAACGGTCGAGGGGTCTGTGTGGCGTTGTCCTAGTCCATCCAGAGGGTCGAGGTGCCAGCCAGCCAGGCAGGAGGTGGCCGGCGCGTCGGCGGCGCTCGCCACCGAGCTGCTTCGTGCGCTGGCGCGACGAAGAAGACGGGGATGCCCCTGGTGGGCTGGGCCGTCTGGGCCAGCAGGTAAGTGGGCTCAGGTAAAACTGCTTCTTCCTATTTTTTTCCCTATTTACTTTTCTGTTTCATTTCTTTTGCAGCTTTGTTTAATTAATAAAAATGCCAAAACATTTTTATAACTCATGAAACTTGTCATGCCCACTGTATATAATATGAACAGTAGGAAACATTATAGTTCATGATTATTTGAGCATTTGAAATATTTTTAAGTATTTAAATGCCCAAATACAAATACCTTATGATTTAATCCAAAGTCCTAGAGTGTCCTAGGAAATTGTGCACCATTTTTGGTAGAGGTTTAAGACCAAGGCAGAAATGATGAACATTTTTGAAGGGCATTTTTGGTACATTGGAAAATATTTTATCAAACCCTAGTTGTTAGGAGAGGGGTGCTGGGGTTTCTGTTAATCCCATTTCCAGTTTCTTTGAAAAGTAAACATGATGCACACTCTAGCTAGGTCCTAATGCAAAAGCTAACTAGGGATGTGACAACTCACCCCCACTTAAAAGAATCGCGTCCCGAGATTCGGGTTCCTCCGGAAAGAGGGTGGGGTACTTAAGTCGAAGACGATCCTCCCTTTCCCAAGTAGCTTCACTCTCAGAATGATGTGACCATTGAACCTTGAGAAACTTGATATTGTGGCGTCGAGTGGTGCGCTCGGTTTGATCAAGAATATGAACGGGGTATTCTCGATATGTGAGATTGTCCTGGAGATCAAGCGTTTCGTGGTCCACTCCGCGGATAGGATCCGAGAAGCAACGCCTGAGTTGAGAAACGTGGAAAACATCATGAACTCTGGAGAGGTGCGGAGGTAGTTCCAATTGGTAGGCAACTTCTCCTCGTTTGGCAAGAATGCGAAAAGGACCGATATAACGAGGGGCCAATTTGCCTTTGATACCGAAGCGATGGGTTCCCTTAAGAGGAGTAACCCGAAGGTAAGCCTTATCGCCGACTTCAAAAGTCACAGCCTTATGATGACTATCATATTGGCTCTTTTGGTGAGACTGGGCTGTTTTCAATCTCTCATGAACGATGCGAACTTGTTCCTCTGCTTCCTGGATCATATCCGGGCCAAAGAATTGTCTTTCCCCGGTCTCTGACCAGTTAAGAGGTGTTCGACACCTTCGTCCGTATAGAACTTCGAAGGGAGCTTTACCCAAGCTGGCTTGATAACTATTGTTATAAGCGAATTCGGCAAATGGAAGACACTTTTCCCATTCGATACCAAAAGAAATGACAGAGGCTCGAAGCATGTCTTCCACAATTTGATTAACTCGTTCCACTTGACCACTTGACTGCGGATGGAAGGCAGTACTGAAAGAGAGATGAGTTCCCATTGCATTCTGGAAACTTTCCCAAAATCGTGAAGTAAAAAGACTTCCACGGTCTGAGTTAATCTCCAACGGCACACCATGAAGTGATACTATTTGAGAGACATACAAATCTGCTAGCTGGCTAGCGGTAATACCCTCGCGAACAGGCAGGAAATGAGCTACTTTAGAGAGACGGTCGATAACGACGAAGATAGCATTATTCCCTTTCCTGGACCTGGGAAAACCGGTAATGAAGTCCATACCGACTTTATCCCATTTCCATTCAGGAATAGGTAAAGGTTGAAGGGTGCCAGCAGGCCGTTGATGCTCTGCTTTGACTCGACGACAAACGTCGCAGTTAGCAATGAATTGAGCGATTTCTCTCTTCATCCTAGTCCACCAGAATCTCTGACATAGGTCCTGATACATTTTGGTACTACCGGGATGAATCGTGAGAGGAGATTCATGAGCCTCCTTAAGAATCATTTGTCGTAGTTGTGGTTTCTTGGGTACCACCAAGCGGTTCTCGAAGTACACTACACCTTGATCATCCATAGAGAAACTTCTAGCAACTCCGCTAGCAATGTTCTCCTTGATCCGAGATATGCCTTTATCATACCGTTGGGCAACTATGATTTGATCCATAAGGGTAGGTTTCGCCACCAAGGTGGAAAGGAATCCTTGAGGAACAATGTGAATGTTAAGCTTACGAAATTCCTCGTGGAGAAGTGGTTGACCTTGTTGTAACATTAAGTTGTTACAATATGACTTACGACTTAGTGCATCAGCCATGACATTAGCCTTTCCAGGAGTGTAAGTGATTCCTAAGTCATAGTCTGTGAGCAACTCAACCCAACGTCTTTGCCTGAGATTCAAATCCGGTTGGGTGAAGATATACTTCAAACTTTGATGATCGGTGAATATTTCACAGCGATTACCAAGAAGGTAATGTCGCCACGTTTTGAGTGCATGGACTACAGCTGCAAGCTCTAGATCATGAGTAGGATAGTTATCCTCGTGTGGACGCAACTATCGAGATGCGTATGCAATCACTTGACGATCTTGCATGAGAATGCAACCTAGTCCTTGTCGCGAGGCGTCGCAGTAGATTATAAAATCCTTGGAAAAATCTGGTGGTACCAGTACAGGTGCAGATGTCAGGCGTCTTTTTAGTTCCTGAAAACCGGACTCGCACTGTGGGGTCCACTCAAACTTTTTATCTTTCTTGAGGAGTTCGGTTAGAGGTTTAGCAACCTTGGAGAAATTCTCGACGAAACGTCGGCAATAGCTCGCTAAGCCAAGAAAACTCCTAACTTGCTTGACCGATTCAGGGGGAGTCCAATCAAGTACAGCTTGAACTCGCTCGGGATTGACAGCAATACCCTTGCCAGAGATCACATGACCTAGATAGGTTACTTCCGGCAACCAAAATTCACATTTAGAGAATTTGGCATAAAGGCGGTGCTCTCGAAGTTTCGTCAATACCAGCCTTAAATGCTCGGCATGATCTTCCTTGTTCTTGAAATAGATGAGTATATCATCGAGGTATACCACGACGAATTTATCCAAATACTCCATGAATATAGAATTCATTAACCGAGAAAAGGTAGCTGGGGCATTGGTTAATCCAAAGGACATAACGGTGTACTCATATTGGCCATAACGAGTAACAAAAGCCGTTTTAGGAATGTCCCCGTTCTTGATTTTGATTTGATGGTAGCCCAACCTCAAATCCATCTTAGAGAAGACTGAGGATCCAGTGAGCTGATCATACAGGTCGTTGATCCTGGGGAGCGGATACTTATTATTTATGGTGACCAGATTGACAGGTCGGTAATCTACAACCATCCGCTCCGTTCCATCCTTCTTCTTAACGAAGAGGACGGGGCAAGCCCAAGGGGAAGAACTAGGACGGATGAAACCTTTTTGCAAGGACTCATCGAGTTGTTTCTTTAGCTCAGCTAATTCTAGTGGTGCCATCTTATAAGGTCTCCTAGAGATTGGGACAGTTCCAGGGATAAGATCTATCACGAACTCGACATCTCTGTCAGGTGGAATTCCTGGCAGTTCTTCTGGAAAAACATCCGGGAAGTCACGGACTACCGGGATATCTTTGAGTTCTGGTAGAGGGCTGGCATTAAGAGAGTACAGCTGACGCTCAGCCATTCGGGTCAAGACATTGACTATCTTGCCGGATGGATGTGTAAGTTAAACGGTCCTAGTAAAGCAATCAATTTTGGCGTAATGAGTTGTCATCCAATCCATACCCAAAATGATGTTTATGTCCGAGGACTTGAGAGCGATTAGTGATGCAAGGAAAACAAGTCTATCGACAAGGATTTCATTTCCATGGCTTACCCTAGAGGTTTGCCACTTTGAACCAGGAGTTTGAATAACCATGGAAGTAGGCATGTCACAAAAAGTCATGTATTGCAATCGAGCATAGCTCTCAGATATGAACGAATGGGATGCTCCAGTATCGAAAAGAACAGATGTCGGATGGCAGTTGACGAGAAGCGTACCAAGGACGACGTTAGGATCCTCATGAGCTTCCTCAGCAGAGACATAGTTGACATGACCACGTGCAGTGGGGATTGGCTTGACATAATTCACCTTGCCGGTTGGTTTACCACGGCCAACGGTTTTTCCTGGCTGGTTCTGGGGACAATCACACATGTAGTGTCCCGGTTCTCCACACTTGAAACATGTCACAGTGGTGGTGCGTGGAGAAAAGTTGGAAGGTGGTCCTCCATAGGTCTTAGCAGGTACAAACTGTTGAGTTGGGCGAGGCGCCTCATAGGATGGCCTCGGGGTGTACTTGGGTGGCAGAGCAGTGTTTGGAACCCACACACGGCGCTTGTGAGAGCCAGAGCCGGATGAGGAACCAAAGTCTCGATTATGCTTGCGGGTGGCCTCGAAGTCGGTCTGGCCTGTTTCAGCACTGATAGCCTTGTTTACCAACTTATGGAAGGAAGTGCACTCGTGCAGACGTAGATCTCGGCGGAGTTCAGGGCTGAGTCCCTTGCGGAACCTCGCCTGCTTCTTAGCATCGGTGGATACTTCTTCAGGTGCATAGCGTGCCAAGTTACCAAACTCGCGACTGTAGCCATCCACAGTTAAACGGCCCTGGGTGAAATTGCAGAATTCCTCCCGCTTGTGATCCATGAGACCTTCCGGAATGTGATGTTCACGGAATGCCTCACTGAACTCAACCCAGGTAGTGACTTGGCCAGCAGGACGCATAGCTTCAAAGTTTTCCCACCAAAGACTGGCAGGGCCCTCAAGATGGTAGGCGGCGTAGATAACCTTGTCAGCTTCGGCCACACGGGCAGAGTGTAGCTTGTGGGTGATACTACGTAGCCAGTCATCAGCATCCAGAGGTTCAGTGGAGTGATGGAACTTCGGTGGACACATCTTGATAAAGTCATTGATTGACACCACGTCATTCCTCTAGCGGAACCCAGTGTTCTGCTCTATGCGTTCCAGCAGACGGTTGGTCTCTCTCTTGTTCCGTTCTGCTTCAAGCATGACTTCCGCCAAGGAGGGTGGCTGGGGCAGATTCCCATCTCTAGCCCCACTAGCCTAACCCTGCTCCTGAGCAGCAGGAGTGCTGCGAGTGTTCACCATCCTAGGAAAACAAAACAACGGTTTAGACAAGGATGGCAAAAATTTGACATGGAAGTGCAGAATGTAATGGATGACACGGAATGCAAAGATGTTCATCCGTACGACATGGTAATATAGAAACTGCTATATATACACCAGTGGTCATACACACCATACAAAGTTTAGTACAAGCCAAGGCTAAAGTACAACTGCGGTGAAAGACGATACATCCCATCAGAGGCATTCCAAGATCCTATACATTATTTAACTACACCTCCGGAACTCAGTACACACTAAGTCATATTCCACAAGACGCGCAGGACTGTGGAAATACAACTACTACAATACTACTACAACCACGGCCTAGCTCAGACATTCGCGTAGTAATCCTCGTAAAGATTACCACCGTAGCCTGGAAGTGGAATAGATGGATCTTGGAACTCGCGAGCACTCGAAGGCTGTGGACCATAAGGACACGGGTGTGGCCTCGGTCCCGATGCTGGTGGTAATCGACGCCCACGTGGAGGCGTAATACCCCCAACGTCACGCCAATCCATGCGATCAGGCAGACGAGTCCGCACGGGGTACAAATCTCGCATGTCCAGATATCCGGCGTGCACAGCAGGTGCAAGCCATGTCAAAGTAGTCCAATGAGCGGCTCGAGTGTTATACAACTCCATTCGGAGGGCACGGACCTCACGGTCCCTATCCTCCAACATCTGAACAGTAGTCTGAAGCAGTGGCTCTTCATGAGCAGCATCAGTATACAAACCAGTGTAGTAGCCTTCCTCTCCGGGAAGTGAGGCTGGCATGTAACAGAACTCAGTGTTC
This sequence comes from Secale cereale, assembly GCA_902687465.1. NCBI lineage: Eukaryota > Viridiplantae > Streptophyta > Magnoliopsida > Poales > Poaceae > Secale > Secale cereale. The sequence continues at coordinate 260,099,476 of LR738709.1, read as the reverse complement.
AGCAACAGGGCATGCCTAGCACGGAGAATGGTCATCATCGAATAAGCGGCATCCTGCACTGCCATCTCGATGGTAATCCCGAGTCCATAAGACCAATGGATGGGGTCGTTAGCTCCAGGATATGAGGGATATATCCGGACCGTGCAGAAATACTGACTCTGATTGAAATCCCGGTACTGTTCCTCCACGGTGTATTCAGGATACCAGCGATAACCGGTCTCAGTCAGCACACGGACTAGCATGGCCGTGTGACCGGGCACATTAATGCACCGAGTCAAACGAACCACTTGGTGAGGGATGCGGCCAGACATCTGAAACACGAAGTAATGCAAAGGCATTAGTGTTTCTGGAAGAAATCGGGCAGCATAACAACTGTAAATGCTCAAACAAAATTTGAGACATCATACAAATGATAGCATAGCCACTCAACAATCCATATCAAGGTTTCGGTCCAACAATCATCATACTAAAAGGATAGAAACTGAACTGAGGCTTGAAACCAACAATCCTAAGAGTCTACGGATTAGTAACACGTGAACCTAGTAAGGATAAGAGGCCTAGTCCTAAATCCCCGTAGAAAGAATAGACTGACTCAGATCAGAAGGGCATAAGGTAAAGGAGTAAAAAGAGCCTTACGTTCCCTTCCACAATCAATTCCCCTACATATAACTAAGAATTTTTCTAGACTCAACATCGACCAGTTTGGCTTGAGAAACCTACAGGCAGTCCAGCTCTGATGCCAACGCTGTCAGGACCCCGATCCTAAGTCACACCGATCTAGCTGTAACACGTCATATCACTTTGCGGCCTCACGCATGGTAACCCCACGGGTGCCACCTTACCTGGCCCGGGACCGTTTGCGCATTTTGGCACACGTATATGACAGTGTCGCTAGCATCTATATGACAGAGAACCCGGGCCGACATGGCTAGTTATAAACCAAAAGTGGCACTAAATTACAGAGACAGGCATCCATGACCCAGCAACGAACGTGTCGGTCATCAACGTATGAACCCAAGTCATAGCAAGCTACATGGACTTAAAGGAACAACGCGTGACATTTCCCCTAAGGGACAGACACAGGAACGAAGAAGGACACATGCCGGCTAGCCTACGTGTTCCGAGCTGTAGCAAGCTACCAAGGCTCATTGGAATCACTAGGAGGCATTTCCCTGTAAGGTAGGCTACCAAAGGAAAACAACTAGGTGTCGGATCCCAGACATACCAAGCATTTCAAACATACACACAATATGCTCAATATGTGCAAATACAACATTGCATCACAACAGAACTCTATGACTCAAAGTACTTTATTTAAAAGGCTCCAAGAGCCATACATAACATATCCATACAGGTAGGGGTCACATGACCCAACACTCAAGTCATACAGTCATACAAGCACAAGCGGAAGCTACATGTCTGAGTATAGACAACTTAGAAAATAAAACAGGCTTGGTGCAGCCTGACTATCTACAAGGCCCTTCACAAGCTCCAGATCTCCGTCTGGGTGTCAAGCTACTCGTCGACATCAACGTCTATGTAGAACCCATCAGCAGGGGCAGGGTTCTCCTCTGCAACAGTTATTAAGCAAACATGAGTACAAAGGTACTCAGCAAGTCTTACCACAGAACCTATCATACATGCAACATTATCAAGGGGGGTAGTGGAGTTCATAGCAGAATGCCAGCTTTGACCTTGGCTAACCTATACTACAACTCTCAATAGATTGCAAGATGTTATTACGAACACGAGTCCTCTACTCACCACATCAATACACTACCGAGGATCCTCTTCCGTCATCCTACGGAAGGGCCATCCGCAGCACTCACGCTTATCTTGAGGCTTTTAGTAGTATCCATCAACTTGTCTATGAACTGTAAGAGTAACCAAGTAGTCCGTACCGCGAACAACGGCTATTCGAATAGTTTGATAACCCTGCAGGGGTGTACCTCTTCACACACGCTTTCACCACTTATCGCCGTTTACTCGGCGTGTACTCGGCAACCTTCAAGCGGAAGCCCAGCGGGGGTGTCGGCCACGACCTGACTAACTACTCAAGTCTCTCGTCCAGGTTTATCGCCTATTTGGGTTCCATCTGTGGGGAGATCCGGCCGGGGTGTCGCTCACGGCCCCAAACGATGTGTAGAGGGTTCCCGAGTCACCAAACGGGCAACTGGTACACCGTGCCACGTACCTATCGCATCACAACCCACCCCGAGGGTCAGCGTTTTGCACGACCTCTAGTAAGCTATAAACACCAGAAACTAGTTGCAACTCCTGGAAAGAGATCAAGGGTAATTAATAAGCCGAGAGGGTCAATTAAGGATCCCAATGTGTGGTAGTAGCTGTAACTTGAACCACACATACAGATCTCGGGTCCTATGGACGATTCCAATGAAACAACCCACTATGTACTCCTACATGGCCTTTCATCGATACCTTTACCAAGCGTATTCCACACTTCCTTTTCTTATCGGTATGCTCATTTCACTCTGATCCATCACCCAGATGAACCAGACCAGACACGACTCTAAGCATAGCAGGCAACATAAACAAATAGCATGGTGGATCACACATCACATGGCTCAATCAACTCCTACACATGCTAGTGGGTTTCAACTATTTACTGTGGCAATGACAGGTCATGCAAGGGATAGGGTTCAACTACCGCAGCAAGTAGCAGTTCACACGCTGTTGCCTTAATGCAGTAAAAGAGAGCAGGAGCGAGAAGATTGGGTTTGTATCAGAATGATCAATGATTGCTTGCCTGACAAAGTAGTTGTCGGGTACTGCTCTTCAACTGGATATGCAGCAGTATCCTCGGGAGCAGGACCTAACACAGAGAATACCGGCGATACAATCATTAACAAACAAATGCAACAATATGATGCATGCTCATGACATGGCAAGATGCATGTGTGTTGGCTAATGCAACTAAAACCAGAAGGGTTTGAACCTATTTGAATCAAATATTCAAATTGGAGTTCAAACTATTATTTAAATAAGTGCATTATCATGTTTTTGATGTATACAGCAAGTTAACTTGTTCAAACATGCATGAAACCAGTGCCATTGGAAAGATTGGATTTTTCTGATCATATTTCATATATAATCTTTTCCATCTGAGCTATGGTTGATTTTATATGATTTTTAGAAGTTTTGGGTATTTTCTGGAATTTCCTGAATTATTATTAATCTAAAAATCCCAGAAAAACCTTTACTGCGTCAGCATGACATCATGCTGACGTCAGCCAGTCAACAGGACTAGTCCAAGTCAAACCTAACCGGTGGGTCCCTCATGTCAGTGTCTCAGGAGCTAATTCCGGTCATAACCAGGGTTGACTGGGTTTGACTAAACAAAGGGGGCCCACTGTCAGTGACTGTGGTGGTTAATCTAATTACTGTTAGCTTCTAAACAACAGGCCACGTCAGCTCGCCGGAGTTTGGCTGGCGGCGACCATTTCGCACGGCGGTGACTCGTCGGAATCCTTGTTCCGGCAACCATTTGCCGTGCGGATGGGCTCTGTGTGCTCCTGGTGATGCACCGCATCCAACGGTGCCACTGGTTGGACGAAAGGTCGCCGGAGTCGACGGCGACGAGCTCGTCCGCGGCGGTGCTCGCACGGAGTTGGCCGGGATGGTGTTGTGGTGCACGGTAGGAGGAGTTAAAGCTGGCATTAGCTTGCTGGTGATCTACTGATCCTAATGGCGTGCTCAGCCACGAGGCACGGTGCCTGTGGCCACGGCGGCGAGTTGGCCGACGGCGGTGATCTTCGGTCAGCAAAGGGGGCGGCGGCTACAAGGCATAAACGGGCCCGTGGAGAGGAGGGTTTGAAGCGTGAGCTCACAGCGGTCGCAGAGGGCGTCGAAGCGAGCTCGGGGAAGGTCGGACGACGGCGTACGGGCGGCGGCGATCTCCGGTGCTGAAGGTTGAAGACGACGGCGGGGAGGGCGTTGCGGGGCTTCTGGCGTCGTGTGCGTCGGTGGGGAGCTTCGGGGCGATGCGGCGGAGCTAGTGGTGCGTCGGGAAGGCGAGGGAGTGGCGTAGGGCGCGGTGGCAGCGATCGACAGCGACGAGCTCGCTCGGGGGAGCTCGGCGGAGGGGAGAGAGGAGGGGGAAAGACACGGGGGAGAGGGGAAACGGTCGAGGGGTCTGCGTGGCGTCGTCCTAGTCCATCCAGAGGGTCGAGGGGCCAGCCAGGCAGGCAGGAGGTGGCCGACGCGTCGGCGACGCTCGCCACCGAGCTGCTTCGTCCGCTGGCGCGACGAAGAAGACGGGGATGCCCCTGGTGGGCTGGGCCGTCTGGGCCAGCAGGTAAGTGGGCTCAGGTAAAACTGCTTCTTCCTATTTTTTCCCTATTTACTTTTCTGCTTCATTTCTTTTGCAGCTTTGTTCAATTAATAAAAATGCCAAAACATTTTTATAACTCATGAAACTTGTCATGCCCACTGTATATAATATGAACAGTAGAAAACATTATAGTTCATGATTATTTGAGCATTTGAAATATTTTTAAGTATTTAAATGCCCAAATACAAATACCTTATGATTTAATCCAAAGTCCTAGAGCGTCCTAGGAAATTGTGCACCATTTTTGGCAGAGGTTTAAGACCAAGGCAGAAATGATGAACATTTTTGAAGGGCATTTTGGGTACATTGGAAAATATTTTATCAAACCCTAGTTGTTAGGAGATGGGTGCTGGGGTTTCTGTTAATCCCATTTCCAGTTTCTTTGAAAAGTAAACATGATGCACACTCTAGCTAGGTCCTAATGCAAAAGCTAACTAGGGATGTGACACCCGGATCATCTGGCTCCACCCGGATCATCCAGCCGAACGTCCGGATCATCCGGCTCCGCCTGACGAAACTGCATCTTGCAGTATTTCGCACCCCGTTTCCGCCACCGCAAAAACTGAGACGCCCGAAGACCGACGCTCCAGAAGATTCCAGATGTTTCGGGTTTTTCGTCGCGTGTTTCATTTGTGCTTACTCTATTTATTTCGCATTGCATCATGTCATCATGCCATCATGTCATAAACCTTTTGCATCTCAATTAAATAAATTGTGTGGATCTTCGGTCCATTTAAATCGAGGGAAGGTTGACTTCTCTTTATAACATATCCTCCCGATATTAGGGAGCAATAATAAATATTCCATTAACTTGGAATGGCCCATAACACATTTCCATTATTCTTCAACTCTTCTTTTATCCGACTCTTCTTCCTATCCTTCCTTTTCGACCTTTTTTAGTAAAATTGAGTTGCAATTTTACTTCTCCATAAATGTTCCACATCTGCCCATAAATCACTTCTGGTGTGTAGGGTCTTCCCTATAATTTCAACCCATTTGGAGTTCATTTGAATGGGTTTCGAAATTCAAACTTGTCTGAGTAAAATCCAACAGGTGTGGATTTTACTTCCTCTAAAAATTCCTCAGGCTATTTTATTAAATTCCTTACTTTTTGGTGATTCCGGGGAAATAATCCCCATGCCCAAATTCCACCCCTAACCTCCCTTTCTATTATTATTTTTCTTTTCTATTCTGTTTTTATCTTTTTAGATAGAGTTGAGGAAGAGAGCAGCCGAGCCGGCCCGCAAGCCCCTGCTCGCTGGGCCGCCTCCTCTCCTCAGGCCCAGCCCGACCGGGCCCCTCTCCTCCCCCGTTTTGGGCTAGGCCCACTCTGGTGTGAACCCTCTAAGTTCCGCCCCGGCCACGTTTTAGTTATAATGCGCCCGATGTGTTTTTTTCCTAAGTTAAGACTGCTAAGTCCTTTTCTGTCATATTTTATTGCATTCTTATGGAGCTAATAACTTTTTGTGTACTTATCCAAATTGAGTGAATAATATGTCAAAATGATCGTGGTGATATGCTCTACACTTTGTTCCATTGTGCCATGCATGTTTGACTTCATCTAGATGCTCTAATCTCTGTTGCAAGAGTGCTACTTGTTATAAACTGCTGTTACTTGTTATTTTGTTGCCATGTTTGAGATGTGATAACTTGGTGCATGTTTATCCAAATGATGCATATGATATGTCAAAATATTCATTGTGAAGTACTACATGATGGTTGCTGTAGCATGCTTGTTTGAGTTCATCTAGCCATGTTAATCTCTGTTGCAAAAGTGCATTTGGCTGTTAAGAGCTGAAACTTGTTATGAGATGCTGATTTCAATTGCTCTTTGCTATTGATGTGTTTGTCTTCATGCCACATGATTAGTTGTTTTAGAAGCATAATAATATGGTCTTTGCTGTGGTGCAATCCATTTTCCATGATATACTTTGAGCTGACTTAAACAACCTTGTAAACATGCCATTTTGTTATTGCTGTTTTATACTTAGTGAAAAAACTGCTAAGTCTGGAATCTGTTATAACCTGATGCTATGTTTGCTTGATGCCCCACTCAAATCCATGCTTGTTTTGGAGTGGCCAATGATCATGTCTTGTTGTCCATGTTATTGTCTATCCATTCATGCTCTAACTTGCTCATATGACCTGCTGTAGCTTATTTATTTCTTGCTCTCAAGTTGCTATAAATTATACCTGTCAGGTTTTTAACAGCATGTTCAATTTGGTGGAGCTTGTTGCTATTGATCCATGCCTCCTATGGAGATGCTCCAATGGAGTTGTTTGCTATAGGATATGTCTACTATATGTCCATGCTCTTTATGTTCTTCTTAGAGTTGATATGCTTGTTGTTTTGTGCCTCCGAAGGTAGCATCGTGATGATGTTTTTGCTTTCCCAGATTTTGGCTAAGTCTGGATAATTTTATTGCAACTTTCCATGCTTGTTTAAATGTGTTCCAGCAAGCTTTTGGGTGTGTTCTAAGTTCCTACTTGTTAAGTATCATGTCTACTTCATGTCCATGCTTCTTGTTATCATGTTTGAGTGTTGTAGCATATATATATCTTGCTCCAAAGTTGCTATGTGGCTGTTAACTTCAGCTTGTTGTTATATCTTGTTTCATGTGTATCTTTTAGCCCATTGCTCCGTTTTGAGTGTGCCCTATATGAAACTTGTGTGATTTTGAGTGTAGAATCATAATATCATATTGTTTTCATGTTTGGAGTGAGTTTTGCTTCATGTTTGGGTGCATCTTGTATCGTTGCCATGCTTGTCTTGTTTTGCTCATATCTTCTAGGCCGTAGCTCCGAATTAAACAAACTTTATATGAAACTTGACTAGAATTTCGTGTAGATCATCATGGTGCATGTTAATCTGCTGTTTAACCACTTTAACTTAAGGTTTGTTCAGATCTGGACTAATTTCAAAATTATGCATATGAGGACTTACCGGATTTGTTATGTGCAGTTTCCGGCCTCATTTAAACTTGTTGACTTGTGTTGTTTTTCTGTGCTTCCTACCTTGCCATGTATTGCATCATATATAGACTTGTCTTACATCATACTTGCTTGAGCATATTGTCATGTTCTTGTGTTATTTTTCTGTGCTTCCTACCTTGCCATGTATTCCATCATATATAGACTAGTCTTGCATCATACTTGGTAGAGCATATTGTCATGTTCTTGTGTTGTGTGTTTACCATATTGCTTGCTTCTTCTCGTTAGTGCTTGTTCCATTGCGATCGTGAGGATTCGTTCGACTTCTCGTGGTTCGTCTTCAAGGCTTCTTCTTCGTCTTCTTCACTGATCCGTTCTTCTTCCTTGCGGGATCTCAGGCAAGATGACCATCCCCTTGGATACCTTTACTATCAATGCCATGCTAGACGTCTCGATGCTATCGTTATATGTCGCGCTACCCATCTTTATTGTCAGCCCCTCTCCTTGTTGCTATGAAACCTCTAACCTTGACACCTTCCTAGCAAATCGTTGTTTGGCTATGTACCCGCTTGCTCAGCCCCTCTTGTAGCGTTGTTAGTTGCAGGTGAAGAAGAAGTTGTTCCATGTTGGAACTTGATGCTTTGGGAATATCACAATATCTATTATTATTAACACACCTATATACTGGGCATGGGTGGAAGGCTTGGCCTTTTGCTCGGTGTTTTGTTCCACTCATGCCACCTTAGTTGCCGATAAACCGGCATTATGTTCCTTGATTTTGCGTTCCTTACACGGTTGGGTATATGGGGACCCCTTGACACTTTGTCTTTGAATAAAACTCCTCCAGCAAGGCCCAACATTGGTTTTGATTTTCCTCATAATAATAACTTAATTAATTAATTAAATTGCATAGGGGGGACGCTACCTCGAGATTTTTTTCTACATAGCAGGGGGGCCAGTGCTGATGGTGTTGGTCCCGAACGGGCGGACTGCGGGGCCACCTTGGGGAAACCCGAGGGCTGGTTTTACTCGTAGGATGTCCCATCCGGACGTGTCCTGAGATGAGATACACGCGGCTACTATCAGGGTGTCGGCATGCCGGGAGGTCTTGCTGGACTTGTTTTTCCATTGTCGAAATGTCTTGTGCACCGGGATGCCGAGCCTGATCGGATTTCCCTAAGATAAGGGGTAATAATTATTATTACTTTAGCTGATCGTGAGAGCTTGTGATGGGCTAAGTTGGGACACCCCTGCAGGGTTATGATCTTTCGAAAGTCGTGCCCGTGGTTATGTGGTAGATTGGAATTTGTTAATGTCCGGTTGTAGAAAACTTGACAGAGGATCCGAAGTAAAACACACAACTCTGTGAGTAACCGTGATTGTCTCTTTTCACTTTGAGAAGAGAACACGGTGGGGTTATGTTTGACACGTAGGTAGTTCAGGATCTTTAGCGATCACTACTAGTTGCGAACGTTTGAGTAGATGCTCATCTTATTCTTGTACTCGTAAGTTAGCCACCATATATTGCTTAGCCGCTGCTGCAACCTCACCACTTTACCTCTCCTTACCCATTAAGCTTTGCTAGTCTTGTTACCCATGGTTATGGGATTTCTGAGTTGTCGTGGATCACAGATACTACAACAACAGTTGCAGGTGCAGGTTTCCGATGACTTGACGTGAGAGCGTTGATTGTTGTGTTGGAGTTCTTTCTTCTCCTTCTTCTTCTTCAGTCTTGGGTTAGGTTCCGGGCCGGCAGCCTGGGATAGCAGATGGATGACTTTGTGCTTTTCATGTTTGCATCTGTAGTCGGATGCTTTGTATTGATGTTGTTGTATTCATGTGACTTGTATGTATTGTTGTATCCCCTATGTATGTATGTAATGGTACGATGTAATGATATCAATCTTGCTAAGCGCCCGAAATGCGGTTGTGCCCCAATCACGTAAGTGTCACGTGATCGGGATAGAATCGCATCTTGGGCCTGACAAGTTGGTATCAGAGCCTCCACCGACCATAGGAGCCCCCTTGATTGATCGTAGTTTGTCCGTTGTCGAGTCTAGCAGAAAACTTTTTTGGAGTCTAGTTATATCGGAGAGTAGGAATTCTTTTTACTGCCTCAGCCACTTCGTCGCTCTGGTGAGGAATCTTGACATAGGTGTTCTGAATTACTCCTCTTCCCCTTCAATTTTTTTAGGATCACGTGGTTAGTTTTTGTTTGTTGCGTTGTTAGTTCTTTCATCTGGTGCATCTCTCGTCAAGTGGATTCGACCCTCTTCTTCTTTGCAAGTTCAACCCTTAGTTCTTTTCAACCGATGTTGTTTCCCCTTCCGAAGTTGTCTTTATTTTCCCACCCGCCCACCCTTTTGCTTCTCGGACCGGAGTCCTTAATCGGGTATCCATCCTACTCATGTGAATCCTTGCATTCTTCCTCAGTTATTGCAACTGGAGAATTCTCCTCTCGTTCGATATTATTCACCGCTTCTTCTTTTCCGGTGGTTCCAACTCAATTTGTATTTGGTGGTCGTCATATTCTTTCCTCGGCTCAAGTGATTCCAATTGCTCGTTCGTCTCTTGTCATTTAATCGTCCCGGAGTTCCGAAGACATTCCAGCGGATTCGTCCGTGTTCCAATTAATTCGAGGTTGTCACCTCATTCGAGTCTTCTATTCATCCCGGTGCATTATCTTCTTTTGATCCTTTTCAACGGAGTTTCTCTTCGGTGGGCTCATAACCCACATGTCTTTCCCAAGATCTTACCTGACTCTTTTAATTTTCCGGAGTTTTTCTTGAATTATTTTCTTGTGTTCCTCCGAAGGCCATCATTTCAGAAAATTTCTTCGTTTTCAGTTTTCAACTTTTTCCTCTAAATATTCTTCATTGATGCCTCTTCGTTCTTCTCTCATTCTTCCGGTGCTTCGTTCATGTTTTCATTCATCAGTTCGCGATCTCTTCGTTCTCGTCATTTTTAATTCCCCAAGTGCTTTATTTTTTTCCCGGAGATTCATTATCTTCTCTTCGGTCAATTTCAATTCTTCACGGACGTTTGTTCTCTTACATCACTCAATTTCATTCCTTACGGTGGTCATTCTCTTTCTTCACTCAATTCAATCCTTTATGGTGGTTCGTTCATTTTCTTCACTCGGCCTTAATTCTTTATGGTGGTTCGCTCAAGAGTTCTTTCCGGTGTTATCTTATGAATCGATTCTTTTATTCCTATCCTACCGGTGTTTCATAAAGATTTTTCGCAAGTTCGCGAGATACCTCTCTTTAATCTTTTCAACGGGAATAAGTGATATGCAAATCCATTGCTTCGCATCAACTTAATTGGTGGAGGATAAACATAACATAATTCTTATTATTTTCATCGAGTTGATTTATCCTTTCCTTTGGAGTTTATTCTTGACGAATAAATTCTAGTTCCAAGTGCTTTAATCTTTTCTTCCCCGGAGTTCAAAGTTTTCTCAGTTATCTCGTCGGAACCCCGTCTAATCATCGCAAGGCTTTAATCTTATTCTTTTCATCCGTCATTCTTCTCATCCTTTTATTACCGGAGTTCTTCATAGTGGTTCATCATGATTTAATTCATCCTCGAAGTGTTCTTCAAGATACTTGTTGGAGCTCAAGCATTCTTCATCATGCATTCCGAAGTGCAATTCTTTCTACCTTATCTTTTGAGTTGGTGTTATGTCATTCTCGACAATTTATTTCATGTTTCATGATTCACAACTTATCAAGAATGAGATATTTAAAACCATCATTTCTTTTTCTTTAGGAGATCCTTTCAACCCATCATGTTTATTTCATTGGAGCAATCTTGGGTTGTATTTCACCTAAAAGCTTTTCCTAAGGATTTTGCTATTGTGGTGCTTATAAATGACCCAAGTTCTCCATTAATCCTCTCGATGAAAGAAGTTTTCATCTCTTCGTTGATCTCTAGCAACAATTGGTTTCCGTTAGTGGCCGGTTGTCACCTCATAATTTCGGGATGTTTTCCATAAGCCCACATCAAGCTTACTCGTTTCGTTGTGGATTTTCCAAAAACCACATTCAACCCTTCTTCATAAGGATGCTTTCAGAATCATTCTATTCGAAGATGTTCTTCTTCTTCGACCTTTTCACTCCATTATTCGTTCTGAAGGCTTTGTTATATTGATCTCTTCGAACCGTAATCTTGTTTTGTCAAGATCATGTTCTTTCCTTTGCTTATCCATACAACCGGAGTGTTGTGTCCTCCGTTCAAGTTCTGTCATCTTATCTAGTTTTTCCTCTATTTTCAACCTTTCAACCGGAGTGCTGTGAAATCTTTCTTACCCCTCGTGCCATTCTTTAAATTGTTCCGGAGGCAATGTGTTGTTGATTTCATCAAGTATCATTCCATCTCCTCAAGTTCATGTTAATTCATTCCATTTTCAGTCGGAGTGCTTTCCAAATTATGTCATTCTTATTCCTTGGCTATAGTGTTGCAGTTTCATATTCTTTTGGTTCGTAAGCTCTTGTTTCATATCTTTCAACCTACAAGGTTCTCATAATGTTCCTTGTTCCTCTTTTCTAACGGAGTTTTCAAATTCGTTCATCTCCGTTGTATTCTTCTTTCAATTTGGTCAACCTCTCAAGTTCGTGGTTTCACTAGTTTGTCGAAGAAGCAACTTTGTTTTACCTCTTCCTTTTCTGTTTTATCCGGAGCCATCTCCAGGATCTCGGGTCGAGATCCTCTGTTAGTGTGGGAGGGTTGTGACGCCCGAAGACCGACGCTCCATAAGATTCTAGATGTTCCTGGTTTTTCGCCGCGTGTTTCATTTGTGCTTAGTCTATTTATTTTGCATTGCATCATGTCATCATTCCATCATGTCATAAACCTTTTGCATCTCAACTAAATAAATTGTGTGGATCTTCTGTCCATTTAAATCGAGGGAAGGTTGACTTCTCTTCATAACATATCCTCCCGGTATTAGGGAGCTATAATAAATATTCCATTAACTTGGAATCGCCCATAACACATTTCCATTATTCTACAACTCTTCTTTTATCCGACTCTTCTTCCTATCCTTCCTTTTCGACCTTTTTAGTAAAATTGAGTTGCAATTTTATTTCTCCATAAATGTTCCAAATCTGCCCATAAATCACTTCTGGTGTGTAGGGTCATCCCTATATTTTCAACCCATTTGGAGTTCATTTGAATGGGTTTCGAAACTCAAACTTGTGTGAGTAAAATCCAACAGGTGTGGATTTTACTTCCTCTAATAATTCCTCAAGCTATTTTATTAAATTCCTTACTTTTTGGTGATTCCGGGGAAATAATCCCCATGCCCAAATTCCACCCCTAACCTCCCTTTCTATTATTTTTTTTCTTTTCTATTCTGTTTTTATCTTTTTAGATAGAGTTGAGGAAGAGAGCAGCCGAGCCGGCCCGCAAGCCCTTGCTCCGTGGGCTGCCTCCTCTCCTCAGGCCCAGCCCGACCGAGCCCCTCTCCTCCTCCGTTTTGGGCCAGGCCCAGTGTGGTGAGAACCGTCTAAGTTCCGCCCCGGCCACGTTTTAGTTATAATGCGCCCGATGTGTTTTTTCCTAAGTTAAGACTGCCAAGTCCTTTTCTGTCATATTTTATTACATTCTTGTGGAGCTAATAACTTTTTGTGTACTTATCCAAATTGAGTGAATAATATGTCAAAATGATCGTGGTGATATGCTCTACACTTTATTCCATTGTGCTATGCATGTTTGACTTCATCTAGATGCTCTAATCTCTGTTGCAAGAGTGCTACTTGTTATAAACTGTTGTTACTTGATATTTTGTTACCATGTTTGAGATGTGATAACTTGGTGCATGTTTATCCAAATGATGCATATGATATGTCAAAATGTTCATTGTGAAGTGTACTACATGATGGTTGCTGTAGCATGCTTGTTTGAGTTAATCGAGCCATGTTAATCTCTGTTGCAAAAGTGCATTTGGCTGTTAAGAGCTGAAACTTGTTATGAGATGCTGATTTCAATTGTTGTTTGCTATTGATGTGTTTGTCTTCATGCCACATGATTAGTTGTTTTAGAAGCATAATAATATGGTCTTTGTTGTGGTGCAATCCATTTTCCATTATATACTTTGAGGTGACTTAAACAACCTTGTAAACATGCCATGTTGTTATTGCTGTTTTATACTTAGTGAAAAAACTGCTAAGTCTGGAATCTGTTATAACCTGATGCTATGTTTGCTTGATGCCACACTCAAATCCATACTTGTTTTGGAGTGGTCAATGGTCATGTCTTGTTGTCCATGTTATTGTCTATCCATTCATGCTCTTACTTGCTCATATGACCTGCTGTAGCTTATTTATTTCTTCCTCTCAAGTTGCTATAAATTATACCTGTCAGGTTCTTAACAGCATGTTCAATTTGGTGGAGCTTGTTGCTATTGATCAATGCCTCCTATGCAGATGCTCTAATTGAGTTGTTTTCTGTGGGATATGTCTACTACATGTCCATACTATTTATGTTCTTATTAGAGTTGATATGCTTGTTGTTCTGTGCCTCCGAAGGTAGCATCGTGATGATGTTTTTTCCTTCCCAGATTTTGGCTAAGTCTGGATAATTTTATTACAACTTGCCATGCTTGTTTAAATGTGTTCCAGCAAGCTTTTGGGTGTGTTCTAAGTTCCTACTTGTTAAGTATCATGTCCACTTTATGTCCATGCTTCTTGTTATCATGTTTGAGTGTTGTAGCGTATATATATCTTGCTCCAAAGTTGCTATGTGGTTGTTAACTTCAGCTTGTTGTTATATCTTGTTTCATGTGTATCTTTTAGCCCGTTGCTCCGTTTTGAGTGTGCCCTATATGAAACTTGTGCGATTTTGAGTGTAGAATCATAATATCATATTGTTTTCATGTTTGGAGTGAGTTTTGCTTCATTGTTTTGGTGCATCTTGTATCGTTGCCATGCTTGTCTTGTTTTGCTCATATCTTCTAGGCCGTAGCTCCGAATTAAACAAACTTCGTATGAAACTTGACTAGAATTTCGTGTAGATCATCATGGTGCATGTTAATCTGCTATTTAACCACTTTAACTTAAGGTTTGTTCAAATCTGGAATAATTTCAAAATTATGCATATGAGGACTTACCGGATTTGTTATGTGTAGTTTCCGGCCTCATTTAAACTTATTGACTTGTGTTGTTTTTCTGTGCTTCCTACCTTGCCATGTATTGCATCATATATAGACTTGTCTTGCATCATACTTGCTTGAGCATATTGTCATGTTCTTGTGTTGTTTTTCTATGCTTCCTACCTTGCCATGTATTGCATCATATATAGACTTGTCTTGAATCATACTTGGTTGAGCATAATGTCATGTTCTTGTGTTGTGTGTTTGCCGTATTGCTTGCTTCTTCTCGTTAGTGCTAGTTTCGATGCGATTGTGAGGATTCGTTCGACTTCTCGTAGTTCGTCTTCAAGGCTTCTTCTTCGTCTTCTTCACGGATACGTTCTTCTTCCTTGCGGGATCTCAGGCAAGATAACCATCCCCTTGGATACCTTTACTATCAATGCCATGCTAGATGTCTCGATGCTATCGTTATATGTCGCGCTACCCATCTTTATTGACAGCCCCTCTCCTTGTTGCCATGAAACCTCTAAACTTGACACCTTCCTAGCAAACCGTTGTTTGGCTATGTACCCGCTTGCTCAGCCCCTCTTGTGGCGTTGTTAGTTGCAGGTGAAGAAGAAGTTGTTCCATGTTGGAACTTGATGCTTTGGGAATATCACAATATATATTATTATTATTAACACACCTATATACTGGGAATGGGTGGAAGGCTTGGCCTTTTTCTCGGTGTTTTGTTCCACTCATGCCACCTTAGGAGCCGATAAACCGGCATTATGTTCCTTGATTTTGCGTTCCTTACACGGTTGGGTATATGGGGACCCCTTGACACTTCGTCTTTGAATAAAACTCCTCCAGGAAGGCCCAACATTGGTTTTAATTTGCCTCACAATAATAACGTAATTAATTAATTAAATTGCATAGGGGGGACGCTCCCTCGAGATTCTTTTATACATAGCAGGGGGGGCAGTGCTGATGGTGTTGGTCCCAAATGGGCGGACTGCGGGACCACCTTGGGGAAACCCGAGGGCTGGTTTTACTCGTAGGATGTCCCATCCGGACGTGGCCTGAGATGAGATACGCGCGGCTACTATCAGGGTGTCGGCACGCCGGGAGGTCTTGCTGGACTTGTTTTACCATTGTCGAAATGTCTTGTGCACCGGGATGCCGAGCCTGATCGGATTTCAATAAGATAAGGGGTAATAATTATTATTACTTCAGCTGATCGTGAGAGCTTGTGATGGGCTAAGTTGGGACACCCATGCAAGGTTATGATCTTTCGAAAGCCATGCCCGCGGTTATGTGGCAGATTGGAATTTGTTAATGTCCGATTGTAGAAAACTTGACTGAGGATTCGAAGTAAAACACACAACTGTGTGAGTAACCATGACTGTCTCTTTTCACTTTGAGAAGAGAACATGGTGGGGTTATGTTTGACTCGTAGGTAGTTCAGGATCTTCAGCGATCACTACTAGTTGCGACCGTTTGCGTAGATGCTCATCTTATTCTTGTACTCGTAAGTTAGCCACCATATATTGCTTAGCCGCTGGTGCAACCTCACCACTTTACCTCTCCTTACCCATTAAGATTTGCTAGTCTTGTTACCCATGGTTATGGGATTGCTGAGTCCTCGTGGCTCACAGATACTACAACAACAGTTGCAGGTGCAGGTTTCTGATGACTTAACGTGAGAGCGCTGATCGTTGTGTTGGAGTTCGTTCTTCTTCTTCTTCTTCAGTCTTGGGTTAGGTTCCGGGTCGGCAGCCTGGGATAGCAGATGGATGTCTTTGTGCTTTTCATGTTTGCATCTGTAGTCGGATGCTTTGTATTGATGTTGTTGTATTAATGTGACTTGTATGTATTGTTGTATCCCCTATGTATGTATGTAATGGTACGGTGTAATGATATCCATCTTGCTAAGCGCCCAAAATGCGATTGTGCCCCAATCACGTAAGTGTCACGTGATCGGGATAGAATCGCATCTTGGGCCTGACAAGTTGGTATCAGAGCCTCGACCGACCATAGGAGCCCCCTTGATTGATCGTAGTTTGTCCGTTGTCGAGTCTAGCAGAAAACTTTTTCGGAGTCTAGTTATATCGGAGAGTAGGAATTCTTTTTACTCCTCAGCCCCTTTCTCGGTGTGGTGAGGAATATTGACGTAGGTGTTTTTAATTACTCCTCTTCCCCTTCAATTTTTTTTAGGATCACGTGGTTAGTTTTCGTTTGTTGCGTTGTTAGTTCTTTCATCTGGTGCATCTCTCGTCAAGTGGATTCGACCCTCTTCTTCTTTGCAAGTTCAACCCTCAGTTCTTTTCAACCGATGTTGTTTCCCCTTACGAAGTTGTCTTTCTTTTCCCACCCGCCCACCCTTTTGCTTCTCGGACCGGAGTCCTTAATCGGGTATCCATCCTACTTGTGTGAATCCTTGCATTCTTCCTCGATTATTGCAACTGGAGAATTCTCCTCTCGTTCGATATTATTCACCTCTTCTTCTTTTCCGGTGGTTCCAACTCAATTTGTATTTGGTGCTCGTCATATTCTTTCCTCGGCTCAAGTGATTCCAATTGCTCGTTCGTCTCTTGTCAGTTAATCGTCCCGGAGTTCCTAAGACATTCTAGCGGATTCGTCCATGTTCCAATTAATTCGAGGTTGTCACCTCATTCGAGTCTTCTATTTGTCCCGGTGCATTATCTTCTTTCGATCCTTTTTCAACTGAGTTTCTCTTCGGTGGGCTCATAACCCACAGGTCTTTCCCAGGATCTGACCTGACTCTTCTAATTTTCCGGAGTTTTTCTTGAATTATTTTCTTGTGTTCCTCCGAAGGCCATCATTTCAGAAGATTTCTTCGTTTTCAATTTTCAACTTCGTCCTCTAAATATTCTTCATTGATGCCTCTTCGTTCTTCTCTCATTATTCCGGTGCTTCGTTCAATTTTTCTTTCATCAGTTCGCGATCTCTTCGTTCTCGTCATTTTTAATTCCCCAAGTGCTTTATTTTTTTCCCAGAGTTTCATTATCTTCTCTTCGGTCAATTTCAATTCTTCACGGACGTTTGTTCTCTTTCATCACTCAATTTCATTCCTTACGGTGGTCATTCTCTTTCTTCACTCAATTCAATCCTTTACGGTGGTTCGTTCATTTTCTTCACTCGGCCTTAATTCTTTACGGTGGTTCGCTCAAGAGTTCTTTCCAGTGTTATCTTATCAATCCATTCTTTTATTCCTATCCTATCGGTGTTTCATAAAGATTTTTCGCAAGTTCGCGAGATACCTCTCTTTAATCATTTCAACGGGAATAAGTGATATGCAAATCCATTGCTTCGCATCAATTTAATTGGTGGAGGATAAGCATAACATAATTCTTATTCTTTTCATCGAGTTGATTTATTCCTTTCCTTCGGAGTTTATTCTTGACGAATAAATTCTAGTTCCAAGTGCTTTAATCTTTTCTTCCCCGGAGTTCAAAGTTTTCTTGGTTATCTCGTCGGAACCCCGTGTAATCATCGCAAGGCTTTAATCTTATTCTTTTCATCCGTCATTCTTCTCATCCTTTTATTACCGGAGTTCTTCATAGTGGTTCATCATTATTTAATTCATCCTCGAAGTGTTCTTCAATATTCTTGTTGGAGCTCAAGCATTCTTCATCATGCATTCAGAAGTGCAATTCTTTCTACCTTATCTTTTGAGGTGGTGTTATGTGATTCTCGACAATTTATTTCATGTTTCATGATTCAAAAAAACCAAGAATAAGATATTTAAAACCATCATTTTGTTTTCTTTAGGAGATCCTTTCAACCCCCCATGTTTATTTCATTGGAGCAATCTTGGGTTGTATTTCACCTAAAAGCTTTTCCTAAGGATTTTGCTATTGTGGTGCTTATAAATGACCCAAGTTCTCCATTTATCCTCTCGGTGAAAGAAGATTTCATCTCTTCGTTGATCTCTAGCAACAATTGGTTTCCATTAGTGGCCGGTTGTCACCTCATAATTTTAGGATGTTTTCCATAAGCCCACATCAAGCTTATTCGTTTCGTTGTGGATTTTCCAAGAACCACATTCAACCCTTCTTCGTAAGGATGCTTTCAGAATCATTCTAGTCGAAGATGTTCTTCTTCTTCGATCTTTTCACTCCATTATTTGTTCTGAAGGCTTTGTTATATTGCTCTCTTCGAACCGTAATCTTGTTTTGTCAAGATCATGTTCTTTCCTTTGCTTATCCATACAACCGGAGTGTTGTGTCCTCCCTTCTAGTTCTGTCATCTTATCTAGTTTTTCCTCTATTTTCAACCTTTCAACCGAAGTGTTGTCTGAAATCTTTCTTACCCCTCGTGCCATTCTTCAAATTGTTCCGGAGGCAATGTGTTGTTGATTTCATCAAGTATCATTCCATCTCCTCAAGTTCATGTTAATTCCTTCCATTTTCAGTCGGAGTGCTTTCCAAATTATGTCATTCTTATTCCTTGGCTATAGCGTTGTAGTTTCATATTCTTTTGGTTCGTAAGCTCTTGTTTCATATCTTTCAACCTACAAGGTTCTCATAATGTTCCTTGTTACTCTTTTCTAACGGAGTTTTCAAATTCGTTCATCTCCGTTGTATTCTTCTTTCAATTTGGTCAACCTCTCAAGTTCGTGGTTTCACTCGTTTGTCGAAGAAGCAACTTTGTTTTACCTCTTCCCTTTCTGTTTTATCCGGTGCCATCTCCAGGATCTCGGGTCGAGATCCTCTGTTAGTGTGGGAGAGTTGTGACGCCCGAAGACCGACGCTCCAAAAGATTCCAGATGTTCCGGGTTTTTCGCCGCGTGTTTCATTTGTGCTTACTCTATTTATTTTGCATTGCATCATGTCATCATGCCATCATGTCATAAACCTTTTGCATCTCAACTAAATAAATTGTGTGGATCTTCGGTCCATTTAAATCGAGGGAAGGTTGACTTCTCTTTATAACATATCCTCCCGGTATTAGGGAGCTATAATAAATATTCCATTAACTTGGAATCGCCCATAACACATTTTCATTATTCTTCAACTCTTCTTTTATCCGACTCTTCTTCCTATCCTTCCTTTTCGACCTTTTTAGTAAAATTGAGTTGCAATTTTACTTCTCCATAAATGTTCCAAATCCGCCCATAAATCACTTGTGGTGTGTAGGGTCATCCCTATAATTTCAACCCATTTGGAGTTCATTTGAATGGGTTTCGAAACTCAAACTTGTCTGAGTAAAATCCAACAGGTGTGGATTTTACTTCCTCTAAAAATCCTCGGGCTATTTTATTAAATTCCTTACGTTTTGGTGATTTCGGGGAAATAATCCCCATGCCCAAATTCCACCCCTAACCTCCCTTTCTATTATTTTTTTTCTTTTCTATTTTGTTTTTATCTTTTTAGATAGAGTTGAGGAAGAGAGCAGCCGAGCCGGCCCGCAAGCCCCTGCTCCGTGGGCCGCCTCCTCTCCTCAGGCCCAGCCCGACCGGGCCCCTCTCCTCCTCCATTTTGGTCCAGGCCCACTCTGGTGAGAATCGTCTAAGTTCCGCCCCGGCCACATTTTATTTATAATGCGCCTGATGTATTTTTTTCCTAAGTTAAGACTGCCAAGTCCTTTTCTGTCATATTTTATTGCATTCTTGTGGAGCTAATAACTTTTTGTGTACTTATCCAAATTGAGTGAATAATATGTCAAAATGATCGTGGTGATATGCTCTACACTTTGTTCCATTGTGCCATGCATGTTTGACTTCATCTAGATGCTCTAATCTCTGTTGCAAGAGTGATACTTATTATAAACTATTGTTACTTGTTATTTTGTTGCCATGTTTGAGATGTGATAACTTGGTGCATGTTTATCGAAATGATGCATATGATATGTCAAAATGTTCATTGTGAAGTGTACTACATGATGGTTGCTGTAGCATGCTTGTTTGAGTTCATCTAGCCATGTTAATCTCTGTTGCAAAAGTGCATTTGGCTGTTAAGAGCTGAAACTTGTTATGAGATGCAGGTTTCAATTGTTGTTTGCTATTGATGTGTTTGTCTTCATGCCACATGATTAGTTGTTTTAGAAGCATAATAATATGGTCTTTACTGTGGTGCAATCCATTTTCCATGATATACTTTGAGGTGACTTAAACAACCTTGTAAACATGCCATGTTGTTATTGTTGTTTTATACTTAGTGAAAAAACTGCTAAGTCTGGAATCTGTTATAACCTGATGCTATGTTTGCTTGATGCCCCACTCAGATCCATGCTTGCTTTGGATTGGCCAATGATCATGTCTAGTTGTCCATGTTATTGTCTATCCATTTATGCTCTTACTTGCTCATATGACCTGCTGTAGCTTATTTATTTCTTGCTCTCAAGTTGCTATAAATTATACCTGTCAGGTTCTTAACAGCATGTTCAATTTGGCGGAGCTTGTTGCTATTGATCCATGCCTCCTATGGAGATGCTCTAATTGAGTTGTTTGCTGTAGGATATGTCTACTACATGTCGATGCTCTTTATGTTCTTATTAGAGTTGATATGCTTGTTGTTTTGTGCCTCCGAAGGTAGCATCGTGATGATGTTTTTGCCTTCCCAGATTTTGGCTAAGTCTGGATAATTTTATTGTAACTTGCCATGCTTGTTTAAATGTGTTCCAGCAAGCTTTTGGGTGTGTTCTATGTTCCTACTTGTTAAGTATCATGTCTACTTCATGTCCATGCTTCTTGTTATCATGTTTGAGTGCTGTAGCATATATATATCTTGCTCCAAAGTTGCTATGTGGCTGTTAACTTCAGCTTGTTGTTATATCTTGTTTCATGTGTATCTTTTAGCCCGTTGCTCCGTTTTGAGTGTGACCTATATGAAACTTGTGTGATTTTGAGTGTAGAATCATAATATCATATTCTTTTCATGTTTGGAATGAGTTTTGCTTCATGTTTGGGTGCATCTTGTATCGTTGCCATGCTTGTCTTGTTTTGCTCATATCTTCTAGGTCGTCGCTCCGAATTAAACAAACTTTATATGAAACTTGACTAGAATTTCGTGTAGATCATCATGGTGCATGTTAATCTGCTATTTAACCACTTTAACTTAAGGTTTGTTCAGATCTGGACTAATTTCAAAATTATGCATATGAGGACTTACCAGATTTGTTATGTGTAATTTCCGGCCTCATTTAAACTTGTTGACTTGTGTTGTTTTTCTATGCTTCCTACCTTGCCATGTATTGCATCATATATAGACTTGTCTTGCATCATACTTGCTTGAGCATATTGTCATGTTCTTGCGTTGTTTTTCTGTGCTTCCTACCTTGCCATGTATTGCATCATATATAGACTTGTCTTGCATCATACTTGGTTGAGCATATTGTCATGTTCTTGTGTTGTGTGTTTACCGTATTGCTTGCTTCTTCTCATTAGTCCTTGTTTCGTTGCGATCGTGAGTATTCGTTCGAATTCTCGTGGTTCGTCTTCAAGGCTTCTTCTTCGTCTTCTTCACGGATCCGTTCTTCTTCCTTGCGGGATCTCAGGCAAGATGACCATCCCCTTGGATACCTTTACTATCAATGCCATGCTAGATGTCTCGATGCTATCGTTATATGTCGCGCTACCCATCTTTTTTGTCAGCCCCTCTCCTTGTTGCCATGAAACCTCTAAACTTGACACCTTCCTAGCAAACCGTTGTTTGGCTATGTACCCGCTTGCTCAGCCCCTCTTGTAGCGTTGTTAGTTGCAGGTGAAGAAGACATTGTTCCATGTTGGAACTTGATGCTTTGGGAATAT
Source organism: Secale cereale (assembly GCA_902687465.1). Taxonomy (NCBI): domain Eukaryota; kingdom Viridiplantae; phylum Streptophyta; class Magnoliopsida; order Poales; family Poaceae; genus Secale; species Secale cereale. The sequence continues at coordinate 260,077,345 of LR738709.1, read as the reverse complement.
CACAATATCTATTATTATTATTAACACACCTATATACTGGGCATGGGTGGAAGGCTTGTCCTTTTGCTCGGTGTTTTGTTCCACTCATGCCACCTTAGGAGCCGATAAACCGGCATTATGTTCCTTGATTTTGCATTCCTTACATGGTTGGGTATATGGGGACCCCTTGGCACTTCGTCTTTGAATAAAACTCCTCCAGCAAGGCCCAACATGGGTTTTAATTTGCCTCATAATAATAACTTAATAAATTAATTAAATTGCATAGGGGGGACGCTCCCTCGAGATTCTTTTATACATAGCAGGGGGGCCAGTGCTGATGGTGTTGGTCCCAAACATGCGGACTGCGGGGCCACCTTGGGGAAACCCGAGGGCTGGTTTTACTCGTAGGATGTCCCATCCGGACGTGGCCTGAGACGAGATACGCGCGGCTACTATCAGGGTGTCGGCACGCCGGGAGGTCTTGCTGGACTTGTTTTACCGTTGTCGAAATGTCCTGTGCAACGGGATGCCGAGCCTGATCGGATTTCCCTAAGATAAGGGGTAATAATTATTATTTCTTTAGCTGATCATGAGAGCTTGTGATGGGCTATGTTGGGACACCCCTGCAGGGTTATGATCTTTCAAAAGCCGTGCCCGCAGTTATGTGGCAGATTGGAATTTGTTAATGTCCGGTTGTAGAAAACTTGACTGAGGATCCGAAGTAAAACACACAACTGTGTGAGTAACCGTGATTGTCTCTTTTCACTTTGAGAAGAGAACACGATGGGGTTATGTTTGACTCGTAGGTAGTTCATGATCTTTAGCGATCACTACTAGTTGCGAACGTTTGCGTAGATGCTCATCTTATTCTTGTACTCGTAAGTTAGCCACCATATATTGCTTAGCCGCTGCTGCAACCTCACCACTTTACCTCTCCTTACCCATTAAGCTTTGCTAGTCTTGTTACCAGTGGTTATGGGATTGCTGAGTCCTCGTGGCTCACAGATACTACAACAACAGTTGCAGGTGCAGGTTTCCGTTGACTTGACGTGAGAGCGTTGATCGTTGTGTTGGAGTTCTTTCTTCTTCTTCTTTTTCAGTCTTGGGTTAGATTCTGGGTCGGCAACCTAGGATAGCAGATGGATATCTTTGTGCTTTTCATGTTTGCATCTGTAGTCGGATGCTTTGTATTAAATGTTGTTGTATTCATGTGACTTGTATGTATTGTTATATCCCCTATGTATGTTTGTAATGGTACGATGTAATGATATCCATCTTGCTAAGCGCCCGAAATGCGGTTGGGCCCCAATCTCGTAAGTGTCACGTGATGGGATAGAATCGCATCTTGGGTCTGACATAAACCCTAGACACCCCTTCCGCTATACCCTCGACACATCCACCACCACCATCATTACCTAACCAACATCACTACGGTTTTACCTCTTTGTGTCTTGGATCGTTTGAGTTGTGGTTTACTCCGTTTCCGTTTCTGTTTCGGCTATCTCGGAGCGGAACAACATCGACAAGCCCACCTCTCAACCTCGACAAGGACGGTAACATCGACGACACCTCGTTTACTACCTTGCAATTGCATTCATAGACCCTCTTCGACCATTTTGCGTTGCTTTCCTACCGAGACTAGCCATTTGAGTATTGCCAGGCCGCGACACTTGTGCACATTAGTGATACTCATAGAAGTTGCATACTACATACTTGATCATAGCATCTAGTGTAGTTGAGTAGTACTACATCATCATATCTACGTGTGACACAAGAGTGTTCTGCATACACAATAGCTACCTTGATCCGAGAAGCATGCATAAGTGGCCAAAGAAAGAGCTCAAAAGCTTTTAAGCAAAAGATCCATCCAAAGCTTATACGCAAAAGCACAATAGCATCAAACCTCTTGCATCCAAAGAGATCATACGACATAGCAATACTTCACCTTGTGCTAAAAGCATCGGCACATCATACACTCATAGCATACTTGTGATAGGAAGTCGTTACATTGCTCTTATAGGTCGTGCACAAGTGCGTATCCACCTATTAAGCAATCGGTTAGCGTCTCTCTAGCGTTGTGCAACACGAGCATTTTCTGTGGATTCCACATTTTCGCTCACTTTTGGTTGCACAACCACATTTATCTATCCGTGTGTGTGTTCCGTGTGCTACCTTTGCTTGTGATCTACTTGTTGCATGAGACAATTGTGAATCATTTTCAACATAATTGAATCTTACTCACTTTTTGCATTGAATTTTTGCCACCACCCTAACCAAGCTCCTCTAAAAGATTTACTTGTGTAGGTGTGAGAATCGACAAGACTTGGTACCAATAGTGCTATTTCCGGGTTACATGATCATTGATCCATTGTCAACTTTGGTCAAGGTACATTCGGTATTGTCTTCTCCTTTCTCCCACTCACATACTTGCTTGTGACGATGGATAGGCCAAGTACATCTACGAACCCACTTTTCGACGATCCTCACGAATCGAACAATTACGTCACCAAACTACATCTCTTCGGTGTCCAACGAGCTCTCCATCAAGAAAGCGAAGCTATGCGTGAACACATTGAGCAAGTCGCCGCCGACGCGCGCCAATTTGAAGCAAGGACAAGAGAGAAATTCGACATCATCAACACCAACATGGCTACTCAATTCGATGCGCTACGGACTTTGATAGTCAATCGACGCTCTTCTTCCACATCTTCTCAAAGACGAAGCCGCTCAAGTCGCCACATCGACTCCACGGACGGCTCAAGTACCCCTACATCAAACACTCTTCGTCAAGCTGCACGTCAAACTCGACATGACAACTGGAATCCACTTCGTGACAAGAGCTCCCAAGACCTACTCGATGAGCAAGAAAGTCGACATCGTCAAAACCAAGCTACACTTGAGCAAGCCCAAGAACGGCAACAACTACGCCAACTACAAGAAGAGCGAGCACGTCAACACCAAGAGGAGCAAGATGCCGAAGCTCATCGTCAAGCACAACAATGCCGAGAAGCTCAAGCCCTTGAGGCGCAATGAGCATTACGTGATGCACATCGCAATGTGGCAACTCGCAATCGACACACTCGTCAAGAAGAGGATTTCCTTCGCAATGAGATGCAAGAGAGGCGCCACCAAGCACGAATGCAACAAGAAGTTCCTCCTCAAGCACGACAAAAGCAACAACCTCAACAAGAACCGCAAGCTCGGCAAGTACACCATGACAATGAACATCTACTACGCCAAGAGCAACATGAGGTTGACAACCGTCCAAATCATGAACGCCCTCCCAATAGGCAAGCAAACAATGAAGATAATCGCTACGACAAGCTTAAGTTCACCATGCCAATGTTTTCCGGAAGCATTGATCCCGAAGACTACCTCTCGTGGGCATTGAAGGTTGACAAGATCTTTCGCCTTCATAACTTCGATGAAGAGAAGAAGATTGCAATGGCCTCCCTTGAGTTCCAAGACTACGTTCTCATTTGGTGGGAGCAAATCATTGAGAGAAGAGAAACAAAAGGCAAACCTCCTATCACTACTTGGACTCAAATGAAGGAAGTCATGAGAGCACGCTTCGTGCCAACACACTACAACCGTGACTTGTTCAAGAAGCTACAACTCCTCAAGCAAGGTACAAAGTCCATTGAAGAGTACTACAAGGAGATGGAGATTGCCATGATAAGAGCCAACATCACGGAAGATGAAGAGCAAACGATGGCGCAATTCTTGAATGAACTCAACTATCCCATCAAGAAGATTGCGGACTTTCAACAATACACCAATCTCCTCGAGCTAGTACATCAGGCTACCAAAGCGGAGCGACATGTTCAAGAGGACTACAAGTACTCCAAGTTCACCTCCAAGAACTTCGGCTCCTACAACCAAGCTTCAATGACTTCGGCTCCTCCTACCTCTACCAAGCCATCTACAAACTTCGGTGACAAGTCCAACTACAAGAATGCGACTACATTAAGTCGGCCACCATCTACAAACAACTTCAAACCAAGAGCTTCATCATCTACAACTCCAACCGAGGACAACTCCAAGACGAGTTCCATCAAATGCTTTAAGTGCCAAGGACGAGGCCACAAGTCATTTGAGTGCAAGACCGTTCGTACTATGATCATCAACGATGACGGATCTTATGACTCAATGAGCGACGATGAAATGGAAGCACTTGAACATGTAGCTATGCATCGCCAAGTGAATGAAGATGAACACCATCAAGTGTTTTGCGACAATGACTCGAGTCCCAATCTCGTTGTCTCCAAGGTCTTGACACTCCAACATCAACAAGATGACGATCAAAGATGTCACATCTTTCATGCCAAGGCCGGCATCAATGGACGCTCTGTCAAGGTCATCATCGATGGAGGAAGTTGTCACAACTTGGCAAGCGAAGAGCTATGCGACAAGCTCAACTTGGAAAAGTCAAAGCACCCTCATCCCTACAAGGTCCAATGGCTTAACAACGCCGGAACTCTTTGAGTCAAGCACACCATGCAAGTATCCTTCAAGATAGGCGCCTATGAGGACACACTTGAGTGTGATGTGATCCCCATGTCCGTGTGCCACCTTATTCTTGGACGGCCATGGCAATATGATCGTGGAGTCACACACTATGGACGGACGAACCACTATAACTTCAAGATGAAAGGAAAGGAATTCGTGCTACGCCCAATGTCACCAAGTCAAGTAGCCGCCGACAAACACTTACCTACCAACCATCGTGGAGAAAATGGTGAGAGATTGAGCCACCAAAAGGAGAGTGAGAGCCACAAGCCAAATATGAGCGACTCCACGATGAGAGATAAGAAGCAACTAGTGCTATTTGCCACCAAAAGTGAGATGAGAGAAGTGTGTTAGAACCCCTCGAGTGTCTTTCACCTTGTGCTTTTATGCAAAGGGGAAGCCAAACCTACTAACACTTCACCACCTCCACCGGTAGTGTTGTCTAACTTGTTGCAGGAATTCGCGGACGTCTTTCCCGATGAGCTGCCTCCGGGTCTACCTCCACTTCGCGGGATCGAACACCGCATCGACCTCATACCCAGCGCACCACTTCCGAACAAGGCTCCCTATCGCGTCAACCCCGAGGAAACCAAGGAGATACAACGGCAAGTACAACAACTCATCGACAAAGGTCATGTACGTGAAAGCTTGAGCCCTTGTGCCGTTCCGGTTATTCTCGTGCCTAATAAAGATGGAAGTTTTAGAATGTGCTCCGATTGTAGGCCGATAAACGCTATCACCATAAGATACCATCACCCTATCCCATGCTTAGACGACATGCTTGATGAATTATGTGGTGCCACCATCTTTTCGAAAATTGATCTTAAAAGTGGTTACTACCAAATTCGCATTCAAGAGGGTGATGAGTGGAAAACAGCTTTCAATACCAAGTTTGGGTTATATGAGTGGCTTGTCATGCCAATGGGTTTATCGGAAGCACCTGGTTCTTTTATGCGTCTTATGCATTTTGTTCTACGATCCTTCATAGGCGTCTTTGTAGTGGTATACTTTGATGACATCCTCGTTTTTAGCAAGTCGCTTGAGGACCATGTGACACACATCCGTATGGTTTTACGAACCCTTCAGAAAGAGCGCTTATATGCTAACATGGAAAAATGCACTTTTGGAGTTGACAAGGTCATTTTCTTAGGATTCGTCGTTTCTTCCCAAGGTGTTCACGTTGATGAAACTAAAATTTAAGCAATTAAAACTTGGCCTCAACCAACGAATCTCCAACAAGTGCGTAGCTTTCTTGGTTTAGCCGGTTTCTATCGACGTTTTGTGAAGGACTTTAGCACCATTGCTATGCCTCTACACGCCTTGAGCAAGAAGAACACACCCTTTGTTTGGGGTCCTTCGCAAGACACCGTGTTCATTAAGCTCATAGACTTGCTCACGCACGCACCACTTCTTGCCCTACCGAACTATGATAAGCCTTTTGAGATTCATTGTGACGCTAGTGGTACCGGCATAGGTTGCGTGCTCACGCAAGAAAAGCGCCCAATTGCTTACTTTAGCGAGAAGTTATCCGAAGCACAACTTAACTACCCTATCTATGATAAAGTGCTTTATGCCTTGATGAGAGTTTTAAGCGTTTTGGAACATTACCTTAGACCTCATGAATTCATTCTTCATACGGACCATGAGACTCTCAAGTATCTCAAAGGTCAAACTAAGTTGAACAAGCGTCATGCTAAGTGGAGTGAATTCATTGAGTCTTTTCCCTACGTCATTAAGTATATCAAAGGCAAAGAGAATGTTGTGGCGGATGCGCTTTCCCGCAAATGCATGCTTGTCACAAAACTTGAGTTGAATGTTATTGGCTTTGACCATATTAAAGAATTATATGAGCATGATCCTTTCTTTGCAAATCCTTATGCTAAGTGTTTCACTAACACTTCTTGGAAACATTACTACATCAAGGATGGATATCTTATTGTCACACCCTGATTTTCATGTCACATTGCTTAAGCTAATTTTCATGTTAAAAATGTGGATTTGCAAAAACTTTTGAGTGTTTTGACCTTGCTTGATTTGACTTTCATCTGCTGTTTGCTAGTGCTCTAAAAATCAAATAAATTCTCCAACTCTTATACTTCATCTCCTTGACCCAAAACCTTTTTCCAATGATCATGCCATGTGTATAGACCAGTATAGAATTTTCTTATAAAAATATTTTGGCCAAATGGTATTTTCAAAAATTAGTTTTCCAAAAACCCCTGAATTGAGGTTTGCACTCCAAGTACCTTATTTAGGGTGTGAAAAATCTTTCAAAAAGTATATTTGAATCCTATTAGATATAGGACTCCCAGAAACCACAAAAGTATAATTTTAAAAGCTATTTTTATATTTTATTTAAAAGCTTTTTCTTAAGGCCAGAAATGGTCTTTAATAGAGAAAAATTATTTAAACATTTCAAAAATATTTGCCAAAATTCAGGGAGACTCATAGGACATATATTGTCCATATATAAGAGTTTCAGCACATGGTCATGTTCAAATTATTGGACAAATCCTTCCAAAACCATTTCTGGATATTTCAAGCTTTTGAAATATTTACAAAGGGAATATTCTCCAAAAATTCCAGGGAAATTCTATCATGTCATATATGACATATTTGATGATCTTGCAAAGCCTCATGCCTTGAAGATCAAGAAAACATCCCCAAACCCCTTCAAAACCATTCTGTCCATATTTGAAGTTTGAGAAACTCTACATTGCCAAACTTGTCCAAATGCTCTCAAATTTGGTGCACATGCTAGAATGGCCTAATAAGGCATCTAGACCAAATGGCACAAGATTTGGAATAGAGCAACTTGATCAGATCACCCCAAAACCACTTCTGTTCAAATTCAAATTTGAACAACTTTACATTGTCAACTTTTTATCTGGAGCCTCAAACTTTGTGGGCATGTTCATAACCCCAAATGATGATGCTACACCAAGTGGTGCATCAAGGGGAAATGAATTGCTTGACTCAAACAAGGTGAAACCATTTCTGTTCATTTCTAGGGTTCACCAAAGTTACATTGGCCACTTTGCCCAAATGAGCTCAAATTTGGTGTAGGGGCCTAATTATATGTGACATTTGATCCTGTTAAGTCCCATGCCAAGTGGATGTCATTTGCTTGACCAAACACTGATCAAACACCTTCTGTTCATTTACCAAAACAAGTGTTTGGACCCCTTTCTCAAATTCCCTTTACCCCAAATTCTTACCACAGCCTATTCTGATCATCATCTACCCCCAGTAACCTTCCCATGGCCTCAGCTCAATTATTGGAGGGTAAAAACCCCATCTTTACTCTTGTGGACAGCCACCCTCTTCTTCTCCGTCACCTCCCTCCTCATCCTAGTGGTTCCCTGGAGCATCCAAAGCCACAGGCCTCTTCTTTAATACTCCCTAGCACTGCTGGACACAAGAGGACACGGCCAAGGAGCTAAAGGCACGGCCATGCCGGCCAAAAGCACGCTCTGGAGCGCGCTACAGTGCTCTGGAGCGCGCTACAGTGCTCTGGAGCACTGCATCTGCCCTCCAATCGCCGGCCCCGACCACCTAGGGCCTCCCCCTCGTGTCCCCCGAGGCCGCCTCGGCGTCCGGGACACGCTAGATGGTCGGCCCCCTCCTCTCTCCCCTCTCTCACCTCTGCTCGCACGCGCGCCATGGCCGCCCGAGCGCTCCAGTGAGCAAGCTCGCACGCGCGATGCTCTGGCACCTCCCCGCTCCTCCTCTCTATTCCTCCAGGCGTGGACCAGCCCCACGTACGCCCTAGACATGCTCGCTGCTCCCCCCGTGGCTTGCAACGACAGCAAGGGCCTCGCCGGCGCACGCGTGTTCGGTGGACCGGCGCTCCCCTATTTATAGGCCGCCCCGAGCCCCCTCGCGGCTCCGATGGACTCCCTCTCCCTCTCCTGATCCTCTTGGACCGCCCCACTCCTCCTCCCGTGGCCTCCTTGCCCCGCCATGGCCGCCATGATCGCCGTCGGACTCTGCCCGGCACTGGTGAACCAGGGCCCCTCCTCCTCTTCCTTGGCCACCAGGAGAACCGTGGCGGACCGGCGGAGCTCCCCGAACCCTCGCCGCTCCTTCCCGTGCCCTGTGGTGCCCGCTCCACCATTAACCGACGAGGCCGCCGCCATGGTCAGGTGAAGGTGGTGCTCCGGCTCCTCCCCTGCCGCCCCAAGGGGCTTCCCCGACGCGCCGCTCCCCGAGGAGCTCTCCGGTGGCCTCGGCCTGACCAGAGGTGGCCTCTGCCGCCGGGAACGAGCGCCGGCCGGCGAGCAGCAGCGGCGTCCAGCCCCTCCGACGCGGGCGCGGGAGGAAGGGGATGACCCTGCGGGAGGGGCCCGCAGGTCAGCGACCCCGGGCGCCAGGCCCACCCGTTTAAGTGGAGGCGGCTTCGGCCAGCCCGCCTCCCCCGCGCGGTGGCGCCCTTCCAGGTGGGCGTCTTCGACGTGGCCGGGCTCCTGTGCACGCGGCCGAGCTGATGGGCCGGCCCAGTCACGGTGTAGCTATTCCTCGCCCTGTGCGCCAGGGTATAACCCATTTTCTTTTTATTTTTCTGTTTCCAGTAAACTTCTAATATCTCCCAAATATTCATATGAACTCCAAATTGCATGATTCAAATTTCCTATGACTCCATAAATCATGCTCTATCACATGGTGCAACATGCACATTATTCCAGAAACTTTCCCTACACAAATATTTATCAAATGCCTTTATTGCATTTCTGTGATAAACTTTAGAAAATCACAGAGAGCTCAATCTTGATCCAAATGAAGTGATTCAAGTTCCTAGATGCTTGTCATGTCCAAACTTAGTTTTGGAACATTTTTATTAATACTTTCTGTACCCCACCAAATAATGAGCCATTTCTTCCTATTTTTCAGCTTTGAAAAATCCTAGGAAATTCCTTTGAATTCTAAATCCAGTGAAACCAACTCCTAAATGCTTCTAAAATCATGACTTGATGATGGGTACCTTTGCTCATCATTCAAGGAATTATTTCTGTATACTTCTTCCAAGTCCAGAAACCCTTTGGTTCCATCATATTGGAATGTTCCAAATCACCCATTGATCCAATACCTATGAAACCACCTTGGTCATTTCTAATATGACCAGAGGTATCCTAGAAAAGTCCAACTCCTATTTTTAGAGCACTTTTATTTTTGCTTTGATTGTGTTGCTTATTATGATTGTTTCCATCGTTAGTTGACGTAATAAACGGAGTATTCGGAGATGGACCAGAAGGTTTGAAGACTCTGAAGAATAAGGCAAGCAGCCCTTTTACCATGTTCAAGAAACCTTTTTATGCATGTCTCATAGCACCTTATTATTCAATGCATCGGAATCATGTTGAGGTGGAAACCACATTGGTTGCTACCTTTGTCACTTTACTGTTGAAACTTGCATCAACATGACCCTACCTTCCTATGAGGGTTATGTGGGTGGGAGTAGTTAGGTTGCTTTACTAGTGGCTACGCAAATGGGTCGGGTATATGCATGGTGACGGAAGCAGGATACTTTCAAAAGACTTTTCGAAAACCCCGTCGGGTGCCACTTATGCCCGAGGGAGATGGTGAGATGGGTAACCACTTGATGACGAAGTGGTGTACCGAGGAAAGTGTGTGTGTTTTGAAAAATGGATTGGTTTAAGTTGCGATCGTTATTCCAACCTTACATGCGCAACCACTCTACCCTTATATGGGAAAGGGCATTATTGATTACCTAGGTCGATACTAGCATGGTGCCCGCATTACTAGTGACGGGAGTGACATGAGGTCACTCTTGGGACGGGGTCGCGCTTGGATAGGCGGCCATGATTGTCTTTACAGGGCACCGGACACACCGTTGGTACCCCGTGCTTGTGATATGTGATGAATTTGGAGCGAGTCTCCACAAACCTTGAGATGTGAAATGTTTGGCACGGGGCTGCTACCAATCGAGTGGACTCTATGTTAGTGTCGTCTAGGAAAATGTAGTGATCGGGTGCTTACCCCGGGTACTTGAGGTATCGCGGGTCGTGGATGACACGGAAGTTCCCCGGATCTAGTGGGTAAAGTGTGCAACCTCTGCAGAGTGTAAAACTATTCGAATAGCCGTGTCCACGGTCATGGACAGTTGGGTAACCGCTCTTGGGCTATGTCCAATGTTTGCGAAACCTGGTGTGTGTGTGTGAGAAAACAACGTGGTTCAGAGATATTGATGATGTGATTGTGAGGAAGTCACAATGAGCTTGAGCATGAGTTGATTACAAGTCTTTCTCGATATTGATGTCTGTGACCTCCTGATACTTGTTGCAGACACTTGCATATCCATGTCATACGTTGATCATACTTGCATATGAAAAACTAGCTTTCCGCAAAACTGCCAACCTAGCAGTAGAGCCTTGCATAATTATTCTGTTACCACACTTGGGTTGCTTGCGAGTACATTCAATGTACTCATTGGCTTGCCACTAGTTATTTTATTGGCCAGGCAGGAGAGAACAGGTTATGATGAAGATTTCTCGGTGACGAGCATGCGAGCTAGGACGCTTCCCAGTCAGAATGCCTGTAGGGTTAAGGCAGATGGCATGGGTCCCAGTTGTCTTGAAGATTTTCCGCTGCGATGATATACTCGAGACTTGACCATTATGGTCCTATTTGTGTAACACGGTATGTGTCAGGGATATGACTAGCGGGTATAAACCGGCTAGTGTAAACCGGCTTTGTTATATTATGTTTGTTTGTAATATTTAGTAAAAGGCTACGGCCCATAAGATCTTAGGGCCCATGTGTAGAATTAAGGTTTGTAAACCGCCCCGTGATGTAACTTGAGAAATAAGAAAGAAAAGACAGAGACCGAGGCGGACACAAGTATGAGTCGGCCTCGGGACTCTGTAAACCGGACCAGGCGTACCCTCTATATAAAGGGACGACCCGGCGACGGTTCAGGGACAAGCAACAAACAACCCGTCGAGACACAGGCAAGCGAATCCGCTCCCTGTAATCCGACGCCCAAGCAATACCAAACCAACTAGACGTAGGCTTTTACCTTCATCGAAGGGGCCGAACTAGTATGAACCTTCTGTGTCCCTTGTGTGCTATGAACCCCTTCAAGCTAACCCGTGCGATGGTTCCATCATCAAGTTCGCTAAACCGGACATCTGCCGTGCTATTTCCACGACAGTTGGCGCCCACCGTGGGGCCTGCGCACGATGGTTTCGAGTTCTTGAAGGGCAGCTTCGAAGGGCTCAAGGGTTACGCGGTCGGCCGGATGACCAAGAGTCGCCGCGGCCGGATCTACATCGACGACGCAGGTTGGGGACCGAAAGCCGATTCGATCGAATACGGATACTGGGTTCCCTTCGGCAGCATCCAAGTCTTCATTGGCAAAGTCGGCGAACCGGGACCTGAGCCGGACGTCTTCCCCAACATCGTCGAGCCGGCTCAGCGTACGAGATCGGCCCGGATTCAGCCCGCCGTGAAGCACATGTTCGTTGGAGCAATCCACAGAGGTCGAGCCCAGGACGGATCGGAATCTGATGGTGCAACAGTTGTCTACTCAGACGACGAGTCTTCATCCGGAGAAACTGAATCTCTATATCAGTTGCAGGACGGCCGGTCTGAGGGCGAGTCCGATGGAAACAGTATTCCGGGCCCCTTCGGCCCGCCAAACCAGGTGGCTGTCTTTATGGCCGGTTCGCAGCCCCCAGTGAACGGGACGACAGCGGAAGCTGGTGCAGGGGGAAGCGGCCCAACCCCCTCACTTACTGAAGTTCTATCCACCTTGATCGAGGAGTTCACAGCTAAAGCGGTGGAAACGGTAGCTCCAGCAGACAAGGCGCATCATGATGCAGAGCTCCTTCAGTTGAAAGGCCGGATTGATCAGTTAAAGGAAGACCTGAAGGCAGAGAGAGAGAGATGATAGCGGTGAGACAAGCGGAATTGGATGATCAAGCTTTTTACCTAAGGATGGAGCAAGCTTCTATGGAAGGAGTAAGGGGACGAAAGTACCAGTCTCGTATACCGCCGGTTTATGAAGCAACGAATCTGTTCAGGACACCTGGGGCTGGGACTAGTAACAATCCGGCTTCAAACCGGAGGGCACCCCCAGCCAGGGAGGAGCCAGTTCAGCAACCCACCGCAGAGCGGGATCGCCGGATTACGTCCGCACCTTATGTTCCCGTCCCTCCAGGTCACTATTCAAACCCTTTGGATAACATTGCTGCAGCAGCGGCGCGTCTGGCCGCTTTACTCGTGGAAGAAACGTCTCCGGTGGCGTTAGAGGCGCGCAGGGTCCAGAAGCTACTTAACACGGCGTCAATACAGCAGCAAGAATATTCTCATAGCAGGGAGAGGTTACATTCAACACCACGTCCCAGCCGAAGTTATACTAGGCATTGGGAGGAGCCAGAAGTGTCTAGCAGTGAACGCATGAGACATCAGCGCAGGCAGGATAATCCGGCAGGTACGGCGATACCAGCTCCGGATATAAACCGGGTTAGATCAGGAGCTAGGGAGGAGATTCATCAAACAACGCCGGTTCACACAGCCACTGCAGAAACAGGAGTCACGGCGAGTTCCTTCGGGGTGCAGTGTCTTGTCCCCGCTTTACGGAGTGTCAAGCTGCCCAAAGATTTCAAGGGGCCCTGCAAGGTACCTAACTACACAGCCGATTTAGCACCGGAAGCTTGGGTTGAAAGTTATGAGATGGCCATGGAGATGCTGGACGTGGATGAATCGGCTTGTGCTAAATATTTTACTATGATGCTCGAAGGCACGGCCCGGACCTGGCTGAAAGCTCTACCCCCGAACTCTGTTGGGTCATGGGGGGAACTACGCAGCCAGTTTATCAAAAACTTCAAGGATACGTGTAAACAGCCGATGTCAGTGGTAGATCTAGCAGCTTGTGTGCAAGGAGAGCAGGAGTCTACCGCAGCTTGGGTACGGAGAGTAGCAGAGATTTTACACTCTTCGAATGGTATTAATCCTAGTACAGCGATAGTGACTTTGGAGAACAATTGTCGGTTTGAATCTTTAAAGTTAAAGCTTGGACGGCTTAAAAGGGACTGCAATGATATGGGAACTCTCATGAGTGCCCTGGTGAAATACGGAGATTCTGATAATACCAAGTATCCAGAAGCGGAAGGAGACAAGACTGGAAAGGTTAGCAAGTCAGGTAAACCGGCGCCAATTAATCCGGCTACCTCAAGTTTTTTGGGCAAACGGAAGGCAGAGGGCGGCTCTGACTTCGTGGCCAACACTCAAGTTCAAGGGGATTTTCAGCGTAGCCTGGGAGATCCGTCTTCACAAACCGGCGAAGGAGCTCTTAGCTGGGATCAAGAGTTAGACCAGCCCTGTCCGAAGCATAGCGTAAAAGGGAAAGTAGCAAGGCATACCATGAGAGAGTGCATACCCCTTATGAAGGAAGTGGCGGGCCGTTTCAATCCTCACAATCGACCCCCAAATGGTGGTTCAGGTCCTGGATTTTATGGTCCGGGTCGTCAGGGGAACAGCTCCGGATCAGGATATAGGGGCAATAGCAATGGTTATCAAAACCGGGCAGGTAGTCAAAATAATCAAGGAAACTATAATGGTCAGGGAAATCAGTCACATCATCAAGGTGGTTACAATAATCAGAGTAATCAGCAGCAGGGTCAAGGGAATTATAATAATCAGGGAAATCAGCAGCAACAGCGTCAGCAACAGCAGCCGCAATCTGGATATCAGAGTAATCCGAAGGAGTTAAGCAGTGGGCAATATCATGTCTTCACCACAAGTCTGTGTAAGAGAGACCAGAAGGTTTTGAAGCGGGCTGTTAACGCAGTTGAACCGGCGACACCGCAATTTCTTCGATGGTCGGAGCAGCCCATTATATGGAGCAGAGAAGACCACCCGATGCGGGTGGATAATCCGAGCCATTTAGTCTTGGTGGTAGCACCTCAAGTAGGAGGTTACAAATTCACTAAAATTCTCATCGACGGTGGTAGCAGTATCAATATCTTATATTACGAGACTTTCCGTCGTATGGGTCTGACGGATAAGAAGCTAAGACAATCAAATACAGTATTTCATGGAGTGGTCCCAGGTAAGTCAGCTTATCCGGTTGGAAAAATTGATTTGGAAGTTACCTTTGGGAAAGAATATGATTCTAGGTCAGAGATGATCACTTTCGAAGTCGTCAAGATCAAAAGTCCATATCATGCTCTGTTTGGAAGGACGGTTTATGCTAAGTTTATGGCTAGGCCGTGTTATGTTTATTTGCAGCTTAAAATGCCGGGTCATAAAGGCATGATCACGGTTCATGGAAGTCGCAAGATAGCAGTGGAATGCGAGGAAGGTGATGCAGCTTATGCAGAAGCAGTATGTGGCACAGAAGAGTTGAAATTTTATAAAGATAATGTTGATCCGGCAGATATGACTCCGCTGAAGAAGCCAACTACCGAGCATGATCCGGCGTTGAAGTTTAAATCGGCCGAAGAGACCAAGCAAGTTGATTTTGTGCCTGGAGATTCGTCTAAGCAATTCACTATTAGCGCTAACCTTGATCCCAAATAGGAAAGCGCGCTCATCGAGTTCATCCGTGAGAACCGGGATATCTTTGCATGGAAACCTTCTGACATGCCAGGTATACCGAGGGAACTCGCTGAGCACAAGTTAAATATTGATCCGAAGTTTAAACCGGTTAAGCAGTATCTACGCCGCTTCAACGAAGAGAGGCGCAAGGCTATAGGAGAAGAAGTGGCCAGACTTTTGGCCGCAGGGTTCATAGTAGAAGTTTTTCATCCGGAGTGGTTGGCTAATCCGGTGCTGGTTTTAAAGAAGAATGGGAAGTGGAGGATGTGTGTGGACTACACGGACCTCAATAAAGCTTGCCCAACTGATCCTTTTGCTCTACCTCGCATCGATCAGATCATCGATGCCACGGCAGGGTGTGAGCGGCTGAGTTTTTTGGATGCATATTCAGGGTATCACCAGATCAAGATGGCTGTGGAAGACCAAGAGAAGACGGCTTTCATAGCTCCTTTTGGTGCTTTTTGCTATGTGTCTATGCCCTTTGGGCTTCAATGTGCACAGGCAACTTATCAGCGTTGCGTTCAGAATTGTCTGAAAGGGCAGATAGGGAGGAATGTCCATGCCTACGTGGATGACATTGTTGTCAAATCAAAGAAAGAAGGAACAATGATAGAGGATCTTAAGGAAACCTTTGATAATCTTCGAGCTTATAGGATGATGCTTAATCCGGAAAAATGTGCTTTTGGTGTTCCGGCAGGTAAGCTACTGGGATTCTTGGTCTCAAACAGAGGAATAGAAGCTAACCCAGAGAAGATCAAGGCCATCACGTCTTTGACTAAACCGGTTTGCATCAACGATGTTCAGCGCATAGCTGGCCGGATCACAGCATTAAGCCGGTTTATCAGTCGCTTAGGAGAGAAGGCAATCCCACTGTACCAGATGTTGAGGAAAACAGACCGGTTTATATGGAGTGATGAGGCAAACGCAGCGTTTGAGGATCTGAAGCGGCAATTGGCAAAACCACCGGTTTTAGCTGCTCCTATTGACAAGGAGACTTTGCTGTTATACGTCGCCGCTAATGCACGAGCAGTTAGAGTTGCAATCGTGGTTGAGCGCAAGGAAGCAGGGAAAGAGTACCCGGTTCAGCGCCCGGTTTATTATGTGAGTGAAGTACTCATTGAGTCCAAGCAGAGATACCCTCATTGGCAGAAGTTGGTATATGGTGTGTTCATGGCAAACCGGAAGCTGAAGCACTATTTTCAAGGGCATCCAATAACTGTGGTTAGTTCAGCACCGTTGGGAGATATAATCCAGAACAGGGAAGCTATGGGCAGAGTGGCAAAGTGGGCCATTGAGCTCAGCTCGCATGAGTTGAAATATGTACCACGCACTGCTATAATATCGCAGGCATTGGTAGACTTCATCAATGACTGGACAGAGTTGCAGACTCCTGAGGAGAAGCCGGATCTTACTTATTGGACGATTCACTTTGACGGTTCGAAACAGTTGGAGGGCTCGGGGGCAGGAGTTGTCTTAACTTCCCCTAGAGGTGATAAATTTTGCTATGTCCTCCGCTTATTATTTCCTTGTACTAATAATGCAGCGGAATATGAAGCATTACTTCATGGTTTGCGGCTAGCAAAGGAAATAAACTTGAGCCAGGTTAAGTGCCTGGGTGATTCAGATCTGGTGGCACAGCAAGTTTCTGGCAAGTGGGATTCAAGAGATCCCCTCATGGCGGCTTATAGACGAGAGGTTGAAGCAGTCGCAGGATACTTTAAAGGATATCATGTGGATCATATAGACCGGCGGAGGAACGAAGCGGCTGACGCTTTAAGCCGGCTGGGGTCGCAACGTAAACCGGTGCTACCAAACACTTTTTTGGATGAATTGCACAGTCCTTCGGTTCAGATACCTTCGGAGGAAGACCTAGCTGTTCCTGACCCAGAGGCACAGTTAGTTGCAGCGCTTCATGTTATTCCAGATTGGACGCTACCCTATTTAGCATATCTGAGCCGAGGAGAGTTACCAGATGATGAAGAAGAAGCACGACAGATAATCCGGCACTCTAAGTCCATGACGATTGCAAATGGAGAACTTCACCATCGCAGTACTTCTGGAGTATTTCAGCGATGTGTATCAGCTGAGGAAGGTTGTGAGATTCTTCGCGAGATTCATGAAGGGAATTGTGGTCATCATGTCGGTTCAAAATCGTTGGTGGCTAAAGCATTCCGGCATGGTTTCTATTGGTTAACCGCTCATGCAGATGCGGCAGATCTGGTCCGGAAGTGTGACGCTTGTCAGAAATTCTCGAGACGTGCTTTGGTTCCAGCACAGGAACTACGGATGATACCAATAACTTGGCCGTTTGCGACTTGGGGGCTTGATATGGTTGGACCTTTCAAGCGATCACAAGATCAGAAAACTCATCTACTGGTGGCAGTAGACAAGTTTACAAAGTGGGTTGAAGCGGAGCCTATAAGCAAGTGTGATGCAGCAACGGCAGTCAAATTTATCAAAAAAGTAATATTCCGGTTTGGCTTTCCGCACAGCATCATCACAGACAATGGTACCAATTTATCTCAGGGTGAGATGGAAGAGTTCTGTCAACGAGAGCATATTCGTTTGGACGTATCTTCTGTGGCCCACCCCCAATCCAATGGTCAGGCTGAAAGGGCAAATCAGGAGATTTTGCGAGGAATCAAACCCCGGCTTATGACACCTTTGCAGAGAACCCCGGGATGTTGGGTTGAGGAATTGCCATCTGTTCTTTGGAGTATTAACACTACACCAAACCGGTCTACAGGTTATACACCTTTCTTCATGGTTTATGGTGCTGAAGCAGTTCTTCCGAGCGATATACGTCATGATTCACCAAGGGTGATGGCCTATGTGGAAGCAATCAACGAGGAGTCAAGACAGGACAGTTTAGACCAGCTAGATGAAGAGCGTGATATAGCTGCAGCACGATCGGCGATTTATCAGCAAGACTTGCGCAGATATCATAGCCGCCGGATTAGAACAAGGACATTCCAGGAGGGTGACTTGGTACTCCGGCTCATCCAAGATCAAACAGATATGCACAAGCTGTCCCCACCTTGGGAAGGGCCCTTTGTGGTCAGCAAGAATCTACACAACGGCACATATTACTTGGTGGACGTTCGGGAACACAAGGACTCACGGACATCAGAAGAAGAGACGAAGAGGCCGTGGAACATCGCCCATTTACGGCCATACTATACTTGAGCTACGTGCTCCAATGTATCCTATGTATATATTATGAGTAATGAATAAACTGGCACCCTCGGTAAACCGGGGGCTTAGCCCTTTTTCCATATGCAAAAGTCTTGTGAAAGCAACCATAGAAGTTTACTGTCAGATATTATATTTTAATATATTGCCCGGTTTAGAAATTAATTTTTTGCAGAATATGCAAAGGAGCAGTAAAACTCCCTAAAAAACATGAGATCATATCCGGTTCAAGGAGAGAAGGCTTCACAATTTACCCACCGGTTCGGGAGAGAACCTGGAGACCCTCTGAAAAGTTGGATAAATCCACGTTCAGTGATTGGTTTAAATTGACCCACCGGTTCAGAAGGAACCCTGGAGGCCCCCTGGGAATGGCAACGTCCATGTCCCAGTGATCGGATCAATTTTTACGGTTCTTTCGGCCCCCTGAAAAGTTGGATAATGCCACGTTCAGTGATTGGCTAGGCCCCTTGGGAGTGTTGGACAAACCACGTCCCATTGATTGGCTCAATTTCTATTTACGCTTC
This sequence comes from Secale cereale, assembly GCA_902687465.1. NCBI lineage: Eukaryota > Viridiplantae > Streptophyta > Magnoliopsida > Poales > Poaceae > Secale > Secale cereale. The sequence continues at coordinate 260,058,581 of LR738709.1, read as the reverse complement.
TTTTGGCCCCCTGAAAAGTTGGATAACGCCACGTTCAGTGATTGGCTAGGCCCCTTGGGAGTGTTGGACAAACCACGTCCCATTGATTGGCTGAACCTTGCTTTGAGCCTGGCAGCTCTTAAAAAGCCTCGACTACATGGTCTTATTTGCAAAATTTGCGTATTTTTGGTGTTTTGTGTTTTATAACCTTTTAAACCGGAGTGGAACAGCTACAGAAGTTGGCCACATATCTATAAGGTGAAAAGTCTGGATCATGAATACCAACATAAGTAAACCGGCGTTCATTAAAACCCGGATCATATATCAGGCAAAAAGCTACGACTTTCCGAATAAAGTCTTGAAGAACAAGTTGAACCGGATTTATCATCAAGATGGACCGGAGAATTTCGGGTTTCTACTTGGATTCATGAAGGTCTTCATAAAGCGAGTTTAAAGTCCTAACCGGATTAAGAATACTGAGCATATATAAATCTCAGGTATAAAAAGTTATAATTAGTATAAAGATATACTTATTGGAAGTTTTAAGAGAACAATTTAATCCGTCCAGTGGTAAGCCACTAGGACATATTTTCAATATTTTTTCTGCAGGAGCAGAGGATATGGAAGACAACCAATATCAGACAACATTTCAACCGGCAAGTATTTCATAAAGACAAAATATCCGGATTGAAGCACATCAAGTTTCGGCTAGCCTATTACAAGGCATAGCAAGCCCAACAGATTGGAAACATTGTTTGGCAAAACACAGATTACGATTACAGCAATAAAATTCGAAGTTATGCTTCTCCTTGCTGAGACGGCTGGCCATCACCTTGATCCGGAACATCTTCATCTTTGTGAAGCGGTTGGAAGTCCGGCGCACGCCAGTCAATCTTCATCAAGGCCCGGAAATACATCTCGTCGTTGATAAGTTCAGAAGGGTCAATGTCAGGAGCAAAGGTGTGAGGACGAACCGGCGGAATTAAGTTGACGGTATCATAGACCGGTCGCTCCACCCGCTCGTTCTGCAAATTATATCCCGGATGATATCTGGACAAATCAGATTCAGCTGCAAGCTTGCTGGCGAGGGGACGCATCTCCTTCGTCAGGGCATAGAGATCCTTTTCGGTAAAGGCTGAGCCGTCATCTTTTGTATCTGGAAATCCGGTTAAAGCCTCCTCCGGATCAAGATCCGGGACCCAAGCCTTAGCCCTCGTAAGGGCCAGAAGAGCACCACCCCGAGCGACAGATTTCTTGACTTCTTCAAGACGAGCCGGCAAAACAGATAACTTGTTCAATGTATCTTGGATCGTCGTAGGGGCCGGTTTACCAAAAGAAGTGGCACTGATGATCCTCTAAGCGCCGGAGTACAGCTGCTCGACCAAGGTGTAGCATGCTTTAAGTTTCTTCCGTAAGTCATCCCCAAGATGGGAGACACGGCGCCCTGCACACAACTATTATAGTTAAACCGGCACAATACGGAGATTATAAAGATAAAAGCAGGAGTTCAGAGTATACTTACCAAAGACAGCAGAGGTCATCAAGTCAATTTGTCGTCTTAAACCGGTCAATTCTTCTGTAACCGGATTAAGCGCTCCTTCAGCGTCCTGAACCCGTTTCTCCAGATCTTTCTTTTGGACCTCAAAAGCGGTCCGCTCTTCTTCAAAGTATTTCTTCAGGTCTTCAGCAGTCTTTAAACTCACCTGAAGGTCTTTTTTAGCCTTTGAAGCGGCAGATTCTGTTTCAGTAAGACGGCTACGAAGTTCATTGATTTCAATAGCATTCCGGTTCAACTCAGCCTGCAAGCACAGTTAAAAAACAAGAGGTAAAAATCAGACAAGTCTCAAGCACACAAACAAGTTGTCTACTTCACACTTGGGGGCTAATGGCAGTTGAAGCAGTAAACAACAGCAATTCAAAGTTACAAGTCTCAAGCACACAAACAAGTTGTCTGCTTGACACTTGGGGGCTAATGTATGGTTGAAGTATCATCATCAACTTTTACAAGTATCAAATACATAAACAAGTTATCTACTTGATACTTGGGGGCTAATGTAAAGATCAATTGTTCAATCTACAAAGTTCCGGTTCACCTTCAGCACGCAGCTAAACCGGAACTTGGGGGCTGTTATGAGATAGAAACACATCAAAAGAACAAAGTCAGAAGAAGAGGTTTACCTCATATTTTTCCCTCATTAAGTTAACCAGGCTGGCTTCATAATCTCGGCTGCTGTGGAGCCGGTTTAGATACTCGGAGTAAATTTCTTGGGCGCTCATATCGGAAAGGCTGGATATCTCAGTACTCCATTTCCCCTTTTCTTGAGATAGCTTTTCCGTTTTAGCCGTATGTTCGGCTAAAACGGTGGGCTCAGCCGGAGCAACAAAGGCAGCCCCAGTTACCACAACATCAGGAGAGGCAGGTACGTTTGGGGGAGTGGCAGTATGAGCCGGATTGGGAGACGCCGGATTAATCTGAGGAGAGTTAACCCAGGCCGAACTTGGTGGATTATGGGCGTCTTCAGCTGTAGGATTCTCAGGAGCAGAGATGTGATCTGTAGGCACAGGGTCTTCAAGAGGAGCTACGGGCTCGCCCTCTGAAGGAACAGTTGTTGACGGATCAGCAGCCGGATCATCTGCAGTAGGTTCAGCAGGAGGCTTATTTGCCTTGGGCTTCTTGCTGGGTTTCGGTTTGCTGGAAAAGTATGCAAAATGAGTTGACATTATAAAGCAAAAGGGATCATAAACCGGAAAGGTGAGAAAAGTTACCCTGGGACAGTTTTCAATGGAGGAAGCTGTGTGGCGGTCGATTCACCAGAGGAAGACAGTGGAGTTTCCTGATAATAAGGGTCAGATGGTTTAAGAGGTTTTCGGATAAGCCCGGCCTTGGGATGAAGGGGAGTCGGAGAAAGTATCACCTCAGCACGGCATTTTCGAACCGGAGTTAAAGAAATCTCGGATGATTCCACCGCCAGGCCGCTGTGGCGAGTGGTCCGGCGAAGAGCTTCGTGCTGTTGCTTCTTCAAAATAAAATTAGGATCCAACTGAGCATAAGGGTGAGGAAATTGGTATTTCCGGACGGTCCGACGACTTTTTTGCGGAAGAGGTTCTGAGTCAGAGGAAAGAATGGTTACCTCAACTTCGGCCGGATTATCACCTTCAGGCAACTCCTCTGGAAAAGTTATCATTAGATATAGTTACAAATACACGAAGCAAAATCTAAACCGGATTAAAGCATTCCTCGGAATCCGGATCATCATCTTCAGTGGGAGAACCGGCGTCAACAGCTGCTTTCCTTTTCTTATTGGCAAAGGTTTTCCGGCGAACTTGTTTGCCGGTTTTTTCCTGAGGTTTTCTCTTCCAGAAAGGGTCATCAGCCTAATCAAAAGAAAGAAAGACAATTGAAAAGATGGTTTAAAAGAAACGGATTTCAAATACAGGGTAAGGTGAAACTTACTGCAGGCGGCTTGTTCTTCTTATAATATGGAGCTAACCCGACCTTGCTGCAGTCTGCCAAAGAAACATTGAGAATTTTCTTGGCTGATTCTACAACTTCCGATTCAGAAAGCTTTTCCTTGGTAAACCTTTGGGGATCATCCGGTTTGCCAGAATATTTGCACATTAGTTGTGATCGCCGGCTCAAGGGAAGGATGCTCCAAGACAACCAACAGCGTAGAAAATCAGTTCCAATCAAACCATTAGCTATGAAGGCTCTTAACTTGGAGAGCTGTGATGAAAACCGGGTCCGTTCAACAGAGCCGAGCCATTGTGGTAAAGGATGATTCTTCGGAATACGGGTTTCACGGTAACCCGGCAGAGGGTTCTCCCCTTCAGGAGAAGTGTCAATGCAGTAAAACCATGACTTGTTCCAGTCTTTTGGATGAGTGTGTAAAGCGGCGTGAGGAAAAACAACGTCTCTCCTCTTCTGAATACTAACGCCGCCAAGCTCCTGATGTGGTCCGCTGGTAAACTCGGTGCGCCGGTTTAAATGAAAGAAGTCCCAGAACAGATCGACGGACGGTTCTTCTTGCAGGTATACCTCCGAAAACACTTGGAAATCACAGATGTTTGAAACAGAGTTGGGTCCAATATCCCGAGGGTGCAGTTGGAAAGCAGCAAGAACATCCCGGAAAAACTTTGAACCGGGGGGAGAGAAGCCTCGAGATATATGATCAAAGAACACAACGACCTCCCCGGACCTGGGAGTAGGAGGACATTCATTCCCCGGGGCCCGCCACTTCAAAACAGACTGAGGGCCTAACGTTCCAATTTCAGAAATCTTGACCAAATCGTCCTCAGTAATGATAGAAGGAACCCAATCGCAAGAGACATACTGCTTGGCCATTGCAACTAAAAGACAAGTACTGGAAAAGATAAAGTGCAGAAAACGGATTATGAAGATACAGAAGTATAAACCGGAAACTATCTATGAAAGTTACGCAACGGTTTAACTGAGGACTAATGGCATGGTTAAACCGGCAATTACGACAAGCTACACCATTTCCGGTTAATGGCAGTTGAAGGGGAACGGCTAAACCATCGCGTTTAAATTACAAAGTTTCGCAAGAACAGGGCGTAACAGTTTAAACCGGAACATACTTAGCAGATCTACCAAGGAGAAAAACAGGTTTTTAAAGACAGCTAAGGAGGAATAGATCTGAGCATACAAGGAAAAGAGAAACAAATACACGAGTATACGGGAAGAACTACAAGAGCCCTATACAGAGCGGATAAAACTACAGGTTAAACTAAAATGACGAAGATCTAAGGCATTTGCAGCGGGGTAAAAGTACAGTTTAAAGGGCAAGATCTGGAAGTAAAGGTTACTAGAAACCATCGGCTTAAGGTTGAACAAGGTGAAGCATCTATTAAAGCTCTAATGGCGGAGGCATGAGAAGAAACCCTAGAAGTTGCAGATCTATAATGAAGAAGAAGGACGTACCTGGAACGGCAAGGATCAGTGGCGGAGGTTCTCTGGTCAAGCTCAGGGTGATGCAGCGGCCGGCGAAGACTTGGATCCAGCGGTTGACGGCGGCGTGTAATGCCCCGGATGTAATACTTTCCCTTTTGGGCTTATAATATATCTCCGGCTTCATCTATTTCCATTTCGGGTTCTTTGTCTTTCGGGCTTTTTGTCGTTTTGTGGTGTGGGTGTGTGGCATTCATTCATATCATGTAGACATGTGCATTGCATTTTGTTTGTGTTGTGGGTTGCATCCGGTTCGTGGCGTTTCTTCCCGTTGTCCGTTTCGTGTTCCGGAGCTCCCTCACGTGTCCGTGACGTCCCGTAGGCCTTCTTTGTTGTTCGGGCGTTTTTCGTTACCGGTGTGCCGCGAGGTTGTGTTGTGTGTTGTTGTTTTGTTGTGTGCAACCCGCCTCTCAAATCTCGTCTCGTTTGGACTCCGTTGACTTTTCCCTCCTTTGTCCGTGTGGGCCCGAAGTGCCTTCGCTTCGTGTCCCGGGAATACCCCTACTGCTTTCTTTTATCTCCGTCTGGTCCTTTTAATTCATCCCCGCGATCGGATCCGTTGGATCACGATCGGAGGGCTCCTAACACCCCTAGTCTTCCAAACCCTAGTCTAAACTGCTACATATAGACCCCCTAGGTCTATTTTTGGGCATTTCTATCCCCTTCTTCTTCCTCCTCTAGATCTTCTTCTTTTTTTTTTCTTTCTTCCTCAGATCCCCAAGTCCCTCCCGCAGATCTGGCCGGATCCCGAGGATCCTTCGATCGCGCCAGCCGCAGCGGGCAGCTCCATCCTTCGAGTCAACGCGCTAGCGATCTGGCTTCGACCGCGCCAGGCGATCGACCGCGAGGCGACAGATCGACCGAGCCGGCCGTTCCCGCGTCGGCCTCGATCGACCGACGGGCCGTCCCCTTGGCGTCGCATCGCCACCGCTGGCCCGTACGCGCAGGCGAGCGGGACCACTTCGCCCGAGATCCAGGCCTCCGCACCTGGGCCAGGTCGGCCAGGCCGGGCCGCCGCCGCTTCGTTCCTCGCCGGGCGCCGCTGGGCCTCCCCGCTCCTCCGAGCCTGGGCCGCGGGAGCGTCCCTTCACCGCCGGACGCCCTCGTGGGCTCCCTCTCCTTCGCGCGGGCCTCGCCTCCTTCCAGCCTCCGCGGGCCGCCGCGCACTGTTCCCCCGTGGGCCGCGCCGCCGCCGAACACTGTTCCTACCGAGGCCTTCTACTGTTCATCCTCAGATCCAGATCTGAGAGGTCCAAATTCAAACCCTAGCCCCTGTTTTTCCTGTTCTGTAATCTGAGAATGCCTACTTTGACCATGCATAACTTTTTACCTGTTGCTCCGTTTTGAGCGTGTAATATGTCCAGATGTTCGTGGAGATGCCCTCTACGTTTTACCTGTTGTAGTCATGCATGTTAGATGTCATCTTGACACTTGTTTTGCTGTTACAAGAGGGCATGATGATATAAACTGCTGTTATGTGTTATTTTCATGCCACCTTTGACTTGTGATATCTTTTAGCTCGTTTGTCCAAACGAGGCAGATGACATGTCCACGTGTTCGTCTCGTCACGAACTACGTGTTGGGTGTGATAGGTTGCATGGTAGATTTATTGTTTCCTTGTTATCATCGTTGCAAGATGCCATGTTCATATGTTGTGTTTTCACTTGTTATGAAATGCCATGTTGTTGAGCTCGTTGCAATCGGTGTGTTCACCACATTGATGCATGCTTGTGTGTTTCGGGATCACCGTCATATGTATTTTGATGAGGTGCTTACCCTTTGCCATGTTTAGTTTCGAGGTGTCTTAAACATGCTCTTTTTGATGCTATGATGATGTTGCTGTTTTAGGACTTAGTGAAATTTCACTAAGTCTGAAATCTGTAACGTTCCGATGCCATGTTCGTGTGATGTTGTAGGACAAAGCATGATAGTTTTGGGGTGGATTTTGATTGTTCCATGAAGTATATATTGTTGTCTTTCCATCCATGTCCTCACATGTCCATTTGAGTGGCTGTAGCATGTTTATCTTTTGCTCCAAACTTTCAATAAAATTCTGCTGCCAGAATTTTATTTCAAAGTTCTATATGTCCAAGATCATTGCTATTGATCCGTGGCTCCGTTTGGGGTGCACTTTGGACCTAGTTGCTGTACATTATATCTAGTTTGTGTTCAAGTCCTTTGCCATGCCTTTTGGGTGCTGTAGATTATTTATTTTGAGCTCCCAAGATGCTATGTTGCTGTAATTTGCAGTTTTCGCTCAAATCTTGTTTCGGGCATAACTTTTAGCCCGTAACTCCGATTTCAGCGAATCTTATATCAAACTTGGGTGTTTTTCTGTGTAGATTAATAATATCAGGTTGTTATCTTGTTTTGAGGTGTTTTGCTTGAGTGATGTTTTCCGTGCTCCATGTGCATCTTTAGTGCATCCATCATGCATACATGTTTTTCGAGTGCGCATTGCATCGTGTTGATTGGTGCTTGTGTGTTTGTCTTGTTTAGAGCACGAAGTTGAGCACGAGTTTTCCAACGAGGTTGAGCACGAGGTTTCCAACGAGTTTGAGCAAGAGGACCCTTCTTTCGATCCGAACGTCTTCTCTTCAGGCAAGATGACCGAACCCCGATAACATTACTATCTTTGTCTTTTGCTAGTAGTCTCGATCTATAGTTTTGCCTCGATGCCCATGTTCTTCTTGTCAGCCTCCTACTTGTAACCAATTGCCATGTTTAACCACCCTACCTATGCAAACCGTTGCTTGGCTAAGTACGCTTCGCTCAGCCCTTCTTATAGCGTTGCTAGTTGCAGGTGAAGTGAAGATGCTTGCTCCATGTTGAAGTTTGGTTGGGTTATATCACACTATATAAATGCTTTAATTGAAATCACATATATATTGGCAAGGGTGGAAGGCTAAGCCTTTTGCTTGGTGTTTTGTTCCACTCATGCCGTTAGGATCCGTATAAGCCGGTTTTATGTTCCTTGATTATGCGTTCCTAACACGGTTGGGGTGTATGGGACCCCCTCGATAAACGGCTATGTGCTAAGTCTTTTCCAGCAAATCCCAACATTGGTACTATTTGCTTAATAACAAACTAAACATGCATAAGGGAGTAATTAACCCTCTTTCTTAATCAACAACCCCGGGCCAGTGCTCCACATGAGTGTTGGTCCGAAACGAGCGGACTGCGGGGCCACCTCAAGGAAACTTGAGGTTTGGTAAAAACCCGTAGGATGTCTCATCCGGTCGTGTCCTGAGACCTAGATACGCGCGGCTACTATCAGGGTGTCGACACGCCGGGAGGATTTGCTGGATTAGCCTTACCTTAGTTCGGTTTAACGTGAGCACGGGATTCCGAGGATACTCGGGTCTTCCCACTTTGGAGTTGCGACTCCGCGGATCGTGGGCTTGTAATGGGTCAAGTTGGAACACCCCTGCAGGGTTTGAACTTTCGAAAGACGTGCCCGCGGTTATGTGGCAGATGGGAGCTTGTTAATTCCGGTTGTAGAAAACTTGACACAATGATGCTAATACACTACCAGCGTGTGTTCCGTGACTGTCAATTTCCGAATCGGGATTCGGGAGTTGAACACGGAGGGGTTATGCTTGTGAGCTTGTAGCTAGGATCACTTAGTGATCACTTCTCGCGTTGCCTTCTCTTCTCGCTCTCTCTTGCGTAAGTTAGTGCTAGTTGCTGCTGCAGACTCTTTGTTGTTCCTTCACCTCATTTCTTTCTTCAGCCTTTCCCTCACCTAAAGGCTTTGATAGTTCTGTTACCCGGGAACGGGATTGCTGAGTCCTCTGTGGCTCACAGTTACTTCACACACCAGATGCAGGTCCAGCCGTGAGCTATCCAGGTGATGGCACCGAGCTGGATTGGGAGTACGACGAGGAGCGTAGTCGTTACTACGTTCGCTACCCGGACGATCAGTAGTGGAGACTCTTACTAGGATTCGATCCGCCTGTGGTTGTTTATTTATCTGAGTTTGGTACTTTGACATTTGGTTTTGCCCTTAGAGGGTTGTAGTGATCTTATTGTATGATGTTTGAGACTTGTACTGTTATTCTGTGACGTGGCGATTGTAAGCCAACTATTTTTAAGTTTACCATCCCTCTTTTACATGAGTTGTGCAAAGATTACCAAACTTGAGATCATTCTAGGATGGACTTATGCCTTTAAGTCGGGCCTCGACCCGTAGGAGGTATAACTCCATCCTGGGCATTACAAGTTGGTATTCAGAGCCTTCTCCGACCTAGGAGCCCCCACTGTTTGATCGAACCGTTGACGGTTGAGTCTAGGCACACACTGAAAACTTTTGAGTCCTATATTATATCGGAGAGTAGGAATTCTTTGCTTCTCATCCCCTTTCTCTCTGGTGAGGACTCCTGACGTCTACTCTTGTCTCTCCTATCTTCAAAATTTGCACAAAATTTTTTTTAGGATTCCCGCGAGTATTCTGGGATTGTTTCGATGTTCTTGTGACAAGGATATTGTTCCTGATGCCTCCTGTTACCGAGGAGTTGAGCTTCGGGGTATCACTGTAACAAGCATATCGCGACAGTACTAAATACTTAAGACGGCCGACATCGAAAATCTCCCCTATACGGCCAGTGACACGATAACCCCGACATCACCCAGTACTGGGGAGGTAGTTCGGGAGTATTGCCATAGCTTGTTATAGTGGATGCTTTTCGAAGGTCCGAGGTACACAGTTTCCGAGAAAGACTGGTTATGTGTTGAAGGATGGATACACCTGGATGTAGGTTAGAGTTGATTGCGCGGTGCTTCCCGTGTATCCCCAACACCTGATTGCATAACTGGAATCTTTCGGAAAGCTATAGGTGGGTTTTATCCAGTAGATCGTAGGCATTCTTCCAACGAATGCAGGTTAGTGAGTTCGGGGTTCGACATTGAGTGAAGAGGTTATATGACCGAGGTTACTATCAGGAGTTGCATCTTAAAGGGTCCTTGGCTATGCTGATCCGGGGATTGCAAAACCTTTTCGTAACGCGTTCATATGCTTTCAGCACAAAGATGTTAGAACGAAACTCCTCTCTTGTGTTTGTTCCTTTCCGTACCTTGTTGTTTTATTATTTATCCTTTTCATCCCTATGTGGCTTCTTGTGAAGACTGATGTTATCAATTAACTAAGAAATTCATTCGTTCCTCTTGATCGGATGATTTCATTCGTTCTTATTGTTCGAATGATTATTGTGAAGACTTGTTGCAATTCATTCCATTGATTCAGCTTATTCCTTTTGTCAATCAATTGCTGATTCGTGGTCATCTCTTACAGGATGGCTCCGAAAAAGGTTCCGAATGCCAACCCAGAGGGTGAAGAGGTTCCAGAACGTCCTCCTTCACCTCCTCCTCCGCCTGAGGCTTGGAGAGCAATTATGCAGACTACTGCTCAGAACACTCAGTTGATGATGCAGATGATGCAGCAAATGCAGGCTATGCAAGCTAATCAAGCTAATCAGGGCATTCCAATGAACCAAGGCAACTTCTTCCAGCAGCACCATGCTACCCTCAACCAGTTCTTGGCCAACAATCCTAAAGCTTTCAGTTACTGTGTCGACCCTCTTGATGCTGAGGATTGGCTGACCGATATCAAGAAGCATTTTGAGTGCAGTAACGTGAAAGAAGATGACTATGTGAAGTTTGCAGCCTTCCAACTGAAAGATCAAGCAGCTGATTGGTGGCAGCAGTACAAAGACTCAAGGCCGGGTCAAGTGATCTCGTGGGAGAACTTCTGCAGGGATTTCCGCTCGCATCACATTCCTACAAGTGTTATCGAGGGTATGCGTGAGCAATTCCGCAACCTCAAGCAGGGCTCCATGACAGTCTATCAGTATAATGTCAAGTTCCAAAACCTCGCTCGCTATGCAAAGCAAGACATACCTGATGCAAAGAGCAAAATCTATCAGTTCCGTGGAGGTCTCAAAGATGAACTTCAGCTTGCTCTCACTTTGTTCGAGCCAGACGAATTCGATAAGTTCTATAATATGGCTCTGAAACAAGAAGCAGCTCAGCTTAAAATGGAGGCTTCTAAGAAGAGAATTCGAGATGCTGTTCACTCTACCTCATCGTCTCAGTTGGCTGCGAAACAACAGAAATTCTGGCTTCCTCCTCCTCCAATGATTCGAGCTCCATACAACAACTCCAGCAACTTCAACAACTCCAACAACAAGAACTCTAGTGGCCGTGGTTTCTCCCACCCACCCAACCCAAGCAACCAGTCGAAGAAGCAGTTTCAGTCTCAAGGCTCCAAGTCCAGTGGCTCTCAGTTCCGTCCTCTCTCAGAAGTGACTTGCAACAAATGCACTCAAAAGGGTCACTATGCCAACAGATGTCCGAATCCGAAGCGTCTTCCTCCTCCACCACCTGTGAGTTCAGCTATTGTCAAGCATGATCCAAAGTCTGCAAGGGTTAATCTGATGAATGCAGCACAAGCGGAGGCTTCTTCTGATGTCATTCTGGGTAACCTTCCAGTGAACTCTTTTCCAGCTAAAGTGTTATTTGATTCGGGTGCTTCACATTCTTTCATGTCATTCCCATTTGCATCCAAGTATAATGTGGGCACTATGCCTTTGCCAAGGGAGTTGCAAGTGATTTCTCCGGGAAGATGCATGACTTCTAGATTATATGCTCCGGATGTTTCTATTCGCATGGGTGATTATCGATTTTTGGCTTCTCTGGTGGTTCTTGGTCATTCTGATATCGACCTCATTCTCGGAATGGATTGGCTTTCTCAGCATGATGCTCACATCGATTGTGCTCAAAAGGAAGTCAAGTTGACTCATTCTGATGAAGATGTGATTATCTTCGCCTCCAGGGATAATACTATTCGGCTTTTCTCTCTTAATGATAAGGGTGAAATTAATGCCATAGAGCAAATTCCAGTGGTGAATGAATATCAAGACGTCTTTCCAGAAGAGCTTCCAGGCATGCCTCCACACCGTCAGGTGGAGTTTGTCATTGAACTCGAGCCGGGCACCGAACCTGTTTGTCGGCGTCCATACAAGCTCTCTTCAGATGAATTGAAGGAATTGAAGAAACAGTTGGATGAACAGGAGCGTATGGGTCTCATCAGACCGAGTACATCCCCGTGGGGCTGTGGTGTCTTATTTGTCAAGAAGAAAGATGGCACGGAGCGTCTCTGTGTTGACTACCGGCCACTGAACAAGAAGACGATTAAGAACAAGTATCCGCTCCCCAACATCAATGAACTCTTTGAGCAGCTCAAAGGAGCTAAAGTATTCTCTAAGCTTGACCTCCGAATGGGCTATCATCAAATTCGCATTCGCGAGGAAGACATTCCCAAGACGGCGTTCAGAACGAGCTACGGTTCATATGAGTATACCGTCATGTCCTTCGGTCTCGCCAATGCTCCTCCTACCTTCTCAAGGATGATGCATTACATCTTCAACCCCTATACAGGCGAGTTTGTGCTAGTGTATCTGGATGATATTCTGGTGTTTTCCAAGAATGAAGAAGATCACGAAAAGCACTTGCGTCTGGTTCTTGATCGACTCCGAGAGCACAAATTCTATGCCAAGTTCTCAAAGTGCGAGTTTTGGCTCGATAAGGTTCTCTACCTGGGCCACATTATCTCAGCTGACGGTATTGCGGTTAATCCCGAGAAAGTTGAAGCAATTGTCAACTGGGAAGCTCCTCAGAACGTCAAGCAGCTCCGCAGTTTTCTGGGTCTTGCCAGCTATTGCAGAAGGTTTGTGGAGAACTTCTCCAAGATTGCCAAGCCTCTTTCCAACCTCCTCCAGAAGAATGTCAAATACTTTTGGTCTCCCGAGTGTGAAGTGGCTTTCAAAACCCTCAAAGAGAAGCTTGTCTCAGCTCCAGTTCTGATTCCTCCAGATGAATCCAAGCCCTATGAAGTGTTCTGTGACGCTTCTCTTCAAGGCCTTGGTGGTGTGCTTATGCAAGAGAAGAGAATTGTGGCTTATACTTCACGTCAGCTCAAGCCAGCTGAGAAGAACTATCCCACACATGATCTCGAGCTAGCAGCTGTGGTACATGCTCTGATTACGTGGAGACATCTGTTGTTGGGCAGAAAGGTCGACATCTTCACTGATCACAAGAGCTTGAAGTACATCTTCACGCAGCCGCATCTGAACCTCCGCCAGACTCGTTGGGTCGAGATGATCCAAGAGTACAACCCCAGCATTGAGTACACTCCAGGCAAGGCGAATGTGATTGCAGATGCTTTGAGCAGAAAGGCATATTGCAACAGCCTTCTTATCAAGCCACACCAGCCTGAGCTTTGTGAAGCATTCAGGAAGCTCAACCTTCAGGTTGTTCCGCAGGGTTTTCTTGCAAATCTCCAAATTGCTCCTACCTTGGAAGATCAAGTCCGTGAGGCCCAGCTCAGTGATACCATGGTGAAGAAGGTGAAACATGGGATTGCAAAGAGCACTCCAAAATATAAGTGCTTCCGTGTTGATGAGAGAGATACCTTGTTCTTCGAGGACAGACTCGTTGTTCCCAAAGGTGATCTCAGGAAGCTCATAATGGAAGAAGCTCATGACTCTCTCCTTTCCATTCATCCTGGCAGTTCCAAGATGTACCAAGACCTCAAGCAATCTTACTGGTGGACACGCATGAAAAGGGAAATTGCCCAATTCGTGAATGAATGTGATGTATGCAGAAGAGTGAAAGCAGAACATCAACGTCCAGCCGGTCTTCTCCAACCTCTTCCTATTCCTGAGTGGAAGTTCGACCACATTGAAATGGACTTCGTCACTGGCTTTCCTAAATCCAAGCGAGGCAATGATGCTATCTTTGTGGTGATTGACAAGCTTACCAAAGTCGCTCACTTTCTTCCAGTCAAAGAATCAATCAATGCAGCTCAACTTGCAGAGCTGTACACTTCCAGATTTGTGTCCCTACATGGCATTCCTCAAGTGATATCCTCAGACCGTGGCAGCTTGTTCACATCAAAGTTCTGGGACTCCTTTCAGTCCGCCATGGGCACGAAGATCAGGTTCAGCACTGCCTTTCACCCTCAGACTAGTGGTCAAGTCGAGCGTGTGAATCAGATCCTTGAAGATATGCTCAGAGCCTGTGTCATCTCCTTCGGCATGAAATGGGAAGACTGTCTTCCATTTGCAGAGTTCTCTTACAACAACAGCTTTCAAGCAAGTGCAGGCAAAGCACCGTTTGAAATTCTCTATGGCAGGAAGTGCCGTACCCCTCTCAACTGGTCTGAAACAGGTGAACGCCAACTTCTTGGCAATGATTTGATCTCTGAAGCCGAAGAAATGTGCAAAGTCATACGTGAGAATCTCAAGGCCGCTCAGTCGCGTCAGAAGAGTTACTATGACGGAAAGCATCGTGATTTGGCTTTCGACATCGGTGATCATGTCTATCTCCGAGTTTCTCCGATGAAAGGAACCCAGAGATTCGGTATCAAAGGAAAGCTTGCTCCTAGATACGTCGGTCCTTTCAGAATTCTTGGCAAAAGAGGCGATCTAGCCTATCAGCTCGAGCTCCCTTCCAACTTTGCAAATGTTCATGATGTCTTCCATGTGTCTCAGCTTCGCAAATGCTTCAAGGCACCTGAGCGTATGATTCCGTTTGAGGAGATTGATCTTCAACAAGACCTTTCCTACCGAGAGCATCCAGTTGCAATTCTCGAAGAAACTGAACGCAAGACTCGCAACAAGACCATCAAGTTTCTGAAAGTCAAGTGGTCACATCACACGGACCGAGAAGCTACCTGGGAACGAGAAGATCATCTTCGTTCCGAGTACCCTTCCTTTTTCCAGTCCTAGATCTCGGGACGAGATCTTTTTGTAGTAGAGGAGAGTTTGTAATGCCCCGGATGTAATACTTTCCCTTTTGGGCTTATAATATATCTCCGGCTTCATCTATTTCCATTTCGGGTTCTTTGTCTTTCGGGCTTTTTGTCGTTTTGTGGTGTGGGTGTGTGGCATTCATTCATATCATGTAGACGTGTGCATTGCATTTTGTTTGTGTTGTGGGTTGCATCCGGTTCGTGGCATTTCTTCCCGTTGTCCGTTTCGTGTTCCGGAGCTCCCTCACGTGTCCGTGACGTCCCGTAGGCCTTCTTTGTTGTTCGGGCGTTTTTCGTTACCGGTGTGCCGCGAGGTTGTGTTGTGTGTTGTTGTTTTGTTGTGTGCAACCCGCCTCTCAAATCTCGTCTCGTTTGGACTCCGTTGACTTTTCCCTCCTTTGTCCGTGTGGGCCCGAAGTGCCTTCGCTTCGTGTCCCGGGAATACCCCTACTGCTTTCTTTTATCTCCGTCTGGTGCTTTTAATTCATCCCCGCGATCGGATCCGTTGGATCACGATCGGAGGGCTCCTAACACCCCTAGTCTTCCAAACCCTAGTCTAAACTGCTACATATAGACCCCCTAGGTCTATTTTTGGGCATTTCTATCCCCTTCTTCTTCCTCCTCTAGATCTTCTTCTTTTTTTTTCTTTCTTCCTCAGATCCCCAAGTCCCTCCCGCAGATCTGGCCGGATCCCGAGGATCCTTCGATCGCGCCAGCCGCAGCGGGCAGCTCCATCCTTCGAGTCAACGCGCTAGCGATCTGGCTTCGACCGCGCCAGGCGATCGACCGCGAGGCGACAGATCGACCGAGCCGGCCGTTCCCGCGTCGGCCTCGATCGACCGACGGGCCGTCCCCTTGGCGTCGCATCGCCACCGCTGGCCCGTACGCGCAGGCGAGCGGGACCACTTCGCCCGAGATCCAGGCCTCCGCACCTGGGCCAGGTCGGCCAGGCCGGGCCGCCGCCGCTTCGTTCCTCGCCGGGCGCTGCTGGGCCTCCCCGCTCCTCCGAGCCTGGGCCGCGGGAGCGTCCCTTCACCGCCGGACGCCCTCGTGGGCTCCCTCTCCTTCGCGCGGGCCTCGCCTCCTTCCAGCCTCCGCGGGCCGCCGCGCACTGTTCCCCCGTGGGCCGCGCCGCCGCCGAACACTGTTCCTACCGAGGCCTTCTACTGTTCATCCTCAGATCCAGATCTGAGAGGTCCAAATTCAAACCCTAGCCCCTGTTTTTCCTGTTCTGTAATCTGAGAATGCCTACTTTGACCATGCATAACTTTTTACCTGTTGCTCCGTTTTGAGCGTGTAATATGTCCAGATGTTCGTGGAGATGCCCTCTACGTTTTACCTGTTGTAGTCATGCATGTTAGATGTCATCTTGACACTTGTTTTGCTGTTACAAGAGGGCATGATGATATAAACTGCTGTTATGTGTTATTTTCATGCCACCTTTGACTTGTGATATCTTTTAGCTCGTTTGTCCAAACGAGGCAGATGACATGTCCACGTGTTCGTCTCGTCACGAACTACGTGTTGGGTGTGATAGGTTGCATGGTAGATTTATTGTTTCCTTGTTATCATCGTTGCAAGATGCCATGTTCATATGTTGTGTTTTCACTTGTTATGAAATGCCATGTTGTTGAGCTCGTTGCAATCGGTGTGTTCACCACATTGATGCATGCTTGTGTGTTTCGGGATCACCGTCATATGTATTTTGATGAGGTGCTTACCCTTTGCCATGTTTAGTTTCGAGGTGTCTTAAACATGCTCTTTTTGATGCTATGATGATGTTGCTGTTTTAGGACTTAGTGAAATTTCACTAAGTCTGAAATCTGTAACGTTCCGATGCCATGTTCGTGTGATGTTGTAGGACAAAGCATGATAGTTTTGGGGTGGATTTTGATTGTTCCATGAAGTATATATTGTTGTCTTTCCATCCATGTCCTCACATGTCCATTTGAGTGGCTGTAGCATGTTTATCTTTTGCTCCAAACTTTCAATAAAATTCTGCTGCCAGAATTTTATTTCAAAGTTCTATATGTCCAAGATCATTGCTATTGATCCGTGGCTCCGTTTGGGGTGCACTTTGGACCTAGTTGCTGTACATTATATCTAGTTTGTGTTCAAGTCCTTTGCCATGCCTTTTGGGTGCTGTAGATTATTTATTTTGAGCTCCCAAGATGCTATGTTGCTGTAATTTGCAGTTTTCGCTCAAATCTTGTTTCGGGCATAACTTTTAGCCCGTAACTCCGATTTCAGCGAATCTTATATCAAACTTGGGTGTTTTTCTGTGTAGATTAATAATATCAGGTTGTTATCTTGTTTTGAGGTGTTTTGCTTGAGTGATGTTTTCCGTGCTCCATGTGCATCTTTAGTGCATCCATCATGCATACATGTTTTTCGAGTGCGCATTGCATCGTGTTGATTGGTGCTTGTGTGTTTGTCTTGTTTAGAGCACGAAGTTGAGCACGAGTTTTCCAACGAGGTTGAGCACGAGGTTTCCAACGAGTTTGAGCAAGAGGACCCTTCTTTCGATCCGAACGTCTTCTCTTCAGGCAAGATGACCGAACCCCGATAACATTACTATCTTTGTCTTTTGCTAGTAGTCTCGATCTATAGTTTTGCCTCGATGCCCATGTTCTTCTTGTCAGCCTCCTACTTGTAACCAATTGCCATGTTTAACCACCCTACCTATGCAAACCGTTGCTTGGCTAAGTACGCTTCGCTCAGCCCTTCTTATAGCGTTGCTAGTTGCAGGTGAAGTGAAGATGCTTGCTCCATGTTGAAGTTTGGTTGGGTTATATCACACTATATAAATGCTTTAATTGAAATCACATATATATTGGCAAGGGTGGAAGGCTAAGCCTTTTGCTTGGTGTTTTGTTCCACTCATGCCGTTAGGATCCGTATAAGCCGGTTTTATGTTCCTTGATTATGCGTTCCTAACACGGTTGGGGTGTATGGGACCCCCTCGATAAACCGCTATGTGCTAAGTCTTTTCCAGCAAGTCCCAACATTGGTACTATTTTCCTAATAACAAACTAAACATGCATAGGGAGTAATTAACCCTCTTTCTTAATCAACAACCCCGGGCCAGTGCTCCACATGAGTGTTGGTCCGAAACGGGGAGTCTGCGGGGCCACCTCAAGGAAACTCGAGGTTTGGTAAAAACCTGTAGAATCGCCCATCCGGTCGTGTCCTGAGACCTAGATACGCGCGGCTACTATCAGGGTGTCGACACGCCGGGAGGATTTGCTGGATTAGCCTTACCTTAGTTCGGTTTAACTTGAGCACGGGATTCCGAGGATACTCGGGTCTTCCCACTTTGGAGTTGCGACTCCGCGGATCGTGGGCTTGTAATGGGTCAAGTTGGAACACCCCTGCAGGGTTTGAACTTTCGAAAGCCGTGCCCGCGGTTATGTGGCAGATGGGAGCTTGTTAATTCCGGTTGTAGATAACTTGACACAATGATACTAATACACTACCAGCGTGTGTTCCGTGACTGTCAATTTCCGAATCGGGATTCGGGAGTTGAACACGGAGGGGTTATGCTTGTGAGCTTGTAGCTAGGATCACTTAGTGATCACTTCTCGCGTTGCCTTCTCTTCTCGCTCTCTCTTGCGTAAGTTAGTGCTAGTTGCTGCTGCAGACTCTTTGTTGTTCCTTCACCTCATTTCTTTCTTCAGCCTTTCCCTCACCTAAAGGCTTTGATAGTTCTGTTACCCGGGAACGGGATTGCTGAGTCCTCTGTGGCTCACAGTTACTTCACACACCAGATGCAGGTCCAGCCGTGAGCTATCCAGGTGATGGCACCGAGCTGGATTGGGAGTACGACGAGGAGCGTAGTCGTTACTACGTTCGCTACCCGGACGATCAGTAGTGGAGACTCTTACTAGGATTCGATCCGCCTGTGGTTGTTTTATTTATCTGAGTTTGGTACTTTGACATTTGGATTTTTGCCCTTAGAGGGTTGTAGTGATCTTTTTGTATGATGTTTGAGACTTGTACTGTTATTCTGTGACGTGGCGATTGTAAGCCAACTATTTTTAAGTTTACTTTCCCCCTTTTACATGAGTTGTGCAAAGATTACCAAACTTGAGATCATTCTAGGATGGACTTATGCCTTTAAGTCGTGCCTCGACACGTAGGAGGTATAATTCCATCCTGGGCATTACACGGCGGTTCGAGCTCGGGCGATGATGGAGTTGGGCGACGGAGGAAGAAGACAGAGCAGGAAGAAGACAATGAATGGGGTTAGCGGTATTTATAAGGGAGAGTCAGATCTGAAGCGACAGGTGCGGGATTCGAGGAGGCAAAAAATCGGATAAAGATCCTCTGACGCCTCGATTTTCGGGGTAACCCTTAAAACAAGCTACAGTACAGCTCGCGGCGTTAAATGCGGAGATGATGTCACGGTCAGATTTAATGATCCCTGAAGATGACGTCAGAGCCGGTTTACAAGGAGGTGAAGACAGAAGAAAATTATACAAGAGAAGACTGATATGAACAAAGTTCAAATCATTCTGGGGCCTAATGTCAGGGATATGACTAGCGGGTATAAACCGGCTAGTGTAAACAGGCTTTGTTATATTATGTTTGTTTGTAATATTTAGTAAAAGGCTACGGCCCATAAGATCTTAGGGCCCATGTGTAAAATTAAGGTTTGTAAACCGCCGCGTGATGTAACTTGAGAAATAAGAAAGAAAAGACAGAGACCGAGGCGGACACAAGTATGAGCCGGCCTCGGGACTCTGTAAACCGGACCAGGCGTACCCTCTATATAAAGGGACGACCCGGCGACGGTTCAGGGACAAGCAACAAACAACCCGTCGAGACACAGGCAAGCGAATCCGCTCCCTGTAATCCGACGCCCAAGCAATACCAAACCAACTAGACGTAGGCTTTTACCTTCATCGAAGGGGCCGAACTAGTATAAACCTTCTGTGTCCCTTGTGTGCTATGAACCCCTTCAAGCTAACCCGTGCGATGGTTCCATCATCAAGTCCGCTAAACCGGACATCTACTGTGCTATTTCCACGACAGTATGTAAGGATGTAAGACTCTTGTTATTCAGCTTCTGTGTGTTCAGTGAGCATTGATCTCTGGGATCACTGTACACGTGCATTCGGTGATCACGACTTATGAGTCGGGGTCCCCACAGAGCTGGTATCAGAGCCATCCTGACTGTAGGAAGCCTTAGTTAGCATGGTCGTTAGTTAGGGTAAAACTATTTTCAAAACTATTACTAGTTTTCAAAACTATCTATACTTCTCTTCCCTTCTCAGTTTTTCGAAAACTAGGTTATACTTGATCTCTTCCCCTTCAAAACCTTGGTCGCTAAAACCCCTATGCCCCTGACCACTGGATTTTCTGTAATCCTCGTGGAGTGCACCTTGTCAAACACTCACCCACCACTTTTGCACGCAAGATTGGCGACACCACGACAAGACGATACTAACGGAAGTTACATCCTCGATGGGTAAGGACATGAAGACCCAGAAGATGGGGGACACCCTTGACAAGAACCCCCAAGATGTTGCAACATTGGCCTATGAAGACCAGGGTATAGGTTATGCAAAGTCATGATATGCATCGCTAATAGAGTAATCTTGTCACTACCGTTGTTGTATCGACAACCACCGGTGGATGAGAATCTCGCCATTTGGTCCGCCTCACTATAGTGAGCAGGAAAACGGTTCTCTTCATCCCCCGCTCTTGGTGTCGATGTTTTCATCAACGAAATCGACATGTTGGACCTCTATTATGCCTTGTTATTGTCATTGCATATGGATTGCCTACCTGGTGCCCTCGACGCCCAGAAGGCACAAGGGATCGTCATGATTAAAGAGACAAGGGAACACCAAGTCAACGCCAGCTACAAGGAGGCACCTTCACCACATCACCTCATCAGGCGAGAAGTTGTTGAAGATTCTTCAGGCTCAACCCGGATCGTTCATCAAGCAACTACAAGGGACATAGCAACACCCGAGGAAGCTCAGAAGACTGCACGAGGCACAAGTCACGACATTGAGTCCGAGAACCCCTAGGGTAGGATGAGTCGTGTACCCCCTATGCGCAGTCGAGTCCATATGATGGTTCGAATAGAACCAAGATTGTGTGTTGTTTGCTTTTATTCGTTTGTGATTTGATATAAGTCGCACTTTTGCCCCAGGCAACAAGTGCATGGCTATATCACCTTCCTTGCCTTGTTTCTTTTGTTTCGGCCTTTTTGCACCTGTTTGTTGCACCGGCACTATAGAACCCCCTTTAGGAATTTCCCTCCTCTACGCTGCTTCTTCCCTCTATTCTCTCTCTCCCCAATTGAAGACCCGCAAGACAAGATGCACCAGGGATTCTACCTCGGCAGCCAACTGGCACTGAAGACTTCTGCTATAACTTCCACGATCAATTGCAACCCCGTAGAGTTATGTTTAACCCTCCAGACTAGTAACCCTCTTCCTAGACCCTTTGAGACTTCCCGAGACACTCCAGCACGAATCCTTAACCATGTGCCTAACCCATGGTAAGGCGAGAGAACCTGTTAAGCCTTTGTAACCTTGCACAACACTGGGTTCGTAAAGGAACTAGTGAACACGATGAGTGAGCACATTTTTCATCCTGATATAGCACGAGGTCTGACGATGCCATAGATAGACCAGTTCGAGGATATTGGACAGATGACTTGGTGGTTTGTGTCAGTGACTTCGAGGAACTATCTGAGACCTTGATGGATTGTGAGGTTTTCATATTGGTGGATCATGACTTTGGGGAAGTATGTAGAAATGCCCGTTGGGCATGAGATTTGGATTTATGTAGGTGATTCTGGTTGGTATAGATGCTGGATATGTCTGCGTGGTTCGGAGTAAATTGGATTTAGACCGATGATCTTGATCATGATACCATGCTTTTCAGTGGACAATAACCTAGGAGATTGGATTATTTGTCGGAGATGATTTAGAGATCTATATAGTCGTGATCTTGGAGTTTACTTGACCCGGATGACGGGAATTGGTGGACATACTATCGTGATGCATAGTCCTTCCAAGTATTTGGGTATTATAGAGACTTGAGGTCTTGTGGAACACCGTAGATATCGGATTTGTAGGATTGTTGGATTATGTGGTGATTGATGGGAATTACCGGGCTATTGGAGGTGATCTATAGGAAGGAAACAAATCTTGGAGTGGCATATGACGTGTTTCCTTAGAATAGAGATGCATTATCTTGAGCCTTGCAAGATTAGGTTGAGTGCTTGGATTATGGAGTTTAATTTAAGCTCAGCAGCATGTATGATCTACCTTTGGATTTTAGAGGTAGGCATACGTATGGATTTGGGGATCGTAGACTAGTGCAATTTTATGAGGCCGTCTCTTGAGAATCATGAGGATATGTATGGCAATGAGTGGTGATTGAAGTTGGTCTCTGCGAGAAGATGCTTTTCCGTTTGGAGTACTAGATAGAGCTATTGGCATCTCAGAAACTGTGCTTAAGGATAAGATGATATAAGTTCACTCACTCACTAGAATCCTTGAAACCCTTAAGCCCCACCGAGCCACAACCTGGTCAGATTCTGACCACGGGCCTTGACTCAGAGTCAGGAAGGCCTCTGCTGATACTCAACCGAGACCACCACCAATACCCCAGCTTACCTTGCGTACCCCATAGACCTCATGGAGTAAGTGGACAAGTTGGGTAACATCATTATTTGATGGCCTACTTGTCTGCCCGAAGACAAAGAAGCGACGGACAGCTGGATAGAAGACGTTTGAAGACCACCCTGTCAAGAAGGAAGATCTACACCGACCACCGTCATCAAGAAGAAACTTCCGCGATGAAGACCGGGCGTATCTGCAAACCAATCCTCCCGAAGGAGCCGAGCATTTCCGTGTCGAAGGAACGCTCACACCAAGATTGTATCAAGACTTGAAGGCACGATTCTGGTGGCACGAGATGAAAAGAGAGATTTGCAACCTATGTTGCAAAGTGTGATGTGTGCCAAAGGGTCAAGCTGAATATCAGCGACCCGCTGGATTGCTTCAACCACTCAAGGTTCCTGAGTGGAAGTGGGATAAAGTCGGAATGGACTTCGTCACTGGATTAGCAAGGTCGGATAAGAGGACATGGCTCTATCTGGGTCATAGTCGATCATTTGACCAAGGTGGTCCATTTCATTCCTGTCAAGACCACTTATGATGGCAACCGGCTGGCAGCTCTCTACATCGACCGAATCGTAAGTCTTCACGGCATTTCCCAAGAAGATTGTGTCAGATCAAGGAACCCAGTTCACCCCAAGGTTCTGGAAGAAGTTCCGAGAAGCCTTGGGAACCAAGTATCTTTCAGCACGGCTTTCCACCCACAGACCGGAGGTCAGACTGAGCGAGTCAATCAGATTCTCGAAGTCATGACTCCGAGCCTGTGTCTTGACATATGGAGCCAAGTGGGAGGATTGTCTCCCTTTTTGCCGAGTTCTCCTATAACAATAGTTACCAGTCGAGCCTTCAGATGGCACCATTTGAGGGGTTGTACGGACACAGATGTCGCACACCCCTCAACTGGTCAGAGACTGGAGAAGGGCCAGTCCTTGGACCGGATATTCTCCGCGCAGCGGAAGAGCAAGTCCAACTAGTCAGAGAATGTTTGAAGGCAGCCAAGTCAAGGCAAAAGAGCTATGCTGACGCTCACCGTCAGAACATGAGTTTCCATATCAGGGGCCACGTGTACCTGCGGGTAACCCCTCTGAAGGGAACCAAGCGTTTCCACGTCAAGGGGAAGCTCGCACTAAGGTTCATTGGACCCTTTGAGATCACTGCAAGTCATGTGGTAGACGGCTCCCCAGCTAGGTCTACCACCTGAGATACCCTCCGTGCACCAAATCTTCCACGAGCCCCCACTCTGGAAGTACTTCTTACTTCCTAGCTAGCCCGATGCCCGCAAGGACATCGATCACCGAGCCTTTGACAGCTAACCCAACCTAACCTATGCAAGAGACCCCTCAGCAACCTCCATCAAGGAAGACATCAAGCAAGAAGCCATACCATCAAGCACTTCAGGATTCCAAGGAGCACCACAGCAGAACCAGCAAGGAGAAGTGAAGACTACCCCGTATCCAAGACTCCGCCTTTCTTTCCACGCCTAGTCTGGGAATCTCGGGGACGAGATTCTTGTAAGGGGGGTAGGTCTGTCACAGCCTGATTTTCATGTCACATTGCTTAAGCTAATTTTCATGTTAAAAATGTGGATTTGCAAAAACTTTTGAGTGTTTTGACCTTGCTTGATTTGACTTTCATCTGCTGTTTGCTAGTGCTCTAAAAATCAAATAAATTCTCCAACTCTTATACTTCATCTCCTTGACCCAAAACCTTTTTCCAATGATCATGCCATGTGTATAGTCCAGTATAGAATTTTCTTATAAAAATATTTTGGCCAAATGGTATTTTCAAAAATTAGTTTTCCAAAAACCCCTGAATTGAGGTTTGCACTGCAAGTACCTTATTTAGGGTGTGAAAAATCTTTCAAAAAGTATATTTGAATCCTATTAGATATAGGACTCCCAGAAACCACAAAAGTATAATTTTAAAAGCTATTTTTATATTTTATTTAAAAGCTTATACTTAAGGCCAGAAATGGTCTTTAATAGGGAAAAATTATTTAAACATTTTAAAAATATTTGCCAAAATTCAGGGAGACTCATAGGACATATATTGTCCATATATAAGAGTTTCAGCACATGGTCATGTTCAAATTATTGGACAAATCCTTCCAAAACCCTTTCTGGATATTTCAAGCTTTTGAAATATTTACAAAGGGAATATTCTCCAACAATTCCAGGGAAATTCTATCATGTCATATATGACATATTTGATGATCTTGCAAAGCCTCATGCCTTGAAGATCAAGAAAACATCCTCAAACCCCTTCAAAACCATTCTGTCCATATTTGAAGTTTGAGCAACTCTACACTGCCAAACTTGTCCAAATGCTCTCAAATTTGGTGCACATGCTAGAATGGCCTAATAAGGCATCTAGACCAAATGGAACAAGATTTGGAATAGAGCAACTTGATCAGATCACCCCAAAACCACTTATTTTCAAATTCAAATTTGAACAACTTTACATTGTCAACTTTTTATCTGGAGCCTCAAACTTTGTGGGCATGTTCATAACCCCAAATGATGATGCTACACCAAGTGGTGCATCAAGGGGAGATGAATTGCTTGACTCAAACAAGGTGAAACCATTTCTGTTCATTTCTAGGGTTCACCAAAGTTACATTGGCCACTTTGCCCAAATGAGCTCAAATTTGGTGTAGGGGCCTAATTATATGTGAAATTTGATCCTGTTAAGTCCCATGCCAAGTGGATGTCATTTGCTTGACCAAACACTGATTAAACACCTTCTGTTCATTTACCAAAACAATGTTTGGAACCCTTTCTCAAATTCCCTTTACCCCAAATTCTTACCACAGCCTATTCTGATCATCATCTACCCCCAGTAACCTTCCCATGGCCTCAACTCAATTATTGGAGGGTAAAAACCCCATCTTTACTCTTGTGGACAGCCACCCTCTTCTTCTCCATCACCTCCCTCCTCATCCTAGTGGTTCCCTGGAGCATCCAAAGCCACAGGCCTCTTCTTTAATACTCCCTAGCACTGCTGGACACAAGAGGACACGGCCAAGGAGCTAAAGGCACGGCCATGCCGGCCAAAAGCACGCTCTGGAGCGCGCTACAGTGCTCTGGAGCACTGCAGCCGCCCTCCAATCGCCGGCCCCGACCACCTAGGGCCTCCCCCTCGTGTCCCCCGAGGCCGCCTCGACGTCCGGGACACGCTAGATGGTCGGCCCCCTCCTCTCTCCCCCTCTCTCACCTCTGCTCGCACGCGCGCCATGGCCGCCCGAGCGCTCCAGTGAGCAAGCTCGCACGCGCGATGCTCTGGCACCTCCCCGCTCCTCCTCTCTCTTCCTCCAGGCGTGGACCAGCCCCACGTACGCCCTAGACATGCTCGCTGCTCCCCCCGTGGCTTGCAACGACAGCAAGGGCCTCGCCGGCGCACGCGTGTTCGGTGGACCGGCGCTCCCGTATTTATAGGCCGCCCCGAGCCCCCTCGCGGCTCCGATGGACTCCCTCTCCCTCTCCTGATCCTCTTGGACCGCCCCACTCCTCCTCCCGTGGCCTCCTTGCCCTGCCATGGCCGCCATGATCGCCGTCGGACTCTGCCCGGCACTGGTGAACCAGGGCCCCTCCTCCTCTTCCTTGGCCACCAGGAGAACCGCGGCGGACCGGCGGAGCTCGCCGAACCCTCGCCGCTCCTTCCCGTGCCCTGTGGTGCCCGCTCCACCATTAACCGACGAGGCCGCCACCATGGTCAGGTGAAGGTGGTGCTCCGGCTCCTCCCCTGCCGCCCCAAGGGGCTTCCCCGACGCGCCGCTCCCCGAGGAGCTCTCCGGTGGCCTCGGCCTGACCAGAGGTGGCCTCTGCCGCCGGGAACGAGTGCCGGCCGGCGAGCAGCAGCGGCGTCCAGCCCCTCCGACGCGGGCGCGGGAGGAAGGGGATGACCCTGCGGGAGGGGCCCGCAGGTCAGCGACCCTGGGGGCCAGGCCCACCCGTTTAAGTGGAGGCGGCTTCGGCCAGCCCGCCTCCCCCGCGCGGTGGCGCCCTTCCAGATGGGCGTCTTCGACGTGGCCGGGCTCCTGTGCACGCGGCCGAGCTGATGGGCCGGCCCAGTCACGGTGCAGCTATTCCTCGCCCTGTGCGCCAGGGTATAACCCCTTTTCTTTTTATTTTTCTGTTTCCAGTAAACTTCTAATATCTCCCAAATATTCATATGAACTCCAAATTGCATGATTCAAATTTCCTATGACTCCATAAATCATGCTCTATCACATGGTGCAACATGCACATTATTCCAGAAACTTTCCCTACACAAATATTTATCAAATGCCTTTATTGCATTTCTGTGATAAACTTTAGAAAATCACAGAGAGCTCAATCTTGATCCAAATGAAGTGATTCAAGTTCCTAGATGCTTGTCATGTCCAAACTTAGTTTTGGAACATTTTTATTAATACTTTCTGTACCCCACCAAATAATGAGCCATTTCTTCCTATTTTTCAGCTTTGAAAAATCCTAGAAAATTCCTTTGAATTCCAAATCCAGTGAAACCAACTCCTAAATGCTTCTAAAATCATGACTTGATGATGGGTACCTTTGCTCATCATTCAAGGAATTATTTCTGTATACTTCTTCCAAGTCCATAAACCCTTTGGTTCCATCATATTGGAATGTTCCAAATCACCCATTGATCCAATACCTATGAAACCACCTTGGTCATTTCTAATATGACCAGAGGTATCCTAGAAAAGTCCAACTCCTATTTTTAGAGCACTTTTATTTTTGCTTTGATTGTGTTGCTTATTATGATTATTTCCATCGTTAGTTGACGTAATAAACGGAGTATTCGGAGATGGACCAGAAGGTTTGAAGACTCTGAAGAATAAGGCAAGCAGCCCTTTGACCATGTTCAAGAAACCTTTTTATGCATGTCTCATAGCACCTTATTATTCAATGCATCGGAATCATGTTGAGGTGGAAACCACATTGGTTGCTACCTTTGTCACTTTACTGTTGAAACTTGCATCAACATGACCCTACCTTCCTATGAGGGTTATGTGGGTGGGAGTAGTTAGGTTGCTTTACTAGTGGCTACGCAAATGGGTCGGGTATATGCATGGTGACGAAAGCAGGATACTTTCAAAAGACTTTTCGAAAACCCCGTCGGGTGCCACTTATGCCCGAGGGAGATGGTGAGATGGGTAACCATTTGATTACGAAGTGGTGTACCGAGGAAAGTGTGTGTGTTTTGAAAAATGGATTGGTTTAAGTTGCGACCGTTATTCCAACCTTACATGCGCAACCACTCTACCCTTATATGGGAAAGGGCATTATTGATTACCTAGGTCGATACTAGCATGGTGCCCGCATTACTAGTGACGGGAGTGACATGAGGTCACTCTTGGGATGGGGTCGCGCTTGGATAGGCGGCCATGACTGTCTTTACAGGGCACCGGACACACCGTTGGTACCCCGTGCTTGTGATATGTGATGAATTTGGAGCGAGTCTCCACAAACCTTGAGATGTGAAATGTTTGGCACGGGGCTGCTACCAATCGAGTGGACTCTATGTTAGTGTCGTCTAGGAAAAGGTAGTGATCGGGTGCTTACCCCGGGTACTTGAGGTATCGCGGGTCGTGGATAACACGGAAGTTCCCCGGATCTAGTGGGTAAAGTGTGCAACCTCTGCAGAGTGTAAAACTATTCGAATAGCCGTGTCCACGGTCATGGACAGTTGGGTAACCGCTCTTGGGCTACGTCCAATGTTTGCAAAACCTGGTGTGTGTGTGAGAAAACAACGTGGTTCAGAGATATTGATGATGTGATTGTGAGGAAGTCACAATGAGCTTGAGCATGAGTTGATTACAACTCTTTCTCGATATTGATGTCTGTGACCTCCTGATACTTGTTGCAGACACTTGCATATCCATGTCATACGTTGATCATACTTGCATATGAAAAACTAGCTTTCCGCAAAACTGTCAACCTAGCAGTAGAGCCTTGCATAATTATTCTGTTACCACACTTGGGTTGCTTGCGAGTACATTCAATGTACTCATTGGCTTGCCACTGGTTATTTTATTGGCCAGGCAGGAGAGAACAGGTTATGATGAAGATTTCTCGGTGACGAGCATGCGAGCTAGGACGCTTCCCAGTCAGAATGCCTGTAGGGTTAAGGCAGATGGCATGGGTCCCAGTTGTCTTGAAGATTTTCCGCTGTGATGATATACTCGAGACTTGACCATTATGGTCCTATTTGTGTAACACGGTATGTAAGGATGTAAGACTCTTGTTATTCAGCTTCTGTGTGTTCAGTGAGCATTGATCTCTGGGATCACTGTACACGTGCATTCGATGATCACGACTTATGAGTCGGGGTCCCCACACTTATGAGAGCTAACAAACTTTCCATTCCCGAGTCTTCGCTTCGTTTGCTCCTTTTGCAGGAATCTCATGGAGAAGTGTTGGGTAACGTAGTATTTTCAAAACTTTCCTACGATCACGCAAGATCTATCTACTAGATGCATATCAACGAGGGGGAGAGTGTGTCTACGTACCCTCATAGACCGGGAGCGGAAGTGTCTAGTGACGCGGTTGATGTAGTCGAACTTCTTTGCGATCCAACCGATCAAGTACCGAACATACGACACCTCCGCGTTCAACACACGTTCAGCTTGATGACGTCCCACGAGCTCTTGATCCAGTTGAGCTTCACGGGATAGTTTCGTCAGCACGACGGCGTGGTGACAGATATGATGAAGTTACCGTCGCAGGGCTTTGCCTAAGCGCTGCAATGATATGACCGAGGTGTGTTACTGTGGAGGGGGCACCGCACACGGTTGGGATAGATCAACTGATCAACTTGTGTGTTCTAGGGTACCCCCTGCCCCCGTATATAAAGGAGCAAGGGGGAGGCCGGCCGGCCCTCTATGGCGTGCCAGGAGAGGCAATCCTACTAGGTATAGGATTCCAATCCTATTCCTAGTTGGAGTCCACCAAGAAGGAGAAGGGGGGAAGGAAGGAGAGGGAGAAGGAGAAGGAAAGGGGCGCCGGCCCCCCTCCTTCCTTGTCCAATTAGGACCAAGGGGTGGGGGGCGCGCGGCCCTGCCCTAGCCCTCCTTCTCTCTTTCTCCTATGGCCCATTAAGGCCCATAGCTTCCCCGGGGGTTCCGGTAACCCCCTCGGTACTACGGTTAATTCCGAAACTTTACGGAACACTTCCGGTGTCCGAATATAGTCGTCCAATATATCAATATTTACGTCTTAGACATTCCGAGACTCCTCGTCATGTCCGTGATCTCGTCCGGGTCTCCGAACTACCTTCGGCACATCAAAACTCATAAACTCATAATACCGATCGTCATCAAACGTTAAGCGTGCGGACCCTACGGGTTCGACAACTATGTAGACATGACCGAGACTTATCTCCGGTCAATAACCAATAGCGGAACCTGGATGCTCATATTGGTTCCTACATATTCTACGAAGATCTTTATCGGTCAAACCGCATAACAACATACGTTGTTCCTTTTGTCATCGGTATGTTACTTGCCCAAGATTCGATCGTCGGTATCTCTATACCTAGTTCAATCTCGTTACCGGCAAGTCTCTTTACTCGTTCCGTAATACATCATCTCGTGACTAACTCATTAGTCATTTGCTTGCAAGGGTTATTATGATATGCATTACCGAGAGGGCCCAGAGATACCTCTCCGACACTCGAGTGACAAATCCTATTCTTGATCTATGCCAACACCACGAACACTTTCGGAGACACCTGTAGAGCATCTTTATGATCACCCAGTTACGTTGTGACGTTTGATAGCACACAAGGTGTTCCTACGGTATTCGGGAGTTGCATAATCTCATAGTCATAGGAACATGTATAAGTCATGAAGAAAGCAATAGCAGTAAAACTAAATGGTCATAGTGCTAAGCTAACGGATGGGTCTAGTCCATCACATCATTCTCCTAATGATGTGATCCCGTTGATCAAATGACAACTCATGTCTATGGCTAGGAAACATAGCCATCTTTGATCAATGAGCTAGTCTAGTAGAGGCATACTAGGGACATACTGTTTTGTCTATGTTTTCACACATGTACTAAGTTTCCGGTTAATACAATTCTAGCATGAATAAAAGACATTGATCATGATATAAGGAAATACAAATAACATCTTTATTATTGCCTCTAGGGCATATTTCCTTCAGTCTCCCACTTGAACGAGAGTCAATAATCTAGATTACAAAGTAATGATCCTCACACCCATGGAGTCCTGGTGCTGATCATGTTTTGCCCGCGGAAGAGGCTTAGTCAACGGGTCTGCAACATTCAGATCCTTATGTAACTTGCAAATCTCTATGTCTCCCTCCTTGACTAGATCGCGGATGAAATTGAAGCGTCTTTTGATGTGCTTTGTTCTCTTGTGAAACCTGGATTCCTTCGCCAAGGCTATTGCTCTAGTGTTGTCACAACATATTTTCATTGGACCCGATGCACTAGGTATTACACCTAGATCGGATATGAACTCCTTCATCCAGACTCCTTCATTTGCTGCTTCCGAAGCAGCTATGTATTCCGCTTCACACGTAGATCCCGCCACGATGCTCTGCTTGGAATTGCACCAACTGACAGCTCCACCGTTTAATAAAAATACATATCCGGTTTGTGACTTAGAGTCATCCGGATAAGTGTCAAAGCTGGAATCGACGTAACCATTTACGATGAGCTCTTTGTCACCTCCATACACGAGAAACATATCCTTTGTCCTTTTCAGGTATTTCAGGATGTTCTTGACAGCTGTCCAGTGATCCACTCCTGGATTACTTTGGTACCTACCTGCTAGACTTATAGCAAGGCACACATCAGGTCTGGTACACAGCATTGCATACATGATAGATCCTATGGCTAAGGGATAGGGAATGACTTTCATTTTCTCTCTATCTTCTGCAGTGGTCGGGCATTGAGCCTTACTCAACTTCACACCTTGTAACACAGGCAAGAACCCTTTCTTCGACTGATCCATTTTGAACTTCTTCAAAACTTTACCAAGGTATGTGCTTTGTGAAAGTCCAATTAAGCGTCTTGATCTATCTCTATAGATCTTGATGCCTAATATGTAAGCAGCTTCTCCGAGGTCTTTCATTGAAAAACTCTTATTCAAGTATCCTTTTATGCTATCCGGTAATTCTATATCATTTCCAATCAACAATATATCATCCACATATAATATCAGAAATGCTACAGAGCTCCCACTCACTTTCTTGTAAATACAGACTTCTCCAAAAGTCTGTATAAAACCATATGCTTTGATCACCTCATCAAAGCGTATATTCCATCTCCGAGATGCTTGCACCAGTCCATAGATGGATCGCTGGAGCTTGCATACTTTGTTAGCACCTTTTGGATCGACAAAACCTTCTGGTTGCATCATATACAACTCTTCTTTGAGATATCCATTCAGGAATGCAGTTTTGACATCCATTTGCCAGATTTCATAATCATAAAATGCGACAATTGCTAACATGATTCAGACAGACTTAAGCATCGCTACAGGTGAGAAAGTCTCATCATAGTCAACTCCTTGAACTTGTCGAAACCCTTTCGCAACAAGTCGAGCTTTGTAAACAGTAACATACCGTCTGCGTCGGTCTTCCTCTTGAAGATCCATTTATTTTCAATGGCTTGTCGATCATCGGGCAAGTCAACCAAAGTCCACACTTTGTTCTCATACATGGATCCCATCTCAGATTTCATGGCCTCAAGCCATTTTGCGGAATCTGGGCTCATCATCGCTTCCTCATAGTTTGTAGGTTCATCATGGTCTAGTAACATGACTTCCAGAACTGGGTTGCCATACCACTCTGGCGCGGAACGTACTCTGGTTGATCTACGACGTTCAGCAGAAACTTGATCTGAAGTTTCATGATCATCATCATTAGCTTCCTCACTAATTGGTGTAGGAATCACTGGAACTAGTTTCCGTGATGTTCCACTTTCCAATTCGGGAGAAGGTACAGTTACCTCATCAAGTTCTACTTTCCTCCCACTCACTTGTTTCGAGAGAAACTCCTTCTCTAGAAAGGATCCATTCTTAGCAACGAATATCTTGCCTTCGGATCTGTGATAGAAGGTGTACCCAACAGTCTCTTTTGGGTATCCTATGAAGACACATTTCTCCAACTTGGGTTTGAGCTTATCAGGTTGAAGCTTTTTCACATAAGCATCGCAGCCCCAAACTTTAAGAAACGACAACTTTGTTTTCTTGCCAAACCATAGTTCATAAGGTGTCATCTCAACGGATTTAGATGGTGCCTTATTTAACGTGAATGCAGCTGTCTCTAAAGCATAACCCCAAAACGATAGTGGTAAATCGGTAAGAGACATCATAGATCGCACCATATCCAATAAAGTACGGTTACGACGTTCGGACACACCATTACGCTATGGTGTTCTGGGTGGCGTGAGTTGTGAAACTATTCCACATTGTTTCAAATGAAGACCAAACTCGTAACTCAAATATTCACCTCCACGATCAGATCGCAGAAACTTTATTTTCTTGTTATGATGATTCTCTATTTCACTCTGAAATTCTTTGAACTTTTCAAATGTTTCAGACTTGTGCTTCATTAAGTAGATATACCCATATCTGCTCAAATCATCAGTGAAGGTCAGAAAATAACGATGCCTGCCGCGAGCTACAACACTCATTGGTCCGCATACATCAGTATGTATGATTTCCAATAAATTTGTTGCTCGCTCCACAGTTCCGGAGAACGGAGTTTTAGTCGTCTTGCCCATGAGGCATGGTTCGCAAGCACCAAGTGATTCCAAAAGTCCATCACTATGGAGTTTCTTCATGTGCTTTACACCAATATGACCTAAACGGCAATGCCACAAATAAGTTGCACTATCATTATTAAGCTTACATCTTTTGGCTTCAATATTATGAATATGTGTATCACTACAATCGAGATGCAACAAGAATGGACCACTCTTCAAGGGTGCATGACCATAAAAGATATTATTCACAAAAATAGAACAACCATTATTCTCTGATTTAAATGAATAACCGTCTCGCAACAAACAAGATCCAGATATAATGTTCATCATTAACGCTGGCACCAAATAACAATTATTCAGGTCTAAAACTAATCCCGAAGGTAGATGTAGAGGTAGCGTGCCGACGGCGATCACATCGACTTTGGAACCATTTCCCATGCGCATCGTCACCTCGTCCTAAGCCAATCTTCGTTTAATCTGTAGTCCTTGTTTCGAGTTACAAATATTAGCAACCGAACCGGTATCAAATACCCAGGTACTACTACGATCATTAGTAAGGTACACATCAATAACATGTATATCATATATACCTTTGTTCACCTTGCCATCCTTCTTATCCGCCAAATACTTGGGGCAGTTCCGCTTTCAGTGTCCAGTCCCCTTGCAGTAGAAACACTTAGTTTCAGGCTTGGCTCCAGACTTGGGTTTCTTCGTGTGAGTAGAAACTGTCTTGCTATTCTTCTTGAAGTTCCCCTTCTTTCCCTTACCCTTTTTATTGAAACTAGTGGTCTTGTTAACCATCAACACTTGTTGCTCCTTTTTGATTTCTACCTCCGCAGCTTTGAGCATAGCGAAGAGCTCGGGAATTGTCTTGTGCATCCCTTGCATATTATAGTTCATCACGAAGCCTTTATAGCTTCGTGGAAGTGATTGAAGAACTCTATCAATAACACTATCATCATCAACTTTGCAACCAAGTTGAGTCATATGATTGTAGTACCCAGACATTCTGAGCAAGTGTTCACTGATAGGACTATTCTCCTCCATCTAGCAGCTACAGAACTTATTGGAAATCTCATATTTCTCAATCCTGGCATTTGCTTGAAATATTAACTTCAACTCCTGGAACATCTCATATGGTCCATGACGTTCAAAACGTCGTTGAAGTCCCGGTTCTAAGCCATAAAGCATGGCACACTGAACTATCGTGTAGTCATCAGACCACGTCTGCCAGACGTTCAAAGCGTCTACATTAGCGGGAAGGGGCTTGTCACCTAGCGGTGCTTCAAGGACATAATTCTTCCGTGCAGCAATGAGGATAATCCTCAAGTTACGGACCCAGTCCGTGTAATTGCTACCATCATCTTTCAACTTAGCTTTCTCTAGGAATGCATTAAAATTCAAAGGAACGGTAGCACGGGTCATTGATCTACAACAACATAGATATGCAAAAACTATCAGGACTAAGTTCATGATAAATTAAAGTTCAATTAATCATATTACTTAAAGAACTCCCACTTAGATAGACATCCCTCCGGTCATCTAAATGATCACGTGATCCAAATCAACTAAACCATGTTCGATCATCACTTGAGATGGAGTAGTTTCAATGGTGAACATCTTATGTTGATCATATCTACTATATGATTCACGCTCGACCTTTCGGTCTCCAGTGTTCCGAGGCCATATCTACATATGCTAGGCTCGTCAAGTTTAACCCGAGTATTCTGCGTGTGCAAAATTGGCTTACACCCGTTGTATTTGAACGTAGAGATTATCACACCCGATCATCACATGGTGTCTCGGCACGACGAACTTTCGCAACGGTGCATACTCAGGGAGAACACTTATACCTTGAAATTTTGTAAGGGATCATCTTATAATGCTACCGCCGTACTAAGCAAAATAAGAAGCATAATAAGATAAACATCACATGCAATCAAAATATGTGACATGATATGGCCATCATCATCTTGTGCTTTTGATCTCCATCTCCAAAGCACCGTCATGATCACCTTCGTCACTGGCGCGACACTTTGATCTCCATCGTTGCATCGTTGTCGTCTCGCCAACTATTGCTTCCACGACTATCGCTACCGCTTAGTGATAAAGTAAAGCAATTACATGGCGATTGCATTTCATACAATGAAGCGACAACTATATGGCTCCTGCCAGTTGCCGATAACATTACAAAACATGATCATCTCATACAAAACCGTATCACTCATCATGTCTTGACCATATCACATCACAACATGCCCTGCAAAAACAAGTTAGACGTCCACTACTTTGTTGTTGCAAGTTTTACGTGGCTGCTACGGGCTTAGCAAGAGCCGTTCTTACCTACTCATACAAAACCACAACGGTGTTTCGTCAAGTATGTGATGTTTTAACCTTCACAAGGACCGGGCGTAGCCACACTCGATTCAGCTAAAGTGAGAGAGACAGACACCTGCCAGTCACCTTTAAGCAACGAGTGCTCATAACGGTGAAACAAGTCTCGCGTAAGCGTACGCGTAATGTTGGTTCGGGCCGCTTCATCTCACAATACTGCTGAAGCAAAGTATGACATGCTGGTAAGCAGTATGACTAGTATCGTCCACAACTCACTTGTGTTCTACTCGTGCATATCATCTACGCATAGACCTGGCTCATGATGCCACTGTTGGGTAACGTAGTATTTTCAAAATTTTCCTACGATCACGCAAGATCTATCTACTAGATGCATAGCAACGAGGGGGAGAGTGTGTCTACGTACCCTCGTAGACCGGGAGCGGAAGCGTCTAGTGACGCGTTTGATGTAGTCGAACTTCTTCGCGATCCAACCGATCAAGTACCGAACGTACGACACCTCCATGTTCAGCACACGTTCATCTTGATGACGTCCCACGAGCTCATGATCCAGTCAAGCTTCACGGGAGATTTTCGTCAGCACGGCGTGGTGAAGAATATGATGAAGTTACCATCGCAGGGCTTCGCCTAAGCGCTGGAACGATATGACCGAGGTGTGTTACTGTGGAGGGTGGAACCGCACACGGTTGGGAGAGATCAACTGATCAACTTGTGTGTTCTAGGGTGCCCCCCTGCCCCCGTATATAAAGGGGCAAGGGGGTAGGCCGGCCGGCCCTCTATGGCCCGCCAGGAGAGGCAATCCTACTAGGAATAGGATTGCAATCCTATTCCTAGTAGGAGTCCACCAAGAACGAGAAGGGGGGAAGGAAGGAGAGGGAGAAGGAGAAGGAAAGGGGCGCTGGCCCCCCCTCCTTCCTTGTCCAATTTGGACCAAGGGGTGGGGGGCGCGCGGCCCAGCCCTGGCCCTCCTTCTCTCTTTCTCCTATGGCCCATTAAGGCCCATAGCTTCCCCAGGGGGTTTCGGTAACCCCCCCCCCCCCAGTACTCCGGTTAAATCTGAAACTTTACGGAACACTTCCGGTGTCCGAATATAGTCGTCCAATATATCAATCTTTACGTCTCAGACATTCCGAGACTCCTCGTCATGTCCATGATCTCATCCGGGACACCGAACTAACTTCGTCACATCAAAACTCTTAAACTCATAATACCGATCGTCATCAAACGTTAACCGTGCGGACCCTATGGGTTCGAGAACTATGTAGACATGACCGAGACTTATCTCTGGTCAATAACCAATAGCGGAACCTGGATGCTCATATTGGTTCCTACATATTCTACGAAGATCTTTATCGGTCAAACCGCATAACAACATACGTTGTTCCTTTTGTCATCGGTATGTTACTTGCCCGAGATTCGATCATCGGTATCTCTATACCTAGTTCAATATCGTTACCGGCAAGTCTCTTTACTCTTTCCGTAATACATCATCTCGTGACTAACTCATTAGACCTTTGCTTGCAAGGCTTATTATGATGTGCATTACCGAGTGGGCCCAGAGATACCTCTCCGACACTCGGAGTGACAAATCCTATTCTTGATCTATGCCAACACGACAAACACTTTCGGAGACACCTGTAGAGCATCTTTATGATCACCCAGTTATGTTGTGACGTTTGATAGCACACAAGGTGTTCCTACGGTATTCGGGAGTTGCATAATCTCATAGTCATAGGAACATGTATAAGTCATGAAGAAAGCAATAACAGTAAAACTAAACGATCATAGTGCTAAGCTAACGGATGGGTCTAGTCCATCACATCATTCTCCTAATGATGTGATCCCGTTGATCAAATGACAACTCATGTCTATGGCTAGGAAACATAGCCATCTTTGATCAATGAGCTAGTCTAGTAGAGGCATACTAGGGACATACTATTTTGTCTATGTATTCACACATGTAATAAGTTTCCGGTTAATACAATTCTAGCATGAATAAAAGACATTTATCATGATATAAGGAAATACAAATAACATTTTTATTATTGCCTCTAGGGCATATTTCCTTCAAGGAGGACGCATGGGACTGTTTGGTCGCGACAAGACATTTGCTACGCTCTCCAAGAACTACTTTTGGCCCAAGCTGCTACATGACGTCTCACGCCTCACCAACCGATGCTCTACATGTCGCAAAGCTAAGTCAAAAGCACAATCCCATGGTCTTTACATGCCACTTCCGATTCCATTCCATCCATGGGAAGACATAAGCATGGACTTTGTACTTGGATTGCCTAGGACTCAAAATGGAAAAGATTCCGTGTTTGTTGTCGTGGATAGATTCTCTGAAATGGCTCATTTCATTCCTTGTACCAAGATCGATGATGCTTCACATGTGGCAAATCTCTTCTGTAGGAAAATCATTCGTCTACATGGAGTGCCCAAGACGGTCGTGTCGGACCGGGGCGTCAAGTTCTTGAGCTACTTTTGGGAGACTCTATGCGCCAAACTCGGCATCAAGCTACTCTTTTCCTCGGCATATCATCCACAAATCGACGGCCAAATGGAGGTGACGAACCGCAGGCTTTCGACGCTTCTTCGTGTGTTGATCAAGAAGAACATCAAGGAATGGGAGCAATGCTTGCCCATCGCCGAGTACGCCTACAACCGTGCAAGACATTCAACTACCGGCAAGTCCCCTTTCGAGGTCGTCTACGGCCTCAACCCTTTGTCCCCATTGGACATTCTACCTCTACCTCTACAAGAACACATCAACTTGTAGGCAAGTGCTCGAGCAAGCTATCTCAAGAAGGTGCATGAAGATACAAGGGCAACGATCGAGAGGCAAGTACATCGTCTAGCGTCCAAGCTCAATGCTAACAAGAAGCCTATGGTGTTCCAACCGGGAGATCTCGTATGGCTACATCTTCGCAAGGACCGTTTCCCCCCACGAGCGCAAGTCCAAACTACTACCTCGAGCAGATGGACCCTTCAAGGTGCTAGAACGCTAAAACAACAATGCATACAAGCTCGGCCTTCCACGCGACAAGTACAACGTGAGCGATGTCTTCAATGTCAAGGATCTCTCCACTTTCCATGGTGATGAAGATTTCGATCCGAGGTCGGATCTTTCCCAAGGGAGGGGAGATGATGCGGAGCATACCAAGGTCATCCCCATGGAACCACCATCGTCTCACCAAGTGCCAAGTGGACCCATGACACGTGCTCGAGCACGAGCTCTCGAGGCCGATGTGACTTCACTCCTCTCTCTACGTCGCTTTGATTCACATGAGACATGACTGCTACCCTCATCGGCGACTCTTTGCATACTCAGGCACCTCGGGAGCAACCATGGAGAAGTCAAGGGACAAGAAGAATCGAAGGAGGAAGATGGAGGAGAAGAACAGCCAGGACTCAGCCTGCCCGGACGATCCGGGCGCTGTCCCGGACGATCCGGCCAAGGCCCGGATAATCCGGACATCCGTCCGGACGATCCGGCTAATGTGACCCAGGACACCCGAGAGCTCAAGCTGAAGCCGGATCATCGAGATCCAGGCCCGGATCTTTCGGACACACCCGGACATCCGGACGAAGACCCGGACATCCGGACCACCTGAAGTGTGTCAGACACGTCCGGATCATCCGGACGCCGCCCCGGATCATCCGGACCCCCGAAGCCCGGATCATCCGGACAAACGTCCGGATCATCCGGCAGTGCCTGCGTGCATGATGATTGGGCCGAGGCCCATGTACCCCTTCGCCGCTCCTAGCCTATATATAGCACTCTACCTAAACTATCTAGGGTTAGCTTTGTGTTAGCTAATACCAAATACCTTAGTGGTTCCTCTCCTACGAGACCGCGGCCTCTTCGGAGAAGATCCACCGGATTCAAGACCTCCGCTACGGAGAAGATCCCACGGGATACCATCAATACCTCCTCACGGAGATGACTACCGCCACTTGTATCGTCCTTAGTTGGTCATGTATCGTGTATCACACTGGGTGTATCCGCATCTAGCATTTGTGTGACCTAAGTTGGTTGATTTGAGTGTTCTCCCCTTATCTCTCTTGTGTTTTTCCTCGTGCCCTCGTGTTCTTCCTCGGGATCCCTCCTCTTCGTGAAAGATCGGCCACGTAGGGTTCCACCCTACATCATGCATCTTAGAGCCGCTCCCCACATCATAGTCCATACCCTCGCCGGTACTCTGCTGCAGCAAAAGTCGCCGTGCTGCTCACCAGCATCGTCGGGTTTGTTATCGGTTTCAGGAAGTAGTCACGGCTGGAGCCTAACTCAAGGAGAGCCCAACCTCTATCCTAACCATAGTCAACCGACTAGTGTACTGGTCACCGTGCTGCGCCTCCATCCAGGAGGTTTTGGGTTCGAATCTCCTCAGGCCCGGGGTAAAAAAACGCTTGTTTTGATTTATCTGAGTCACTGATACGTCTCAAACGTATCTACTTTTCCAAACACTTTTGATATTGTTTTGACCTCATTCTTGCATGATTTGAACTAAACTAACCCGGACTGACGCTGTTTTCAGCAGAGCTGCCTGTATGGTTTTATTGCGTGCAGGAAAACGGATTTTTAGGTATCTCAAAAAATTCCATGAAAAATCACAGAAAATCCACGCACCCGAAGGAACTTGGTGCCAGAAGAGGGGCCAGAGGGGGGCCAGGGGGGCTCCAGGCACCCTGGTGGCGCGGCCCACCACCTGGCCGCGCCGGGAGGCCGCCTGGGCGGGCCCCACCTCCCCTTGTGCCCTACTTTGAC
This sequence comes from Secale cereale, assembly GCA_902687465.1. Classification (NCBI taxonomy): domain Eukaryota; kingdom Viridiplantae; phylum Streptophyta; class Magnoliopsida; order Poales; family Poaceae; genus Secale; species Secale cereale. The sequence goes on along the minus strand of LR738709.1, from coordinate 260,018,323 downwards.
CCGTATTTAGCCCGTGACGAGAAAATCCCAGATCAGAAGTTGTTTTCCCAGTTTTCGTCGCGGAGCCACCACGGCCCTCTGTTCTTCTCCGGGAGGGCAAATCTGGAGGCTGATTTGGCCTCCGGAGAGGGGAGATCGTCGCCATCGTCATCATCATCAACACTCCATCCTCCCTCCATGACTTCTCTTTCCATGTGTGAGTAATTCCCTGCTGTAGGCAAAGGGGATGGTAGGGATTGGATGAGTTAGATCATGTAATAGTTTGTCAGATCGTTGGGGGCATGTTGCCTATCATCTACTATGGTGTTTATCATCTTTGCTTCAACTTGTTACTCTTAATGCTTGTCACTTAGGGCCCGAGTGCCATGATTTCAGATCTGAACCATATGTGTTTGCATGAATATATTTGTGTTCTTGATCCTACCTATGAGTTGTTAGCACCTATTACGGTCCGGAACGGGCGATCCCAAAAGTGACAGCTTGGGACACCAAAGGGGATGGTCTGTAGTTTGAGGATTACATGTATCCATTGAGTTTATTGCTTTGTTCTGGTGCTCTTTGACATGAGCACCTTAATCTCCATAAGTTCCTTTTGGTCCCGTTCGTAGCGGGATGGTAGGACAAAAGATGTTGTGCAAGTTCTTATTGCAAGCACGTACAACTACCCGTGGGATACATGCCTAGTGTTTGATAATTGCCTAGATGATCATTACTTTTCCGTGTGCCTTGCCCCAAGTTAGATTCATGATATATCTCATCCATGCAGCGCCCAACCATCCATCTCCCTAGCCTACAGTGTTTTAAATCCTGCTGGTTACTAGTTGCTACTTTTGCTATTTACTTTTGCTGTTTACTTTTACTATCACCATCATCACTATCATATCACCGTTACCACTTATCTTTTGTTGCAAGTAAGTATATTTCAGGTGCGGTTGAATTGACAACTCAACTGTCAAAGCTTATAAATGCTCTTTGGCTCCCCGTGTGCCGAATCAATAAATTGGGTTATTCTTACCCGCGAAGACTATCTCGATCCCTTACGGTTGAGGGTTATCAAGTACCGTTTTCTGGCGCCGTTGCCGGGGAACATAGCAATATTTACAAGTCTACTTGAAGTATCCTACCTGCTGCACTTCATCCGCTATGGGTAAGAAAGGAGACCCCAAGGTTCCGATCTTACTATCCACTACAAGAAGAGGTACTGTTCTGAACACTAGTGCTACGCTTGATTCACCTTCTGTTATGAGTAAGTTTGCCTCACCGCCACCACATGATGCTCCTACTGAATCTGTTACTATGTCCAATACTCTTGATGATGCTTCTACTACTCTTGATGATATTAGTTCGCTTGGTTATGCTCTTGAGAGATAGATCGCTGCTGCTGCAAAAAAATCTGGAATTGAAATTCCTGTTGCTCGCTACCCTATTGGTGGAACTTATGATTATCCTGATTTGAGTGAACTCAAGGAGAGACTCCTTGATGATGATTACATTATGCTTGATGATGATTTATGTAGGGAACTGACAGAGTTTGTCGGCTCTGACCCTGAAGCTATTAAGAAGCTGCCTGAAAAACACTCTTTGAAGAACAAGACTGTTCCTGATCCTGAATTTGCTACATCTCCTATATGCATCGATGATCCTGATTATGATTTCTCTGTTGATCTTTCACTTATACCTATGGTTGAAGCTGACCCCTTTTATGGCAGAGAAAATGATGATGCTATTGCACACCTGACCAAACTCACTGAGTTGGGTGGCTTGTTTACCACAGATGAGAAGAAACGAAACTTTTATGTGACTAAGCTTCTTCCTTCTCTTTGAAGGAAGGTGCTAAAACATGGTATGATTCACTCCCATATGGTTCCATTAAGAGTCCTCAAGACTTAGCTCACTCTTTTGTTGATAAGTACTTTCCTGCTCATATGCAACATGCTGCTTTACAAAGAATTTATAACTTTAAACAGTTGCAGGATGAGCACCTCCCTAAAGCTTGGGGAGGTACTGTGGTCTGATTCGGGCTAGACCAGGACATGGAGTCCCTAAGAATGAATTAACCGATATATTTTATGCTGGTCTAACTGATGAATCCAGGTCCTATTTGGACAGTTGTGCTGGTTGTGTTTTCAGGAAAAGAACATCCGACGATGCAGAGGATTTGATGGGCAGGATTGCCAAAAACCATGAAGATTGGTTCTTCCCTGAACCACCTCCACCACCAAAGAAGAGGGACATGTTTGTTCTAAGTCCCGAAGATATGCGAGAAGCAAAGAAGTCTATTCAAGAGAAGGGTATTAAAGCTGAAGACGTGAAGAATCTACCCCCTATTGAGAAGTTGTGTGAGCCTACCACTCACCCTCCTATGGTAGAGGTACACTCTCTTTTAGATTTCAACGCAAGTGACATCCCTCATGGTAAGCCTCCTGATCAATGTTTAGATGAGTTTGATAATTTTATTATGAAACAAAATCATTTTAATGAGAGGATACAAAGTCAATTGCATGATGATTCCCGTGCTATCAAAAGTTTGCTTGATGTTCTAGGTAGAACAGTTAATGATGTTAAATGTCTTGTGAAGCATTTTCATATGGTTCAAACTCAGCTTGAACAAATTTCTAATGTGCAAAAAGATTTGCTTGCTAACAATGCCAAACAAGATGATTTGCAGGCCTTCGGGATTAAGACCCGAGGAGGAACTAGCACTCAAGATCCTCTCTATCCAGAGGGGCATCCGAGGAGAATCGAGCAAGATTCTCAAATGCAGGAAGAAGAAATTGTTGGCTCTCCAAAAAAGAAGAAGAAGAAACATAAGGAGGCTGACAATTCCAATGATCCTATTACAGATGAAGAGCTAGCTGTTGATCCCAACAGTGTATCTATCTGCGATGCTGAGACTGAAGACGGTGCTGAACCTGAAGGTAAGGATAATGAGAAGAATGATCCGCCTGAAGTTCGAGAAGAAGAAGCACCTGACAAACGTAAGAGGTACACTAGAGAAGACTTCGTCGCAAGAAGACATGGGAAGGAAAGAGAACCGTGGATACAGAAACCCATGCCCTTTCCAGGTAAGTCTATCAAATATAAAGAAGAAGAGCATTACAATAAGTTTTGTGAGTGGATTAAACCTCTTTTTCTTCAAATCCCTTTGACTGATGCTATTAAGTTACCTCCCTATTCAAAATATATGAAAGATATTGTCACTAATAAAAGAAAAGTTCCTAATGAAGCAATATCTACTATGCTTGCTAACTACTCTTTCAGTGGCAAGATTCCTGAGAAGCTTGGTGATCCAGGTATACCCACCATTCCTTGCTCCATAAAGAATAATTATGTCAAAACTGCTTTATGTGATCTTGGAGCAAGAGTGAGTGTTATGCCTTTCTCTCTTTACAAGAGGCTTTGTTTAGAGAAACTAATTCCTACAGATATCTCTCTTCAGATGGCTGACAAGTCAACCGCCGTTCCGATAGGTATTTGTGAGGATGTTCCCCTAGAAGTTGCTAACTGTTTGATCCTTACTGATTTTGTTGTGCTTGACATGCCCGAGGATGGGAGCATGTCCATTATTCTTGGTAGACCTTTTCTTAACACCGCAGGTGCTATTATTGATTGCAATAAAGGGAAGGTTACCTTCAATGTGAATGATAAAGAACACACGGTGTATTTTCCAAAGAAGACCGACAGGAGGCATGGCCTCAACTCTATAGAAAATATCGAGACCGTGAAGATTGGACAATGGGACTGTCCACTACATGTGCCCCACAAATACAAAACTATTATGGTGGGGACAATGTCCATCAAAGTAAAGGTTCAGTGATTACTTCGTAAGAGGTGAGACTTTTTGCTCTATATATCGCATGTTTGTTGGTAAGACTTGATCAACCTTACTAGTGAACATGTTTTATATAGATAAAAAGTTGAGCTTGTTATGTTTTCATTTGTTTTAGTTTTTGTTCTCCTTGTTGTACCAAGAGTTTATGTTTTGAAGCTTCACAATACTAATCACTGCTTTAAGTTTTCATAAAGTCTTGCAGCTTTTTGAACTTCGAAAAAATTTCAACAGTGAAGTTTTCAGAAAAAATCCAGAAAAATAAAAATAAAAACTTCCATGTCGGGAGTGACCCAGAGGTACCTGGGGCCGGCCAGGGGGACCCACCAGTGGCCCAGGCGGCCAGCTGGCGCGGCCTGCCCCCTGGCCGCGCCCACAGGGCGCCTGGGGCCCACAAGGCCCCTCTCCAGGTAAGTCTTCTTCCTCACTCTCTCTTTCTCTCCAAAAACACGAGTTATGCACTTGTTCTTGCGTTCTTGCTGCTCTTGGAGGCGATTCTTCGATCTCTCTCTACAACCTATCATTTGAGCTGAGATTTTGAACAAATACTCCCTGGTATGTAACTCCTCCACCCCTCCAATTAGATTTCTGATTGGTGGCTTCATTTGTGAGTATTTAGTAGTTCTTGGTGCTGTATAGATGAGCTTGCATGCATGTGTAGAAATTTATTTTCCAAGTTTTGATGCAAGTTTATGCCTTAGGTAAGTGAGTTGAGTAGTTTGCCTTAACCCACTTTGTTTTAATCCTTGTTTTTGTAATTTGCCAAAAATTTCAGAAATGAGTTTGTTAGGAAGGGCAAAGGGGTGGCTTGAGAAGAGGAGGCCCACGCACTCCGATCGAGTTACTAGAGCCGCAGCTTCACCCTCGACTGCTAGGGTGAGCTACAATGAAGATCATGTGCCCCTAGAGTTGTTGGAAGACACAAGTCTAGCACGTGCTATGATGTTTCCATGTGATGAATTCCTTGAAGCTGCGGGAATCAAGGATGAGTTTTATAATCTTTGTGCTAATGCAGGTCTCACACGGCTCGTCACGTGTCGTGTTACTCCGTATCAAAAACTCACCTCCGGTTTCATTAACAGTTTTAGATATAATCCTGATTCTGGTGCTATTGAGTTTAAAATTTACAATGATCTTATCACCATGCCCTTGGGAAAGTTTTGTGAAATAATAGGTGTGCCAAACGTTGGGAGGACGGCTAGGATGACCTCTCAGCCCTCCGAGCTGAAAACTGTCTTCAACTCTCTCTGTAGCATGGGTACGAGGGATATTCATCGGTCAAAGATCTCCAGCATCTTATTCCCTCACCTCAGGTATTTTGCATATTATGTTGCTAGAGGGGTGTTAGCTCGTGACAACACGAGCAACACTTCTGCGCCGGATATTGCTATCCTGGCAGCCGCCCTCTCAGGGAGGTCTGATTATAATCTGGGTGCCTTAATTGCTCGACGCCTTGCTATGAACGGTAACAGGGGAGACTTATTTGGTGGCGTTTATGCCACACTTATCTTAGAATATCTTAAAGGCACCACACACCCTGATGATAAGCCTTTTACTTATTTAAGTTTTGATCTTGCTGCTATGAAAAGGCATAAGTTTGTTACCATGACTTCTGAGCTTGATAATCTTGTTTATATCTTGCGTTTCGGAACTACCGCGGAACGCGAGATCCGTCTACCTGCACCTCTTTTGTTTGATTTTTCTCACAGGAACGGATGGTCCTTTGATGTTATCCAGTTCGATGAGTTCATGGCCCAGCATCAGTTTCATAACCCCATGGAGGGGGTTGTGCCCGACGAGGAGGAGCACGGTGAGTTACCACCTTTTCAGGGGGAGACCGTCACTCAGTTTGGTGAAGGATCTTCCTTTGCTTGGAGTATGGACCCTTCCTTGTGGGAGGATCCGAGGAGTTCGGTGTACGCACCGGAATCCTTCTACGACCCTTGGACTCACCAGCATTCCCCCGGAGCAGGAGGCTCCTGGGGGCAGTAGCTACTACCAACTTAGGCCAAAAGCCTAAGCTTGGGGGAGTACGTGCCCCTCTCACTTTTCCATTGTATTATCCGTTTTATTCGCTTTGATCTTTTCGAAGTTTTTGCCCGTTCTTCTTTATTTCTTTCTTTTGCTTTCGTTCAACCTTTGAAATAATCCAAAAAGATTTCCTTTCTCTCTTTAGTTTGCTTTGTTTTCAGAGTTTAGCTCAAGTCCGTAATGGCATTTAATTATATTTCCTACGTTCGATCGTGCAAGTGACGAGGCAGTAATGACGAAGATCGACTGAAGGGAAGCAACAAGGGAAAACCGGTATGAACTCTTCTTGTTTCTACTTTTGTACATATGCCTGTACTTATGATCTAGAGACCAGCTTGTAGCGACATAGTGCTATGTTTACAATGCTCTCCCAGTGGTTCGTGCTTTCCTTGTGGCTAGTCTCGAATAGCTAGAGTATATAATGTGTTATTGAAATGATTTACATGCATTGCACTTTTCATAGTTTGGTATACTAAGGTGGTATTTCCCTTTGGAGAATTCTTGGATTGACTTGGCGCATGTTTACACATGTTTAAGACTAAAAAGTCTGCTCTGCGTTGATGATCTTTGAGTTTCAGAATAGTTATATCACTTTTATGCCCGATTCAATGTTGCTTTGTCGCTCTGCATGATTATGGCCGTTATTGCTCTCTAGTTGGTCGCTTCCCAGTCTTTTGCTAACCTCCACCTGTACTAAGCGGACTTACTGCTTGTGCATCCAAAATCCTTTAAACCAGTTATGCCATATGAGTCCACCATACCTTCCTATACATGGTATTTACCTGCCATTCCTAACGAAGACTATCTTGTACCATCTCGAAATTATTCAAGAAAGCATTTATCTTTTGTGCCTCTGTTTTAGCTCATGAGGAAGTAGTAGTTAATTCATGATCTTTTTAAGTTGGACAAGTTTCACCTCGGGATTGCATGTCTAATGTGCAAACCCCTAATACGAGAAGGAACTGGCATAGAGTGCGCCCGGCTCATAAAAGATAATACAACAAACAAACCCTCCTTCACGCTTTGTTCATGAGAAATTAGAAAACTTTGGCAGTGATAAACAAAGGAGATTAAGGGGATGTGATCATCCTCGTGCGGGAGCCGTTCCTCGAAACTTGTCCAGCTCGAGAAGTAATTGAGTTATCTGCTAGCATTCGTTGACGAAATATGCATCTCTAAAAAAGAAAAAATTTACCTCTGTTTTTAAAACCAAGAGCTCTGGTACATGTTTAGTTTTTGTTTCCGACCACGGGTTTTCAACCTCGCCATCAAATTCCACGGTTCGAGAGTCTCCACCTTCTTTCTTCAAAGCACCAACTAGGAGAGCATAATTGTCATTCTGAGTGTAATGTGCATTGTCCCAAAGTATTACATTGTCTTCTGCATGCTTGTGATATTATTTATTCTAAAATTCTTAATTCTAGTCTCCTTTAAAACTCTGGAGGAGTTTCTGCATTTATGTTTTGCTACACTCATGGAGGCTAGCGAGATACCACCCTAATATGCTCAAGCTATGTGCAATGTAATCTTGTCTTGATTTTCAGTAGTATATTATTTATTTTAAGTATTTGTGATTGGTCACTTGAAAGAAGGATTGCTCCGTGCATTGTCCTCATAGCATTGTTTCAATACTTGCTAGACTCATTTCGTAGTACATGCTTATATACATCTAATGAAGCAAAAGAGTTTGTCAAAGTTTTCTTTGTCGCATCCAGTTCGTTGAACTGAATTGCTTGAGAACAAGCAATATGCTAAGCTTGGGGGAGTTGGTACGTCTCAAACGTATCTACTTTTCCAAACACTTTTGATATTGTTTTGACCTCATTCTTGCATGATTTGAACTAAACTAACCCAGACTGACGCTGTTTTCAGCAGAGCTGCCTGTATGGTTTTATTGTGTGCAGGAAAACGGATTTTTAGGTATCTCAGAAAATTCCACGAAAAATCACAGAAAATCCACGCACCCGAAGGAACCTGGTGCCAGAAGAGGGGCCAGAGGGGGGCCAGGCGCCCTAGTGGCGCGGCCCACCCCCTGGCCGCGCCGGGAGGCCGCCTGGGCGGGCCCCACCTCCCCTGGTGCCCTACTTTGACCCGTATTTAGCCCGTGACGAGAAAATCCCAGATCAGAAGTTGTTTTCCCAGTTTTCGTCGCGGAGCCGCCGCCGCCCTGTGTTCTTCTTCGGGAGGGCTAATCTGGAGGCTGATTTGGCCTCCGGAGAGGGGAGATCGTTGCCATCGTCATCATCATCACCACTCCATCCTCCCTCCATGACTTCTCCTTCCATGTGTGAGTAATTCCCTGCTGTAGGCAAAGGGGATGGTAGGGATTGGATGAGTTAGATCATGTAATAGTTTGTCAGATCGTTGGGGGCATGTTGCCTATCATCTACTATGGTGTTTATCATCTTTGCTTCAACTTGTTACTCTTAATGCTTGTCACTTAGGGCCCGAGTGCCATGATTTTAGATCTGAACCATATGTGTTTGCATGAATATATTTGTGTTCTTGATCCTACCTATGAGTTGTTTGCACCTATTACGGTCCGGAACCGGCGATCCCAAAAGTGTCAGCTTGGGACACCAAAGGGGATGGTCCATAGTTTGAGGATTACATGTATCCATTGAGTTTATTGCCTTGTTCCGGTGCTCTTTGACAGGAGCACCTTAATCTCCATAAGTTCCTTTTGGCCCCGTTCGTAGCGGGATGGTAGGACAAAAGATGTTGTGCAAGTTCTTATTGCAAGCACGTACAACTACCCGTGGGATACATGCCTAGTGTTCGATAATTGCCTAGATGATCATTACTTTTCCGTGTGCCTTGCCCCAAGTTAGATTCATGATATATCTCATCCATGCAGCGCCCAACCATCCATCTCCCTAGCCTACAGTGTTTTAAATCCTGCTAGTTACTAGTTGCTACTTTTGCTATTTACTTTTACTATCACCATCATCACTATCATATCACCGTTACCACTTATCTTTTGTTGCAAGTAAGTATATTTCAGGTGCGGTTGAATTGACAACTCAACTGTCAAAGCTTATAAATACTCTTTGGCTCCCCGTGTGTCGAATCAATAAATTGGGTTATTCTTACCCGCGAAGACTATCTCGATCCCTTACGGTTGAGGGTTATCAGTCACTCACAGCCTTCCCCCATCTGTTATCCTCTAACCCCTCCTTCCTTCTTTTTTCTAAATGCCCAGCGATTTCTAGATCTGGAAGATGCTTACTTTACATTTTGGGAAAGCCTAGTTCTAGACATTCTAGATCTGGCAGTTTTCCATTTCTGTCAATACCCATATTAGGCAGGTTTTAACTTTGAGATTTTGTGATTATTTTTTACAGTAACCCCAACATATTATATACTCCCTCTGTTCAGAAATACTTGTCATTAAAATAAATAAAAGTGAATGAATCTAGATGTATTTTAGTTCTAGATACATCCCTTTTTGTCCAGTTTGATGACAAGTATTTTCAGACAGAGGGAGTATGTTTTTGGGCTAGAAAAATCCAATGAATCCAGTGGTGGCATTAGTTTTGGCTTTTGAGCAAGTTTGCAAACATGCCATCTGATGTAGGGTGGAACCCTAATCAGCAGATCTTTCACGTTTTGGAGAGTGTCCCACGATGAACACGGAGAACTCAAGGAGGAAAACGGGGAAAACACGAGAGGAAACACTCAAATCAACACGAAGATGATCACACAAGTGCTAAATCCACGATACATAGTGCGATACACGATCCATAGTCAACGATGGTGGTACAAGGGTAGTCTTCTCCGTGAGGAGGTCTTGATTATCCCGTAGGATCTTCCCCGATGTGGAGGCCTTGAATTCGTAGTGGATCTTCTCCGTAGAGGCGCACGGTCTCGTGGGAGAGAATCCACACAAGTCTGAGAAATGAGTTATCCAACAGCTAACCCTAAACGGAATGGGGAAGGAAGTATATATAGTATACGGGGCGAATGGGTACACGGGCCTCGGCCCAGGGGATGCACGCAGGCATATCAGGGGCCGGACGTCCGGGCGTCGGGCCAGATGTCCGAGGCTTCGCGGGGCGCCAGATGTCCGGGGTGAGGAGCCGGATGTCCGGGCTGGAGCGGTCTGGTCTCGGGTGCTCCTTGGACAGAGGCGCCGGATTTCCGGGCCTGGGGCCGGATGTCCGGGCCATGCCTGGCCGGATGTCCGGGCCCTGGCCGGATGTCCGGGCCCTGTAGCTCCTGGGGTGGTGGCTTTCTGTAGCTGCTCGTCCAGGGGCCGGATGTCCGGGGCCTGGAGCTTCCTTCTGCCCTTCTTGATGCATCACCTCGTCCGTGAACTTGGGGACTTGTCCATCTACACGTCCTTATCCAATGTGGTCTTCTTCACACCTGAGCACACAAAACATATCCGTTTGAGGTAGCAACCATGTCTCGCAAGATTCGTACGGAAGTAGGGCTAGGAGTGACGTCACCTCGGTCTCGAGAGCTCTAGCACGAGCACGTGTCATTGGTCCTTGGGGCACTTGAGGAGGTGAAGGAGTGTCCATGGGGATGACCTTGGGATGCTCCGCATCATCTCCCCTCCCTTGGGAAAGATCCGACCTCGGATCGAAATCTTCATCACCATGGAAAGGAGAAAGATCCTTGACGTTGAAGGTGTCGCTCACGGAGTACTTGTCTCGCGGGATGTCGATCTTGTAGGCGTTGTCGTTGTAGCGAGCTAGCACCTTGAATGGTCCGTCGGCGCGAGGTAGAAGTTTGGACTTGCGCTCGTGTGGGAAGCGGTCCTTGCGAAGATGAAGCCAAATAAGATCTCCCGGTTGGAACACCATTGGTGCCTTGTTGACGTTGAGCTTGGTGGCGAGACGTTGGACTTGCCGCTCGATCATGGCCCTTGTATCTTTGTGCACCTTCTTGAGATAGCTCGCACGTGCACTTGCGTCCATGTTGATGCGCTCTTGTAGTGGTAGAGGTAGAATGTCCAAAGGTGACAACGGGTTGAAGCCGTAGACAACCTCGAATGGCGACTTGCCGGTGGTCGAATGTCTTGCGCGGTTGTAGGCGTACTCGGCGATGGGCAAGCAATGCTCCCATTCCCGGATGTTCCTCTTGATCAACACACGAAGAAGAGTGGAAAGCGTGCGGTTCGTCACCTCCGTCTGGCCGTCCGTTTGTGGATGGTACGCCGAAGAAATGAGTAGCTTGATTCCGAGCTTGGCACATAGTGTTTTCCAAAAGTAACTCAAGAACTTGACGTCCCGGTCCGACACGATCGTTTTGGGCACGCCATGAAGACGAAGTATCTCCCTACAAAAGAGAGTGGCAACATGTGAAGCATCGTCGATCTTGTTACAAGGAATGAAGTGAGCCATTTTAGAGAATCTATCTACCACGACAAGCACGGAATCTTTGCCATTTTGAGTCCTAGGCAAGCCAAGTATGAAATCCATGCTTATGTCTTCCCATGGATGATATGGAATAGGAAGGGGCATGTAAAGACCATGAGATTGAGCTTTGGACTTAGCTTTGCGGCATGTGGAACATCGGTTGGTGAGGCGTGAGACGTCACGAAGCATCTTGGGCCAAAAATAGTTCTTAGAGAGGGTAGCAAATGTCTTGTCGCGTCCAAAGTGTCCCATGAGTCCTCCTCCATGAGATTCCTGCAAAAGGAGCAAACGAAGCGAAGACTCGGGAATGCAAAGTTTGTTAGCTCTCATAAGATATCCATCCTTGATGTAGTAATGTTCCCAAGAAGTGTGAGTCAAGCATTTAGCATAGGCATTTGCAAAGAAAGGATCATGCTCATATAAATCTTTAATATGCTCAAAGCCAATCACATTCAACTCAAGTTGTGTTACAATCATGCATTTGCGGGAAAGCGCGTCCGCCACAACATTTTCTTTGCCCTTGATGTATTTGATGACATAGGGAAAAGACTCAATGAACTCACTCCATTTAGCATGACGCTTGTTCAACTTAGTTGACCTTTGAGATACTTGAGTGTCTCATGGTCCGTATGAATAAGGAATTCATGAGGTCTAAGATAGTGTTCCCAAACACGTAAAACTCTCACCAAGGCATAAAGCTCTTTATCATAGATGGGATAGTTAAGTTGCGCTCCCGATAGCTTCTCGCTAAAGTACGCAATTGGGCGCTTTTCTTGCATTAGCACGCCACCTATGCCGGTACCACTAGCATCACAATGAATCTCAAATGGTTTGTCAAAGTTTGGTAGGGCTAGAAGTGGTGCATGCGTGAGCAAGCTCTTAAGCTCATTGAACGCGGTGTCTTGCGAAGGACCCCAAATGAAGGGCGCGTTCTTCTTGCTCAAAGCGTGTAGAGGCATAGCAATGGTGCTAAAGTCCTTCACAAAACGTCGATAGAAACCGGCTAGACCAAGGAAACTACGCACTTGCATGAGATTCTTTGGTTGAGGCCAAGTTTTAATTGCTTCAATTTTTGTTTCATCAATGTGAACACCTTGAGAAGAAACGACAAATCCTAGAAAGACAACCTTGTCAACGCCAAAAGTGCATTTCTCCATATTAGCGTATAATTGTTGTTTGCGAAGGGCTTGCAAAACCAGTTGGACATGGTCAACATGTTCCTCAAGCGACTTGCTAAAGACTAGAATGTCATCAAAGTAAACCACTACAAAGACGTCTATATAGGGTCGGAGAACAAAATGCATAAGACGCACGAAAGTGCCGGGTGCTTCCGATAAGCCCATTGGCATAACAAGCCACTCATATAACCCAAACTTGGTTTTGAAAGCTGTTTTCCACTCATCACCCTCTTGAATGCGAATTTGGTAGTAACCACTTTTAAGATCAATTTTTGAAAAGATGGTGGCACCACATAATTCGTCAAGCATGTCGTCTAAGCGTGGAATAGGGTGACGGTATCTAACGGTGATAGCGTTTATCGGACGACAATCGGAACACATGCGAAAAGTTCCATCTTTCTTAGGCACGAGAATAACGGGAACGGCACAAGGGCTTAGGCTTTCACGTACATGACCTTTGTCGATGAGTTTTTGCACTTGCCGTTGTATCTCCTTTGTTTCCTCGGGGTTGACGTGGTAGGGAGCCTTGTTTGGAAGTGGAGCACCGGGTACGAGATCGATGAGGTGTTCGATTCCGCGAAGTGGAGGTAGACCCGGAGGTAGCTCATCGGGAAAGACGTCCGAGAATTCCTGCAACAATTGATACAACACAAAAGGTGGAGGTTGTGAAGTGTTAGTAGGTTTGGCTTCCCCTTTGCATAAGAGCACAAGGTGGAAGACGCTCGATGGGTTCTCACACACTTCTCTCATCTCACGTTTGGTGGCAAATAGGACTAGTTGCTTCTTGTCGCTCATCGTGGAGTCGCTCATATTTGGCTTGTGGCTCTCCTCTCTTTTTGGTGGCTCACTCTCTCACCATTCTCTCCACGATGGTTGGTGGGTAAAAGCTTGTCGGCGGCTACTTGACTTGGAGACATTGGTCGAAGCACTAATTCCTTGCCCTTCATCTTGAAATGATAGTGATTTGTCCGTCCATTGTGTGTGACTCCACGATCATATTGCCATGGACGTCCAAGAATAAGGTGGCACACGAACATGGGTATCACATCACATTCGAGAGTGTCCTCGTAGGCGCCAATCTAGAAAGAGACTTGCACGGTGTGCTCGACTCGAAGAATTCCGGCGTCGTTGAGCCACTGGACCTTGTAGGGGTGAGGATGCTTCGTCTTGACCAAATGAAGCTTGTCGCATAGCTCTTCGCTTGCCAAGTTGTGGCAACTTCCTCCATCGATGATAACCTTGACGGAGCGTCCATTGATGCCGGCCTTTGTATGGAAAATGTGACATCGTTGGTCGTCATCTTGTTGATGTTGGAGTGTCAAGACTTTTGAGACAACAAGGTTGGGACTTGAGTCATTGTCGCAAAACACTTGATGGTCTTCTTCTTCATTCACTTGGCGATGCATAGCGACATGCTCAAGTGCTTCCATCTCATCATCGCTCATGGAGTCATAAGATCCATCCTCGTTGATGATCATGGTGCGAACGGTCTTGCACTCAAATGACTTGTGGCCTCGTCCTTGGCACTTGAAGCATTTGATGGAGTTCGTCTTGTTATTGCCTTCGGTTGGAGTTGTAGTTGAGGAAGCTCTTGGCTTGAAGTTGTTGGTAGGAGGTGGACGACTCGATGTAGTCGCATTCTTGTAGCTTGACTTGTCACTGAAGTTTGTAGATGGCTTGGTAGAGGTAGGAGGAGTAGCCGAAGTCGTTGAAGCTTGGTTGTAGGAGCCGAAGTTCTTGGAGTTGAACTTGGAGTACTTGTAGTCCTCTTGAACTTGTCGCTCTGCTTTGGTTGCTTGGTGTACTAGCTCGAGGAGATTGTTGTATGGTTGGAAGTCCGCAATCTTCTTGATAGGATAGTTGTGTCCATTCAAGAATCTCGCCATAGTTTTCTCTTCATCTTCCGTGATGTTTGCTCGTATCATAGCAATCTCCATCTCCTTGTAGTACTCTTCAACGGACTTGGTACCTTGCTTGAGGAGTTGTAGCTTCTTGAACAAGTCGCGGTTGTAGTGTGTAGGCACAAATCTTGCTCTCATGACTTCCTTCATTTTATCCCAAGTGGTGATAGGAGGTTCGCCTTTTGCTTCTCTTCTCTCTATGATTTGCTCCCACCAAATGAGAACATAGTCTTGGAACTCAAGGGATGCCATTGCGATCTTCTTCTCTTCATCGTAGTTGTGAAGGCGAAAGATCTTGTCAACTTTCAATGCCCATGAGAGATAGTCTTCGGGATCAATGCTTCCGGAGAACTTTGGCATGGTGAACTTGAGCTTGCCATAGCGATGCTCATCGTTGTTTCCTTGCCTATTGGGAGGGCGATCTCGATTTTGGCAGTTTGCCATATCTTGTTGCTCTCGTTGATGTAGATGTTCTTGTTGGAGTTGATGCTCTTGCCGTGCTTGAGGAGGAGCTTCTTCTTGCATTCTTGCTTGATGTCGCCTCTCTTGCATCTCATCGCGAAGGAAATCCTCTTCTTGACGAGTGTGTCGAGTGCGGGCTGCCACATTGCGATGTGCATCTTGTAAAGCACGTTGCGCCTCCATAGCTTGAGCTTCTCGACGTTGTTGTGCTTGGCGGTTAGCCTCTGCGTCTTGTTCTTCTTGATATTGACGTGCTCGCTCTTGTTGTTGTTGGCGTAGTCGTTGCCGTTCTTGTGCTTGCTCAAGTGTAGCTTGGTTTTGACGACGTCGGCTTTCTTGCTCGTCGAATAGCTCTTGTGAACTCTTGTCATGTAGAGGATGCCGGTGGTCATGTCGAGCTTGACGTGCGGCTTGACGAAGAGTGTTAGACGTAGGTGTACTTGAGTCTTTCGTGGAGTCGGAGTGTCGACTTGAGCGGCTTCGTCTTTGAGAAGATGTTGAGGAAGAACGTCGGTTGATTATCAGTGTCCGGAGCTCGTTGTATTGGGTAGTCATGTTGGTGTTGATAGTGTCGAATTGTTCTTTTGTCCTTGCTTCAAATTGGCGCGCGTCCTCGGCGACTTGACCAATGTACTCACGCATAGCTTCACTCTCTTGATGTAGAGCTCGTTGGACACCGAAAAGATGTAGTTTGGTGATGTAGTTGTTCGCTTCTTGAGGATCGTCGAAGATCGGGTTGGAAGATGTACTTGGCCTATCCATCATCACAAGCAAGTATGTGAGTGGGAGAAAGGAGAAGACAATATCAATGTACCTTAACCGAGGTTGAAAATGGATCAATGATCACTCAATAATGTAACCCGGAAATAGCACTATTGGTATCACTTCGTGTCGATTCTCACACCTACACAAGTAAAGCTTTGAGAGGAGCTTGGTTAGGATGTGGCACAAATTCAATGCAATCGTCAAAGTGACTCAATGATGTTGAAAATGTTTCACAATTTGCTCATGCAACAAGTAGATCACTAGCAAAGGTAGCACACGGAACACACGCACGGATAGATAAATGTGGTTGTGCAACCAAGGGTGAGCGAAAATGTGGAAACCACGGAAAATGCTCGTGTTGCACAACACTAGAGAGACGCTAACCGATTGCTTAATAGGCGGATACGCACTTGTGCACGACCTATAAGAGGCAAAACGTAACGACTATCTATCACAAGTATGCTATGAGTGTATGATGTGCCGATGCTTGAGCACAAGATGATGTTGCTATGATGTATGATCTCTTTTGATGCAAGGCGTATGATGCTATTGTGTTTTTGGTTTGGTGGCTCTTTTGCTTAAAAGCTTGTGAGCTCTTTCTTTGGGCACATATGCATGCTTCTCGGATCAAGGTAGCTATTATGTATGCGGTACACTCTTGTGTCACACGGAGATATGCAAGATACCAAGATGATGTGGTGTTACTCACAATGATGTAGTATGCAATATCTATGACTATCACTAATGTGCACAAGTGTCGTGGCCCGGCAATACTCAAATGGCTAGTCTCAATGGGAAAGCTACGCAAAGATGGTTCATAGGGTGACAATGCAATTGCAAGGTAGAATGAGCGAAGTGTCGTCGATGTTACCGTCCTTGCCGAAGTTGAGCGGTGGTGTTGTCGAAGTCTTGCCGTTCCAAGGTAGCCTAAACATCCAAGGAAACGGTGAAACCACAACTCAAGTATCCAAGGCAAATGTAGACAAACTTTTCACACTCGGAGCGGGTAAGCGATGGTGGTTGCGGAAGTGGTGGTGGTATGTGGAAGGATGGGTGGGTTATCGAACGAAAATGGCGGTGGAGGAGTGCAAGGTGGGGTGTGGTGGTGGAAAAGCGGCTGCGGGAGGCCGGATGTCCAGGCCAGGGGCCGGACGTCCGGGCCAGGCCGGATGTCCGGGGCACGGGCCGGATGTCCGGGGTGCCCGAGGCCACGAAGAACTCCTTGCAATCGGTTGGTTTGGGGCCAAAATTCGTCGGATTCTGTGGATGAAAATTGGGGAAAAGTGGAGGAAAAGCTAGATCCACACGTGGCACAACAAATCCATGGAACAAATTCAACAAAATCTTGTCAAATCAACAGATCACAAAAAAAAATTTGGGGCTCTTTTTGTGGGGAACTTTTCGAAATTGGGAAAAACACAACAAAAACAAGCTAGAAAACAAAGTGTGGGGCTCCAAAATCGTGATCAACCTTGCTCTTGATACCAAGATGATGTAGGGTGGAACCCTAATCAGCGGATCTTTCACGTTTTGGAGAGTGTCCCACGATGAACACGGAGAACACAAGGAGGAAAACGGGGAAAACACGAGAGGAAACACTCAAATCAACACGAAGATGATCACACAAGTGCTAAATCCACGATACATAGTGCGATACACGATTCATAGTCAACGATGGTGGTACAAGGGTAGTCTTCTCCGTGAGGAGGTCTTGATTATCCCGTAGGATCTTCCCCGATGTGGAGGCCTTGAATCCGTAGTGGATCTTCTCCGTAGAGGCGCACGGTCTCATGGGAGAGAATCCACACAAGTCTGAGAAATGAGCTATCCAACAGCTAACCCTAAACGGAATGGGGAAGGAAGTATATATAGTACACGGGGCGAATGGGTACACGGGCCTCGGCCCAGGGGATGCACGCAGGCATATCAGGGGCCGGACGTCCGGGCGTCGGGCCGGATGTCCGGGGCTTCGCGGGGCGCCGGATGTCCGGGGTGAGGAGCCGGATGTCCGCGCTGGAGCGGTCTGGTCTCGGGTGCTCCCTGGACAGAGGCGCCGGATTTCTAGGCCTGGGGCCGGATTTCCGGGCCATGCCTGGCCGGATGTCCGGGCCCTGTAGCTCCTGTGGCTGGTGGCTTTCTGTAGCTGCTCGTCCAGGGGCCGGATGTCCGGGCCAGGGGGCCAGATGTCCGGGGCCTGGAGCTTCCTTCTGCCCTTCTTGATGCATCACCTCGTCCGTGAACTTGGGGACTTGTCCATCTTCACGTCCTTCTCCAATGTGGTCTTCTTCACACCTGAGCACACAAAACACATCCGTTTGAGGTCGCAACCATGTCTCGCAAGATTCGTACGGAAGTAGGGGTAGGAGTGACGTCACCTCGGTCTCGAGAGCTCTAGCACGAGCACGTGTCATTGGTCCTTGGGGCACTTGAGGAGGTGAAGGAGTGTCCATGGGGATGACCTTGGGATGCTCCGCATCACCATCTATGCAACATATGTCATTTTTTCATTTTTGTGCATTTAATCCCTTTTATGCTATGAGGGAGTTTTGCACATGAACATGTTCTTCATCATGTCTACTTTTTGCTAGATTTATTTGCATGCCATGATATGCTTTGTAGTGAGTAAAACAAGCTTTCAAACATGTTATGATAATGTTGCTGTTTTACTTGTTGAAAATCTACTAAGTCTGAAACTGTTTACACTTGCCCCTTTTGCATTGAAGCTATCATCAAATCTGTTGCTCAAATGACCATGATCAGTAAAGATGTTTTGTTAAGGGTGTTTAGTACATGCTTTCCATGCTCTTTTTTGCCATGAAAAGTGCCCGTAGCATATACTTTTATTGTCTCAAAGTATGCACCATGCATCTGCTTTTTGTCAAAGTCTGTTTTTCTCGAAGTCTGAGAATCTGTTATGACTTGCCAACTTGTCTTGATGAATGCCAGTGATCTAGAGGTTATATGGAGATATTTAGTAAGCATGTTTTGCCATGTTCAACATGTAATTTCATGCAATGCTTTTGTTTCCTATGATCTTGCATGATAGCATCATTGTTTCATGCCTCGAACATGTCATCATGTTAATTCTGCTCACATGAATGCCCAGTTTTTCACTAAGTCCTAATCTGTATTATAAAGTTGCTTATTGCATTGTTCTTGTTGGATTAATGTTGATTCCTATAAACTTGAAACTTGATGATAAATGAAGCATGTAATATGTTCTTTGAGTGCATATCATGTTTGTGCCAATCTTGTTCTCGTAGCATGTTGTTGTCTTGCTTGCAATGTGCCTAGTTGCTGTTTTGGACAGATTGTGTTTTAAACTTGTTTGGTGTGTATGTGTTGATCCGTTGCTCCGTTTTGAGCATGCCCTATATGAAACTTGCTTGGTTTTGCATGTAGTTTCATAATGTCCTATTGCATCCATGTTTTGAGTGTGTGTGATTGATGTTTGAATACATTTTGCACCAATGCCATGTTTAACTTGTTTTGCTCATATCATCTAGGTCGTACCTCCAAATTAAGTGAACTTTGTATGCAACTTGACTAGAAAATCGTGTAGATCATCATGGTGCATGTTAACTTGCTGTTTAACAACTTTAACATAATGTGTTATTCAGTTCTGGACCAATTTCGAAATTTTCATATGGGAAGTTTCCGGAATTTTTATATGTTGTTTCCGGCCTAATTTAAACTTGCTTTGATATGATGTTCTTGTATGCATCATCTCTTGCCATGTGTAGCATCATGTAGCCTTGTAATGCATCATACTTGGTTGAGTATCATGTCATGTTTATGTGTTGTGTGTTTACCATGTTCTTTGCTTCTTTCCGGTTGTGCTTCTTCTCGATAGTTCCTGTTTCGTTGTGATCATGAGGATTCGTTCAACTACGCTTGTTTTGTCTATGCCCGTTCGTCTTCTTCATGGACTCAGCCTTCTTCCTAGTGGGATCTCAGGTAAGATGACCGTCACCTTGGATCTCACTACTATCTTTGCTATGCTAGTTGTCTCGATGCTATTGCTATGTCGTGCTTCCTACCGCTTGTTTATCAAGCCTCCCAACATGCCATGAAACAACCTCTAACTTATTCCACCACCCCAGCAAACCATTGTATGGCTATGTTACCGCGTTGCTCAGCCCCTCTTATAGCGTTGCTAGTTGCAAGTGCAATTGCAGGTTGTTCCATGTTGGAACATGGATATCTTGGAATATCACAATATCTCCTTTTTAATTAATGCACATATATACTTGGTAACGGGTGGAAGGCTCGACCTTTTTCCTGGTGTTTTGTTCCACTCTTGCCGCCCTAGTTTCCGCTAAATTGGTGTTATGTTCCTTGATTTTGTGTTCATAACACGATCGGGGTTTATGGGTCCCCCTTGACAGTTCGCTTTGAATAAAACTCCTCCAGCAAGGCCCAACATTGATTTTACCATTTGCCTGATACCAACTTGTAACGCCCCGGACACACCCACCAGTGGTCGTTGTTCCTGGCGGGATCTAGACTGGCCCCCACTGATCAATACTAGTCTTTGCTGTGCACTATGTCCTCACTCGTGCGCACCCGGGAGCAACTTCCCGGTTGGTCACCCATCCCTAAATTACTTGATAGAGGCAAAGGTGTCCCGTCTTTCGATGAGATGGTAGCTATCGTTTTGGAGGAAGTCGACTTTGACGATCCAACTACGAACGTGCGAGGACGTCGCGCCTTAGCAATCGCTAAACCAGCTCTGCGAGGTTATTGACCACACCGGAGCATGATCAACCTGACCACAAAGGTTTGTTTCCTGCAGGCAAACGAAGAACAAGCAAGAAACTAAGATTGCAATCTGGATATTGCGAATATTAGAGGAAAGCTTTATTGATCAAGGTGGGGTTCTGTGACGCCTTTGTCTGGTCGTTGAACACAAACGAAGTACGCAAAGTTATAGCTATGTCGAACTTTTAATCTAAACAATACCCAAAGTCTAAATGACGCCCTAAGGGCTGTATATATGGGGGGAAGAGGGGGGAATTTCGTGGCCCTTGGTGGAGGGGTCCGAAACCAACCCTAACTCTTGTTTCCCCACACATACGGACTCCAAAAACAGCCTATACTCAAGTATTTCAAAATTAC
This sequence comes from Secale cereale, assembly GCA_902687465.1. Classification (NCBI taxonomy): domain Eukaryota; kingdom Viridiplantae; phylum Streptophyta; class Magnoliopsida; order Poales; family Poaceae; genus Secale; species Secale cereale. The sequence goes on along the minus strand of LR738709.1, from coordinate 259,997,673 downwards.
ATGGGCCCGGCCCAATAATAAGGTGAAGCAGCACCTATAATAGCCTCTGGACGAAATTTATGAAGTGGCATCTTGTATATTTCGTCCAAGGCCTCTCGCACTCATTATGGTGGCTTCAAAGTCCTGAAATCATAACTTGTAACTCCATTCTTGTCCCCCTTGCGCATGCCAGCATCTCCATGCTTGATCTTGCTCCAATGTTCATCCTTTTTGTCCAAGCTAGGCCCTTCATTTGTAAGCAAGACAAATGTATCCAATTTAGGCAGCATCATATTGTCATGAACATTAGAATCATTACCAAGAAACGAAAGTACCTGGTAATTTAATTGGCGTGCGCGAGCTCTAGTAATTGGTCCTGTATATGTGTCAGTTGGGGCTGTGGGTGTATCCTTGTTAGTGATGTCCTCATCATCCTCCCCTTCTTGAATTGAAGTCGTCCTCGACTGAAGCTCATCTTCCTCACCCAAGTAATGCTTCAAATCTACAATGTTAAATGTGGGACTAACCCCAAAATCTGCAGGCAACTCAAGTTTATATGCATTATCATTTATTTCCTCTAACACCTTGAAAGGATCATCACCATGTGGCATTAGCTTTGACTTGCGCAAATTAGGAAACCTATCCTTACGCAAATGTAACCAAACCAGATCTCCAGGTGCAAAGACAACACATTTTCTACCCTTATCCCCAACAAGTTTATATTTAGCATTCATGCGCTCAATATTTTCTTTAGTTAACTCATGCATTTTTAAGATCAATTCAGCACGTTGTTTAGCATCAAAATTAACCTTCTCCGAAGATGGAAGAGGCAACAAATCAATAGGTGCATGAGGTAGGAAACCATAGACAATTTCAAAAGGGCACATCTTAGTAGTAGAATGCAATGAACGATTATAAGCAAATTTAATATGAGGCAAGCGTTCTTCCCACATTTTCTTTTTATTCTTCAAAACATCCCTAAGCATAGTAGACAAAATTCTATTGATTACTTCAGTTTGTCCATCAGTTTGGGGGTGGCAAGTAGTACTAAAAAGCAGTTTAGTCCCCAACTTAGCCCATAAACATGTCCAAAAGTGGCTAAGAAATTTAGTATCACGATCTGAAACAATAGTATTTGGCACAACATGCAAGCGAATAATTTCACGAAAAAACAAATCAGCAACATTAGCAGCATCATCGCTTTTATGACATGGTATCAAGTGTGCCATCTTCGAGAACCTATCCACGACAACAAATATGCTACCGCTCCCCTTCTTTGTTCGAGGTAAACCCAAAACAAATTCCATAGATATATCTTCCCAAGGAACACTAGGGACAGACAAAGGCATATATAAACCATGAGGATTGAGTCGTGACTTAGCTTTTTGACATGTAGTGCAGCGAGCAACAAAACGCTCAACATCCCGTCTCATCTTTGGCCAAAAGAAATGTGTAGCAAGTACGTCCTTCGTCTTCTTCACGCCAAAGTATCCCATTAATCCTCCTCCATGCGCCTCCTGCAACAACAAAAGACGAACAGAGCTAGCTGGAATGCATAGCTTGTTAGCACGAAACACAAATCCATCATTAACGACGAACTTGTTCCATGTTCTCCCTTCTTTACAATTCTCCAATACATCTTTAAATTCAGCATCATGCACATATTGATCTTTGATGGTCTCCAAACCAAATATTTTAAAGTCAAGTTGTGAAAGCATAGTATAACGACGAGACAATGCATCAGCAATAACATTTTCTTTTCCCTTCTTGTGTTTAATAACATAAGGGAAAGTGTCTATGAATTCAACCCATTTTGCATGTCTACGGTTCAGTTTTGCTTGACTTTTAATGTGCTTCAAAGATTCATGATCAGAATGTATAACAAATTCTTTGGGCCATAAATAATGTTGTCATGTTTCCAAAGTCCGAACAAGAGCATGTAATTCCTTATCATAAGTAGAATAATTCAGACTAGGCCCACTCAATTTTTCAGAAAAGAATGCAACAGGTTTAACATCTTGTAATAACACACCTCCTAACCCAATTCCACTAGCATCACATTCAAGCTCAAAAGTCTTATTAAAATCAGGAAGTTGGAGTAAAGGAGCATCTGTCAACTTATCTTTCAATACCGTGAATGCTTCTTCCTGTGCAGCACCCCAAACAAAAGGCACATCCTTCTTTGTAAGCTCATTGAGAGGTGCAGCTATGGTGCTGAAATCTCTCACAAAACGCCTATAGAATCTAGCGAGGCCAAGGAAACTCCTCACGTGTGAGACCGTTTTGGGCTGCGGCCAACTCTCAATAGCTTCAATCTTGGCTTTATCAACCTCAATTCCCTGTGGAGTAACAACATAGCCAAGAAAAGATACTCAGTCGGTGCAAAAGGTGCACTTTCCAAGGTTACCAAACAAACGTGCATCACGTAGAGCAATAAAAACAGCACGTAAATGTTCCAAATGTTCCTCCAAAGATCTGCTATAAATCAATATATCATCAAAGTATACTACCACAAATCGTCCAATGAAAGCACGTAAAACTTCATTCATTAATCTCATGAAAGTACTAGCTGCATTAGTTAATCCAAAAGGCATGACTAATCACTCATATAATCCAAACTTAGTTTTAAATGCTGTTTTCCATTCATCTCCCAATTTCATACAAATTTGATGGTATCCACTACGCAAATCAACTTTGGAGAATATTGTAGAGCCACTCAATTCATCAAGCATATCATCTAGCCTAGGAATAGGATAACGATAACGAATAGTAATATTGTTAATGCCTCTACAATCAACACACATACGCGATGTACCATCCTTTTTCGGCACTAGAATAATAGGAACAACACAAGGACTAAGGGATTCACGTATATAACCTTTGTCGAGTAGCTCCTGTACTTGACGCATAATCTCCTTCGTCTCCTCTGGATTGGTATGGTATGGTGCACGGTTGGGTAGCGATGCACCGAGAATTAAGTCAATCTGATGCTCAATCCCTCGAATAGGTGGTAATCTCGGTGGCACGTCTTGTGGAGAGACGTCCGCGAACTCCTGCAAAATGTTAGTGACAGCAGGAGGCAATGAGGAAGGCATGTCCTCGAATGAAAATAATGCCTCTTTGCACACAAAAGCATAGCAAACAGATTTGCTTAAATCTAGATCATCAATATCAGATTTGGTGGCAAGTAAACATCCACTTTTTAATTTAATTTCAGATGCAACATGAGATGATGGCGTGTTATTAGGCTTCATTTGTTGCTCAAATTCTTTTGCCACAATCTGATTTTCACTCTTATTTTGCTCCTGTTTCGCTTTATTAGCTCTATTAATACCATCTTTCAAAATGGAATCAGAAGACATAGGAAGTAAAGTAATACATTTATCCTTATGAATAAAAGTATATTAATTGTTTCTACCATGGTGTATAGATTTTTTATCAAATTTCCATGGTCTACCAAGTAATAAGGAACATGCTTGCATGGGTACCACATCACAATCAACATAATCAACATATGTGGAGATACTAAAATGCACACGAACAGTACGTGTTACCTTAACCTTGTCGTTGTTGTTGAACCATTGGATGTAGTAAGGATGTGGATGGGGTCTTGTGGTGAGAGATAGCTTCTCCACCATCTCCATGCTAGCCAAGTTGTTGCAACTCCCTCCATCTATGATCACGCGAACAGAACGTTCCTTCACAACTCCCTTTGTATGGAACAAATTATGCCTCTGATTTTGCTCAGCTTGTGTAACATGCACACTCAAAACACGTTGAGCAACTAAACATTCATACCTGTCAGCATCTTCAGGAGCCATGTATTGCGTCTCATGATCATAATCGTCTCCACCGTATTCTTCACGTGTAATAAGAGCCAAAGTCTCCTCATCATAGTCACTAGCAGACTCATATCCACCATCCACAGTAGCAATCATCACACACTGAGATTTGCATTCTCTCGCAAAATGTCCTCTTCCCTTACAACGACGACAAATAATATCACTGGTGTGCCCTGTTGATGCCATGGACGAAGAAGAACTCTGTGCAGGCCCAATAGGTGTGCTCTTGGCAGATAATGGTGGTTGTGCCTGCTTCCTTGTATCACGGCTGGAGGTAACAGCTGCTGGAGGTGTCGGTGCAGTAGAATGTGTGGAAGTAGAGGATGCACGCGGTGTCCATGATGAAGGTCGACCTGTAGGAAAGTTAGTCCGCGCCAATGCCTGTCGATCCCGCACTTCACGTTCAGCTTGACAAGCAAGATGGAATAAATGAGTGATATTATTATAATCCTTATACTCTAGAATGGTCTGAATCTCTCTATTTAATCCACCCATAAAATGTGCAAGCATAGCTTCATTCTCCTCAACAATACCACATCTAATCAGGCCAGTTTGTAATTGCTGATAATATTTTCTACATAATTTTTTCCTTGTCTTAAGCGCTGCAATTTTTGAAGTAATTCACGTTGATAATATGGTGGAACCCAACGAGTACGTATAGCAGTTTTCAAAGCGGCCCAAGCAGCTGGAATAGGATATAATCTACAATGTTCAGACCACCAAACACATGCAAAACTAGTGAAAGCACAAACAGCAGCAGGAACATGTCTCTCCTCGGGATAGTGTAAACATGTAAAACGTTGTTTAGTTTCTAACTCCCAAGTAAGATATATATCAGGAACATATCTACCCTCAAATGGTGGAATATTCAATTTCAGATTAGGAAGATGGTCATGTAGCTCAGGTGGTGGTGCAGCCCTACTGTTGCGATGATATGCATGAGGACGACCTGGTGGTGGTGGTGGTGCTGGTGGTTGCACGTAGTTCTGATTTTGGTAAACCTCATCCTCGTAATGGTCCTCCACCTCTGCAGTAGCAGCAGGAGCTATAGAAACATCAACAGCGGCACCATAAGTTTGACCAGGCTCAAGGGGAACGCGCTGTGCTTGTCCCACTTGATTTGGAAGGCGATGTTGTTGTTGAAGAGGTGCGACAGCTGCAGCAGCCGGTGGTGGTGGAAAATGCAAAAGCAATTCAGCAAACTTGTTATCGAGCTTTGTTTCAAACGTCTTCTCCATGCCATCTATCTTCTCCATGGCCTCTGCAAATCTGTTTAGCACATCTTGCACCTGTCCACTCATCATTTGCTAAAACTTATCATGAAGCTCCTTGTTCGTCAAGTTCTCCCAGTCAATCTCGTCGGCTGGTGATCCTGGCATGGTTTGCAGCAATAGAAACACACCAGAAAATGATCCTACAGACTACTAGAAAATGGTGGTGGTCGGGCATCACAAATCCGTCAAGAAAATCTCAAATTCTTACCAGTTCTTGTGGTGATCGGCAACCGTGGTAGTCAAAATTCTCAAAGGTTGGATAAAGCGATTACCAGGGAGAGTCAAACGCACGACGTAGATGTATGTGGAGCTGGGAAGGCTTATAAGATGATAGGAAAAAGGGTCAACAATAATCAATTCAGAGATGCAAAGTTGAATAAACGCTCAACGACGGTACTATGCTGGTCCTAGGCTAGACCGTACTAGAGACGCGAGCCTAGAACACTAACAAAAACACGACGCTGCACATAACCAAGGGGAAAGCACACTCTGAAAAAAAAAATCGCCTCTTTTATTTTTTTCGCTCTTTTTTGTTGTGCTCCTTTTTTTTTGCCGAAAATCACTATAATGGTGAGTGTCTCAAAACACTTCCCAAGTCAAACTAAGATGATAGGCATGAAATTTTTTTGACGATTTTTTTTCGGAATCAGGGCAGCGACGACGAAAAAGTACGGTAAAAAAATAGTATGGTGGCACGTGTCTCAAAAGACTCTGAAAAGCCCAAAAATAGGATAGGGAAAAAATATTTTCACCTGCCGAGATTTTTGCCTAAAAACTGCCCGGGGGTCTCCAGACTCTTTTTTTTCGAGACCTACTCAGGCAAGGAAACACGAAACCGAAACTAGATGGATCTCGAAAGCCAATCTAAAACGAAAAGAACTCGGATTGGTGGTGGATATGTGGTGGTAGAATATGGCAGCGGTGGTGGTATATGGCAGCGGTGGTGGTATATGGATATGGATCGGTGGTGGTATGTGGCAGTAGCGATGAAGAGATTGCGGCGGCGGCGTGACAACTTATGACCAGAACTCGAAACTCTAAAAGACTAGACGCTAAGACCAGCAACTTGACACGGCGATGCAACCGCAAATTCAACTAAGCAAACACGGAAAAGATTATGCAACGGCTCAGACTGGTTCGGATATGGTGAACTAACCCTAATATATTTTCTTGAATTTTTCGTGGACTGTAGGTATGAAGAACAGACTCGATCTAATCTACGAAAAACTGTAAAATCTCACCGAGCAACCTGGAAACCTGATACCACTTGATAGAGGCAAAGGTGTCCTATCTTTCGATGAGATGGTAGCTATCGTTTTGGAGGAAGTCGACTTTGACGATCCGACTACGAACGTGCGAGGACGTCGCGCCTTAGCAATCGCTAAACCAACTCCGAGAGGTTATTGACCACACCGGAGCACGATCAACCTGACCACGAAGGTCTGTTTCCTTCAGGCAAACGAAGAACAAGCAAGAAACTAAGATTGCAATCTTGATATTGCGAATATAAGAGGAAAGCTTTATTAATCAAGGTGGGGTTCTGTGACGCCTTTGTATGGTCGTTGAACACAAACAAAGTACGCGAAGTTGCAGCTATGGCGAACTTTTAATCTAAACAAAACCCAAAGTCTAAACGACACCCTAAGGGTTGTATATATGGGGGGAAGAGGGGGGAATTTCGTGGCCCTTGGTGGAGCGGTCCGAAACCAACCCTAACTCTTGTTTCCCCACACATACGGACTCTAAAAACAGCCTATACTCAAGTATTTTGAAATTACATGGGCCTGGCCCAATAATAAGGTGACGCAGCACCTATAATAGCCTCTGGACGAAATTTATGAAGTGGCATCTTGTATATTTCGTCCAAGGCTTCTCGCACTCATTATGGTGGCTTCAAAGTCCCGAAATCATCACTTGTAACTCCATTCTTGTTCCCCTTGTGCATGCCATCATCTCCATGCTTGATCTTGCTCCAATGTTCATCCTTCTTGTCCAAGCTAGGCCCTTCATTTGTAAGCAAGAGAAATGTATCCAATTTAGGCAGCATCATATTCTCATGAACATTACAACCATTAACAAGGAACGGAAGTACCTGGTAATTTAATTGGCGTGCGCGAGCTCTAGTAATTGGTCATGGATATGTGTCAGTTGGGGCTGTGGGTGTAACATTGTTAGTGATGTCCTCATCATTACTCCAAGCTGAGCACACTTAACTTTTGAGTTCTATCTGAATGGGCTCTCAGAAAAAAAAGGATTTCCTTATTGATATGAGTAGTCTATCATCCCTAATAAGCGAAGTTATCACATACACCCCCACTCAGAGGAACCGACGTCCTCATTGGGCCATAGGAACGTTCCCTCTTGACACATACGTCTGTGCATCTAGTCTGGTACATGTGACATGCCGTGTGCCACTACGGGTCACAAACGTCATGAACAACATGACCGCGCACCTGTCTGCAAACATCCATGTAACCGTGAGGGTCGGCTCTGATACCAACTTGTAACGCCCGAGACACACCCGTCGGTGGTTGTTACTCCTGCTGGGATCTAGACTGGCATAGATCAATACTAGTCTTTGCTGCCCACTTTTTCCTCACTCGTGTGCACCCGGGAGCAACTTGCCGCTTGGTCACCCATCCTGAAATTACTCCAAGCTGAGCACGCTTAACTTTTGTGTTCTATCCGAATGGGCTCCCGAAAAAGAAGGAATTCCTTATTGATATTAGTAGTCTATCATCCCTAATAAGCTAGGCTATCACAACAAGGCTAGGAGGTGAGGGGCTCGAGATCCGGTGAGAGCTCCTGAGGCGCGATGCTCAAGATGCCCCCTTGACGCGCAAGCTGGTCCCGATAGAAAAAGAGGTTTCCGCCAGATGGGGTCATGGAAGTAGTAGCATGGAGTTACTGGTGAGGCTCGTGCAAGGCACCGAGGGAATGACTTAGCTTTAGGTGCGGCGTGGGGTACCCGCGGTCTTACGGCCGCCTGGCGATGTCATCCTGAGGGCGCATTTCCTAGAATCCTGATTTCCTGAGCGTCTTTACTCCGCAATGATTCATCAAAAGCTCTGTGGGGGAGGCGTGAGGGCATCAATTTCTTTGTGTTTCAAGAGATGTCGAAGCGGCTGAGCTGCGCCCCTCTGCCCATGTCCCCTCACGAGGTTCGCCCCTCTTTTCCTTGCTTGCCAAAATGCTCTACGTCGCCAGGTCCCAGCCCTTGAGCCTGGCTCAGCCGCCGCTGGTATGTTCGGTGTCGATGGCTGGGACAAGGCCAGGGTATGAGGGCTCGAGAGCCAGCAGGAGCTCCTGAGGCGCAACGCTCAAGGACTCCCCTTTTAACGTGCAAGCGACTTGATCAGAAGGGGAAAGGCTCACCTTGTGAGAGCTGCGGGGGAGGGACCTCGCCCGGTGATAACCATAGTGTATGAGACGACTATAATTAGCTTTTTGTAGACCAGCCCACTCCCTGATCGGGGCCGACCTTCGTGAGGTGACGCGTCGCCAGCGCCACTCGAGCGCTTGTCCCCTGAAGCTTTTGCGCACTGACAGATGATGAGGACATGACTACCTTGGATACGACCAAAGATATTGCATACATGTATATTTGTGAGGTGATTTCTAATGCAAACTATGAAACAATTTATTTATGTCATCGAGGACAAAAATACTTCACAGACTTTTGTGCCATGTCTAATTCCAGGTGTATGGGACATTTGTACAATCCACATATGAAGATAAGGGAAAAAGAGAAGTTTAGGTGCTATTCAAAAAGTTCTCTCACGTCACTTTTGGGCCAAGAGAAGATAGAGTCCAAGTCTCTCACGTTCTGCATCCAGATTCGGACTCCACAGACATACGTGACTCAAAACGGCAAGAACTCCTTCACACGGACTCCGAATTGGGTGATTCTTTTTTTGTTGGAAACTAAATTTCGTACACTTTCCAACCTAATTGGATTCACCTTCAAATTCGTCCGGAGCGTTGAGATACCGACGAAACAATCTGACGCTGCAGAAGAATCCGAGTCAAACTACAAGTCCAAATGTGTTACATCACCTCCACTTGGGCCCGTGAGCCTTGTACGACCTAGGGGTAGTTTTAGGCTGCCTTGGGACGTCCTTCCACCTCCTTGGCCGCCACCCCTTGCTCCTATATAAGTAGACTCATATAGTAGCTTTTTCTTTGGGTTTTGTTTAGATTAAAGTTCGCCATAGCTGCAACTTCGCGTACTTCGTTTGTGTTCAACGACCAGAGAAAGACGTCACAGAACCCAACTTGATCAATAAAGCTTTCCTCTTGAATTCGCAATATTCAAATTGCAATCTCAGTTTCTTGCTTGTTCTTCATTTGCCTGCAGGAAACAGACCTTCGTGGTCAGGTTGATCGTGCTCCAGCGTGGTCAATAACCTCTCGGAGTTGGTTTAGCGATTGCTAAGGCGCGACATCCACCCACGTTCATAGTCGGATCGTCCAAGTCGACTTCCTCCAAAATGATAGCCACCATCTCATCGAAAGACGGGACACCTTTGCCTCTATCAAGTGGTATTAGTTTTCAGGTTGCTCGGTGAGAATTTCCAGTTGTTCCTAGATTAGATTTATTTACGTTCACCTGGCAATCGCTTTACTCAATCTTTGGAGTTATTTGACACCGCTGGTTGCCTATCACCATCTGCTGCATGGTAAGAACTTGTAAGATATTGATATTTGCTTTACTGTGAGCGCTTTACCACCACATCCTTGTAGTTCATAGGATCATTATTCTCGAATTTTGTTTCTTGTTTCTACTAATCATGACAGGTACCCGAGACATAAGTTCTTAGACGACGGATACATCTTCACCATCACGAGACGTGGGACAACACACACAAGCACATGATCAGGTTATTTCTATACCGTCATTTGAGGGTAGATTTAATCCTGCTATTTATCTTGCTTGGGAGTTTGAGTTCCAACTAATTTTTGCTAGCCATGATTTTTCTGAACTTGAGAGAGTACGAGCTGTCACTAGAGCATTTACTGGTTTTTCTTCTGTTTGGTGGAGTGTGCATTGTAAGAAAAATATTGATAACCAACCCACGACTTGGAAAGTTTTGAAGGCTGTAATGAGAAAACATTTTTTTCCTCCTTACTATCGCCGTGAATTGCTTCGTAAATTGGAACAATTAAAACAAGGCAGTAACACTGTTCATGCTTACTACCAAGAGTTCAAATCTTATATGCATCATTGTGACATAGAAGAATCTGAGGTTGATACAATGAATAGATTTTTTGGTGGTTTGAACCATGATATTCGTGCAAGATTTCAGTATATTCCTCATTGCATTATTGGTATGTATGTTCATGTTTGTACCTTTGATAGACAAATACACGGGGATGCATTGTGTGACTACAACAACTACTATTCTAGTTCATGCTCACCACAACTGGTTGGCTCCTCCGCCATTGCACCTACTAGAGCAGCCACACCTCCAAGTTTGAGCGTGACATCATCTAAAGTGTATGGTACATTGTCATCGTCCGTACCTACATCAGCTACGTCTTTGTGACAAGGTAACAGTAAAATCAATGATGATATAACTTCACATGAGGATGATGCATATCTAGTTAACTTGAATACATCATGTATTGAATTACCTATTGATTTGAGCACACCACCTAGTTTAGATAATTATGTTACTGTCATGAATGCGTCATGTGATCAAACGACTAAAATACCAACAATTTTGAGTACACTCATTAAATTAACTGTTGATGCAAAAGAATCATGTGCATTAGAGAATAAATCAGATTTGGATAAAATAAATTTGAAAATAATTGTGCCAATGTTTAATCATTTTAATATGACCTCTAATCTTGGTGACGATTCTATGTCAACTGACTTATTGCATGTTTGCATATTTAGGCATGTTGTAGCCTGTGAATTTCATGCAAGTAAGGTTTATTCGCCAATGTTGGGATGGTTTAATGATGAACATTGTCAATCTTTTGATATGAATAAGAGCTTCACTTATTTGTGCAAACTGAGTTGCAATATTTTCATGCCTTCTACTTCTTGTGATAATATTTTGGCTTTATATTTTATGAACTACGAAAGTTACTCATCTATATATGTGTCATATGTGCAAAAATTAAGGGAAGTAAAAATGGATGACATATACATATACAACATGTACACCTTGTCTATTTTCTTACCCAAATTTCAGATTAAGCAACGCCGAGGACGGCTTTATTTTCAAGAAAGGGAGGATGATGAGGACATGACTACCTTGGATACGACCAAAAATATTGCATACATGAATATTTCTAAGGTGATTTCTAATGCAAACTATGCAACAATTTATTTATGTCATCCAGGACAAAAATACTTCACAGACTTTTGTGCCATGTCTAATTCCAGGTGTATGGGACATTTGTACAATCCACATATGAAGATAAGGGAAAAAGAGAAGTTTAGGTGTTGTTCAAAAAGTTTTCTCACGTCACTTTTGGGCCAAGAGAAGATAGGGTCCAAGTCTCTCACGTTCTGCATCCTGATTCGGACTGCACAGACATACCTGACTCAAAACGGCAAGAACTCCTTCATACGGACTCCGAATTGGGTGATTCTTTTTTTGTTGGGAACTAGATTTCGTACACTTTCCAAACCAATTGGATTCACCTTCAAATTGGTCCGGAACATTAAGATACCGACGAAACAATCTGACGCTGCAGCAGAATCCGAGTCAAACTACAAGTCCAAAGGTGTTACATCACCTCCACTTGGGCCCATGAGCCTTGTACGACCTAGGGTTAGTTTTAGGCTGCCTTGGGACGTCCTTCCACCTCCTTGGCCGCCACCCCTTGCTCTTATATAAGTAGATCCATCTAGTAGCTTTTTCTTTGGGTTTTGTTTAGATTAAAGTACGCCATAGCTGCAACTTCGCGTACTTTGTTTGTGTTCAACGACCAGACAAAGACGTCATAGAACCCCACTTGATCAATAAAGCTTTCATCTTGAATTCGCAATATCCAGATTGCAATCTCAGTTTCTTGCTTGTTCTTCGTTTGCCTGTAGGAAACATACCTTCGTGGTCAGGTTGATCGTGCTCCGACGTGGTCAATAACCTCTCGGAGTTGGTTTAGCGATTGCTAAGGCGTGACATCCACGCACGTTCGTAGTCGGATCGTCCAAGTCGACTTCCTCCAAAACGATAGCCACCATCTCATCGAAAGATGGGACACCTTTGCCTCTATCAACAGATTACAAGACAGAAAAGGGAGAAGCGTGCTTGCTGATCTGCTCATGATTGTTCTGTGAGAATACAAGGCACTAAGGACCTGATGAGGTGACGTGCACGGGGCTGCCCCGTGAGCCAGTACTCGATCGCTTAGATTTACCAACGTAATAGGGGCGGACCCAAGCACAGACGTCGTGCCAATAGCCCCCTCTCATAGGACGCTAGGAGGAGAGCTACCATTATGTGGGGCTCATGGGGCGATGCCTCTAGAGGCGGCACGGTCTCAAGCACGCAGTTAACAGACATAGCAACTCATAAAAGCATAATTGGTTTCTGATACATGAGTAAAGCATTGCAGCTCTAGGGGCGGGCCCTACCTGCTTGAGCATAATGCAGCCCGTGGGGCGCCCTCGATTAAACAAACCAAAAAGTCACCTCGCAATGCCGCTGTAGGGGCGTCGAGGAAGGCGATGAAGCAAGCCACGGGGGTTCGCTCCTCATGAGCCAGACGACTCCTGAGGCTCGGGGGGCTCGTGAGGTGCCATGGCCTCGTGAGACACCAGGCAGGCGCCGGGCCTCATGAGACACCAGGGCGAGGTGCGCGAACCGCTGGTATGTGGTGCCCACATTGACCAGGCCAAAGGGCATGCATATGCAGTTGCACAGGAAGCCCCTACTTTGGCCAACTCGTGACGGCTAGAAGAGGTCTTGAGAAGCGGCCGTGTTGCCTCGGATGTTGACGCAGACGCGTAACCCATCGCCCGCACCGGGGTAACAACTGTACAGGTACGACGCGCGGGGCGACGCTCACCGCACATGGCCTGCTCTTCTTGAAGCCCCTCGATCGCCTTGGTGATGAACTCTCGTGCTCCTGGCGTTTCGCGCCTCGTTCCTTGCTTGTGGGACTGGACATCGAAGCACACCTCCAAGTGGTGCCTGATCACCTCCCTCGCTGCACTGGTCAGGTTAGAAGCTCCCTCAACAGAAGCCTCCGAGCTCGTCCTGAGGGAGGCACTGGGCGCACCTTCCTATGCGGGAAGGAGAGGTGCCCCGGCGGTAGGCGCGGAGGCTGAGGCGCCACTAGTGGGCTTCTTTGTGTCAGAATGGCTCTTGGTGAGGAGTAGCTTCTTCTTCATGGGGTTAGCCTCAGGAGGCGTGGCGTCACCCTCGCTCTCATAGTTTTCGGCCACTGCGGCCCAGTAGGCATGCTCAAGAGAGCAGACCGCATCCTTTTCATCACAGGCGACAGTGATGATGCCGCTGCACCCATGCATCTTGAGGACGTTTGATGCGGACCATCCCACGATCATCCCCATGTTCACTTCGACGAGACCTCAACTACACACAATTGGACACAAAGTTAACTCGCTCCTCTCTGAACCTCCACTTTCTACATGTGAGACATGGCTACTACCTCAAATATATGTGCTATGCATGACCAGGAACCAAGAGGGAGGCCATGGAACAGCTAGGAGCATTGGACAAGACGGCAAGGACACCAAGTACAAGGATCAAGAGAAGCTACTGGAAAAGCTATAGGCACCGGACGTCCGGCCTTCACCGGACGACCGGCGCGTCCCAGGCGACCGGACGACCGGAAACCACCGGACGTCCGTAACGGCAATCACAGAAGGAAAACAGCGGAAGTACGAAGACTTCCGGACGTCCGGACCCTCGCGAGCCACCGGACGTCCGGTAGCCGTCGGACGTCCGCTACATGCTGTCTGCGCACAGTTATCGGGCCAGAGGCCCATGTATCCCTCTCCCACTTACCCCTTCGTGGCCCTAGACTATATACACTCCTCCACCTCCTCCTAGTGAGGGTTAGCTTAGGTTTAGCTCATTTGAGATAGATCTTTGCTCATCCACTAGTGGTTCATCTCCTTGGGATTGACTGCGGCGCCTCCACGGAGAAGATCCACACGGATTCAAGACCTCTGCGGAGAAGATCCTACGGGTACCAAGACCTCCTCATAGAGAAGACTATCGCTACTTGTATCGTCCCTTGTTGATCATGGATCTTGTATCTCATTATGTTTCGAGGATCTAGCATATGTGTGACTTGTTCTTGTTGGTTTGAGTGATTCTCTCGTGTTTCTCCTCGTATCCCCCTCGTGTTCTTCGTGTTCTTCGTGGGATCCCCTCCATTTCGTGAAAGATCGGCCATCTAGGGTTCCAGCCTACATCATATGGTATCAAGAGCAAGGTTTCTCACGAATTTGGAGTCCCCTCCACCGTTTTCTAGCATTCTTTTGTGTGATTTCGTCCTAAATTTCAAAAATCCCCACCAAAAATAGCCCCAAATTTTTTTTGTGATCTGTTGGTTTGATGAAGTTTTGTTGATTTTGATCCATGCATTTGCTTGGTATCAATTGGATCTAGCATTTCCCCAAGTTTCCCCACTTTCCATCAACGAAATATCATCAATTTTGACCCAAAAATCATCAAATTCCACCCAAAATCGCGTCCCGAAACCCAAATCTCGCGTTGACCCCAACCCACCGGACGACCGGCGTATTACCAGACGACGTGACCCTCACGAAGCACCGGACGTCCGTCATCTACCGGACGACCGGAACCACCTATACAGAAGAAAATACCGGATTTCCGAGCCCGATCGGACGTCCGGTCACCGGTCGTCCGTCACTTTCCGGACGTCCGGTAACTCTAGATTTTGAATTCGGCTGATTTTTGTTTTGGTCATAACTAATTCATACAGACTCCAATTTGGACGTTCTTTAGCTCGTTTTGAAGCTCTTGACATCCCCCAATACACAAAAATACTACCATCATCATTTGGGTCCATCAAAGTTTGTCAAATTTGGCAAGTTTGTATTGGCCCTCCACCATATCACACGCATAGCATAGCTTTCCGCAACCTAACCCATTTTGTCCACCATAGCATTTGTGGTTGCTTGAGTAGTGATTTGAGTCTCCTAAGGTGTTTAGGCTACTTAGGGACAATCGCTTCTTCATCAACCACCACCACCACATCCGCATAGCTTAGTCCACTATACATAGCCAACAAAACTTAACCCAATTTTGTGTGAGTTTGTTTGAGTTGTGGCTTGTGTCTCCTAAGGTGTTTCGGCTACTTAGGGACCGTGACTTCAACCCCGACAACATATATAGCCCATCATACACTTCCACCACCATAACCCATTTTGACCGGGTTTCCACCAACAATTCCGCAACCACCACGGCATTGCCGCTACCACCATTTGACATTTGTCGTTGAGATTTTGAGTTGTGGTTTTTCCGTTTCCTAAGGTGTTTCGGCTAATTAGGAATGGGTCTACATCAAGAGCACCACCTCTCATCATCGACACAGACGGTAACTTCGACGACATCATTGTATATTCCCTTGCAATTGCATTGTTAACCCCTAGCCCATTTTTGCGTCACTTACCTATCGAGACTAGCCATTTGAGTATTGCCGGCAACGTAACTTGTGCACATTAGTGATCATACTTCCCATATCATACATACCATATCACCGTGGTGCATATCTTGGTATCATCTCTTGTGGCACAAGGTTGTCATCGCATATACTCAATTGCTATCTTGGTTCGTGAAGTTTTGCATGAGAAAAGAGCTCAAAAGAGAAAGAGCCAAACAAGCTTTTAAGCACAAAGAAAAAGATGAGCAAAGAGCTTTTAAGCGAGAACCATAGCATCATACTACATTAAGATTGTCATACTCGATCATTTTGGATCATACCACCGGAATACCATACATATAGCATACTTGGGATAGAAGTCGTTGCATTTTGCTTAGTAGGTTGTGCACAAGTTCGTATCCGCCTATTGTGCAATCGCGCTAGCGTCTCTCTAGTGTTGTGCAACAAGAGCATTTTCGTGGATTCCACATTTTGGCTTACCCCTTGGTTGCACGACCCCACTTATCTATCCGTGTGTGTGTTTCCGTGTGCCACCCATATTGCTATTGGTCTACTTGTTGCATTTCCAAATTTGTGAATCTTTTTCAACATTATTGACTCTTGCTAACATTTCACATCAATTTTTGTGCCACTATCGTCACCGAGCTCCACCATAAGCTTTACCTGTGTAGGTGTGAGAAACCGACAAGAATTGGTACTAATTGTGCTATTTCCTTGTTCCACATTAGAGTGATCATTGATCCATCTTCAACATCGGTCAAGGTACATTTGGTATAGTTCTTCTCTTTCTCCCACTCATACTTGCTAGTGTCTTGTGATGGATAGGCAAGGCATTTCATCTCCGGTCTTCAACATCGACGGCGCGAACAATGACATCCACGCGAAAACCATCAGACTACAACGGGAAATGCAAGAGCGCTTGGGCAACATCGCCATCGAACTACGACACTCCGAGACAAGGACAATGGCTTCCTTCGACGACATGTGCGATTCCTTCAACAAACAAATGGCGGAGCTCCGACACTTGGTGGTCGATTACAAGTCTTCTTCCCCTTCGTCATCCTCTCGACGGCGACGTTTAAGTCACAAGTCTTCGGAGCGCAAACATGATGCAAGTGCAAGTCTTCCATGTCCACACCGCCATGGCGACCATCGACATTGTCATGAAGGGCAAGTCACCTCCAAGCATCATGTCCACGACGATGATGAACGACATCTACCAAGAGCTCAAGCACTACAACGACACCATCAAGATGAAGCTGCTCGACACGCGCAAGCATACAAGTCCGAAGACGCTCTACTTCATGCCAAGCCCAAGCTTCAAGAGAACATAAGAAGACCGCGAGACAAGCACACCCAAGACGGAGCTACGGCTACAACCACCACTTCGGCATCTTTGCCAAGTGCTATCAAGGCATCTTCGCCTTTGGACATACGGCATCTTCGCCTACTTCCCATGAGTTCGCCTACATCGATGTCTTCATCATCAAGGCGATTATCTACGAGCGACGGCGACAAGACGGTCGAGCATGGGACATCCCCTTCGACCAAGGCGTCGTGCATGAACCTTTTCGACACCATGAAGACGGCGCCCATATTGGATTATTACTCCGGGTCAAGCTACGCGAGCAAGCATGAGACCTTCTCTTTGACCTTGGAGGAGCGTGATGATTTGCCACATCCCACGGCATTCATCTTTGGAGGCATTACAGATGAGGAAGTTGAGCATGGAGACTATTGCACCTACACCTCTTCGACATCCACATATGACGAGATGCCCCAATTCCCATGTGAGGAGAGCCACCACCACATGAGTGATATGAGTGACTCCACCATATGTGAGCTTGAGAGCATTTCCCTTGAGAGGATGAGTGTGCCCACCATTAGCCCCACACATGAGAGCATGCCACTTCTATGTGAGGTTGAGAGCCATTTGAGTGACTCCACCAACCATACGAGTGAGAGCATCCATGATAGAGGCGAGGGGCCCGATCTTTCGATGAGCTGATAACTATTGATTTGGTGGATACGACTTTGACGATCCGACTACAAAGGTGCACGACGTTGCGCCTTAGCAATCGCTAAACCAATCTCCAGGGGTTACTGACAATGCCAGAAGCACGATCAGCCTAACCACGAAGGTCTATTCCTGCATGCAATCGAAGAACAAGCAAGAATATGATAAAGCAATCTGAATATTGTAAATATAAATGATGTATTGATAAAGGTGGGGATACGTAAGCGGTCTTGGTCTGGTCGTTGGACACAAACGAAGTACACGAAGTTGCAATGGCTAACTTTTGACTAAACAAATCCCAAAGAAAAAGCTACTAGATGGATCTACTTATATAGGAGCAAGGGCTGGCGGTCAAGGAGGTGGGAGGACGTCCCAAGGCAGCCTACGAGTAACCCTAGGTCGTACAAGGCTCATGGGCCCAAGTGGAGGTGATGCAACACCTTTTGACTTGTAGTTTGACTCGGATTCTGCTGCAACGTCAGATTGTTTCGTCGATAGCTCAACGCTCCGGACGAATTTGAAGGTGAATCCAATTGGGCTGGAAAGTGTACAAAATCTAGTTTCCAACAAAAAAATAATCACCCAATTCGGAGTCCGTATGAAGGAGTTCTTGCCGTTTTGAGTCAGGTATGTCTGTGCAGTCCGAATCTAGATGCAGAACATGAGAGACTTGGACTCTATCTTCTCTTGGCCCAAAAGTGACGTGAGAGAACTTTTTGAACAGCACCTAAACTTATTTTTTTCCCTTATCTTCATATGTGGATTGTACACATGTCCCATACACCTCAGAAATATACATGTATGCAATATTTTTGGTTGTATCCAAGGTAGTCATGTCCTCATCATCCTCCCTTTCTTAAAAATAAAGTCATCCTCGGCATTGCTTAATCTGAAATGTTGGTAAGAAAATAGACAAGGTGTACATGTTGTATATGTATATGTCATCCCTTTTTACTTCCCTTAATTTTCGCACATATGACACATGTATAGATGAGTAACTTTCGTAATTCATAAAATATAAAGCCAAAATATTATCACAAGAGATAGAAGGCATGCAAATATTGCAACTCAGTTTGCTCAAATAAGTGAAGCTCTTATTCATATCAAAAGATAGACAATGTTCATCATTAAACCATCCCAACATTGGTGAATAAACCTTACTTGCATGAAATTCACAGGCTACAACATGCTTAAATAAGCAAACATGCAATAAGTTATTTGACATAGAATCGTCATCAAGATTAGAGGTCATGTCAAAATGATTAAACATTGGCACAATTATTTTCAAATGTATTTTATCTAAATTTGATTTATTCTCTGATTCACATGATTCTTTTGCATCAACACTTAATTCAATGGGTGCACTCAAAATTATTGGTATTTCAGTTGTTTGATCACATGACGCATTCATGAAAGTAACATGATTATCTAAACTAGGTGGTGTGCTCAAATCAACAGGTAATTCAATACATGAAGTATTCAAGTTAACTAGATATGCATCATCCTCATGTGTAGTTATATCATCATTGTTTTCACTGTTACCTTGTCGCAAAGACGTAGCTGATGTAGGTACACACGATGACAAAGTATCATACACTTTAGATGATTTCACGCTCACAATCAGAGGTGTGGCTGCTCTAGTAGGTGCAATGGTGGAGGAACCAACCAGTGGTGGTGAGCATGAACTGGAATTGTAGTTGTTGTAGTCACCCAATGCATCCTCCTGTATTTGTCTCTCAAAGGTACAAGCACGAACATACATACTAGTAATGCAACGAGGAATATACTGAAATCTTGCGCGAATATCATGGTTCAAACCACCAAAAAATCTATTCATTGTATCATCCTCGGATACTTCTATGTCTCAATGATGCATATAAGATTTGAACTCTTGGTAGTAAGCATGAACAGTGTTACTGCCTTGTTTTAATTGTTCCAATTTGCGAAGCAATTCACGACGATAGTAAGGAGGAAAAAAATGTTTTCTCATTACAGCCTTGAAATCTTTCCAAGTTGGGGGTTGGTTATCAATATGTTTATTACAATGCACACTCCATCAAACAGAAGCAAAACCGGTAAATACTCTTGTGGCAGCTCGTACTCTCTCAAGTTCAGAAAAATGATGGTGAGTAAAAACCTTTTCTACTTCAAGCTCCCAAGCTAGATAAATAGCAGGATTAAATTTACCCTCAAATGACGGTAAGAAATAAGCTAACCATGTGCTTGTGTGTGTTGTCCCACGTCTCGTGATGGTGAAGATATATCCGTCGTCCAAGAACTTCTGTCTCCGGTACTTGTCATGATTAGTAGAAAAAAGAAACAAAATTCGAGAATAATGTTCCTATGAACTACTAGGATGTGGTGGTAAAGCGCTCATAGTAAAGCAAATATCAGTATCTTACAAGTTCTTACCATGCAGCATGTGGTGATAGGCAACCAGCAGTGTCAAATAACTCCAAAGATTGAGTAACACGATTTCCATGTGAACGTAAATATGCACGGTGTAGAAATATGTGGAGCTGGGTTGGCTATATATGGTAGCAAAAGATTAGCAATAATCAATTCAGAGATGCAATTTTGAATAAATGATCAACGACGGTACTGTGCTGGTCCTAGGCTAGACCGGACTAGAGACGCGAGCCTAAAACACTAATGGGGTCACGGTGTAGCACAACTAGCATCAATAAAGGATACGAAGTAGCTCTGAACAGCAAGATATAAGTGAAGATCACAATGACAGTAAAGATAATGATGAAAACAACTGCCAAGCAGAATATACAACAACTCTCTCTCCAACTTTCCTCTTGAAAAGTTTGAGTCAATTTTATGATAATTTTTTTCTACAGAATGCTACTGACTCAAGCTTTCAAACACAAAAAGAATCGCTCAATTCCGAGTTG
Organism: Secale cereale; assembly: GCA_902687465.1. Classification (NCBI taxonomy): domain Eukaryota; kingdom Viridiplantae; phylum Streptophyta; class Magnoliopsida; order Poales; family Poaceae; genus Secale; species Secale cereale. Next base: position 259,977,044 of record LR738709.1, on the reverse strand, counting down.
ATATGAGGTGTCAAAAACTCTAAAACTGGCCTGAAAAACTGGAACAATTTGTGTTCGTGAACTTTAGAGGGCAAAAGGACCTATTTAGAAGACGATTTTGAGGTGCTAAATATTGAACTTGCTCCTGCAACTATTCAGATGCGTCTCATCGCTAGCTTTAATTTGAGTACTTGTGGAGCCAAAACGGACTTTGTATGAGGAAGATATGCCTGTTTTACTGAATAGTACAGAAAACAGATTCCAATCCGAATTCAACTACGAAATTGACTCCAATAGATCCGAATTTTACTTTTCTTTTATTATTTTTCTCCTCAAACTTTTTTTTCTCACACTTTTTTTCTTTTTCTTTCTCTCCTCTTTCCAAGACAAACTAGATAAGATGCAGATTGGATCAAGCAAAGATGCGAACAACTTCAAGTATGATTGTGACAATGAACGATGGGTAGCAAGAGGTGGAAATTGATGGATGAGGTGGTGGCAGCGGAAGGGATAACGATGCAGCGGCGACGTGATTAATGTGAACATAACTTGAAACTCTAAGGAACTCGACACGACGATGCAACCGATAATTCAATAATGCAAACAATGAAAAGAAAATTGCAAAGGCTCAGACTGGCTAGGACAAAGGATGAATAGATCTAACTTTTTTTATGGCTTTTCCTTTGACAATTGGTAAGAAAATAAATCTAATCAAGGAATAACTGGAAATTCTCACCGAGCAACCTGAAAACTGATACCACTTGATAGAGGCGAGGGGCCCGATCTTCCGATGAGATGATAACTATTGATTTGGTGGATACGACTTTGACGATCCGACTACAAACATGCACGATGTTGCGCCTTAGCAATCGCTAAACCAATCTCCAGGGGTTACTGACAATGCCAGAAGCACGATCAGCCTAACCATGAAGGTCTATTCCTGCATGCAATCGAAGAACAAGCAAGAATATGATGAAGTAATCTGAATATTGCAAATATAAATAATGTATTGATAAAGGTGGGGATCTGTAAGCGGTCTTGGTCTGGTCGTTGGACACAAACAAAGTACACGAAGTTGCAATGGATAACTTTTGACTAAACAAATCCCAAAGAAAAAGCTACTAGATGGATCTACTTATATAGGAGCAAGGGGTGGCGGCCAAGGAGGTGGGACGACGTCCCAAGGCAGCCTATAAGTAACCCTAGGTCGTACAAGGCTCATGGGCCCAAGTGGAGGTGATGCAACACCTTTTGACTTGTAGTTTGACTTGGATTATGCTGCAGCGTCAAATTGTTTCATGGATATCTCAACGCTCCGGAAGAATTTGAAGGTGAATTCAACTGGGTTGGAAAGTGTACGAAATCTAGTTTCCAACAAAAAAATTATCACCCAATTCGGAGTCCGTATGAAGGAGTTCTTGCCGTTTTGAGTCAGGTATGTCTGTGTAGTCCGAATCTGGATGCAGAACGTGAGAGACTTGGACTCTATTTTCTCTTGGCCCAAAAGTGACGTGAGAGAACTTTTTGAACAGCACCTAAACTTATTTTTTCCCTTATCTTCATATGTGGATTGTACACATGTCCCATACACCTCACAAATATACATGTATGGAATATTTTTGGTTGTATCCAAGGTAGTCATGTCCTCATCAATCCACGAGGGAGTGAGTGAGCCACAACACTTAGTGAGAGAGGTAGTTGATAGGGCATGTGAGGCCACTATGATTTCTAACGACTTAACCTCTACTCCGAGTGTGCTTTCTTTGGTGCGAGCTCCCTACATGATGACATGCCTACCCTCGATGAGTCCATCACTCCAATGGACAAACTGATGGTGATGCGGAGCATCCCTCGACCATCATCATGGATGTCACACCGCCACCGCAAGGACGGAGAGGACCTACGACGAGAGTTCACGCACGCGCCGTCAAAACCGAGGTGAACTCTTTCCTCTTCGAGTTTCGTTCGGAATCACACGAGAGTCGGATTCTACCTCAAGCGGAGATGTTATGCATGATTAGGTATCAAGGTGTTCATCATGGAGTGATAGAGGCAAAGGTGTCCCGTCTTTCAATGAGATGGTGGCTATCGTTTGGATGAAGTCGACTTTGACGATCCGACTACGAACGTGCGTGGACGTCGCGCCTTAGCAATCGCTAAACCAACTCCGAGAGGTTATTGACCACGCCGGAGCACGATCAACCTGACCACGAAGGTCTGTTTCCTGCAGGCAAACGAAGAACAAGCAAGAAACTGAGATTACAATCTGGATATTGCGAATTCAAGAGGAAAGCTTTATTGATCAAGTGGGGTTCTGTGACGTCTTGGTCTGGTCGTTGAACACAAACGAAGTACGCGAAGTTGCAGCTATGGCGAACTCTAATCTAAACAAAACCCAAAGAAAAAGCTACTAGATGGATCTACTTATATAGGAGCAAGGGGTGGCGGCCAAGGAGGTGGAAGGACGTCCCAAGGCAGCCTAATACTAACCCTAGGTCGTACAAGGCTCTTGGGCCCAAGTAGAGGTGATGTAACACCTTTGGACTTGTAGTTTGACTCGAATTCTGCTGCAGCGTCAGATTGTTTTGTCGGTATCTCAATGATCCGGACGAATTTGAAGGTGATTCCAATTGGGTTGGAAAGTGTATGAAATCTAGTTTCCAACAAAAAAAGAATCACCCAATTCGGAGTCTGTATGAAGGAGTTCTTGCCATTTTGAGTCAGGTATGTCTGTGCAGTCCGAATCTGGATGCAGAACGTGAGACACTTGGACTCTATCTTCTCTTGGCCCAAAAGTGACGTGAGAGAACTTTTTGAACAGCCCCTAAACTTCTCTTTTTCCCTTATCTTCATATGTGAATTGTACAAATGTCCCATGCACCTGGAATTAGACATGGCACAAAAGTCTGTGAAGTATTTTTGTTCTGGATAACATAAATAAATTGTTGCATAGTTTGCATTAGAAATCACCTCACAAATATACATGTATGCAATATTTTTGGTCGTATCCAAGGTAGTCATGTCCTCATCATGGAGGGGCTAGCACGAGGACCCGAGCGCCTACGGATGAGAAGAGGGAAGCTGATGCGGAGCATCCAGCGAGCATCCCCTTGGACACTCCGTCACCGGCACAAGCACTCAAGGTACCAATGACTAGAGGAGATGATCACGTGGAAGCAAAGAAGGACCTGTCCAGTCCGGATCACGTGGAAGCAAAGAAGGACCTGCCTAGTTCAGAACGGGCGGTACGACCACCTATAAGCGGTACTACCGCTCCAGAGTGGTACTACCGCCCATAAGCGGTACTACCGCCCGAGGTTCCGGTACTACCGCCCTGCCTGTGCGCAGTCATCGGCCTTTGGCCATGTACCCCTTTCCCTCTTACCCCTTCATGGCTGAGACTATAAGTACCCCCACCTAGCTCATTTGGAAGGTTAGCAAAGTATTTTGATAGACATTGAGAGCTTTGCTCCTTGTATCCCCTCCTCTAGGAGATCAAGACCTCCCAAGGGAGAAGAATCCTTGTGGATTGCAAGACCTCCCAAGGGAGAAGATCATCAAGACCTCACCTCTTCTAGGAGTGGGATGAACTAGTTACCTTGTATCTTTCCTTTTCTTGTTCTTGAATCATTGTGCACTCTTGCATGTTCTTGGATCTAGCATATGTGTGATTGGATCTAGTCAATTTGAGTGTTTTCCCTCTCTTGTGTTCATCTTGTTCTTGGGGATTCCCCTCCAATTCGTGAAAGATCTCCACCTAGGGTTCCACCCTACAACATCATGGTATCTAGAGCTATGGTTTCTCACGAAATTGGAGCCCCCCTTCTTGTTTTCTAGCCTAATTTTGTTGTGTTCTTCCCCAAATTCGAAAATTCCTCCCAAAAATAGCCGCAATTTTGTGTGTGTGATTTGTTGGTTTGATGATGTTTTGTTGATTTTGATGCATGGATTTTCTTGGTTTCGAGTGGATCTAGCATCTCCCCAAGTTTCACCACTTTCCATCCACGAAATCCATCCAATTTTGCCCCTGATATCATCCATTTCCGCCCCAAATTTGCCCTGATCCAGTTCTGCGAATTTTCCCGACACCAGCGGTACTACCGCTTAGCACCACAAGCGGTTCTACCGCCCTACAAGCGGTACTACTGTCTCTCACATTTTCAGCCTTCCTAGTTTCACCGTTTTGACCATAACTTTCACTCCCGAACTCTGATTTAAGTGTTCTTTGGCTCATTGAAAAGCTAGCGCCGTGCCCGAGCTGCTCATCTTGGTTTTACCACCATTTGAATCCATCAAATTTTGTCAAATTTGGCATGTTTTCCTAGGCCCTCCACCATATCATACGCATAGCCACCATACCTTTCCGCAACCTAACCCTTTTTTTATCCATATAGCATTTGTGGTTGCTTGAGTGGTGACTTGAGTCTCCTAAGGTGTTTCGGCTACTTAGGGACGGTCGCTTCGTCATCAACCACCACCACCACTTCCGCATTGCTAACTCCAGAACCACCAACGCATTCCGCTACCACCATTTGACATTTGCCTTTGAGATTTTGAGTTGTGGTTTTTCCGTTTCCTAAGGTGTTTCGGCTAATTAGGAACAGCTCGCCATCTACAACACCGCCTCTCATCATCATCATCGAACGGTAACCTCGAAGACACCGTTGTATATTCCCCTTGCAATTGCACTGTTAACCCCTAGCACATTTTGCATCACTTGCCCATCGAGACTAGCCATTTGAGTATTGCCGGCAACGTTACTTGTGCACATTAGTGATCATCGATATACACCATCCATTGCATATATACCATATCATATTGGTATCATCTTGCTATCATAGTACCATCCCTCGTGTGCCACAAGATTATTCCCGCATATACACAATTGCTATCTTGGTTTATGCATAGTGGCGATATCAAAAAAAAACTTTTAAGCAAAAGAAAAAGAGAGCAAAGAACTTGTGAGCAAGAGCCATAGCATCATACCACATTGCACATAAGATTGTCATATCCGATCACCTTGGATCATCTTGAGAAGAACACCGGGAACGTCATACACATAGCATACTTGGGATAGAAGGCTCATACATTTTGCATCTTATAGGTTGTGCACAAGTGTCGTATCCGCCTATTGAGAAATCGTGCTAGCGTCTCTCTTGAGTTGTGCAACACGAGCGTTTTCCATGGATTCCACATTTTGTGCTCATTCCTTGGTTGCACGACCCCATTTATCTATCCGTGTGTGTGTGTTTCCGTGTGCCACATATTGCTATTGGTCTACTTGTTACATTTGCGAATTTGTGAATCTCTTTCAACATTATTGACTCTTACTAACTTTTTGCATCAAATTTTTGTGCCACTATCCTCACCGAGCTCCACCATAAGCCCTACTTGTGTAGGTGTGAGAATTGACAAGATCCGGTACCAATTGTGCTATTTCCTTGATACGTTATTGAGTGATCATTGATCCATCTTCAACATTGGAAAGGTACATTTGGTCTAGTTCTTTCCTTTCTCCGACTCATATTTGCTCGAGTCTTTTGATGGATAGGCAAGGCATTTCATCTCCAGCAAGATCACATCGGCATTGACACCATCACCGACAAGAACTTGAATGTCAAGAGCTCAACACCAACAACCGCTCTTTGACTTCAACCTCTACCTTGGCATCTTTGCCAAGTGACTTCAAGGCATCTTCGGCTTCGAACTTGCGGCATCTTTGCCGACCCGCACCTCAAGAGAAGCTCCCCAAGCTCAAGTCTGTGACTTCCACGAGCTACTACGACCTCGACAACGACCACGCGATTCCTTTCTATGGGACTCAAGACCCCGAGGAGTATCTCGAGTGGGGGCTCTTGATGGACGACTACCTCATGCTACTTCAAGTTCCCCCCGAAGATCAAGTGAAGTGCGCCACAAGAAATTTCCACAACTGCTCATCGACATGGTGGCTTCACACACCTTCGGAGAGCTACGACATGAGTTGGTCCAAGACGAAGAAAGCTATGCGGCGAGAGTTCGTGCCTCCCACCTACACGGAACAACTTCTACGCCAATTGGAGAACACCATACAAGGATCCAAGTCCATTGATGCGTACTTCAAGGACATGAAGATTGCGACGAGCCGGCGTGGACGACCCCATTTGGATGAAGTTTTACTTCATGATGGGATTGGACAACGACATTTCCAAGACTATCTTCCTCGAGAACTACAAGTCCCTCGACGACAACTACATTGGTGCTCTCAAGGCGGAACAAGAATTCATGAGGGCCAAGAATTATCCACCGCAAGCATACTTCTCGAAGACCAAGCTCCAAGATGGCGAGCATGAGGCTAGTACCACCACGATGTCCAAGCTCAACGAGCTCCAAGATGACGCTCCCAAGTTCGACTCCACCCCATCCCTCTTTGTGGCATTGATGATGCCGAGTCTACTTCGACTCTTTTTCAAGATGGTGCGGCGCCGACTACGACTTTGGAGCCATTCGAAGACCAAGCTTTGGAGGCGAACGACACGACGACGAGCAAGGATGATGCTTCCATCCTTGGAGGCGAGAGCGATGATGTGCCATCTTCGGCCTTCATCCATGGCGTCGACGAAGAGATGGTTGAGCATGGGATTTTCCCTTCGACCACGGCGACATATGATGACTTGAGTGACTTTGGCCACCATATGAAGAGTGAGCGCGAGTTCACCACTAGCCCCATATATGACGAGTTGCCCCAATTCCCATGTGAGGAGAGCCACAATCCCCACCACCTGAGTGAGATGAGTGACTCCACCATATGTGAGTTTGAGTGCACCTACCTTGAGGGAGTGAGTGAGCCACCACATAGAGAGAGTGAGATAGTTGATAGGTCATGTGAGGCCACTTTCAACAATAACGACTTGACCTCTACCTCTATTGTTTCTTCTCATTTGGTGCTAGGTCCCACATATTGATGCGGAGCATCCTACGGACATCACCATGCCAAGGGCAAGTGACACGTGGGACATCTACTTCACACACACAAAGGTGAATCATCTCCTTTACACGTGTTCACTTGACCCCTTGGAGGATGGTTTACTACTTGACACTTCTCCCGCGTGCATACATAGGTAATGTCGGAGCTTCACGAATGTCAAGGAGGAGTGCAAGCGCCAAGGAACGACTACACCATCCGGGAGGGAAGCGTGGAACAGAAGACGGAAGAAAGGAGAAGAAGACGGAGTGGCTGCTGGAGCCAGGCTGGACGTCCGGACCGCCGTCCGGATCATCCGGGCGCAGCTGGATCATCCGGACAGTCCCCCTGATCATCCGGGTAACTGCGCCGAAGACACCCGAAGCTTCACCGTGAAGCCGGATCATCCGGGCCGCCATCGCCCTGATCATCCGGACCCCCACCCGGATCATCCGGCCCTGCCTGCATGCAACGTATCGGGCCGAGGCCCATGTACCTGTTTCTCCCCTCACTTACCCCTTCGTGGCCCTAGACTATATATACTCCTCCACCTCCACCATTTTAGGGTAGCAAATGTGATAGCTCATTTTAGACTAGAGCTTTGCTCATCCATTATGGATCTACTCCATGAGAGAGACCGCGACCCCTCTACGAAGAAGATCCACCTTGGATTCAAGACCCCTAACGGGAAGATCCTTCGCGGATTCAAGATGTAATGGCCAGTATGGGATTATACCTCCTACGTGTCGAGGCACAACTTAAAGGTATAAGCCCATACTAGAATGATCTCAAGTATGGTATCTTTGCACGACTCATGTAAAAATAGGGATGAAATTGCAAAAGAGATAGTTAGCTTACACTCGCCACGTCACACAATACATTACATAAGCAAATCATCATCCAAATAACATCACAGTCCGACTACGGACGATGATCCAAATGAAAGATACCAAATACAAAAAGCCACAAGGTCCGAATCGCCCCTAATAGAAGCCACTACTGATCATCGGGATAGTGCACATAGTACCGACTACGTTCTTCATCGAACTCCCAGTACAGCAAGGTGCCGTCACCTGTGTAGTCCACCATAGTACCTGCATCTCGTGTTGTGTAGAAACTGTGAGCCATGGAGGACTCAGCAATCCCGTTCCCGCGTAGCAAAACTATCAAAGACTTGGGTGTGGAACAAGGCTGAAGAAAGACAAAGGTTGCAGCTGCACTAGCACTAGCTTACGTGTTTAGAGCGAGAAGAGAAGTGCCACGAGCGTCAAAGTGATCACGAAGTGATCTTATCTAAGAACGTCAATCATAACCCCACCGTGTTCACTTCCCGAACCCCTTTCGGAAAATGACCGTCACGGTTACTCACGCTCGTAATGTGTTCTGAACATGGTGTTAAGTTTTCTACAATCGGATATTAACAAATTCCCATCTGCCACGTAACCACGGGCACGGCTTTCGAAAGTTCAAAACCCTGCAGGGGTGTCCCAACTAAGCCCATGACAAGCTCACGATCTGTGGAGTCGCAACTCCAAGGTGGGAAGGCTCGAGTATTCTCGGAATCCCGTGCTCAAGATATGCCGACTAAGGTAAAACTAATCCAGCAAGACCTCCCGGCGTGCCGACACCCTGACCGTAGCCGCGCGTATCTAGTGTGAGGCCACGACCGGATAGGTCAGCCTACAGGTATATACTAATCCTCGAGTTTCCTCGTGGTGGCCCCGCAGTCTTCCCAAAGCCCTATGCAAGTTTTAGTTGTTAGGCAAATGGAGTACCAATGTTGGGCCTTGCTGGAAAAGGTTTAGCGCTAAGCGGGTTATCGAGGGGGTCCCATAACCCTAACGGTGTTAGGAACGCATAATCAAGGAACATAACACCGGTTTAAACGGTTCCTAGGGCAGCATGAGTGGAACAAATCACCAAGCAAGAGGCTTAACCTTCCACCCATTGCCAAGTATATAGATGATTTAGTTTAAGAGTTTATATACTGTGATATCCCAATAATAACTTCAACATGAAGCAAGAATCTTCAAATCTTCTCCTGCAACTAGCAATGCTATAAGAGGGGCTGGCGAAGCTTATGTAGCCAAACAAAGGTTTGCTGGGTTGGGTGGTTAGACAGATTAATGGTTACAATAGGAGGCTGACAAACAAACATGGGCATCGAGGCAATAAGCTAAAGAGCTTGACATCTAGCAATAGGCAAAGATAGTAATGATATCTGGGTCAGGTCATCTTGCCTGTCGATTCGTCGATGGGATCGTAAGACGGCTCCTCGTACTCAACCTCGGTAGTAACCTCGTTCTCGGTCTCGGCTTCCGGCTCTACTCAACACTAGAACACAACGAGGCACAAAAATCAAACAAGGTGCAATGCACAATCAACATGATGCAAGTATGATGCACTTGTGATGCAATACAAGTCAAGGGATGAAGCACACAAGAACAACACAAGACAACAAGTTTAAATGAGGTCGGAATCCACATGAAGCAAATCCGGTAAGTCCTCGCATGCATATGTTGAAATTGGTCCAGATCTGAACAAACCTTAAGTTAAAGTTGTTAAACAGTAAGTTAACATGCACCATGATGATCTACACGAAATTCTAGTCAAGTTTCATATAAAGTTTGTTTAAATCGGAGCTACGGTCTAGAAGATATGAGCAAAACAAGACAAGCATGGCAACGGTGCAAAATGCACTCAAACATCAAGCAAACACACTCCAAACATGTTAACAACATGATATTATTATTCTACATGCAAAATCACACAAGTTTCATATAGGGCACGCTCAAAACGGAGCAACAGTTCAACACATACACACGAAACAAGATACAATGCAAAGTTGAAATTAACAGCCACATAGCAACTTTGGAGCAAGAAATATATACTCTACAGCACTCAAACATGGTGACAAGAAGCATGTACATGAAGTAGACATATCCTACAGAAAACAACTCCATTGGAGCAACTCCATAGGAGGCATGGATCAATAGCAACAAGCTACACCAAATTGAACGTGCTGTTAAAAACCTGACAGTTATAATTTATTGCAACATGGGGGCAAAAAATAAAGAAGCTACAGCAACCCATATGAGCAAGTGAGGGCATGGATGGATAGACAACAACATATACAACAAGGAATGATCATTGGCCACTCCAAAACATGCATGGATTGGACTAGGGCATCAAGCAAACATAGCATCAGGTTATAACAGATTCCATACTTTGTAGAATTTTCACAAAGTATAAAACAGTTATGTTGGCATGGCATGTTTACAAGCATGTTTAAGTCACCTCAAGGCATATCATGGAAAATGGTTTGCACCACAGCAAAGACCATACTATGGAGATTCTAAAACATATTGACATGTGTCATGGGGACAAACACATCAATAGCAACGACCACTTCAAATCAGCATCTCATAACATGTTACAAAACTTAACAGCCACATGCACTTTTGCAACCAAGTTTAACATGGCAATATGAACTCTAGCATGAATGCTACATCAACCATCATGTAGAACATCTCACAATGAACATTTTGACATATCATTTGCTTCATTTGGATAAACATGCACCAAGTTATCACATCTCAAACATGGTATGAAAATAACAAGTTGCAGCAGTTTATAACAAGTAGCACTCTTGTCATGATGATTAGGACCTCTAGATGGACTCAAACAAGCATGTCACAATGGAACAAAACGTAGAGCACATCACCACGATCATTTTGACATATCATATGCAGAATTTGGACAAGCACACTAAAAGATACAGCCATATGAACATGCACATATATTAACAAATCTCTGGGGCTTAGCCATATTTTGAGACAAAAAAGGAAAATCGTCGGGCGGGAAAAAACAGATATGGGCCAGATCTGGGAAAAACGGGGCTCACCAGAGGGCCAAGGCCCAGGTCGGTTGCCGCCTAGGCGCGGGCCGCGCTGGATTGGGCCGGCGGGGCAGGGAGCCTAGGCGCCCGAGGCGGCGGCTGGAGAGGCCGGGCTGGGCCGGCGGCCTGGAAGGGCCCACGAGGCCGGCTGGAAGTCGACCCTCCCGATCCCGCCTGGTTCGGGCAAGGGCGGCCAAGGTCGGCGGCGGTTGCCGGCCACCGGCGACGAGGGGGCGGCGGAAGCCCGGATCCGGTCAGGGAGGACCGGACCTGGCAGGCGGCAGAGCTAGGAGGCCGATGGCGGCGGGCTAGGAGCACGCGGCGGCGACGGGGATAGAGGGGCCGGCGGCGAGCGGGAAAGGTGATGGCCGCGGCGGCGGGGTCGCGCGCCGGCGACGTTCGGCGGTGGAGGGAATCGGGACGAGCAGGGCGCTCGCGCCCCGCGGCGGCGGCGGTGGCCGGGCCGGGCGGGCCCCGGATGGGTTCCCTGGTCCTGGCGCGGTGGGAGAGAGGGAGTGGACACGTGGCAGCGCGGGAATGGCCGAGGGGACCCGAGCGGACGTGTCCGGCCAGGACGGACGTGTCCGGCGGTGCCAGGAGCTCGGGTTAGGGTTTCATCCGCAAAATAGGACGTGGGGGGGGGGCTGTTTTTATAGGCATAGGGAGCTAGGAGACTCCAAATGAGGAGCGGTTTTTGGCCACGCGATCACGATTCGACGACCGAGATGATGGGAAGGGTTGTGCTGGGTTTGTGGGCTGTTGTGGAGGGGGTCTTGGGCCTTAAAGAAGAGGTTCTTTTGGCCCACTAGGTTAACCGTTGGAGTACCAAACGAACTCCAAACGCGACGAAACTTGACAGGCGGCCTACACGTACCAAAACAACATCGCACGACAAGTCTCACGTCATTCCAGAAACGTTACACGGCCACACACGAAAGAAGTACTCATGGAGGCCACAGGCACGTGTGAGAGCGTAGGAACTCGAAACGGACAACGGGAAGAGACGAGTGGGACTGGGTGCAAGTGACAACACAAATGCAATGCAATGCACATGACGACGTGAGATGGATGAAATGCACACACACACACACGACAAAACGAAGAAACCCGAATTGAAAGAAGAGCCCGGAATGGAATTGATGAAGTCAAAGTTTCATATATTGCCACAAATGGAAAGTGTTACATCTGGGGCATTACAAACTCTCCTCTACTACGAAAAGATCTCGTCCCGAGATCTAGGACTGAAAGAAGGAAGGGTACTCAGAACGAAGGTCATCTTCTCGTTCCCACGTAGCTTCTCGGTCGGTATGGTGTGACCACTTGACTTTCAAGAACTTGATTGACTTGTTGCGGGTCTTGCACTCGGTTTCTTCAAGAATAGCAATGGGGTCCTCATGGTAAGACAAGTCTTGTTGAAGATGACCTTCGTTCTGGAATGGTGCGTTCAGGTGTCTTGAAGCACTTGCGGAGTTGAGACACGTGAAACACATCATGAACATTTGCAAAGTTGGAAGGAAGCTCAAGTTGATAGGCTAGATCGCCTCTTTTGCCAAGGATCTTGAAAGGGCCCACGTATCTCGGAGCAAGCTTGCCTTCGATACCAAATCTTTGGGTGCCTTTCATAGGAGAAACACGGAGATAGACATGATCTCCAATGTCGAAAGCCAAATCACGATGCTTGCCGTCATAGTAGCTCTTTTGACGTGACTGAGCGGCCTTGAGATTCTCACGTATGACTTTGCACATTTCTTCGGCTTTTGAGATCAAGTCATTGACAAGAAGTTGACGTTCACCAGTCTCAGACCAGTTGAGAATGGTACGACACTTTCTGCTATAGAGGATTTCAAAAGGAGCTTTGCCGGCACTTGCTTGGAAACTGTTGTTGTAAGAGAACTCGGCAAACGGGAGACAATCTTCCCACTTCATGCCAAAAGAGATGACACAAGCTCTAAGCATGTCTTCGAGGATCTGGTTCACTCTTTCGACTTGACCACTAGTCTGAGGGTGAAACGCAGTGCTGAAACGGATCTTAGTGCCCATGGCTGACTTAAAGGAGTCCCAGAACTTGGATGTGAACAAACTTCCACGGTCTGAGGAGATAACTTGAGGAATGCCATGTAACGACACAATTTTGGAAGTTTACAACTCTGCCAGCTGAGCTGCATTGATGGATTCTTTGACTGGAAGGAAGTGAGCTACTTTGGTTAGCTTGTCAATCACAACAAAGATAGCATCATTCCCCTTCTTGGACTTGGGAAACCCAGTGACGAAATCCATTTCAATGTGGTCAAATTTCCACTCGGGAATAGGAAGAGGTTGGAGGAGACCGGCTGGACGTTGATGCTCTGCCTTCACTCTTCTGCAGACATCACATTCATTCACGAATTGGGCAATCTCCCTTTTCATGCGAGTCCACCAGTAAGATTGCTTGAGGTCTTGTGTGACGCCCGAAGACCGGCGCTCCAGAAGATTCCAGATGTTCCGGGTTTTCCTGTGTGTATCATTTGTGCTTGCTTTATTTATTTTTGCATTGCATCATGTCATCATGCCATCATGTCTTTAATTTCTGCAACTCAACTAAATAAACCGTATGGATCCTCGATCCATTTAAATTGAGGGATGTCATATAATGATTTCTCTTTATAACACATCCTCCTAATACTTTATGGAGCTATTATAATTATTCCATTCTTTGGAATCACCAAACACACTTGCAAATTCTCCATATTCTTTTAACTCCAAGTTTTGACTCCCACAACCTTGCTTGATCATATTCTTCTCTTTCTTTGTTAGTCCATTTAAATTGTGGCATTTTATTTCCTGCACCAATTTAATGTTCATTCTTTTCCTATATTTTCTCAACCATGCCTTCAACATCTTTGCCAATTTTTAGCTCCTTTGGACTTGTTTTGGTTGGGTTCAAAAATGCCTCAAGTTTGAATTTAATTCAAACTTGAATTATTTTTATATCTCAAAAATGTCCAAACTAGTTTAGTCAAATTCTGCATAAATCTAGGAGATTAAGTATATTTTTACTTCCTTCACATTCTTCCTGTAACACCTTGTCCTTTTTTCTTTTCTTCATCGGGGTGTTTGAATCTTCTTTTTTTAAGAAAATGGAAAGCAGAGTTGAGGAGCAGCCAGCAGCCCAGCAGCCCACCGGCCTCCCTGGCCATCTAGCCCTCCCAGCGAGCCGGCCCTCAGCCGCTCCTTTTGGCCCAAGGCCCAGCCGACGCACTAACCCTAGCTCACTCTTTCTGCCTCGACTCCTTTTTTCCCTCGCTCGCGCCGCCAGGGCTTTGACCCAATTCCCTCGCTCGCTCGTGCCACGCCCCGCTCGATCCCCTTGGCCTTCCTCCTCCCGATCTCTCCCTCTCCATCGCTCGCACTGCCACCGGGCACAGCCGCCCCGAGGACGACCCCGCGCCTCCTCAAGGACGCCGGCGAGCCTGCTGCCTCCCAATCTCCAACGCGCCGCTGCCTTCTCCCGTCTACTCCGCCTCCCGCCGGTGCTGCCCCGCACCTCCGTCGCCGGTCCAGATCACCACCGCCTCGCCAGGGAGTCGCGCCCGGCCTCCGCGGTGGCCACCGGAGCTTTTGCAGAGCGGCGCCTCCACGCGAGCCTCGCCTCTGGACCTCTTCCTCGCCCTCGCCAAGCTCCGAGCCATCCTGCCTGCTCGTCAACACAAGCTGCCAGTGAGCTCTGCCACCGCTGCTGCATGCCGTTTCACCTCTGTCAAGGCCGAGAGGATGCCAAGATACCAAGTTCCACGACAACCGTTTTTCGCCAAGGACGCTGAGAACGACTACACGAGACACTGACCACCACTCCCCAAGTTCGACTACCGTCGCCAAGACCCAAGACCGGCAAGTCCAAAGACCCAAGTACCACGACCGAACGACTACAAACGTTGCCCCAAGTTACTCTTCGAAGATGTACGATTGCCCTCGAAGACCCGTGAATGCGCCAAGTACCCCTTCAGTCCGAAACGCGGCAAGTACCATGACACGATAACGTGAACGGCTACAAAACGTGTACCACAACCCGTGAGTACCACTACTTCCTCTACGACCTCGAACCTCCCCGAAACGAACGCTTCGAAGGTATACCACCGAGACGACCCCGTGGATGAATGCATGTGAATGTGTGATGTATGAGATGAAGTACTTGTGTGCACCGTGCCCGATTCGTCGCTTGCCATGCCCATCGTTTGCCTCGTCGCCAACCCATGGGAACCCGGTGACGGGATCACCCTACCTTTCATCTTGTTCGACTCGCTCACGCCACCTTTCTTTTGCACCGGTCTCTCGACGAGTTACCGGTACCGAAATGTTGTTGCGGCACCATTTTCGGATCGTCGCCGTGGCACCCTTTCTTTCCACCAAGGTGACTAATACTCCTTATCATCTTCATGTCAACTTTTCATATAAAAATTGCATAAAACTTGATCATGTCATCCACATCATCATAACAACCTTTAAATGTTAAATTGTTGTTGCTTTAATAATTGCTAAATTGGTCATGGGGATTTTCCGGAATTGTTGTTGTTATTTCGGCCTCATTTAAAATGCCTAGATAGCTAGTTTACACTTACTTCACCTCTTGCCATGTTAACAAACATTTAATCTTGTCTTGTAAATAAACGAGAGTCAACTAAATAAATAAATTGTGGCGTTTCGTCAATATGCAACTCGTTGCAAATTGAGCTCCACCTAACTTGTAGTACTTGTTTGTGCACTTTGCCATGCCATGCATATTTTAACCGGACATGCATCATACTTGTTTGTGCATCATATGCCATGTTTGAGCTTGTTTGTTTACTGCGTTGTTTGCTTCTTTCCGGTATACTTCTCCCGATAGCTTCGGTTTCGTTCCGGAGTTGTGAGGTTTTGTTCGACTACTTCATGGACTTGTTCTTCTTCCTCGCGGAATCCCAGGCAAGATGACCATCATCTAGGATACCTTTACTATCATTGCCATGGTTAGTTGTCTCGATGCTATCGTAACATGTCGCGCTACCCATCATTATTGTCAGCCCTCTCCTTGTTGCCATGAAACCTCTAACCTTTGAAACCTTCCTAGCAAACCATTGTTTGGCTATGTTACCCGCTTGCTCAGCCCCTCTTATAGCGTTGCTAGTTGCAGGTGAAGATGAAGATCGTTCCATGTTGGAACTTGGTTTTGGGAATATCACAATATCTATTATTATTATTAACACACCTATATACTGGGCATGGGTGGAAGGCTTGGCCTTTTGCTCGGTGTTTTGTTCCACTCATGCCACCTTAGGCGCCGATAAACCGGCATTAGGTTCCTTGATTTTGCGTTCCTTACACGGATGGGTATAAGGGGACCCCTTGACAGTTCATCTTTGAATAAAACTCCTCCAGCAAGGCCCAACATTGGTTTTAATTTGCCTCATAATAACAACTTAATTAATTAATTAAAATTGCATAGGGGGTCGCACCCTCGAGTATTCTTTCTACATAGCAGGGGGGCCAGTGCTGATGGTGTTGGTCCCAAACGGGGAGCCTGCAGGGCCACCTTGGGGAAACCCGAGGGCTGGTTTTACCTATAGCATTGCCCATCCGGTCGTGGCCTGAGACGGGATACGCGCGGCTATCAGGGTGTCGACACTCAGGGAGGTCTTGCTGGACTTGTTTTACCACTATCGAAATGTCTTGTGCACCGGGAATTCCGAGTCTGATCGGGCCTTCCCTAAGATAAGAGGTGATAATATTTTTATTACTTCTGCTGATCGTGAGAGCTTGTGATGGGCTAAGTTGGGACACCCCTGCAGGGTTATGATCTTTCGAAAGCCGTGCCCATGGTTATGTGGCAGATTGGAATTTGTTAATGTCCGTTTGTAGAAAACTTGTCAGAGGATCCGAAGTAAAACACACAACTGTGTGAGTAACCATGACTGTCTCTTTTCACTTTGAGAAGAGAACACGGTGGGGTTATGTTTGACTCATAGGTAGTTCATGATCTTTAGCGATCATTACTAGTTGCGACCGCTTGCGTAGATGCTCATCTTATTCTTGTACTCGTAAGTTAGCCACCATATTATGCTTAGCCGCTGCTGCAACCTCACCACTACCCCTTTTCCATACCCATAAAGCTTTGCTAGTATTGATACCCATGGTTATGGGATTGCTGAGTCCTTGTGGCTCACAGTTACTACAACACCAGATGCAGGTACCGCTGAGGACAGTGCAGGAGATGTTTCAGAACTTCACTGGGAGCTCGATGAAGAGAGTGGCCGTATGTATGTGACGTTGTTCGATGATCAGTACTGGTTCCTACTAGGGGCGATCGGACCTTGTGCTATTTATGCTATATTTCATTTGGATCTTCGTCCGTACTCGGACTCTGATGTTTTTTGGATGATGATTGTTTATGTAATGCATTGTGTGACATGGCGAGTGTAAGCCAACTACTCTTTTGCATTTCATCCCTCTTTTACATGAGTCGTGCAAAGATACCATACTTGAGATCATTCTAGTATGAGATTATGCCTTTAAGTCGTGCCTCGACACGTAGGAGGTATAGTCTCATACATGGCATTACAAGTTGGAATCAGAGCCTTCTCCGACCTAGGACCCCCCACTGATTGATCAAATCGTTGACGGTTGAGTCTAGGCACACACTTGAAAATGTTTTGAGTCCTATATATATATCGGAGAGTAGGATTTCTTTTTGCTCCTCATCCCTTTTCACTCTGGTGAGGACTCCTGGCGATTACTTATCTCTTCTACTCTCAAATACTCACTTATTTTTTTTAGGATCACGCGAGTATTGTTTGGATTGTTCCGATGTCTTTGTGACGAGAACATTGTTCTCGATGCCTCCTGTCATTAGGGGTTGTGGCAGTGTCCCGGGGAGTTGAGCTCCGAGGTGTTGTCGTCACAAATATATCGCAGCAGTTTTGGAATACTTAAGACGGCCGACATCGAAAACTCTTCTATGCGGTTAGTGGCAAGATAACCCCGACATCACCCAGTACTGGGGAGGTAGTTCGGGAGTATTTCCATAGCTTGTATAGCAGACGCGTTTCGAAGGTCCGAGGTAAACGGTTTCTGAAAATAACTGGATATGTGTTGAAGGATGGATACAGCTGGATGTAGGATTAGAGTTGAGTGCGCGATGCTTCCCCTGTATCCCCAACACCTGATTGCATAACTGGAAACTTTCGGAAATTAATAGGTGGGTTCAAATAGTAGTTCGTAGGCATTCTTCCAACGAATGCATGATATGGAGTTCGGGGTTCTACATTGAGTGAAGTGGTTTTATGGGCGTTGTTCCGATCGGGAGTTGCATCTTAAAGGGTCCATGGCTATGCTGATCCGGGGATTGCAAAACCATTTTGTAACACGTTCCATGAGCTTTCAGCACGAATATGTGGAATGAAGCTTCTATCTTGTATTTGTTCTATCTTCTCCTTGTTGTTTTTATTTACCTTTTGTTCTCCCAAGTGTCTTCTCGTCAAGTTGATGTACCATTAAGCTATGGAATTCATTCGATGTTTGTATGATATTGTGAAGATTATGTTGCAACATATCTATCCGTTGTTTTGATTTGATTCTGGTATTCAAGTTGCTTCGATGTCAAGTGTGATTCCATACCTTTCCTAATAGGTATTCTCATATTTATATGGGAGTGCTAATCCTTCTTGATCATCGAGATTGCTATGTTAAATTCTTCTTAACCGGCGTGCTTCTCTTCAAGTTAATATGATTCTTTCAATATGTGCAACATCAAGTCTGGTTTCTCTCAACGTTGTATGTTTCATTCATCCCAAGTTGCCTTTGTTTTTCCCCAGCCTCCCACCCTTTTCTTATGGAGCCAGAATTCTTAATCAAGTATCCATTTTATTCATGTGAGGTTTCTTCATTCCTTTCCTTCAATGTTCTTATCCGGTGAATTATCGTGAAGATGCTCAAGAGCTTCAAGTTCATCATTCTTTTGTTCTCAAATTCTGTCGGTGGATGTAATTCAAGCTTGGTGTTGATCATATCTGTTCCTCTTGTTTCACATGTTTTCCGTGTTGGAATTTCTTATCCAAGGTTCTCTTATTTCTTCACATCTCTTTATTCTTATCCGGTGTGTACAAGGTATCTCAAAGGACTCGTGTTTCCATTTTCAACCTGTTCATTATATTTTGAGGACTGTCATCTTATCCAAGCCATGCATTTCAACCGGTGCAATATCTCTTAAGCAATCTTTTTCAACGGTGATTTCTTTTGAGTGGGCCCTAACCCACAGGTCTTTTCCCAGGATCTTACCTGACTCTTCTAATTTTTCTGGAGTTATTCTGAAATTATTTCAAAGTCTGACGTATGAATGATTCCCACCAGTCACATGCCTTCTCCAAGACCACTTTCAAATACCTTTCAAATTCAGGTCAACCTTCCTCTTTTATTCTTCCAGAGCATGTCATGAATTCTTCCCATTGTGATCCTGCGAAGGCCATCATTTCAGAATATTTATTCGTTCTCAGTTTTCAACTTTCTCCTCCAAATATTCTTCATTGATGCCTCTTCATTCGTCTCCATATTCTACCGGTGCTTTGTTCAAGTATTCTTTAATCGGTTCTTGATCTCTTCGTTCTCTTCTATCTAAATTTCCTCAAGTGCTTATTCTTCCCGGTGATTATTCTCTTTCATCACCCGGTTTCAATTCTTACGGCGGTTCATTCAAGATTTCTCTTCCTTGTTATCGTATTAATTCATTCGTTCTTTCAAAACCCTACCGGTGATTCGTTGAATACTCTCTCAAGTTTGTGCAAGATCTCTCTTTAATTCTTTGCAACAAGAATAAGTAGTATGCAAATCCATTGTTGGTCATCAATTTAATTTGATGAAGGATAAGCATACAATAAATCTTATTGTTTTCCCAGAAGTGATTAATCTCTTTTTCCGGAGCTTGTTCATCATATCATATCCTTGGGTCTAAGTTGTTCATCTTGTTTTCCGGAGCTCCAAGTTATTTCAATTATATCATTTCGAAGCTGCATCTAATTCATCGCAGGCCTTGAATCTTATTCTTTTCATCTTTCGCTTATCATGCTTTCATTACCGGAGTTCTCATGATGGTTGATCATGATTTAATTCATCCTCGAAGTCGTCATCAAGATTCTTGTTGGAGCTCAAGTATTCTTCTTCATGCAATTGAAGTGTAATTCTTTCTACCTTATCTTTGAGATGGTGTTATGTCATTCTTGACAATTTTTCCTTCATGTTTTATGATTCACGAGTTACCAAGAATGAGATATTTTAAAACCATCTTATTCTTCGTCAATGAAATCTTTCAACCCTTCAATTTTATTAGTTTGAGTTATCTTGGGTTGTGTCTCACCTAAAAGCTTCCCTAAGGATTTTTGCTAATTATGGTGCTTAATAATGACCCAAGTTCCCTATTATCCTCTCGGTGAAAGAAGTTTTTCTTCACTTCGTTGATATCAAGCAATCAAATGTTTTCATTAGTGGCCGGCTGTCACCTCTTAATTGTGAGATGTTTTCCATAAGCCCACAACAAGCTTATTCTTTTGTTGTTGAGTATTTCCAACAACTCCGTTCAACCCTTCTTCGTAAGGATGATTTGCAATTCATTCGTGAGAGAAGTTGTCATTTTCTTCTCCGTTCTTTCTTCCAACGTGCTACCATCTGTTCTTTTGTTCCGGAGGTATCGTAATATTGATATCTTCGTTCCATCATCTCTTTTTGTCAAGAGCATATCCTTTCATTTGCTTATCCATTTAACTGGAGTGTTGTGTTCTCCATTCAAATTCAATCATCTTACTAAGTTTTGCCTCTCTTTTCAACCGGAGTGCTGTGTGAAATCCTTCTTACCCCTTGTGACCTTCTTTTATTTGTTCCGGAGGCAGTGTATTGTTGATTTCTTCAAAGATCATCCAATCTTCTCATGTTCTTGTTCAATTCCTTCCATTTTCAGATGGAGTGCTGCCCAAATTCTGTCATTCTTATTCCTTGGCTATACCGTTGCAGTTTCTTGTTCTTTTGGTTCGTAAGCTCTTGTTTCATGTCTTTCAACCTACAAGGTTCTCATAATGTCCCTTGTTCCTCCTTTTACCTGAGTGCTCTTAACTTCGTTCATCATCGTAGTATTCTTTCTTTCAAGATTGTTCAACCTCTCAAGGTTCGTGGTTTCACTCGTTTGTCGAAGAAGCAACTTTGTTTTACCTCTTCCTTTTCCGTTTATCCGGTGCCATCTTCAGGATCTCGGGTCGAGATCCTCTGTTAGTGTGGGAGAGTTGTGACGCCCGAAGACCGTCGCTCCAGAAGATTCCAGATGTTCCGGGTTTTCCCGTGTGTTTCATTTGAGCTTGCTTTATTTATTTTTGCATTGTATCATGTCATCATGCCATCATGTCTTTAATTTCTGCAACTCAACTAAATAAACCATATGGATCCTCGATCCATTTAAATTGAGGGATGTCATATAATGATTTCTCTTTATAACATATCCTCCTAATACTTTATGGAGCTATTATAAATTATTCCATTCTTTGGAATCACCAAACACACTTGCAAATTCTCCATATTCTTTTCACTCAAGTTTTGACTCCCACAACCTTGCTTGATCATCTTCTTCTCTTTCTTCGTTAGTCCATTTAAATTGTGGCATTTTATTTCCTGCACCAATTTAATGTTCATTCTTTTCCTATATTTTCTCAACCATGCCTTCAACATCTTTGCCAATTTTTAGCTCCTTTGGACTTGTTTTGGTTGGGTTCAAAAATGGCTCAAGTTTGAATTTAATTCAAACTTGAATTATTTTTATATCCTTAAAAATGTCCAAACTACTTTATTCAAATTCTGCATAAATCTAGGAGATTAAGTATATTTTTACTTCCTTCACATTCTTCCTGTAACACCCTGTACTTTTACCTTTTCTTCATCGGGTTGTTTGAATCTTCTTTTTTAAGAAAATGGAAAGCTGAGTTGAGGAGCGGCCAGCAGCCCAGCAGCCCGCCGGCCTCCCTGGCCATCTAGGCCTCCCAACGAGCCAGCCCTCATCCGCTCTTTTGGCCCAAGGCCCAGCCGACGCACTAACCCTAGCTCACTCCCCGACCGCCCGATCTCTTTCTGCCTCGACTCCATTTCTCCCTCGCTCGCGCCGCCAAGGCTTCGACCCAATTCCCTCGCTCGCTCGCGCCACGCCCCGCTCGATCCCCTCGGCCTCACTCCTCTTGATCTCTCCCTCTCCATCGTTCGCACTACCACCGGGCACAGCCGCCCCGACGACGACCCCGCGCCTCCTCGAGGACGCCGGCGAGCCTGCTGCCTCCCCATCTCCAACGCGCCGCCGCCTTCTCCCGTCTACTCCGCCTCCCGCCGGTGCTGCCCCGTACCTCCGTCGCCGGTCCGGATCACCACCGCCTCGCCAGGGATTTGCACCCGGCCTTCGCGGTGGCCACCAGAGCTGTTGCAGAGCGGCGCCTCCACGCGAGCCGCGCCTTGATACGTCCAAAACGTATCTATAATTTCTGCTTGCTCCATGCTGTTGGGGAACGTAGCATAATTCAAAAAATTTCTACGTCTTCACCAAGATCCAACTATGGATACATCTAGCAACGAGCAAGTAAGAGTGCATCTACATACCCTTATGTAGATCGCGTGCGGAAGCTTTCAACGAAGTGGGGATGAAGTAGTCGTACTCTTCACGTTCTTCGTCACCGATGATCTAGCGCCGAACGGACGGCACCTCCGCGTTCAACACACGTACGGTGCAGCAACGTCACCTCCTTCTTGATCCAGTAAGGGGGGAGGAGAAGTCGTCAGAGATCCGGCAGCACGACGGCGTGATGACGGATGCAGTGGAGATCGCAGCAGGGCTTCGTCGGGCGCCCTGCGTTGGGACTATGGAGGTGTGACGGGAGGGGGAGAGGCGCCAGGGCTTGGGTGCAGCTGCCCTCTCCCCCCCCCCACATATATATAGGGGGCCAGGGGGGGCGCCAGCCCCCTGCAGATCCAATCTGCAAGGGGG
>LR738709.1:259727352-259954168 GCA_902687465.1 Secale cereale | reverse complement strand
GGGGGGGGGGGGCGGCGGCCAGGGAGGAGTCCTCCTCCCCCAAGGCAAGTGGTGGCCCCCCTCCCCTTAGGGTTTTAACCCTAGGCGCATGGGGAGGTGGGCCACCTTGTGGTGGGCCAGCCCAGAGGGCTGGACACTTCCCATCGCGGCCTAGGGGCCCCACCGGGATGGGTGGCCCCACCCGGTGGACCCCCGGGGCCCCTCCGGTGGTCCCGGGACGCTCCCGGTGACCCCCGGAGATCACCCGTTGGCCGAAACTGGACTTCCCATATATCAATCTTTACCTCCGGACCATTCCGGAACTCCTCGTGACGTCCGGGATCTCATTCGGGACTCCGAACAACTTTCGGGTTTCCACGTGCATTTATCTCTACGACCCTAGCGTTACCGAACCTTAAGTGTGTAGACCCTACAGGTTCGGGAGACACGTAGACATGACCGAGACCACTCTTCGGTCAATAACCAACAGCGGGATCTGGATACCCATGTTGGTTCCCACGTGTTCCTCGATGATCTTCATCGGATGAACCACCGTGTCAAGGATTCACTGAATCCCGTATGTTATTCCCTTTGTCCATCGGTACGGTACTTGCCCGAGATTCGATCGTCGGTATTCCCGATACCTTGTTCAATCTCGTCATGGCAAGTCTGTTTACTCGATCCGTAATCCATCATCCCGTGACTAACTACTTAGTCACATTGAGCTCATTATGATGATGTATTACCGAGTGGGCCCAGAGGTACCTCTCCGTCATACGGAGTGAAAACATCCCAGTCTCGGTTCGTACCAACTCAACAGACACTTTCGTAGATACCCGATGCGTACCTTTATAGCCACCCAGTTACGTTGTGACGGTTGGCACACCCAAAGTACTCCTACGGTATCCGGGAGTTGTACAACCTCATGGTCTAAGGAATAATTACTTGACACCGAAAAGCTTATGCATTACGAACTATACGATCTCGTGTTATGCTCAAGTTTGGGTCTTGTCCATCACATCATTCTCCTAATGATGTGATCCCGTTATCACTGACATCCTATGTCCATGGTCAGGAAACCGTGACCATCTGTTGATCAACGAGCTGGCTACTAGAGGCCTACCAGGGACTCATTGTGATTTGTGTATTCACACATGTATCGCTGTTTCCGTACAATACAATTCAAGCATGAATAACAGACAATTATCATGAACAAGGAGATATAATAATAATGCTTTTATTATTGCCTCTAGGGCATATCTCCAACAGTCTCCCACTTGCACTAGAGTCAATAATCTAGTTACATTGTGATGAATCGAACACCCATAGAGTTCTGGTGTTGATCATGTTTTGCCCGTGAAAGAGGTTTAGTCAACGGGTCTGCTACATTCAGATCTGTATGCACTTTACAAATATCTATGTCTCCATCCTGAACATAATTCCAGATGGAGTTGAAATGGCGCTTGATGTGCTTGGTCTTCTTGTGAAACCTGGGCTCCTTGGTAATAGCAATAGCACCAGTGTTGTCACAGAAGAGAGTCATCGGGCTTGATGCGCTTGGAATGACTCCAAGGTCGGTGATGAACTCCTTCATCCAGACTCCTTCCTGCGCTGCTTCAGAAGCAGGTATGTACTCTGCTTCACATGTAGATGCTGCCACCACGCTTTGCTTGCAACTGCACCAGCTGACTGCCCCTCCATTCAAAATGTACACGTATCCGGTTTGTGACTTAGAGTCATCCAGATCTGTGTCGAAGCTAGCATCGACGTAACCCTTTACGACGAGCTCTTCGTCACCTCCATAAACGAGAAACATATCCTTAGTCCTTTTCAGGTACTTCAGGATGTTCTTGACCGCTGTCCAGTGTTCCGTACCGGGATCACTTTGGTACCTCCCTACCAAACTTATGGCAAGGTTCTCATCAGGTCTGGTACACAGCATGGCATACATGATAGAACCTATGGCCGAGGCATAGGGAATGACACTCATCTTTTCTCTATCTTCTGCCGTGGTCGGCGACTGAGCTTTGCTCAATCTCATACCTTGCAAAACAGGCAAGAATCCTTTCTTTGACTGATCCATATTGAACTTCTTCAATATTTTGTCAAGGTATGTACTTTGTGAAAGACCAATGAGGCGTCTCGATCTATCTCTATAGATTTTGATGCCTAATATGTAAGCAGCTTCTCCAAGGTCCTTCATTGAAAAACATTTATTCAAGTAGGCCTTTACATTTTCCAAGAATTCTATATCATTTCCCATTAGCAATATGTCATCCACATATAATATGGGAAATGCTACAGAGCTCCCACTCACTTTCTTGTAAATACAGGCTTCTCCATAAGTCTGTATAAATCCAAACACTTTGATCACCTCATCAAAGCGAATATTCCAACTCCGAGATGCTTGCACCAGCCCGTAAATCGAGCGCTGGAGCTTGCATACCTTGTTAGCGTTCTCTGGATCGACAAAACCTTCCGGTTGCATCATATACAACTCTTCCTTGAGGAAGCCGTTAAGGAATGCTGTTTTGACGTCCATTTGCCATATCTCATAATCATATAATGCGGCAATAGCTAACATGATTCTGACTGACTTCAGCATCTCTACGGGAGAGAAAGTCTCGTCGTAGTCAATCCCTTGAACTTGTCGATAACCCTTAGCGACAAGCCGAGCCTTATAGATGGTCACATTACCATCCGCGTCTGTCTTCTTCTTAAATATCCATTTATTTTCTATGGCGTGCCTATCATCAGGCAAGTCCACCAAAGTCCATACTTTGTTTTCATACATGGATTCTATCTCGGATTTCATGGCTCCAAGCCATTTATTGGAATCTGGGCCCGCCATCACTTCTTCATAGTTCGAAGGTTCACTATTGTCTAACAACATGATTTCCAGGACAGGGTTGCCGTACCACTCTGGTGCGGAACGTGCCCTTGTGGACCTTCGAAGTTCAGTAGTAACTTGATCAGTTTCTTCATGATCATTATCATTAACTTCCTCCCTTGTCGGTGCAGGCACCTCAGGAACAGTTTCCTGTGCTGCGCTACTTTCCGGTCCTGGATGGGTGACTGTCACTTCATCAAGTTCTACCTTCCTCCCAGTCACTTCTTTCGAGAGAAACTCTTTCTCCAGAAAGCATCCATTCTTGGCAACAAAGACTTTGCCTTCGGATCTGTGGTAGAAGGTGTACCCAATTGTTTCCTTTGGGTATCCTATGAAGACGCATTTCTCCGATTTGGGTTCGAGCTTTTCAGGTTGAAGTTTCTTGACATAAGCATCGCAACCCCAAACTTTTAGAAACGACAGCTTCGGTTTCTTGCCAAACCATAGTTCATACGGAGTCGTCTCAACGGATTTCGACGGAGCCCTATTTAAAGTGAATGCGGCAGTCTCTAAAGCATAACCCCAAAAAGATAGCGGTAAATCGGTAAGGGACATCATAGATCGCACCATCTCCAACAGAGTACGATTTCGACGTTCGTACACACCGTTACGTTGAGGTGTTCCGGGCGGTGTCAATTGTGAAACAATTCCACAGCTCCTAAGGTGTGTGCCAAATTCATGACTTAAATATTCACCCCCACGATCTGATCGCAAGAACTTTATTTTTCTGTCACGTTGATTCTCAACCTCATTCTGAAATTCCTTGAACTTTTCAAAGGTCTCAGACTTGTGTTTCATCAAATAGATATACCCATATCTACTCAAGTTATCTGTGAGGGTGAGAACATAACGGTAGCCTCCGCGAGCCTCAACACTCATTGGACCGCACACATCGGTATGTATGATTTCCAACAAGTTGGTTGCTCGCTCCATTGTTCCGGAGAACGGAGTCTTGGTCATCTTGCCCAAGAGGCATGGTTCGCACGTGTCAAATGATTCATAATCAAGAGACTCCAGAAGTCCATCTGAATGGAGCTTCTTCATACGTTCGACACCAATATGACCAAGGCGGCAATGCCACAAGTATGTGGGACTATCATTATCAACTTTACATCTTTTGGCATCTACACTATGAATATGTGTATTACTACGTTCGAGATTCATCAAAAATAAACCATTGACCAGTGGGGCATGACCATAAAACATATCTCTCAAATAAATAGAACAACCATTATTCTCCGATTTGAAAGAATATCCATCTCGCATAAGACGAGATCCAGAAACAATGTTCATGCTCAAAGCTGGTACTAAATAACAATTATTGAGGTTTAAAACTAATCCCGAGGGTAGATGTAGAGGCAGCGTGCAGACGGCGATCACATCGACCTTTGAAGCATTCCCGACGCGCATCGTCACCTCATCCTTCGCCAGTCTCCGTTTATTCCGCAGCTCCTGTTTTGATTTACAAATGTGAGCAACTGCACCGGTATCGAATACCCAGGAGCTAATACGAGTGCTGGTAAGGTACACATCAATAACATGTATATCATATATACCTTTGACGTTGCCGGCCTTCTTGTCTGCTAAATATTTGGGGCAGTTCCGCTTCCAATGACCCGTTCCCTTGCAATAAAAGCACTCAGTCTCAGGCTTGGGTCCATACTTTGGCTTCTTCCCGGCAACAGGCTTGCCAGGCGCGGCAACTCCCTTGCCGTCCTTCTTGAAGTTCTTCTTACCCTTGCCTTTCTTGAACTTAGTGGTTTTATTGACCATCAACACTTGATGTTCTTTCTTGATGTCCACCTGCGCTGATTTCAGCATCGAATACACCTCCGGAATGGACTTCTCCATCCCCTGCATATTGAAGTTCAACATGAAGCTCTTGAAGCTTGGTGGGAGCGACTGGAGGATTCTGTCAACGACCACTTCATGTGGGAGATTCATTCCCAGCTAAGACAAGCGGTTGTGCAATCCTGAAATCTTGAGGATGTGCTCACTGACAGAACTGTTCTCCTCCATCTTACAGCTGTAGAATGCGTCGGAGACATCATATCTCTCGACTCGGGCATGAGCTTGGAAAACCATTTTCAGCTCTTCGAACATCTCATATGCTCCATGGTGCTCAAAACGCTTTCGGAGCCCCGATTCTAAACTGTAAAGCATGCCGCACTGAACCAGGGAGTAATCATCACTACGCGACTGCCAGATGTTCAAAACGTCTTGGTCCGCATCGGGAGCAGGTGCATCACCTAGCGGTGCTTCTAGGACATATGATCTCTTGGCAGCTATGAGGATAATCCTCAGGTTACGGACCCAATCCGTATATTTGCTACCATCGTCTTTCAGCTTGGTTTTCTCTAGGAACGCGTTGAAGTTGAGGGAAACTGGAGCGTGGGCCATTTGATCTACAAGAGATATTGTAAAGAATTTAGACTAAGTTCATGATAATTAAGTTCATCATAATCAAATTATAATGAACTCCCACTCAGAATGACATCTCTCTAGTCATCTAAGTGATACAGGATCCGAATCGAGTAGTCCGTGTCCGATCATCACGTGAGACGGACTAGTCATCAACGGTGAACATCTTCATGTTGATCGTATCTTCTATACGACTCGTGTTCGACCTTTCGGTCTTCCGTGTTCCGAGGCCATGTCTGTACATGCTAGGCTCGTCAAGTGAACCCTAAGTGTATCGCGTGTGTAAATCTGTCTTACACCCGTTGTATGCGAACGTTAGAACCTATCACACCCGATCATCACGTGGTGCTTCGGAGCAACGAGCTTTAGCAACGGTGCACAGTTAGGGGAAACACAATACTTGAAATTTTAGTGAGAGATCATCTTATTTACTACCGTCGTTCTAAGTAAACAAGATGCAAAAACATGATAAACATCACATGCAATCAATTAAAGTGACATGATATGGCCAATATCATCTTGCTCCTTGGATCTCCATCTTTGGGGCACCATGATCATCTTGTCACCGGCTCGACACCATGATCTTCATCATCATGAACTCCATCATCGTGTCTTGAAGAAGTCGTCACGCCAACTATTACTTCTACTACTATAGCTAACGTTTAGCAATGAAGTAAAGTAATTACATGGCGTTATTCAGTGACACGCAGGTCATACAATAATAAAGACAACTCCTATGGCTCCTGCCGGTTGTCAAGTTCATCGACATGCAAGTCGTGATTCCCTATTACAAAAACATGATCAATCTCATACATCACATATATCATTCATCACATCTTCGTTCTTGGCCATACCACGTCACATAGCACATGCTGCAAAAACAAGTTAGACGTACTCTAATTGTTGTTGCAAGTTTTTACGTGGCTTCTATAGGATTTCTAGCAAGAACGTTTCTTACCTACGCCAAAACCACAACGTGATTTGTCAACTTCTATTTACCCTTCACAAGGACCCTTTTCATCGAATCCGATCCGACTAAAGTAGGAGAGACAGACACCCGCCAGCCACCTTATGCATCTAGTGCATGTCTGTCGGTGGAACCAGTCTCACGTAAGCGTACGTGTAAGGTCGGTCCGGGCCGCTTCATCCCACAATACCGCCGAATCAAGATTGACTAGTAACGGTAAGAAAGTTGAACAAGATCATACGCCCACAACTGCTTTGTGTTCTACTCGTGCAAGATGCTACGCATAAAACCTAGGCTCAGATGCCACTCTTGGGGAACGTAGCATAATTCAAAAAATTTATACGTCTTCACCAAGATCCAACTATGGATACATCTAGCAACGAGCAAGTAAGAGTGCATCTACATACCCTTATGTAGATCGTGTGCGGAAGCTTTCAACGAAGTGGGGATGAAGTAGTCGTACTCTTCACGTTCTTCGTCACCGATGATCTAGCGCCGAACGGACGACACCTCCGCGTTCAACACACGTACGGTGCAGCAACGTCACCTCCTTCTTGATCCAGCAAGGGGGGAGGAGAAGTCGTCAGAGATCCGGCAGCACGACGGCGTGATGACGGATGCAGTGGAGATCGCAGCAGGGCTTCGCCGGGCGCCCTGCGTTGGGAGTATGGAGGTGTGACGGGAGGGGGAGAGGCGCCAGGGCTTGGGTGCGGCTGCCCTCTCCCCCCCACATATATATAGGGGGCCAGGGGGGCGCCAGCCCCCTGCAGATCCAATCTGCAAGGGGGGGCGGCGGCCAGGGAGGAGTCCTCCTCCCCCAAGGCAAGTGGTGGCCCCCCTCCCCTTAGGGTTTTAACCCTAGGCGCATGGGGCGGTGGGCCACCTTGTGGTGCGCCAGCCCAGAGGGCTGGACACTTCCCCTCGCGGCCTAGGGGCTCCACCGGGATGGGTGGCCCCAGCCGGTGGACCCCCGGGGCCCCTCCGGTGGTCCCGGGACGCTCCCGGTGACCCCCGGAGATCACTCGTTGGCCGAAACTGGACTTCCCATATATCAATCTTTACCTCCGGACCATTCCGAAACTCCTCGTGATGTCCGAGATCTCATCCGGGACTCCAAACAACTTTCGGGTTTCCACGTGCATTTATCTCTACGACCCTAGCGTTACCGAACCTTAAGTGTGTAGACCCTACGGGTTCGGGAGACACGTAGACATGACCGAGACCACTCTCCGGTCAATAACCAACAGCGGGATCTGGATACCCATGTTGGTTCCCACGTGTTCCTCGATTATCTTCATCGGATGAACCACCGTGTCAAGGATTCACTGAATCCCGTATGTTATTCCCTTTGTCCATCGGTACGGTACTTGCCCGAGATTCGATCGTCGGTATTCCCGATACCTTGTTCAATCTCGTCATGGCAAGTCTCTTTACTCGATCCGTAATCCATCATCCCGTGACTAACTACTTAGTCACATTGAGCTCATTATGATGATGTATTACCGAGTGGGCCCAGAGGTACCTCTCCGTCATACGGTGTCACAACATCCCAGTCTCGATTCGTACCAACTCAACAGACACTTTCGGAGATACCCGATGCGTACCTTTACAGCCACCCAGTTACGTTGTGACGGTTGGTACACCCAAAGTACTCCTACGGTGTCCGGGAGTTGTACAACCTCATGGTCTAAGGAATAATTACTTGACACCGAAAAGCTTATGCATTACGAACTATACGATCTCGTGTTATGCTCAAGTTTGGGTCTTGTCCATCACATCATTCTCCTATTGATGTGATCCCGTTATCACTGACATCCTATGTCCATGGTAAGGAAACCGTGACCATCTGTTGATCAACGAGCTGGCTACTAGAGGCCTACCAGGGACTCATTGTGATTTGTGTATTCACACATGTATCGTTGTTTCCGTACAATACAATTCAAGCATGAATAACAGACAATTATCATGAACAAGGAGATATAATAATAATGCTTTTATTATTGCCTCTAGGGCATATCTCCAACACATGCATCTTTTGGGTGATATTGCTATGATATTTATACACTTCCATACACTTTTGATCATATTTGGACTAACCTATTAACTCAGTGCACCCCAGTGCCAGTTTCTGTTTTCTGTTGTTTTTGTATTTCAGGTTTTCCCATTACGAAAACTGCCAGAAAAATCCCGGAAAAATTATATAAAAAATCAGCGTTCCAGAAGCTTCCCGGCAGCCAAAGTAGAGCCGGAGGGGGGCCACCAGGGCTCCAGGCGCCCTGGTGGCGTGGCCCCCCTCCTGGCCGCACCGGGGGGGGGCGCCTGGGCCCCCCAGGCCTCCGCTGATGCCCCCCTTTGGCATATATTTAACACCCGTCCCGAAACCCTCGAGACGGGAACCCTTTTTCGCGATCTCATCTCTGTTGTGCCGCCGCCACGCTTCCAAGATCGGGAGCACCAGGAGAACTCTTCTCGGCACCCTGCCGGAGGGGAGGATCACCACCGGGAGCCTCTCCACCACCATGGACGCCTCCCGGATGAGTTGTGAGTAGTCTCCCTTGGACCATGGGTCCATGACCAGTAGCTTTGTGATGTTCTCCTCCCCTTCTTGTGCTTCACTAATTAGACCTCGTGAGCTGCCCTACATGATCGAGGCACATATGTAATCCTTATGCTGTTGTTATGATGAGTTTGCTGGGATCCGATGGATTGTGAGATTATGTTCATATTGTGTTTGAGTAATATATTTGAATTACCTCTTTTATATTTATGTTCATAAGTAATTCTTGCATGTTCTCCGTTGCTATTTATTGCTTTGGCCAAGTAGTAGGTAGTGACTCCAAGAGGGAACGTTATGCTCGATTGTGGGTTCATGCCCCTCGATGACTAGCTTGAGTGACAGAAACATGAGTCTAGGGGATGTGCTGTTGCCACAAGGGGGAAAACAACGGTGCTTGTGCCCGCGGGTGCAAGGATTGTTTACTTTACGCAAAGTTCTTTTAATGCAGTTGTCTGTTGCTTTGAGTTTACACTATGGGTGGGACTCGCAACTTAATACCAGCGAGATGTTTTGGATAGATATCTCAAGGTGGATGATTAGTAGTAGATGCAGATGGATTTCGGTCTACTTGCATTGGCGTACCGCCCATGCTTTGAACCTCTACCTTTCTTGCAACATAGTTAGCATTGGTTTGCGCACATAATTCTGTCAATTGCCCAGCTGTAATTCGTTTACCTCACATAGCTGTTTTATCGTCTTTTGGGAGAGAGACATCACTAGTGAACATCATGGGACCCCGGTCCATATTACCATCATTGATCACATCCACTATTTACTTTCCGCTTTTACGTACTATTTGTAGCAATACCCATCACTATTATCACTTGCGTTTGATCCTTTGTAAGAGACAAGGCCGGAGGGATTGACAACCTCTCTGTACTCGTTGGGAGCAAAGTTATTTGTATCTGTGTGCAGGTCCATGTTGATTGCTAATATCTGGCGCCGTTAGCAGTTAACACCTTCTTGTTGAAACTGGGAGTCTCAGGGGAAATCGATCCTTGGTATCTTTGCCAAGGGAAAACTTCCGCTACACTGCATCTCAAACCTTCCACTTGGGGTAACCAACGAGGGGCGAGAAGCCATCAAGCAAAGTTTTCTGGCGCCGTTGCCGGGGACTCCACTCTTCAAGATAGGGGAGTTGCACGCTATCTTTTACCTTTGCTTTTTAGTCTTGTTAGTTTACCTTTCTGTTTTTGCTTTAGTATCTTTTATCGAAAATCACAAAAATAGTTATCTTGCTTGCTTGCTGCTATGGGTTCCCCCGAGAACACCAAGTTGTGTGACTTCACTAGTCACAACAACGATGACTTTATTTGCACACCTATCACTACACCTGCCACTTCAGCACCTTCGTATGAAATTAAACCTGCTTTACTGAACCTAGTTATGAAAGATCAATTCTCCGGTGCTGGAGATGATGCTGCTTTACACATAAACAATTTTGTTGAACTTTGTGATATGCAAAAGTACCAAGAAATAGATGGTAATATTGTTAAGCTTAAGCTTTTTCCTTTCTCCTTGAGAGGAGGAGCTAAAATTTGGTTTCAATCTTTGCCTAGAAATAGCATAGATTCATGGGACAAGTGCAAAGATGCTTTTATTGGAAAACTCTATCCACCTGCTAAAATTATCCAACTAAGAAGTAACATAATGAATTTTAAACAATTGGATAATGAACACGTTGCCCAAGCTTGGGAACGTATGAAATCTCTTGTCAAGAACTGCCCTACTCATGGTTTGACTACTTGGATGGTTATCCAAACTTTTTATGCAGGCTTGAACTTTACCTCGCGGAACTTGTTAGATTCGGCCGCGGGAGGAACCTTTATGTCAACTACACTTGGCGCTGCCACGAAGCTTCTCGATGAGATGATGACCAATTATTCCCAATGGCACACCGAACGTGCTCCAACAGGTAGGAAGGTAAACTTTGTCGAGGAGATTTCCTCCCTAAATGAAAAAGTTGACTTAATCATATCTCTACTTTCGAAGCAATATTCTATTGATCCTCGTGATGCTCCTTTAAATTCTTTGATTGCTCAAGAACAAGTAGATCTGAACTTCATCTCTAGAAACAATTTCAACAACAATGCTTATAGGAGTAATTCTGGTAGCAATCCTAGACCGTTCCCCTCTAATTCCTATGGGAACAACAATGCTTATCCTAGCACCAAGAACTCCACTACTGAACTAGAGATTATGCTTAAAGATTTCATCACTACCCAAAAAGCCTTTAATAAGAGTGTAGAAGAAAAACTAAACAAACTAGATGATCTCTCTTCGAAGGTAGACAATTTAGCCCATGAGGTAGAATTGCTTAAAATAGAACTTCTCCTATTGAGGAGAGGAAGGTCACTCCTATGAATGCTATTCAAGTGCAAATTAATGAAAACATTAGGATGTTGGCTAAACTTAAAGAGAGATGGGCTAGAGAAAGGGAGGAAGAAGATAGAATTAAGAGCCTTCCTACCCACCACACTATTGCTACTATCCAAGTTGTTGAGGATATCCAAACTCTTAGCACCCAATGCACTCCTGGTCCCAATGGACCTATTAATGGTGATGCTATAACTATAGAAACTACCAAACAAGTGAACCTAAAGGACACCACTACCACTTCACTTGATAGTAGTGACCTTGATCTTGACAATTGCACTCTTACCGAAGTTATTGATTTCCTTCACAAGATGTCTAGAGATCCCCGCACTAGCACACTTAACCTTGCCTTCACAGAGCATATCACTAATGCTCTCATCAAAGCTAGGGAGGAGAAACTTATAGTAGAAGCCTCCATACCTAGAAAGCTTGAAGATGGTTGGGATCCTATGATTAAAATTAAGTTGAATAACTTCTCTTGCTATGCTTTATGTGATGTTGTAGCTAGTACCTCCATTATGCCCAAAAGAATATATGATATGCTTAAACTGAAACCTTTTGATTCTTGTTCTTTTGGTGTTCGTCTCGTTGATTCTTCCATAAAGAAACCTTTGGGGAGGATTGACGATGTTCTTATCATTGTCAATGACAATTATGTTCCCGTTGATTTTACTATTATGGATATTGAATGTGAACCTTCTTGTCCAATTATCTTGGGACGTCCTTTTCTACGCACTGTTGGTGCTATCATTGACATGAAAGAGGGGAATATAAAATTCCAATTTCCTCTCAAGAAAGGGATGGAACACTTCCCTAGAAAGAAGATTAAGTTACCTTTTGAGTCCGTTATACGGGCTAGCTATTCTTTTACTCTTGATACAACTTGATCTCTATGCATTATGCCTAGCTTAAAGGCATAAAAGAAAGCGCTTTTGGGAGGCAGCCCACATGAATAATATTTTATTTTGCTTTTGTTGTGTCTTGATGTTGTTACTACAGTAGCATCATCATTGTATCTTTACTTTTCAACTTTGTGCCAAGTGTAGCCTCTGATTGCAAGAAAGTTCAAAAGTTGTGATGTGCTGTCCAGGAAACAGATTCTGTCCTTGGATAGAAAAATTCGTATAAAATCACGAGATCATCTTTTTGGTCTGAATTTTTTCGACAGCGTGCTCTATACAACTGTCTTTCGGGCATCTGTTCTGATTTTTTTGACTAGAGTTGCAGAAGTGCCCCGAAAAAATCATTTACTACCTGCTGTTCTGTTTTTCACAGATTCTGTCCTGTTTTGCCTTTCCTTCATTTTGCAAACCTTGAGCTTGCTTTTTCTTTGCAAAAACCTTTTGGCAATCTTGAGAAACAGTAGACCTTCAAGAATATCCTTATTTCCAGCAAGTAACAATTATTTTATCATGGTTACTAACCTCGCTAATCAGATTATGATGAGTTATGT
Organism: Secale cereale; assembly: GCA_902687465.1. Classification (NCBI taxonomy): domain Eukaryota; kingdom Viridiplantae; phylum Streptophyta; class Magnoliopsida; order Poales; family Poaceae; genus Secale; species Secale cereale. The sequence goes on along the minus strand of LR738709.1, from coordinate 259,941,525 downwards.
ATGAAGGGAGTTTTCAAGTGTGCGAGGGAAGATGATAAAAAGATTCAGGAGTATCAAATGCTCAAGCTTGGGGATGCCCCCATGCACCCCCAAGAAATATTCAAGGAGACTCAAGCGTCTAAGCTTGGGGATGCCCCCGTGCATCCCCTTCTCCATCAACATTATCAGTTCGTCTTTCGTTCCACTATATTTTTATCACTTCATGTGTTATGTGCTATGCTTGGAGCGTCTTGCTTTTAGTTTCCTTTTTAGTTTTCTTTAGCTTTTCATAACGAGTCGGAACTCATCTTTCTTTGTGTGGGAGAGAAACACGCTCCACTTCAACCTAGAACACAACATAGAATTTTCATGTCTATCTTTGCTGTGTGTGTTCTTTGTCTTTCAATAGCTACTATCATATTCAGCTCTTAGTATTCATGCTTATCTTTTTAAAGAGCTTTTGTTTAGTTGGTTGCTTGAACTCTCTTTATTTATCATGCTTATCTTATTAAGAGAGTTTGCTTCTGTTGCATTGGTTGTTATGTCTATGATAAATATGCTACATGCATAATGGTGCTTAATAGTTCATGTTTTCTTATGGTTAGTCTCAAATAGCTGGGGGGTTTCCAATGTGTTATTGGAGTACCAACATGATTTGTTTGCCTATGATGTGGTATGGTTTTGTAATATCTTCCTTCAAGAATTTATTTTGATTGACTTGGCGTATGCTCACGCATATTTAAGACTGTAAAGAAAGTCTGTCAAGCCTTGATGATCTTTTGTTTCTGAGTAGCAATATAACTTCCATGCCTGATTCAATGTTGCTTTGTCGCTTTGCATGATTATGACCGTCATTGCTCTTTTAGTTGGTCGCTCCCAGTCTTTTGCTAACCTCCACCTGTACTAAGCGGACTGACTGCTTGTGCATCCAAATTCTGTTAAACCAGTTATGCCATATGAGTCCACCATACCTTCCTACATGGTATTTACTTGCCATTCCTAACGAAGACTTTCATGTACCATCTCGAAATTATTTAAAAAAAGCATTCCTATTTTGTGCCTATGTTTTCGTTCATGAGGAAGTAGTAGTTAATTCATGATCTTTTTAAGTTGGACAAGCTTCACCCCGGGATTGCATGTCTAATGTGCAAACCCATAATACGAGAAGGAACTGGCAAGGAGTGCGCCCGGCTCAAAAATAATATAACAAACAAACCCTCCTTCACGCTTTGTTCATGAGAAATCAGAAAACTTTGGCAGTGATAAACAAAGGAGATTAAGAGGATGTGATCGTCCTCATTCGGGAGCCGTTCCTCGAAACTTGTCCATCTCAAGAAGTGATTGAGCTGTCTGCTAGCATTCGTTGACGGAACATGCATAATCCGAAAAAATAATTATTACCTCTGTTTTTAAAACCAAGAGCTCTGGTACATGCTTTGTCTTTGTTTCCGACTACGGGTTTTCAACCTTGCCAACAAAAGCCACGGTTCGAGAGTCTCCACCTTCTTTTAAAGCACCAACTATTAAGAGCATGATTGTCATTCTGAGTGTAATGTGCATTGTCCCAAAGTAGTATTGTCTTTTGCATGATTGTGATATCGTTTATTCTGAAATCATTGTATCTAGTCATCACTTAAACCTTGGAGGTGCCCCTGCATTTATGTTTTGCTTCACTAAAGGGGGCAAGCGAGATATCACTTTATCATATTTGCACACCATGCTCATTACAAATCTATTTGATGTTTCTGTATCATATTGTAAAACTTTCATTTCTTTGTGATTCTCTCATGAGGCAACTTAATTACTACAGATTCATTGTCTCAGTAAGCTTTTGTCATATGACTATGAAAAGTCCTATATGGTTAATAGCATGTCACCATAGAAATTATTCTTGTTATCATTTACCTACTCGAGGAGGAGCAGGAATTAAGCTTGGGGATGTTGATACGTCCAAAACGTATCTATAATTTCTGCTTGCTCCATGCCTCTTTTGGGTGATATTGCTATGATATTTATACACTTCCATACACTTTTGATCATATTTGGACTAACCTATTAACTCAGTGCACCCCAGTGCCAGATTCTGTTTTCTGCTGTTTTTGTATTTCAGGTTTTCCCATTACGAAAACTGCCAGAAAAATCCCGGAAAAATTATATAAAAAATCAGTGTTCCAGAAGCTTCCCGGCAGCCAAAGTAGAGCCGGAGGGGGGCCACCAGGGCTCCAGGCGCCCTGGTGGCGCGGCCCCCCTCCTGGCCGCGCCGGGGGGGCGCCTGGGCCCCCCAGGCCTCCGCTGATGCCCCCCTTTGGCATATATTTAACACGCGTCCCGAAACCCTCGAGACGGGAACCCTTTTTCACGATCTCATCTCTGTTCCGCCGCCGCCGCGCTTCCAAGATCGGGAGCACCAGGAGAACTCTTCCCGGCACCCTGCCGGAGGGGAGGATCACCATCGGGAGCCTCTCCACCACCATGGACGCCTCCCGGATGAGTTGTGAGTAGTCTCCCTTGGACCATGGGTCCATGACCAGTAGCTATGTGATGTTCTTCTCCCCTTCTTGTGCTTCACTAATTAGACCTCGTGAGCTGCCCTACATGATCGAGGCACATATGTAATCCTTATCCTGTTGCTATGATGAGTTTGCTGGGATCCGATGGATTGTGAGATTATGTTCAGATTGTGTTTGAATAATATATTTGAATTACCTCTTTTATATTTATGTTCATAAGTAATTCTTTCATGTTCTCCGTTGCTATTTATTGCTTTGGCCAAGTAGTAGGTAGTGACTCCAAGAGGGAACGTTATGCTCTATTGTGGGTTCATGCCCCTCGATGACTAGCTTGAGTGACAGAAACATGAGTCTAGGGGATGTGCTGTTGCCACAAGGGGGAAAACAATGGTGCTTGTGCCCGCGGGTGCAAGGATTGTTTACTTTACGCAAAGTTCTTTTAATGCAGTTGTCTGTTGCTTTGAGTTTACACTATGGGTGGGACTCGTAACTTAATACCAGCGAGATGTTCTGGATAGATATCTCAAGGTGGATGATTAGTAGTAGATGCAGATGGATTTCAGTCTACTTGCCTTGGCGTACCGCCCATGCTTTGAACCTCTACCTTTCTTGCAACATAGTTAGCATTGGTTTGTGCACATAATTCTGTCAATTTCCCAGCTGTAATTCGTTTACCTCACATAGCTGTTTTATCGTCTTTTGGGAGAGAGACATCACTAGTGAACATCATGGGACCCCGGTCCATATTACCATCATTGATCACATCCGCTATTTACTTTCCGCTTTTACTTACTATTTGCAGCAATACCTATCACTATTATCACTTGCGTTTGATCCTTTGTAAGCAACAAGGCCGGAGGGATTGACAACCTCTCTGTACTCGTTGGGAGCAAAGTTATTTGTATCTGTGTGCAGATCCACGTTGATTGCTAATATCTGGCGCCGTTAGCAGTTAACACCTTCTTGTTGAAACTAGGAGTCTCAGGGGAAATCGATCCTTGGTATCTTTGCCAAGGGAAAACTTCCGCTACACTGCATCTCAAACCTACCACTTGGGTTAACCAACGAGGGGCGAGAAGCCATCACGCCTCTGGACCTCCTCCTCGCCCTCGCCAAGCTCTGAGCTATCCTGCCTGCTCGTCAACAAAAGCTGCCAGTGAGCTCTGCCACCGCTGCTGCGTGCCGTTTCACCTCTGTCAAGGCCGAGAGGACGCCAAGATACCAAGTTCCACGACAACCGTTTTTCGCCAAGGACGCCGAGAACGACTACAAGAGACACCGACCACCACTCGCCAAGTTCGACTACCGTCGCCAAGACCCGAGACCGGCAAGTCCGAAGACCCAAGTACCACGACCGAACGACTACAAACGTTGCCCCAAGTTACTCTTCGGAGATGTACGATTACCCTCGAAGACCCATGAATGCGCCAAGTACCCCTTCGGTCCGGAACGCGGCAAGTACCACGACACGACAACGTGAACAGCTACAAAACGTGTACCACAACCCGCGAGTACCACTACTTCCTCTACGACCTTGAACCACCCCGAAACGAATGCTTCGAAGGTATACCACCGAGACGACCCCGTGGATGAATGCATGTTAATGTGTGATGTATGAGATGAAGTACTTGTGTGCACCGTGCCCGATTCGTCGCTTGTCATGCCCCTCGTTTGCCTCGTCGCCAACCCATGGGAACCCGGTGATGGGATCACCCCACCTTTCATCTTGTTCGGCTCGCTCACGCCACCTTTCTTTTGCACCGGTCTCTCGACGAGTTACCGGTACCAAAATGTTGTTGCGGCACCATTTTCGGATCGTCTCCATGGCACCCTTTCTTTCCACCACGGTGACTAATACTCCTTATCATCTTCATGTCAACTTTTCATATAAAAATTGCATAAAACTTGATCATGTCATCCACATCATTTTAACAACCTTTAAATGTTAAATTGTTGTTGCTTTAATAATTGCTATATTGGTCATGGGGATTTTCCGGAATTGTTGTTGTTATTTCCGGCCTCATTTAAAATGCCTAGATAGCTAGTTTACACTTACTTCACCTCTTGCCATGTTAACAAACATTTAATCTTGTCTTGTAAATAAACGAGAGTCAACTAAATAAGTAAATTGTAGCGTTTCGTCAATATGCAACTCGTTGCAAATTGAGCTCCACTTAACTTGTAGTACTTGTTTGTGCACTTTGCCATGCCATGCATATTTTAACCGGACATGCATCATACTTGTTTGTGCAACATATGTCATGTTTGAGCTTGTTTGTTTACTGTGTTGTTTGCTTCTTTCCAGTATGCTTCTCTCGATAGCTTCGGTTTCGTTCCGGAGTTGTGAGGTTTTGTTCGACAACTTCATGGACTTGTTCTTCTTCCTCGTGGAATCCCAGGCAAGATGACCATCACCTTGGATACCTTTACTATCATTGCCATGCTTAGTTGTCTCGATGCTATCGTTACATGTCGCGCTAGCCATGATTATTCTCAGCCCTCTCCTTGTTTCCATGAAACCTCTAACCTTTGACACCTTCCTAGCAAACCATTGTTTGGCTATGTTACCCGCTTTCTCAGCCCCTCTTATAGAATTGCTAGTTGCAGGTGAAGATGAAGATCGTTCCATGTTGGAACTTGGTTTTGGGAATATCACAATATCTATTATTATTATTAACACACCTATATACTGGGCATGGGTGGAAGGCTTGGACTTTTGCTCGGTGTTTTGTTCTACTCATGCCACCTTAGGCGCCGATAAACCGGCATTATGTTCCTTGATTTTGCATTCCTTACACGGTTGGGTATATGGGGACCCCTTGACAGTTCGTCTTTGAATAAAACTCCACCAGCAAGGCCCAACATTGGTTTTAATTTGCCTCATAATAACAACTTAATTAATTAATTAAAATTGCATAGGGGGTCGCACCCTCGAGTATTCTTTCTACATAGCAGGGGGGCCAGTGCTGATGGTGTTGGTCCCAAACGGAGAGCCTGCGGGGCCACCTTGGGGAAACCCGATGGCTGGTTTTACCTGTAGCATCGCCCATCCGGTCGTGGCCTGAGACGAGATACACGCGGCGACTATCAGGGTGTCGACACACCGGGAGGTCTTGCTGGACTTGTTTTACCATTGTCGAAATGTCTTGTGCACCGGGAATTCCGAGTCTGATCGGGCCTTCCCTAAGATAAGGGGTGATAATATTTTTATTACTTCTGCTGATCGTGAGAGCTTGTGATGGGCTAAGTTGGGACACCCCTGCAGGGTTATGATCTTTCGAAAGCCGTGCCCGCGGTTATGTGGCAGATTGGAATTTGTTAATGTCCGATTGTAGAAAACTTGTCAGAGGATCCGAAGTAAAACACACAATTGTGTGAGTAACCGTGACTGTCTCTTTTCACTTTGGGAAGAGAACACGGTGGGGTTATGTTTGACTCGTAGGAAGTTCAGGATCTTTAGCGATCATTACTAGTTGCGGCCGCTTGCGTAGATGCTCATCTTATTCTTGTACTTGTAAGTTAGCCACCATATTATGCTTACCCGCTGCTGCAACCTTGATACGTCCAAAACGTATCTATAATTTCTTCTTGCTCCATGCCACTTTTGGGTGATATTGCTTTGATATTTATACACTTCCATACACTTTTGATCATATTTGGACTAACCTACTAATCCAGTGCACCCCGGTGCCAGTTTTTGTTTTCGGCTGTTTTTGTATTTCAGGTGTTCACATTACGAGAACTATCAGGAAAAATCCAGAAAAATTATATAAAAAATAAGCGTTCCAGAACCTACCTTGCGCCCGAAGTACAGCCTGGGGGGGGGGGCACCTGGGCCCCCCGAGCCCCGTCTGGTGCCCCCCTTCGGCATATATTTAGAGCGTCCTTCGAAACCCTCGGAACGGGAACTCTTTTTCGCGATCTCATCTCTGTTCCGCCGCCTCCGCCGCTTCCAAGATCGGGAGCACCAGGAGAACTCTTCCCGGCACCCTGCCGGAGGGGAGGATCACCATCGGGAGCCTCTCCACCACCATGGACGCCTCCCGGATGAGTTGTGAGTAGTCTCCCTTGGACCATGAGTCCATGACCAGTAGCTATGTGATGTTCTCCTCCCGTTCTTGTGCTTCACTAATTAGTCCTCATGAGCTGCCCTACATGATCGAGGCACATATGTAATCTTTATGCTGTTGCTATGTTGAGTTTGCTGGGATCCGATGGATTATGAGATTATGTTCAGATTGTGATTGAGTAATATATTTGATCTACCTCTTTTATATTTATGTTCGTAAGTAATTCTTGCATGTTCTCCGTTGTTATTTATTGCTTTGGCCAAGTAATACGTAGTGACTCCAAGAGGGAACGTTATGCTTGATTGTGGGTTCATGCCCCTCGATGACTAGCTTGAGTGACAGAAACATGAGTCTAGGGGATGTGCTGTTGCCACAAGGGGGAAAACAACGGTGCTTGTGCCCGCGGGTGCAAGGATTGTTTACTTTACGCAAAGTTCTTTTAATGCAGTTGTCTGTTGCTTTGAGTTTACACTATGGGTGGGGCCCGCAACTTAATACCAGCGAGATGTTCCGGATAGATATCTCAAGGTGGATGATTAGTAGTAGATATTGATGGATTTCGGTCTACTTACTTTGGTGTACCGCCCATGCTTTGAACCTCAACCTTTCTTGTAATGTAGTCAGCATTGGTTTGCGTTCGTGATCCTGTCAATTGCCCAGCTGTAATGTAGTCAGCATTGGTTCTTTGTCTTTTAATAGCTACTATCATGCTCTGCTCTTAGTATTCATGCTTATCTTTTCAAAGAGCTTTTGTTTAGTTGGTTGCTTGAACTCTCTTTAATTACCATGCTCACCTTATTAAGAGAGTTTGCTTCCGTTGCATTGGTTAATATGTCTATGATAAAGATGCTACGTGCATAATGGCGCTTAGTAGTTCAGGTTTTCTTGTGGTTAGTCTCAAATAGCTGGGGGATTCCCAATGTGTTATTGGAATACCAACATGATTTGTTTGCCTATGATATGGTATGGTTTAGTAATATCTTCCTTCGAGAATTTATTTTGATTGACTTGGCGTATGCTCACGCATATTTAAGACTGTAAAGAAAGTCTGTCAAGCCTTGATGATCTTTTATTTCTGAGTAGCGATGTAACTACCATGCCTGATTCAATGCTGCTTTGTCGCTCTGCATGATTATGACCGTCATTGCTCTCTTAGTTGGTCGCTCCCAGTCTTTTGCTAACCTCCACCTGTACTAAGCAGACTAACTTTGCAATACATAGCTCATGGGAAAGTAGCTTAAAAACTATTGTGGTAAAGAATATGTTGCCTATGTATCTTATTTCTTATAAGTTGCTTGCTGAGCGGTAACCATGTTTCTGGGGACGCCATCAACTGTCACACTTTTGGTGAGTATCATGTGAGTTGCTATGCATGTTCGTCTTGTCTGAAGTAAGGGTGATTTGCCATGGGTTGAATGAGTATGCATATCGTTAGAGAAGAACATTGGGCCGCCAACCAAAGCCATGCATCATGGTGGAAGTTTTAGCTTGGACATTAATCCTCAATCTCTTATGAGAATATGCTTATGCATTAAAGAGGAGTCCATCATCTATTTTCTATGTTGTCCCGGTATGGATGTCCTCAAGTTGAGATCTATCAAAAACGAGAAATCAAATGTGATCCTTGGCATCTTTGCTAAGGGAAAAACTTCTACAACACTGCATCTCACACCTTCCACTTGGGGTAACCAACGAGGGGTTAGAGGCCCATCAAGGAGTTTTTCTGGCGCCGTTGCCGGGGACTCCACTCTTCAGGATAGGGGAGTTGCATGCTATCTTTTACCTTTGCTTTTTAGTCTTGTTAGTTTACCTTTCAGTTTTTGCTTTAGTACCTTTTATCGAAAATCACAAAAATAGTTATCTTGTTTGCTTGCTACTATGGGTTCTACCAAAAACACTAAATGGGAGGAGTACACCCCTTCTTCCATTACCCCAATTACCGCTGTCGGGATCTACAAAAGTAATAAACCTTGTGATTATATTAGTCTTGACGGAGGGTTATGCCCATGGCATGGTCTTCCAGGAAAAGAGTATGAGCCTCAGTTTAAAGTTGCTCCTAAGCTTCCCCAAACTTGGGAAGATGTTCAAACTCTTATAATAGAGAGCGATTCAAACAAAGAGGATGACACTACAATTCTGCCCAATAATGATAAAATTGATTTTGATAATTGTAGTATTTCAGAAGTTGTCACCTTTCTACAAGGAATGGCCAAAGATCCCCACACTGGCACGCTTAATCTTGCCTTCACAGAGCATATCACTAATGCTCTCATCAAAGCTAGAGAGGAGAAACTTAGAGTAGAAGCCTCCATACCTAGGAAGCTAGAGGATGGTTGGGATCCTATGATTAAAATTAAGATAAACAACTTCTCATGCTATGCTTTATGTGATATTGTAGCTAGTACCTCTGTTATGCCCAAAAGACTATATGATATGCTTAAATTGAAACCTTTTGATTCTTGTTCTTTTGGTGTTCGTCTCGTTGATTCTTCCATAAAGAAACCTTTGGGGAGGATCGACGATGTTCTTATCGTTGTCAATGATAATTATGTTCCTGTTGATTTTACTATTATGGATATTGAATGTGATCCTTCATGTCCAATTATTTTGGGACGTCCCTTTTTACGCACCGTTGGTGCTACCATTGACATGAAAGTGGGTAATATAAAATTTCAGTTTCCTCTCAAGAAAGGGGTGGAACACTTCCCTCGAAAGAAGATCAAGTTACCTTTTGAGTCCGTTGTACAGGCTAGCTATTCTTTTACTCTTGATAAAACTTGATCTCTATGCATTATGCCTAGCTTAAAGGCATAAAAGAAAGCACTTTTGGGAGGCAGCCCAATGAATAAATTGATTTTGCTTTTGTTGTGTCTTGATGTTGTTTACTAATGTAGCATCATCATTGTATCTTTTCTTTTCATATTTGTGCCAAGTATAGCCTCTGATTGCTAGAAAGTTCAAAAGTTGTGAGGTGCTGTCCAGGAAACAGATTTTGTCCTTGGATAGAAAAATTCTTATAAAATCACCAGATCATCTTTTTGGTCTGAATTGTTTCGACAGCGTTCTCTATATAATTGTCTTTCGTGCGTCTGTTCTGAGTTTTTTGATTTGAGTTGCAGAAGTACCCCAAACAAATCAATTACAACCTGTTGTTCTGTTTTTCACAGATTCTGTCCTGTTTTGCTTTTCCTTCATTTTGCAAACCAAGAGCTTGCTTTTCTTTGCAAAAACCTTTTGGCAATCTTGAGAAACAGTAGACCTTCAAGAATATCTTTATTTCCAGCAAGGAACAATTATTTTATTAAGGGTACTAACCTCGCTAATCAGATTATGATGAGTTATGTATGAAGGGAGTTTTCAAGTGTGCGAGGGAAGATGATAAAAAGATTCAGGAGTGTCAAGCGCTCAAGCTTGGGGATGCCCCCGTGCACCCCCAAGAAATATTCAAGGAGACTCAAGCGTCTAAGCTTGGGGATGCCCCCGTGCATCCCCTTCTCCATCAACATTATCAGTTCGTCTTTCGTTCCGCTATATTTTTATCACTTCATGTGTTAAGTGCTATGCTAGGAGCGTCTTGCTTTTAGTTTTCTTTTTAGTTTTTCATAACGAGTCGGAACTCAGCGTTCTTTATGTGGGAGAGAAACACGCTCCACTTCTACCTAGAACATAACATAGAATTTTCATGTCTATCTTTGCTGTGTGTGTTCTTTGTCTTTTAATAGCTACTATCATGCTCTGCTCTTAGTATTCATGCTTATCTTTTCAAAGAGCTTTTGTTTAGTTGGTTGCTTGAACTCTCTTTAATTACCATGCTCACCTTATTAAGAGAGTTTTCTTCCGTTGCATTGGTTAATATGTCTATGATAAAGATGCTACGTGCATAATGGCGCTTAGTAGTTCATGTTTTCTTGTGGTTAGTCTCAAATAGCTGGGGGATTCCCAATGTGTTATTGGAATACCAACATGATTTGTTTGCCTATGATATGGTATGGTTTAGTAATATCTTCCTTCGAGAATTTATTTTGATTGACTTGGCGTATGCTCACGCATATTTAAGACTGTAAAGAAAGTCTGTCAAGCCTTGATGATCTTTTATTTCTGAGTAGCGATATAACTACCATGCCTGATTCAATGCTGCTTTGTCGCTCTGCATGATTATGACCGTCATTGCTCTCTTAGTTGGTCGCTCCTAGTCTTTTGCTAACCTCCACCTGTACTAAGCAGACTAACTTTGCAATACATAGCTCATGGGAAAGTAGCTTAAAAACTATTGTGGAAAAGAATATGTTGCCTATGTATCTTATTTCTTATAAGTTGCTTGCTGAGCGGTAACCATGTTTCTGGGGACGCCATCAACTGTCACACTTTTGTTGAGTATCATGTGAGTTGCTATGCATGTTCGTCTTGTCTGAAGTAAGGGTGATTTGCCATGGGTTGAATGAGTATGCATATTGTTAGAGAAGAACATTGGGCCGCCAACCAAAGCCATGCATCATGGTGGAAGTTTTAGCTTGGACATTAATCCTCAATCTCTTATGAGAATATGCTTATGCATTAAAGAGGAGTCCATCATCTATTTTCTATGTTGTCCCGGTATGGATGTCCTCAAGTTGAGATCTATCAAAAACGAGAAATCAAATGCGATTTATCTCCTTGGACCTTTGTACAGGTGGCATAGAGGTACCCCTTTGTGACACTTGGATGAAACATATGTAATGCAATGATAACCCATGGAAATCCGAGCTAATTAGGACAAGGTGCAAGCACTATTGGTATTCGATGCATGAGGCTTGCAACTTATAGGATGTCTTATGCATGACACATATGAAGTACTACTACCGTTGACAAAATTGCTTCTATGTTTTCAAAATATAAAGCTCTAGCACATAACCATTCTTTTACTTTTTGAGTCTCCACCCTCTTTCTTCAAGCACCAACTACTGAGAGCATGATTGTCATTCTAAGTGTAATGTGCATTGTTCCAAAGTAGCATTGTCTTTTGCATGATTGTGATATCGTTTATTTTGAAATCATTGTATCTAGTCATCACTTAAACCTTGAAGGTGCCCCTGCATTTATGTTTTGCTTCACTAAAGGGGGCAAGCTAGATATCACTTTATCATATTTGCACACCATGTCCATTGCAAATCTTTTTGATGTTTCAGTTTCATATTGTAAAACTTTCAGTCATTTGTGATTTTCTCATGAGGCAACTTAATTACTATAGAATCATTGTCTTAGTAAGCTTTTGTCATATGACTATAAAAAGTCCTATATGGTTAATAGCATGTCAACACAGAAATTATTCTTGTTATCATTTACCAACTCGAGGACGAGCAGGAATTAAGCTTGGGGATGTTGATACGTCCAAAACGTATCTATAATTTCTGCTTGCTCCATGCCACTTTTGGGTGATATTTCTATGATATTTATACACTTCCATACACTTTTGATCATATTTGGACTAACCTACTAATCCAGTGCACCCCGGTGCCAGTTTCTGTTTTCGGCTGTTTTTGTATTTCAGGTTTTCACATTACGAGAACTGTCAGGAAAAATCCAGAAAAATTATATAAAAAATCTGCGTTCCAGAACCTACCTTGCGCCCGAAGTACAGTCGGGGGGGGGGGCACCAGGGCCCCAGGCGCCCTGGCGGCGCGCCCCCCCTGGGCCGCGTCGGGCGGGCGCCTGGGCCCCCCGAGCCCCGTCTGGTGCTCCCCTTCGGCATATATTTAGAGCATCCTTCGAAACCCTCGGAACGGGAACTCTTTTTTGCGATCTCATCTCTGTTCCACCGCCGCCGCCGCTTCCAAGATCGGGAGCACCAGGAGAACTCTTCCCGGCACCCTGCCGGAGGGGAGGATCACCATCGGGAGCCTCTCCACCACCTTGGACGCCTCCCAGATGAGTTGTGAGTAGTCTCCCTTGGACCATGAGTCCACGACCAGTAGCTATGTGATGTTCTCCTCCCGTTCTTGTGCTTCACTAATTAGTCCTCGTGAGCTGCCCTACATGATCGAGGCACATATGTAATCCTTATGCTGTTGCTATGTTGAGTTTGCTGGGATCCGATGGATTATGAGATTATGTTCAGATTGTGATTGAGTAATATATTTGATCTACCTCTTTTATATTTATGTTCGTAAGTAATTCTTGCATGTTCTCCGTTGTTATTTATTGCTTTGGCCAAGTAATACGTAGTGACTCCAAGAGGGAACGTTATGCTTGATTGTGGGTTCATGCCCCTCGATGACTAGCTTGAGTGACAGAAACATGAGTCTAGGGGATGTGCTGTTGCCACAAGGGGGAAAACAACGGTGCTTGTGCCCGCGAGTGCAAGGATTGTTTACTTTACGCAAAGTTCTTTTAATGCAGTTGTCTGTTGCTTTGAGTTTACACTATGGGTGGGGCTCGCAACTTAATACCAGCGAGATGTTCTGGATAGATATCTCAAGGTGGATGATTAGTAGTAGATATTGATGGATTTCGGTCTACTCACTTTGGCGTACCGCCCATGCTTTGAACCTCAACCTTTCTTGTAATGTAGTCAGCATTGGTTTGCGTTCGTGGTCCTGTCAATTGCCCAGCTGTAATTCATTTACCTCACATAGCTGTTTTATCGTCTTTTGGGAGAGAGACATCACTAGTGAACATCATGAGACTCCGGTCCATATTACCATCATTGATCACATCCGCTATTTACTTTTCGCTTTTACTTACTATTGCAAACATTATCTATCACTACTATCATTTGCGTTTAATCCTTTGTGAAGTACAAGGCCGGAGGGATTGACAACCTCTCTATACTCGTTGGGAGCAAAGTTATTTGTATCTGTGTGCAGGTCCACGTTGATTGCTAAATCTGGCACCGTTAGCAGTTGACACCTACTTGTTGAACCTAGGAGTCTCTGGGGATTCGATCCTTGGCATCTTTGCTAAGGGAAAAACTTCCACAACACTGCATCTCACACCTTCCACTTGGGGTAACCAACGAGGGGTTAGAGGCCCATCAAACCTCACCACTACCTCTTTTCCATACCCATAAAGCTTTGCTAGTCTTAATACCCATGGTTATGGGATTGCTGAGTCCTTGTGGCTCACAGTTACTATGACACTAGATGCAGGTACCGCTGAGGACAGTGCAGGAGATATTTTAGAACATCACTAGGAGCTCGATGAAGAGAGTGGCCGTATGTATGTGACGTTGTTCGACGATCAGTAGCGGTTCCTACTAGGGGCGATCGGACCTTGTGCTATTTATGGTATCTTTCATTTGGATCTTCGTCCGTACTCAGACTCTGATGTTTTTTGGATGATTATTGTTTATGTAATGCATTGTGTGCCGTGGCGAGTGTAAGCCAACTACTCTTTTGTATTTCATCCCTCTTTTACATGAGTCGTGCAAAGATACCACACTTGAGATCATTCTAGTATGAGATTATGCTTTAAGTCGTGCCTCGACAGGTAGGAGGTATAGTCTCATACTGGGCATTACATCTTGGTACATCTTGGAATTTCCGGGATGAATTGAGAGGAGGGAGTCATGTGCTTCATTCATTATGAGCTTCCTGAGATCACCCTTGGGAACCACAAGTCTGTCCTCAAAGAACAAGGTGTCTTTCTCATCAACGCGATAGCACTTGTATTTGGGAGTACCCTTTGCAATACCATGTTTCACATTCTGCACCATAGCATCACTGAGTTGGGCCTCACGGATCTGATCTTCCAAGGTAGGAGAAACTTGAAGATTTGCAAGAAAACCTTGCGGAACAACTTGGAGGTTGAGCTTCCTGAAAGCTTCACAAAGCTCAGGCTAAAACGACTTGATAAGGAGACTGTTGCAATATGCCTTTCTGCTCAAGGCATCTGCAATGACATTGGCCTTGCCAGGTGTGTATTCGATACTTGGATCATACTCTTGGATCATTTCAACCCAATGATTCTGGCGAAGGTTCAGGTTCGGTTGTGTGAAGATGTACTTCAAGCTCTTGTGATTGGTGAAGATGTCGACTTTTCTGCCCAACAGAAGGTGTCTCCATGTGATCAAGGCATGTACCACTGCTGCTAGCTCGAGATCATGTGTGGGGTAGTTCTTCTCATTTGGCTTCAATTGACGAGAAGTGTAAGCCACAATCTTCTTGTCTTGCATTAGCACACCACCAAGTCCTTGAAGAGAAGCATCACAGAATACATCGTAGGGCTTGGACTCATCCGGAGCAAAGATGAGCTTTTCTTTGAGTGTTTTGAATGCCACATCACAATCCAGAGACCAGTTGTACTTGACATTCTTCTGCAGCAAGTTGGAGAGAGTCTTGGCAATCTTGGAGAAGTTATCAACGAACCTTCTGCAATAGCTAGCAAGACCAAGGAAGCTTCGGAGTTGCTTGACGTTCTGAGGGGGTTCCCAGTTGACAATCGCTTCAACTTTCTCGGGGTTGACAGCAATACCCTCAGCAGAGATGATATGGCCAAGATACAAGACCTTATCGAGCCAGAATTCACACTTGGAGAACTTGGCATAGAACTTGTGTTCACGGAGTCTGTCGAGAACCAAACAGAGGTGCTTGGCATGATCCTCTTCATTCTTGGAGAATACCAAGATGTCAGCCAAATAGACGAGCACAAATTCGTTGGTGTAGGGGTTGAATATGTAGTGGATCATCCTCGAGAAGGTGGGTGGAGCATTTGCGAGGCCAAAAGACATGACTGTGTATTCATAGGAGCTGTAGCTTGTTCTGAATGTAGTCTTGTGAATATCTTCTTCGCGGATACGGATCTGGTGATAACCCATCCGGAGATCGAGCTTTGAGAATACTTTTGCTCCTTTGAGCTGCTCGAACAATTCATTGATGTTGGGGAGCGGATACTTGTTCTTTATTGTCTTCTTGTTCAATGGCCGGTAATCAACGCAAAGGCGCTCCGTGCCATCCTTCTTCTTGACAAATAGAACACCACAGCCCCAAGGAGAAGTGCTAGGCCTGATTAGACCCATACGCTCCTGTTCATCGAGTTGTCTCTTCAGCTCCTTCAACTCTTCAGGGGAAAGCTTGTACGGACGCCGACATGCTGGCTCGGTACCGGGCTCGAGTTCAATGACAAATTCAACTTGACGGTTTGGAGGCATGCCTGGAAGCTCTTCAGGGAAAACATCTTCATATTCATTGACCACTGGAATTTGAGAGATGGCATTAATATCGCCCTTGTCATTGAGAGAGAATAGCCTGATTGTGTTATCTCGAGAGGCGAAGATAATCACGTCTTCGTCAGGATGAGTAAGCTTGACTTCCTTATTTGCACAATCAATGTGATCATCATGTTGGGAAAGCCAATCCATCCCAAGAATAAGATCAATGTCGGAGTTGCCGAGAACAACTGGAGAAGTCAGAAAGCGGTAATCACCCATACGAATAAATACATCCGGAGCCCTCAAATTGGAAGTCATGTGCTTGCCCGGAGAGATAATTGATAACTTCTTATCAAGAAATACCGAAGTGAAATTATGCTAGGTAAAGAATGGCCTTGAAATGAAACAGAGAGATGCACCAAAATCAAACAATACTTTTGCAGGAATAGAGTTAACTAGAAGATTACCAATTATCACATCAGAAGAATTCTCTGCTTCAGCTGCACTCATTAGGTTCACTCTTGCATGCTTGGGATTGTGCTTCACAATAGCAGTACTGACAGGTGGAGGAGGCGGAAGGCGCCTTTGGTTGGTGCACTTGTTGGAATAATGACCCTTCAGACCACATTTGTAGCAAGTGACCTCAGAAACTGGACGAGGAGGAGGAACACTTGATCTTGGAGCTTGGTACTGCAACTTGGACTGATTGCCTTGGTTGTGTGGGTGGGAGAAACCACGGCCACCAGAATGCTTGTTGTTGTTGTTGGGAGGTCGGATCACTTGAGTAGGTGGAAGCCAAAACTTCTGCTGCTTTGCGACCACTTGGGAAGAAGAGGAGGAGTGAACATCATCTCTGATCCTCTTTTTGCAAGCTTCCATCTTGAGCTGGGCTGCCTCTTGCTTAAGTGCCATGTTATAGAATTGATCAAATTCATCAGGCTCGAACAAGGTGAGAGCTAGTTGGAGTTCATCCTTCAGACCACCACGAAACTGATAAATCTTGCTCTTGGCATCTGGGATGTCTTTCTTGGCATAGCGGGCAAGGTTCTGGAACTTGACATTGTATTGATAAACAGACATTGAGCCTTGCTTCAGGTTGCGGAATTGCTCACGCATACCTTCGATGACACAAGTTGGAATGTGGTGAGAGCGAAAATCCTTGCAGAAGTCAGCCCACGAGATTTCACGCCCTTCTGTGGAGTCTTTGTACTGCTGCCGCCAATCAGCGGCTTGGTCCTTGAGTTGGAAGGCGGCAAACTTCACATAGTCCTCAGGTCTCACGTTACTGCACTCGAAATGCTTCTTGATATCTGTTATCCACTCTTCATCATCTAGAGGGTCCAGACAGTAACTGAATGCCTTCGGTTGGTTTGCCAGGAACTGGTTGAGCGTAGCAAAGTCAGGTTGGTTGAACAAATTGCCTTGGCCTTGGTTCCCATGACCACCTTGATTTGCTTGAATGTTCTGCATCATTTGCATAAGCATCTGGGTGTTCTGGTTCGTCACTTGCATAATTGCTCTCCAGGCCTCAGACGGAGGAGGAGGGGAAGGAGGACGATCAGGAACTTCTTCACCCTCTGGGTTAGCGTTGGGAACCCTTTAGGAGCCATCCTGAATGAGATGACAACTATTAGCCATTGATTGAGAGAAAATATATAAGCTGAATCAACAGCTAAAAATTGCAACATAAGTCTTCACAAGAACATTCGAACAAGATGAACGAATGTAATCCACAGTTTAATGATACAATAAACTTCACGAGAAGCCACTTGGGAGAACAAAAGGTAAATAAAAACAACAAGGAGCAGATAGAACAAATACAAGATAGAAGCTTTGTTCGACATATTCATGCTGAAAGCTTATGGAACGTGTTACAAAAGGGTTTTGCAATCCCCGGATCAGCATAGCCAAGGACCCTTTAAGATGCAACTCCCGATCGGAACAACGCCCATAAAACTACTTCACTCAATGTAGAACCCCGAACTCCATATCATGCATTAGTTGGAAGAATGCCTACGAACTACTAGATGAACCCACCTATTAATTTTCGAAAGTTTCCAGTTATGCAATCAGGTGTTGGGGATACAGGGGAAGCATCGCGCACTCAACTCTAATCCTACATGCAGCTGTATCCATCCTTCAACACATAACCAGTTATTTCCGGAAACCGTCTACCTCGGACCTTCGAAACACATCTGCTATACAAGCTATGGCAATACTCCCGAACTACCTCCCCAATACTGGGTGATGTCGGGGTTATCTTGCCACTAACCGCATAGGAGAGTTTTCGATGTTGGCCGTCTTAAGTATTCCAGAACTGCTGCGATATATTTGTGACGACAACACCACGGAGCTCAACTCCCCGGGACACTTCCACAACCCCTAAATGACAGGAGGCATCGAGAACAATGTTCTCGTCACAAAGACATCGGAACAATCCAAACAATACTCGCGTGATCCTAAAAAAAATTGGTGAATTTTGAGAGTAGAAGAGACAAGAGTAATCGTCAAGAGTCCTCACCAGAGTGAAAAGAGATGAGGAGCAAAATAAATCATACTCTCCGATATATATAGGACTCAAAACATTTTCAAGTGTGTGCCTAGACTCAACCGTCAACGATTCGATCAATCAGTGGGGGCTTCTAGGTCGGAGAAGGCTCTGAATACCAACTTGTAATGCCCAGTATGGAATTATACCTCCTACGTGTCGAGGCACGACTTAAAGATATAAGCCCATACTAGAATGATCCCAAGTATGGTATCTTTGCACGACTCATGTAAAAATAGGGATGAAATTGCAAAAGAGATATTTGGCTTACACTCGCCATGTAACACAATACATTACATAAGCAAATCATCATCCAAATAACATCACAGTCCGACTACGGACGAAGATCCAAATGAAAGATACCAAATACATAAAGCCACAAGGTCCGAATCGCCCCTAGTAGAAGCCACTACAGATCATCGGGATAGTGCACATAGTAACGACTACATTCTTCATCGAACTCCCAGTACAGCTCGGTGCCGTCACCTGTGTAGTCCACCATAGTACCTGCATCTGGTGTTGTGTAGAAACTGTGAGCCACGGAGGACTCAGCAATCCCGTTCCCGGGTAGCAAAACTATCTAAGCCTTGGGTGTGGAACAAGGCTGCAGAAAGACAAAGGTTGCAGCTGCACTAGCACTAGCTTACGTGTTTAGAGCGAGAAGAGAAGTGCCACGAGCGTCAAAGTGATCACGAAGTGATCCTATCTAAGCACGTCAATCATAACCCCACCGTGTTCACTTCCCGAACCCCTTTCGGAAAATGACCGTCACGGTAACTCACGCTAGTAGTGTGTTCTGAACATGGTGTCAAGTTTTCTACAACCGGATATTAACAAATTCCCATCTGCCACATAACCACGGGCACGGCTTTCGAAAGTTCAAAACCCTGCAGGGGTGTCCCAACTTAGCCCATGAAAAGGTCACGATCTGCGGAGTCGCAACTCCAAGGTGGGAAGGCCCGAGTATTCTCGAAATCCCGTGCTCAATATATTCCGACTAAGGTAAAACTAATCCAGCAAGACCTCCCGGCGTGCCAACACCCTGACAGTAGCCGCGCGTATCTAGTCTCAGGCCACGACCGGATAGGTCAGCCTACAGGTATATACCAATCCTCGAGTTTCCTTGTGGTGGCCCCGCAGTCTGCCCAGTTTGGACCAACACTCATGTGGAGCACTGGCCCGGGGGTTGTTGATTAAGAACTCGGGTTTGCAAAGCCCTATGCAAGTTTTAGTTGTTAGGAAAAGGGAGTACCAATGTTGGGCCTTGCTGGAAAAGGTTTAGTGCTAAGCGGGTTATCGAGGGGGTCCCATAACCCCAACCGTGTTAGGAACGCATAATCAAGGAACATAACACCGGTTTAAACGGTTCCTAGGGCGGCATGAGTGGAACAAATTACCAAGCAAGAGGCTTAGCCTTCCACACATTGCCAAGTATATAGATGATTTAGCTTAAGAGTTTATATAGTGTGATATCCCAACAATAACTTCAACATGAAGCAAGAGCCTTCGAATCTTCTCCTGCAACTAGCTATGCT
Organism: Secale cereale; assembly: GCA_902687465.1. Taxonomy (NCBI): domain Eukaryota; kingdom Viridiplantae; phylum Streptophyta; class Magnoliopsida; order Poales; family Poaceae; genus Secale; species Secale cereale. The sequence goes on along the minus strand of LR738709.1, from coordinate 259,921,759 downwards.
GTAAGAGGGGCTGGCGAAGCTTACGTAGCCAAACAAAGGTTTGCTGGGTTGGGTGGTTAGACAGATTCATGGTTACAATAGGAGGCTGACAAACAAACATGGGCATCGAGGCAATTAGCTAAAGAGCGAGACATCTAGAAATAGGCAAAGATAGTAATGATATCTGGGTCAGGTCATCTTGCCTGTCGAGTCGTCGATGGGATCGTAAGATGGCTCCTCGTACTCAACCTCGGTAGTAACCTCGTTCTCGGTCTCGGCTTCCGGCTCTACTCAACACAAGAACACAACGAGGCACAAAATCAAACAAGGTGCAATGCACAATCAACATGATGCATGTATGTTGCACTTATGATGCAATACAAGTCAAGGGATGAAGCACACAAGAACAACACAAGACAACAAGTTTAAATGAGGCCGGAATCCACATGAAGCAAATCCGATAAGTCCTCGTATGCATATGTTGAAATTGGTCCAGATCTGAACAAACCTTAAGCTAAAGTTGTTAAACAGCAATTTAACATGCACCATGATGATCTACATGAAATTCTAGTCAAGTTTCATATAAAGTTTGTTTAAATCGGAGCTACGTTCTAGAAGATATGAGCAAAACAAGACAAGCATGGCAACGGTGCAAGATGCACTCAAACATCAAGCAAACACACTCCAAACATGTTAACAACATGATATTATGATTCTACATGCAAAATTGCACAAGTTTCATATAGGGCACGCTCAAAACGGAGCAACGGTTCAACACATACACACGAAACAAGATACAATACAAAGCTGAAATTAACAGCCACATAGCAACTTTGGAGCAAGAAATATATACTCTACAGCACTCAAAATGGTGACAAGAAGCATGGACATGAAGTAGACATATCCTATAGCAAACAACTCCATTGGAGCAACTCCATAGGAGGCATGGATCAATAGCAACAAGTTACGCCAAATTGAACATGCTGTTAAAAACCTGACAGTTATAATTTATTGCAACTTGGGGGCAAGAAATAAATAAGCTACAACAACCCATATGAGCAAGTGAGGGCATGGATGGATAGACAACAACATATACAACAAGTAATGATCATTGGCCACTCCAAAACATGCATGGATTTAACTAGGGCATCAAGCAAACATAGCATCAAGTTATAACACATTCCAGACTTTGTAGAATTTTCACTAAGTATAAAACAGTTATGTTGGCATGGCATGTTTACAAGCATGTTTAAGTCACCTCAAGGCATATCATGGAAAATGGTTTGCACCACAGCAAAGACCATACTATGCAGATTCTAAAACATATTGACATGTCTCATGGGGACAAACACATCAATAGCAACGAGCACTTCAAATCAGCATCTCATAACATGATACAAAACTTAACAGCCACATGCACTTTTGCAACCAAGTTTAACATGGAAATATGAACTCTAACATGAATGCTACATCAACCATCATGTAGAGCATCTCACAATTAACATTTTGACATATCATTTGCTTCATTTGGATAAACATGCACCAAGTTATCACATCTCAAACATGGCATGAAAATAACAAGTTGCAGCAGTTTATAACAAGTAGCACTCTTGTCATGATGATTAGGACCTCTAGATGGACTCAAACAAGCATGTCACAATGGAATAAAACGTAGAGCACATCACCACGATCATTTTGACATATCATATGCACAATTTGGACAAGCACACTAAAAGATACAGCCATATGAACATGCACATATATTAACAAATCTCTGGGACTTGGCCATATTTTGAGAAAAAAAAAGGAAAACCGCCGGGCGGGAAAAAAACGGACATGTGCCAGATCTAGGAAAAACAGGGCTCACCAGAGGGCCAAGGCCCAGGTCGGTGGCGGCCTAGGCGCGGGCCGCGCTGGATTGGGCCGGCCGGGCAGGGAGCCTGAGCGCCCGAGGCGGCGGCTGGAGAGTAGTACTAAAAAGTAGTTTAGTCCCCAACTTAGCCCATAGACATCTCCAAAAGTGGCTAAGAAATTTAGTTCACGATCTGAAACAATAGTAACCATGCAAGCGAATAATTTCACGAAAGAACAAGTCAGCAAAATTAGCAGCATCATCGCTTTTATGACATGGTATAAAGTGTGCCATCTTGGATAACCTATCCACGATAACAAATATGCTATCCCTCCCCTTCTTTGTTCGAGGTAAACCCAAAACAAAGTCCATAGATATATCTTCCCAAGGAACACTAGGAACATGCAAAGACATATATAAACCATGAGGATTGAGTCGTGACTTAGCTTTTTGACATGTAGTGCAGCGACCAACAAAACGCTCAACATCCCGTCGCGTCTTTGGCCAAAAGAAATGTGTAGCAAGTACGTCCTCCGTCTTCTTCACGCCAAAGTGTCCCATTAATCCTCCTCCATGCGCCTCCTGCAACAACAAAGGACGAACAGAGCTAGCTCGAATGCATAGCTTGTTAGCACGAAACACAAATCCATCATTAACGACGAACTTGTTCCATGTTCTCCCTTCTTTACAATTCTGCAATACATCTTTAAATTCAGCATCATGCACATATTGATCTTTGATGGTCTCCAAACCAAATATTTTAAAGTCAAGTTGTGAAAGCATAGTATAACGACGAGACAATGCATCAACAATAACATTTTCTTTTCCCTTCTTGTGTTTAATAACATAAGGGAAAGTCTCTATGAATTCAACCCATTTAGCATGTCTACGGTTCAGTTTTGCTTGACTTTTAATGTGCTTCAAAGATTCATGAGCAAGATGTATAAAAAATTTTTTGGGCCATAAATAATGTTGCCATGTTTCCAAAGTCCGAATAAGAGCATATAATTCCTTATCATAAGTAGAATAATTCAGACTTGGCCCACTCAATTTTTCAGAAAAGTATGCAACATGTTTACCATCTTGCAATAACACGCTTCCTAACCCAATTCCCTGTGGAGTAACAACATAGCCAAGAAAAGAGACTCGGTCGGTGCAAAAGGTGCACTTTCCAAGGTTACCAAACAAACGTGCATCACGTAGAGCAATAAAAATAGCACATAAATGTTCCAAACGTTCCTCCAAAGATCTGCTATAAATCAATATATCATCAAAGTATACTACCACAAATCGTCCAATGAAAGCACGTAAAACTTCATTCATTAATCTCATGAAAGTACTAGGTGCATTAGTTAACCCAAAAGGCATGACTAACCACTCATATAATCCAAACTTAGTTTTAAATGCTGTTTTCCATTCATCTCCCAATTTCATACGAATTTGATGGTATCTACTATGCAAATCAACTTTGGAGAATATTGTAGAGCCACTCAATTCATCAAGCATATCATCTAGCCTAGGAATAGGATGACGATAACGAATAGTAATATTATTAATGCCTCTACAATCAACACACATACGTGATGTAACATCCTTTTTCGGCACTAGAATAATAGGAACAGCACAAGGACTAAGGGATTCGCGTATATAACCTTTGTCGAGTAGCTCCTGTACTTGACGCACAATCTCCTTCGTGTCTTCTGGATTGGTACGGTATGGTGCGCGGTTGGGTAGCGATGCACCGGGAATTAAGTCAATCTGATGCTCAATCCCTCGAATATGTGGTAATCCCGGTGGCACGTCTATTGCAAAAACGTCGGCGAACTCGTGCAAAATGTTAGTGACAGCAGGAGGCAAAGAGGAAGGCACGTCCTCGAATGAAAATAATGCCTCTTTGCACACAAAAGCATAGCAAACAGATTTGCTAAAACCTAGCTCATCAATATCAGATTTGGTGGCAAGTAAACATGCACTTTTCAATTTAATTTCAGAAGCAACAATAGATGGTTTATTATTAGGCTTCATTTGTTGCTCAAATTCTTTTGCCCCAATCTGATTTTCACTCTTATTTTTCTCCTGTTTTGCTTTATTAGCTCTATTAATATCATCTTTCAAAATGGAATCAAGAGTCATAGGAAGCAAAGTAATATTTTTATCCTTATGAACAAGAGTATACTGATTGTTTCTACCATGGTGTACAGAATTTTTATCAAATTGCCATGGTCTACCAAGTAATAAGGAACATGCTTGCATAGGTACCACATCACAATCAACATAATCAGCATATGTAGAGATACTAAAATGCACACGAACAGTACATGTTACCTTAACCTTGCCGCTATTGTTGAACCATTGGATGTAGTAAGGATGTGGATGTGGTCTTATGGTGAGAGATAGCTTCTCTACCATCTCCATCCTAGCCAAGTTGTTGCAACTCCCTCCATCTATGATCACGCGAACAGAACGTTCGTTCACAACTCCCTTTGTATGGAACAAATTATGCCTCTGATTTTGCTCATCTTGTGTAACCTGTACACTCAAAACACGTTGAGCTACTAAACATTCATACCTGTCAGCATCTTTAGGAGCCATGTATTGCGTCTCATGACCAGAATCGTCTCCATCGTGTTCTTCACGTGTAATAAGAGCCAAAGTCTCCTCATCATAGTCACTCGCGGATTCATATCCACCATCCTCAGTAGCAATCATCACACGCTGAGATTTGAATTCTCTCACAAAATGTCCTCTTCCCTTACAACGATGACAAATAATATCACTGGTGTGCTCTGTTGATGCCATGGGAGAAGAAGAACTCTGTGCAGGCCCAGTAGGTGTGCTCTTGGCAGATAATGGTTGTTGTGCCTGCTTCCTTGTATCACGGCTGGAGGTAACAGCTGATGGAGGTGTCGGTGCAGTAGAATGTGTGGAAGTAGAGGATGCACGTGGTGTCCATGATGAAGGTCGACCTGCAGAAAAGTTAGTCCGTGCCAATGCCTGTCGATCCTGCACTTCACGTTCAGCTTTGCAAGCAGGATGGATTAAACGAGTGATATTATTATAATCCTTATACTCTAGAATGGTTTGAATCTCTTTATTTAATCCACCCATAAAACGTGCAAGCATAGCTTCATTCTCCTCAACAATACCACATCTAATCAGGCCAGTTTGTAATTGCTGATAATATTCTTCTACGTAATTTTTTCCTTGTCTTAAGCGTTGCAATCTTTGAAGTAGTTCACGTTGATAATATGGTGGAACCCAACGAGTACGCATAGCAATTTTCAAAGCAGCCCAAGTAGTTGGAATATTATCCGGATGTAATCTACAATATTCAGACCAACACACACAAGCAAAACTAGTGAAAGCACAAAGAGCAGTAGCAACACGTCTCTCCTCGGGATATTTTAAACATGTAAAACGTTGTTCGGTTTCTAACTCCCAAGTTAGATATATATCAGGAACATATCTACCCTCAAATGGTTTAATATTCAATTTTAGTTTAGGGAGATGGTCATGATCGCGTACCTGAGGGTATGGTGCAGCCCTACCATTGCGATTATATGCATGTGGACGACTTGGTTGTTGTGGTGCTGGTTGTTGCACGTAGTTCTGATTTTGATCAACCTCTTCCTCGTAATCCTCCACGTAATCGTCCTCCTCCTCAGCAGCAGCAGGAGCCACAGATGTATCAACTGCAGCACCAACAGGTTGGCCAGGCAGAAGAGGGACACGACTTGCTTTGCGGAGGGCGATTTCACGACGTGAAGGTGGCTGTTGTTGTTGTTGCAACGGTGGAGCAGGTGGAGGTAGACGCACAAGCACTTCAGCGAATTTGGCATCCAACTTGGTGTCAATTGACTTCTGAATGCCATCCATCCTCGCTAGTGCGTTGTCAAAACTGGTCATGACATCTGCTACCTGTTGACCCATCATTTGCTGAAATTTATCATGCAACTCCTTGTTTATCATATTCTCCCAGTCAGTCTCGTCGACTTGTGATCCTGGCATGGTTAGCAGCAATAGAAACACACAAAAATATGATCCTACAGACTACTAGAAAATGGTGGTGGTGGGGCGTCACAAATCCGTCAAGCAAAACTCAAATTCTTACAAGTTCTTACCCAGCAGCAGGTAGTGATCGGCAACCATGGTAGTCAAAACTCTCAAAGGATGGATCGATTACCAGGGAGAGTCAAACGCACGACGTAGATGTATGTGGAGCTGGGAAGGCTTATAAGATGGGTAGCAAAAAGGGTCAGCAATAATCAATTCAGAGATGCAAAGTTGAATAAACGCTCAAGGACGGTAGTGTTATGGTCCTAGGCTAGACCGTACTAGAGACGCGAGCCTAGAACACTAACAAAATCACGGCGCTGCACGTAATCAAGGGGAAAGCACACTCTGAATTTTTTTTCGCCTCTTTTTTTTGCGCTGCTTTTTCTTTTTTGCCGAAAATCACTACAATGGCGAAAAAATATTTTCACCTGCCGAAATTTTGGCCTAAAAACTGCTCGGGGGTCTCCGGACTCTTTTTTTTTCCGAGACCTACTCAGGCAAGGAAACACGAAACCAAATCTAGATGGATCTCGAAAGCCAATCTAAAACGAAAAGAACTCAGATTGGTGGTGGATATGTGGTGGTAGAATATGGTAGCGGTGGTGGTATATAGCAGCGGTGGTGGTATATGGATACAGATTGGTCGTGGTATATGGATACGGATCGATGGTGGTATGTGGCAGTAGCGATGAAGATGTTGCGGCAGCGGCGTGACAACTTATGACCAGAACTCGAAATTCTAAAAGACTAGACGCTAAGACCAGCAACTTGACACGATGATGCAACCACAAATTCGACTAAGCAAACACTGAAAAGATTATGTAATGGCTCAGACTGGTTCGGATATGATGAACTAACCCTAATTTTTTTGGCTTTTTCGTGGATTGTAGGTATGAAGAACAGACTCGATCTAATCTACGAAAAACTGTAAAATCTCACCGAGCAACCTGGAAATCTGATACCACTTGATAGAGGCAAAGGTGTCCCGTCTTTCGATGAGATGGTGGCTATCGTTTTGGAGGAAGTCGACTTGGACGATCCGACTACGAACGTGCGTGGACGTCGCGCCTTAGCAATCGCTAAACCAACTCCGAGAGGTTATTGACCACGCCGGAGCATGATCAACATGACCACGAAGGTCTGTTTCCTGCAGGCAAACGAAGAACAAGCAAGAAACTGAGATTGCAATCTGGATAATGCGAATTCAAGAGGAAAGCTTTATTGATCAAGTGGAGTTCTGTGACGTCTTTGTCTGGTCGTTGAACACAAACGAAGTACGCGAAGTTGCAGCTATGGCGAACTTTAATCTAAACAAAACCCAAAGTCTAAACGATGCCCTAAGGGCTGTATCTATGGGGGAAAGAGGGGGGAATTTCGTGGCCCTTGGTGGAGGGGTCGGAAACCAACCCTAACTCTTGTTTCCCCACACATACGGACTCTAAAAACAGCCTATACTCAAGTATTTCGAAATTACATGGGCCTGGCCCAATAATAAGGTGACGCAGCACCGATAATAGCCTCTGGACGAAATTTATGAAGTGGCATCTTGTATATTTCGTCCAAGGCTTCACGCACTCATTATGGTGGCTTCAAAGTCCTGAAATCATCACTTGTAACTCCATTCTTGTTCCCCTTGCGCATGCCATCATCTCCATGCTTGATCTTGCTCCAATGTTCATCCTTCTTGTCCAAGCTCGGCCCTTCATTTGTAAGCAAGACAAATGTATCCAATTTAGGCAGCATCATATTCTCATGAACATTAGATTCATTACCAAGAAACGAAAGTACCTGGTAATTTAATTGGCGTGCACGAGCTCTAGTAATTGGTCCTGTATATGTGTCAGTTGGAGCTGTGGGTGTAACCTTGTTAGTGATGTCCTCATCATTGCATCACCGATGATTCATACTTGCTCCTTTCATGCGGTTGATGTCAACCATTGCCATGCTTTGCACATGATTCCCATTGCTTCTTGTCATATATCTCAATATGTTGTATCTCTCATTCTAGATTTGCCATGTATTGAGTGCAACCATGATTTTAGTCTTGCCAATGAGATTGCCCCCATAGCATTCTCGCATTTATTTGGAGATTTTGACATATTTCTTGTGAAGCATGCTTGTCTTACCTCTTTGCACCATATGCCTAGTGCCATGAATAAAGACATTGTTGCATCATCTTATTCACGCACTTTTGCTTCTAATGGTTATGTGCAAGAGAAGAGAACCATCATGATGGATGATGCGTTTATCTACCATGCGCATACGTTCTTGGTTTTGTTGTGTGCATGTGTAGGATACTTGGACTTCATTTCGATTTCCACTTCACGTGAGTTGACCATTCGAGCTATTGAGAGCGAACCACTTTCTACCACGACGCTTCTACATCGCACTTGCTTGTACTTCGGCATTGTGAAGGATGCACAAGGACATGCTTTCAAGGTGATATCCTTCGAGAACTCCAAAATCATGAGCATGGATATTGTAGATCACACTACATGTGTTGCTTGCACCATGAGACTTATTTGTCATCTTGGACCCCTTGATTGCACACATGTTAGAGTTCACACTTCGACTTATCATTGTCACATTGCCATGCTTCATGATTGTCGGTGTACAAAAAGAGGGGTACTCTTTTTGTACCCCTACGAATGTGCACGGGCAGTCTGAGCCGCGGGCACTACCACACCAAGCATGGCAAGGGAGGTGAGCCGGGGTAAGACCGAAGCTTGATGGAGACTGGAACAACGCCAAGAACAAGACCACAAAGAGCAAAGGGACAAAGCGGCTTCCCCGGCAAGGTCCTTGCCGGGAGCCGGCTCTGGCAGCCCCGGCAAAACCCTTGCCGCGGCAGCTCGCCCCGCGCCTACGGAGCGGATCACCCTTGAGTCCACCGCCCCAATGGGGCGAGGATTTGGGAGATATCCCCGTGGTGGCATGCAGATCTTTGTGAACACATCCAAGATCAGATACAAGCTAAGAAGACGACGACCCTTGGTGGGATCCCAGCCAAGGAGGACCACAAGGCCTCCGGCAAGCACCTTGCCGGGGATGACAGCAGGCGCCGCGACAAGACCCTTGCCAGGGCCCCGGCAAGGCCCTTGCCGAGGACACCCGCAGGGCCACCATCAGGCCCGCACCAACTGTATTTCCACCGCCCCGCGCAGCTGCCGACCCAACCAGCTGGACAGGCTCCTGCGTGGCAACTTGCAGATCTTCATGGAGACCCGTCGTTGCGCCACCTCAGCTGCCTGTCTGCCTACATGGCACCTCACGCACTGCTGGCCAGGGCGCGTGTCAACACGAGGAGGGGCGGCGACAGACAAGACGGACGTCTCCCCTCGTTCCCGATAAAGCAAGGACACCTAAACTAAGCGCATTAAATGAGCCTTGTCCTGTAATGCGAGGGATAACCTCGCATCACTGTACCCTTTCCACCTCCTATGTGCCACTGTGGTGACCCCTTTTTCCTATAAAAGGAGGCCCGAGGTGACCAAGAGGAGGATTCGGCTTTTTAGAACTCCTCACGACTCTTTTGGAGCTCCTCACTAGCTGAAGAACACAAACATATAATCCACCAAAGCAGGAGTAGGGTTTTACGCATCTTTGCGGCCCGAACCTGGGTAAAGGAATGGTGTCCTGACCATTAGATCCGCTCTTCTCTCAACCCCGCGCCCCGCAACTGTAGTAGGGATTCTTGTGATCCCATAGGTGTCGATCCAAATACACCGACAATGATATATATGCCTTGTGTGTTGCATCCGATTTGTTGCCTACTTGCTCATATCACATGTTTGGTTGCACCAATGTCATCCCTTCACATATGCCATGTCCCTTTGCTTGTTACATGCTTGACTTATTTGCCTCACACATGTCGAACAATTGCTCTTTCTATTGTGTTGAGTGCCACACTATTTTCACTACACCCTATGCACGTTATGTTTGGATTGTCTTGCACTTGACCCATGTGTTTAGACACTTCATTTTTCTTGGTGTTGTGAATGATTCTTATGCCTACCATAGACCTTTCATTGAGCGCTTTATGCATGCTTGCTATGACCATGAGGTAGATGCTTATTCTCTTGTCACACATATTTGCATCACTACCTCCCAATTGCATACTTGGCCCAAAGATATATTTTCTTGTGCTCAATTGATGCGCTTACATGCCATGCCACAACCCTTTGTCACACCCTATGCTATGCTTGATGACAACACTTGTTGGGTGAATCACCTCTTGAATGCTTGGTTTTGCACTAACGCTAACCACATTTGTTTTTCCAAGTGTTTGTTATCCTTGCTCCTTTTGAAGGAATCACTAGACGGTGCAACATTGGAGAGTGCCCATGCCGAGCTTAAAGATGACGAGTACTTGGTGATCGTCCACTTCTACATGGCGACGCCATCACTTTCCCATGGTGATTTGGTTTTCGATCCGAGGTCGGATCTTTCCCAAGGGGGAGGGGATGATGCGGAGCAAGCATCCTACGGACATCACCATGCCAAGGGCAAGTGACACATGCGACATCTACTTCACACACACAAAGGCGAATCATCTCCTTTACACGTGTTCACTTGACCCCTTCGAGGATGGTTTACTACTTGACACTTCTCCCGCGTGCATACATAGGTATTGTCGGAGCTTCACGAATGTCAAGGAGGAGTGCAAGCGCCAAGGAACGACTACACCATCCGCGAGGGAAGCGTGGAAGAGAAGACGGAAGAAAGGAGAAGAAGACGGAGTGGCTGCTGGAGCCAGGCCGGACGTCCGGACCGCCGTCCAGATCATCAGGGCCCCGCCAGATCATCCGGACACTCCCCCGGATCATCCGGGTAACTACGCCAAAGACACCCGAAGCTTCACCGTGAAGCCGGATCATCCGGACCTGCTCCCGGATCATCCGGGCCGCCATCGCCCGGATCATCCGGACCCCCACCCGGATCATCCGGCCCTGCCTGCGTGCAACGTATCGGGCCGAGGCCTATGTACCTGTTTCGCCCCTCACTTACCCCTTCGTGGCCCTAGACTATATATACTCCTCCACCTCCACCATTTTAGGGTAGCAAATGTGATAGCTCATTTTAGACTAGAGCTTTGCTCATCCATTACGAATCTACTCCACGAGAGAGACCGCGACCCTCTACGGAGAAGATCCACCTTGGATTCAAGACCCCTAACGGGAAGATCCTTCGCGGATTCAAGACCTCCTCTTGGAGATGAACTCTACCTTGTATCTTTCCCTTTGTTGTTCATGTACCTTGTGATCTTTCGTGTTTGATTGTCTAGTGGATGTGAGATTGGACTTGTTCTTGAGTGTTTTCCCTTGTGATTCCCCTTTGTGTTCTTCGTGTTCAATGTGGGTTTCCCTCCTCTTCCTGAAAGATCGGCCTAGAACGGGTTGACCCCGCATCACATATGATGACGCGCCGATCCTCGACGACTTCGTCCTACCATTGGACAAGACGATGGCCATGGTGGAATATGATGCACCCCCCACATGGTTCCATCAAGTTGATGATGATGACCAGCATTTGGTCTTTGCCACCTCACCTACACCACTTGAGTGGAATGGACAAGGTAATATAGGTGAAGGTGATGCTCTAGTCCCAATAGTGGACATTCTTGACATTGATTGCTTGCATGATGTTGATCCACCTATTGTAATGCTTCATGCTAGTTCGACTCCCCCATGCGATGATTTACCCATTTATGATGAGTTCGATGATTGCCATGTGGAGTCTATTAGTCGTGATGCCATGTTACATAGGATTTCTTGTGATAATTCCCTCAGACCCATCATGTGATGTAGGGTGGAACCCTAATCGGCAGATCTTTCACGAAAGGAGGGTATCCCATGATGAACACGGAGAACACAAGGAAATCACGGAGGAAAACACGAGAGGAAACGCTCAAATCAACAGAAATACGGTCACACAGGTGCTAGATCCATGATACACATCAAGATGCCCGATCCATAGTCAACAACGGTGGTACAAAGATAGTCTTCTCCCGGAGGAGGTCTTGGATTATCCCTTGGGATATTCTCCACAAAGGAGGTCTTAAATCCGAGGTGGATCTTCTCCGAAGAGGCCGCGGTCTCGTAGGAGAGGAACCACTAAGGTCTATGATGAGTTATCGAAAAGCTGCCTCCAAAGGATGGAAGTCAATGAGTATATATTACACGGGGTGACGCCGTCGGGTCAGATGACCGAGGGTTACCGGACGTCCGGTCGCTCGGGAAAGGCCGGACGTCCGGTAACTCCCGGATTTCTGGTATTTTCCGCGATTTCGGTTCTGTGAAGGGTGTCACGGATGTCCGGTGGCCTTCGGTCGTCCAGTCGTCTGGGATTCATCGGTCGTCCGGTTAACGTCGGACGTCCGGTGCCTGGGAGCGTCCGGTCGTTCGGTAGGGGACGGACGTCCGGTGCCTGTAGAGTCTTTTTCAGCCATTCTCGATGCAAAACTCCGTCCGTGAGCTCAAGGACTTGTCCATCTTCACATACCTCTCCAATGGGGTGTTCACACCTGAGCACACAAAACACATCTGTGTGAGGTAGTAGCCATGTCTCGCAAGATTCATATGGAAGTTGGAATAGGAGGGATGCCACCTCGGTATCGAGAGCTCTAGCACGAGCGCGTGTCATTGGTACTTGAGGCACTTGGTGAGGCGATGGAGGGTCCATGGGGATGACCTTCGGATGCTCCGCATCATCTCCCCTCCCTTGGGAAAGATCTGACCTCGGATCAAAATCTTTATCACCATGGTAAGGGGATAGATCCTTGACGTTGAAGGCATCGCTCATGTTGTACTTGTCTCGTGGGATGTCGATCTTGTAGGCGTTGTTGTTGTAGCATGCTAGCACCTTGACGGTTCCGTCGGCACGAGGTAGTAGTTTGGACTTGCGCTCGTGTGGGAAATAGCCCTTGCGAAGATGAAGCCAAACAAGATATCCCGGTTGGAACACCATTGGTGCCTTGTTGACGTTGAGCTTGGTGGTGAGACGATGTACTTGTCGCTCGATCGTTGCCCTTCTATCTTCATGCACCTTCTTGAGATAGCTCGCTCGTGCACTTGCGTCCATGTTCGTGCGCTCTTGTAGAGGTAGAGGTAGGATGTCCAATGGGGACAAAGGGTTGAAGCCGTAGACGACCTCGAAAGGGGACTTGCCGGTAGTCGAATGTCTTGCGCGGTTGTAGGCGTACTAGGCAATGGGCAAGCATTGCTCCCATTCCTTGATGTTCTTCGTGATCAACACGCGAGAAGCGTCGAAAGTGTTCAGTTCGTCGCGTCCGTTTGGCCATGGTTTGTGGATGATATGCCGAAGAGAATAGTAGCTTGATGCCGAGTTTGGCGCATAGAGTCTTCCAAAATTAGCTCAAGAACTTGACGTCTCGGTCCGACACGATCGTCTTAGGTACTCCATGTAGACGAATGATTTCCCTACAAAAGAGATTTGCAACATGTGAAGCATCGTCGATCTTGTTACAAGGAATAAAATGAGCCATTTTAGAGAATCTATCCATGACAACAAACACGGAATCTTTGCCATTTTGAGTCCTAGGCAATCCAAGTACAAAGTCCATGCTTATATCTTCCAATGGATGGTATGGAATAGGAAGTGGCATGTAAAGACCATGAGATTGAGCTTTTGACTTAGCTTTGCAGCATGTAGAACATCGATTGGTGAGGCGTGAGACGTCACGAAGCATCTTGGGACAAAAGTAGTTCTTGGAGAGTGTAGCAAATGTCTTGTCACGTCCAAAGTGTCCCATGAGTCCTCCTCCATGAGATTCCTGCAAAAGGAGCAAACGAAGCGAAGAATCGGGAATGAAAAGTTTGTTAGCTCTCATAAGATATCCATCCTTTATGTAGTAACGTTCCCAAGAAGTGTGAGTCCAACACTTAGCATAAGGATTTGCAAAGAAAGGATCATGGTCATATAAATCTTTTATGTGCTCAAAGCCAATAACATTCAACTCAAGTTGTGTAACAAGCATGCATTTGCGGGAAAGCGCATCTGCCACAACATTTTCTTTGCCTTTGATGTATTTGATGACATAGGGAAAAGACTCAATGAACTCACTCCATTTAGCATGACGCTTGTTCAACTTAGTTTGATCCTTGAGATACTTGAGAGTCTCATGGTCCGTATGAAGAATGAATTCATGAGGTCTAAGATAATGTTCCCAAACGCGTAAAACTCTCACCAAGGCATATAGCTCTTTATCATAGATGGGGTAGTTAAGTTGCGCTCCGGATAGCTTCTCACTAAAGTACTCAATTGGGCGCTTTTCTTGCATGAGCATGCCACCTATGTCGGTACCACTAGCGTCACAATAAATCTCAAAAGGTTTATCAAAGTTTTGTAGGGCTAGAAGTGGTGCGTGGGTAAGCAAGCTTTTTAGCTCATTGAACATGGTGTCTTGCGAAGGACCCCAAATGAAGGATGCGTTCTTCTTGCTCAAGGCGTGAAGAGGCATAGCAATAGTACTAAAGTGTAATGCCCGGGATGGGACTATATCTCCTACGTGTCGAGGCACGACTTAAAGACATAATCCCATGCTGGAGTGATCGCAAGTTTGGTATCTTTGCACAACTCATGTAAAAATGGGGATGGAAAACATAAAATAGTTGGCTTACACTCGCCACATCACACAAATACATTACATGTCCAAATCATCATTCAATAAAACATCACAGCCCATCTAAGGGTAAATCCAAATGACAAGATACCAAACATAATTTAAATCCACAGGTCTAGATCGAATCCTAGTAGAAGAACCACTACTGATCATCGGGGTAACAGACATAGTAATGGCTATGCTCCTCGTCGTACTCCCAGTCTAGCTCAGTGACATCGCCTGGATAGCTCACCATCGGACCTGCATCTGGTGTGGTGAAGTAACTGTGAGCCACAGAGGACTCAGCAATCCCGTTCCCGGGTAACACGACTATCTAAGCCTTGGGTGGAACAAGGCTGAAGAAAGAGTAAGAAAGTGGTTGCAGCAGCACTAGCCTAGCTTACGTAAAAGAGAGCGAGAAGAGAAGGTGCCTCGGTCGAGATATGATCTCTAAGTGATCCTAACTAAAGCCAGTCAAACATAACCCCACCGTGTTCATCTCCCGAAACCCTTTCGGAAAATGACAGTCACGGTACACACGCTGGTAGTGTATTGGAACATGGTGTCAAGTTTTCTACAACCGGATATTAACAAGCTCCCATCTGCCACATAACCGCGGGCACGGCTTTCGAAAGTTCATAACCCTGCAGGGGTGTTCCAACTTGGCCCATGACAAGCCCACGATCCGTGGAGTCGCAACTCCAAGGTGGGAAGACCCGAGTATTCTCGGAATCCCGTGCTCAAGATACTCCGAACTAAGGTAAGGCTAATCCAGCAAATCCTCCCGGCATGCCGACACCCTGATAGTAGCCGCGTGTATCTCGTCTCAGGCCACGACCGGATGGGTGATGCTACGGGTTTTTACCAGACCTCAAGTTTCCTTCAGGTGGCCCCGCAGGACCCCCAGTTCGGACCAACACTCATGTGGAGCACTGGCCCGGGGTTGTTGATTAAGAAAGGGGGTTAATTACTCCCTATGCAAATTTATTAGTTATTAGGCAAATAGTACCAATGTTGGGACTTGCTGGAAAAGAGTTAGCACTTAGCGGTTTATCAAGGGGGCCCCATAACCCCAACCGTATGAGGAACACATAATCAAGGAACATAAGACCGATTTATACGGTTCCTAGCGGCATGAGTGAAACAAATCACCAAGCAAAAGGCTTAGCCTTCCACCCATTGCCAATATATAGATGATTTCATTTTAAACATTTATATAGTGTGATATAACCCAACAAACTTCAACATGAAGCAAGCATCTTCAATCTTGCCCGGGGTTGCCTACAACTATCAATGCTATAAGAGGGGCTGAGCGAAGCCTACGTATAGCCAATCAATGGTTTGCATAGGTAGGGTGGTTAGACAGGATCATGGTTACAAATAGGAGGCTGACAGGAAAAACATGGGCATCGAGGCAAAACTATAGATCGAGACTTCTAGCAATAGGCAAAAATAGTAATGGTATCCGGGTTCGGTCATCTTGCCTGAAGAGTTGTCGATGGGATCGTAAGAGTGGTCCTCGTTCTCAACCTCGGTAGTAACCTCGCGCTCGTACTCGTACTCAGCTTCCGGCTCTACTCAACACAAACACACAAGGCACGAAATCAACAAGATGCAATGCGCACACAAAATATGATGGATGCATGACTGATGCACTAAGGGAGCACACGGAGCATGACAAGATGTGATCAAGCAAAATGCTTCAAAACATGATAACAATAGGATATTATGAATCTACATGAAAAATCACACAAGTTTCATACAGGACTTGCTGCAATCGGAGCTACGGATTAAAAGTTACACACAAAACAATAAACATGCGAAAGCTGAAAAATTACAGCCACATAGCAACTTCGGGGCAAGAAATAATTAAGCTACAGCACTCAAACATCATGGCAAAGAGCATGGACATAAACTAGATATATCCTACAGCAAATAAGTCCATTGGAGCAACCCCAAAGGAGCCACGGATCAATAGCAACAAGCTATGCCATATCGAACTTGACAACAAAATCCTGACAGCAGTATTTTATTGTAACTTGGGAGCAAAAGTTAAATATGCTACAACCACTCAAATAAGCATGTGAGAGCATGAATGGATAGCCAACAATATATACTACAAGGAATCATCAAGAGTCACCCCAAAACTAACATGGATTGGCCTAGAACAACAAGCAAACAGGGCATCTGGAAATTACAGATTCCAGACTTAGTGAAATTTCACTAAGTGTTGAAACAGCAGTTTCATCATGGCATCTTTGAGAGCAAGAGGCTTGTTATTTAACAGTATAACATAGACTATATACGAATGTCAACTTTAAGTCACCTCAAAACTAAACATGGCAAGTGGTAAGTACTATAGCAAAGTACACATGAAGGTGAATCCAAAACACCTAAGCATGCATCAAGGGGACAATCACAATGATAGCAATGAGCTCCTCAAAATGACATCTCATAACAAGTTTAACAACATAACAGGAGATAAGCATGGCAAGATTAATTATATCATGCAAACTTAGGCATTTAACATGTAGAGCATGACAAGACGAACACGTGGACATGTCATTTGCATCATTCGGATAAACGAGTAACAAGTTATCACATTGCAAAGATGGCATGAAAACAACACTAACAGCAGTTTATAACGAGATGCACTCTTGCAACTGATTTTTAAGCACCTAGATGACCTCAAATAGCCATGGCATAATAGAATGAAATGCAGTACAAGTCTCCACGAACGTCTGGACATCTCATTCACTAAAATCGGAGCATCACACACAAAGTTATCATCATTTGAAAACTGCACCAGAAACTAGAAAAACACAGGGACTTAGTGGAATTTCGGACTACCTCCGGGTCAACAGAGTCAACGCGGGTTGAAGAAGCGGATCGGGCCGGTGGAGGCGGATCGGGCGGCAGCCGGCGGATCGGGTCGGCCCGATAGGGCGCTGAGCGAAGGGGATCGGGCGCCTCGGCCCCGATCTGGAGCTCCTCGAGCTGCAGTGCCGGCGGTGACCTCGAGCGGTCTGCGCGGCTGGGCCGGCTCGGCCTGCGGGAGGGAAGGAGGCCCAGGCGCCTCGATCGAGCGGGCTGCCGCGGGGCGGTGCGGTCTGGCGCGCGTGCGGCGATCGACGGGGCCGGCCCAGATCGGCTAGGGTTCGGCCCAGCTGCGCCTGGGGAACGAACCGATCGGGATCGAGGATCCTTCGATCCCTAGCGGCGGCTCTGGCCCGATGGCCCGGCGGCGGAGGCGCAGGGGAAGTGGCCGGCGGGGCCTGGCCGGCCGGCGGCGCGGGGCCGGCGCGGCGGCGGAGGCCGGGCGGGGCGGCGGGGTGGCGGTCGGTGAGGAGAGGCGGCTGGAGGGCTCCTTCGGCGAGGTGCTCCGGCGAGCCTCGAGAATTCCGGCGAGGAGGCGCGGATTCCGGTGGCTAGAGATAGAAGAAGGCTGGAGGAAGTGGATGAGGCTAGGGTTTCCTTGTTTTGTGGCAAAATTTGAGGAAGGTGGACAAATATATAGGCACAAGGAGCTAGGGTTGTCCAAATAAGGTGTGGTTTTCGGCCACGCGATTAGAATTGGATGGCCTAGATGAAGGGAGGGGTTTGGGCTAGTTTGGTGGGCTGTTGGAGGGGTGTCTTGGGCCTCAAAGTGGAGGCACTTTTAGCCCTCGAGAATAACTGTTGGAGCAGCAAACGAACTCCAAACGCGACGAGATTTGACAGGCGGGTTACACACACCAAAACAACAACACATGACAAGACTCACGCCAAACCGGTAACGTTACACGGCTAAACACCAAAGTAGGCCTCGGGGATGCCACAGACACGTGAGGGAGCTCCGGAACGCGAAACAGACAACGGAAAGGAACGCGTGGAACCGGATGCAAACAACAACACAAATGCAATGCGATGCACATGACTACTTGATATGAATGAATGCCACACACGCAATACGACAAAACGGCAAAAACCCAAAAAGACAAAGAACCCGGAATGGAATTGATGAAGCTGGAGATATATTATATTTCCCAAAAGGGAAAGTATTACATCCGGGGCATTACATAAAGTCCTTCACAAAACGTCGGTAGAAACCGGCTAAACCAAGGAAACTACGCACTTGTAAGAGATTCGTTGGCTGAGGCCATGTTTTAATTACTTCAATTTTAGTTTCATCAACGTGAACACCTTGCGAAGAAATGACAAATCCTAGGAAGACGACCTTGTCAACGCCAAACGTGCATTTCTCCATGTTAGCATATAAGCGCTCTTTCCGAAGGGTTTGTAAAACCATACGGATGTGTGTCACGTGGTCCTCAAGCGACTTGCTAAAAACGAGGATGTCATCAAAGTAAACCACTACAAAGACGCCTATGTATGGTCGTAGAACAAAATGCATGAGGCGCATAAATGAACCGGGTGCTTCCGATAAACCCATTGGCATAACAAGCCACTCATATAACCCAAACTTGGTTTTGAATGCCATTTTCCACTCATCACCCTCTTGAATGTGAATTTGGTAGTAGCCACTTTTAAGATCAATTTTCGAAAAGATGGTGGCACCACACAATTCATCAAGCATGTCGTCTAAGCCTGGGATAGGATAACGGTATCTAACGGTGATAGCATTTATAGGGCGACAATTGGAGCACATGCGAAAACTTCTATCTTTCTTAGGCACGAGAATAACCGGAACGTCACAAGGGCTTATGCTTTCACGTACATGACCTTTGTCGATGAGTTGTTGCACTTGCTGTTGTATCTCCTTGCTTTCCTCGAGGTTTACGTGGTAAGGAGCCTTGTTTGGAAGTGGTGCACCGGGTATGAGGTCGATGCGGTGTTCGATTCCGCGAAGTGGAGGTAGACCCGGAGGTAGCTCATTGGGAAAGACGTCCGAGAATTCCTGCAACAAATTAGACAACACTAAAGGTGGAGGTGGTGAAGTGTTAGTAGGTTTGGCTTCCCCTTTGCATAAAAGCACAAGGTGAAAGACATTCGATGGGTTCTCACACACTTCTCTCATCTCACTTTTTGTGGCAAATAGCACGAGTTGCTTCTTGTCGCTCATCGTGGAGTCGCTCATATTCATGATCAACCTATGCTCATGATACCATAATATGATGTAGGGTGGAACCCTAATCGACAGATCTTTCACGAAAGGAGGGTATCCCACGATGAACACGGAGAACACAAGGAAATCACGGAGACAAACACGAGTGGAAATGCTCAAATCAACACAAATACGGTCACACAGGTGCTAGATCCACGATACACATCAAGATGCCCGATCCATAGTCAACAACAGTGGTACAAAGATAGTCTTCTCCCGGAGGAGGTCTTGGATTATCCCTTGTGATCTTCTCCATGAAGGAGGTCTTGAATTCGAGGGGGATCTTCTCCGAAGAGGCCGCGGTCTCGTAGGAGAGGAAACACTAAGGTCTATGATGAGCTATCCAAAAGCTGCCTCCAAAGGATGGAAGTCAACGAGTATATATTACACGGGGTGACGCCGTCGGGTCGGACGTCCGAGGGTTACCGGACGTCCGGTCGCTCGGGAAAGGCCGGACGTCCGGTAACTCCCGGATTTCTGGTATTTTCCATGATTTCGGTTCTGTGAAGGGTGTCACGGATGTCCGATGGCCTCCGATCGTCCGGTCGTCTGGGAGTCGTCGGTCGTCCGGTGAATGTCGGACGTCCGGTGCCTGGGAGCATCCGGTCGTCCGATAGGGGACGGACGTCCGGAGCCTGTAGAGTCTTTTTCAGCCCTTCTCGATGCAAAACTCCGTCCGTGAGCTCGGGGACTTGTCCATCTTCACATACCTCTCCAATGTGGTCTTCTTCACACCTGAGCACACAAAACACATCCGTCTGAGGTAGTATCCATGTCTCGCAAGATTCATATGGATGTTGGAATAGGAGGGATGTCACCTCGGTATCGAGAGCTCTAGCACGAGCACGTGTCATTGGTCCTTGAGGCACTTGGTGAGGCGATGGAGGGTCCATGGGGATGACCTTGGGATGCTCCGCATCATTATGTTTGATGATCCACTTGACTTGTCATATGCTATGAATGAGATCAACAATATGTCATATTTGCGATCTCATCGTAGTGACTATGCATACGCCATTAAAATTAACCCAATTTGCACATATGGCATAGATGACAAGCCCATGTTTATTGGCATTTGTTTTTCTTGTGATGATATTGATATGCTCCCTTTGCTTCATTTATCTCATATGCCATGGCATGAATACCTAGCTTTGGACATGCATTGTTTTGAATGTTGTTCCACTTCTCCATAGTATGCTTCTACTAGTGCTAATGAGGAGACCCCCATAGTTTCCTCATACATTTTAGGAGATTTTGATTCATCCTATCCATTGCATGATCCCACTACTTGTGTGCACCATATGCTCCCCATGAATGAAAATGATATTGATGTGCAATATACTTGCATTCTCAATTTGTGTCATCATCGTGTCATACACAATAACTATTCTTTCATGATGGATGACATGTTCTTATACCATGCATCTAATTTCTTTGAGCGATGCTTATCTTGTGCTAACTCACACATACACATACACATCATCATGATGTGTACATTTACCACGCACACACTTTCTTTGGTTTGTGTCTCTTTTGTGTAGGTACTAATGAATACTTGTCAACCTCACAATCTCATGAGTTGACAAAACGAGCTCTAGAGAGCAACGATGACTTAGGATCACATGGATTGCCTTTCCCACCGTTCTCTTCGCGCAAGGACTTCGCGCATTTCTTCTACATGGATCTCACATGGCTATCGGTTATCGTTCGTTACATGTTATATGCCCATCTTGCCATGTTCACTTTGCATGATATGCTCCTTCCTATGCCTTTGCCATGCATTTGTGACCCATGCTTTTCATTACACATGATGATTGATTCCACTACTTGTATGTGTATTTGCAAGCTTGGTGGTGATATGGCTTGTTATTTCCATGTTTGCTATGTGCCCCAGGCCTATGATAATACTATGATCTTGCTTTGTGTTCGTGCTCGCGATATGTCATGTGCATTGCCTATATCTCTTATTTGCTCACATGACATGATTGCAATGATTTCCTCTAGTGTGTTGCATCTTCGCTCGACTAGTTTGCACGACTTGATTTCTATGCTTTCTCATGTTGCATCCAATTCTTGGATTTCTTGTCCCTATCATATGCTTGGTTGCAACAATGTCATCTCTTCACATATGCCATGTCCCATTGTTTGTCACATGCTTCACTTGATTGCCTCACACATGTTGAGAAATTGCTCTTTCTTTTGTGTTGAGTGCCACACGACTTTCACTACACCCTATGCACGTTATGCTTGGATTGTCTTGCACTTGACTCATGTGTTTAGACACTTCATTTTATTTGGTGTTGTGAATGATTCCTATGCCTACCATATATCTTTCATTGAGCGCTTTATGCATGCTTGCTATGACTTTGAGGTAGATGCTTACTCCCTTGTCACACATATGTGCATCTCTACCTCACATTTACATGGTTGTTTCCATGATGACATTGATTGTGCTCAATTCATATGCTTACATTCCATGCCACACTTCTTTGTCAAACCATATGCTATGCTTGATGACAACACTTGTTGGGTGAATCACCTCTTGAATGCTTGGTTTCGCTTTAATGCCAATCCCATTTGTTTTTCCAAGTGCTTGTTATCTTTACTCCTTTCGAAGGAACTACAAGACGGTGCGACATTGGAGAGTGCCCATTTCGATATTCCACATGAGAAGTGCTTGGTGGTTCTCCAATTCTACACGGGGACGCCATCTCGTTACCATTGTGATGAAGATCACGATCCATGGATGGATCTCTCCCAAGGGGGGGGATGATGCGGAGCATCCCTCGACCATCACCATGGATGTCACACCGCCACCGCAAGCATGGAGAGGACCTACGACGAGAGGTCATGCACGCGCCATCAAAACTGAGGTTAACTCTTTCCTCTTCGAGTTTCGTTCGGATTCACACGAGAGTCGGATTCTACCTCAAGCGGAGATGTTATGCATGATTAGGTATCAAGGTGTTCATCATGGAGGGGCTAGCACGAGGACCCGAGCGCCTACAGATGAGAAGAGGGAAGTTGATGCTGAGCATCCTGCGAGCATACCCTTGGACACTCCGTCACCGGCACAAGCACTCAAGGTACCAATGACTAGAGAAGATGATCATGTGGAAGCAAAGAAGGACCTGTCCAGTCCGGATCATGTGGAAGCAAAGAAGGACCTGCCCAGTCCGGAACGGGCGATACTACCACCTATAAGAGGTACTACCACTCCAGAGCGGTACAACCGCCTATAAGCGGTACTACCGCCTGAGGTTCCGGTACTACCGCCCTGCCTGTGCGCAGCCGTCGGCCTTTGGCCATGTACCCCTTTCCCTCTTACCCCTTCATGGCTGAGACTATAAGTACCCCCCACCTAGCTCATTTGGAAGGTTAGCAAAGTATTTTGATAGACATTGAGAGCTTTGGTCCTTGTATCCCCTCCTCTAGTAGATCAAGACCTCCCAAGGGAGAAGAATCCTTGTGGATTGCAAGACCTCCCAAGGGAGAAGATCATCAAGACCTCACCTCCTCTAGGAGTGGGATGAACTAGTTACCTTGTATCTTTCCTTTTGTTGTTCTTGAATCATTGTGAACTCTTGCATGTTCTTGGATCTAGCATATGTGTGATTGGATCTAGTCAATTTCAGTGTTGTCCCTCTATTGTGTTCATCTTGTTCTTGGGGATTCCCCTCCAATTCGTGAAAGATCTCCACCTAGGGTTCCACCCTACGACAGATGGCCATGGTGGAAGACGATGCACCACCCACATGGTTCCATCAAGATGAAGATGAGAACGATTGGATCTTGAACACCTCACCTACAACTCATGAGCGATGCTTCAAAGGTAAAATAGGTGACGATGCTTCTCTCGTCCCACTAGTGGACTATCTTACCAATGATTGCTTGCATGATGTTGACACACCTATTCCCATGCTTCATGCTAGTGCGACTTCATCATGTCATGACTTACTTATTTATGATGAATATGATGATGAGCATGTTGAGTTGCCTAGTTGTGATGATATGCTCCATAGGATATCATGTGAAAATTCTTTTGGTCACATCATGTTCGACAACCCTTTAAACTTGTCATATTCTATGAGTGAGATCTCCCATATTGCATCATTTCAATCTCAACATAGTACCTATGCATGCCCCATTAAAGTAAATCCCATTTGCACTTGTGGCATAGATGACAAGATGATGGTCATTGGCTTTTGTTTTTCATGCGATGATATTGCCATGCTCCCTTTAGATGATTTGCGCAATTCATCTACTATGCCATGCCATGAACACATTGTTCCAAATATGCATTGTTTTGGATGTTGTCAATATTCTCCATGTGATATTTCCACTAAGGTTCATGAGGAGACCCCCATAGTTTCCTCATACATACTAGGAGATCTTGATGCATTCCATACCTTGCATGATTACCATGATTGTGTGCACCATATGCATTCCATGAATAACAATGCCCTACATATTTGTCATGATGCATTACACCATTTGAGTCTCCATTATGCCATACATAACAACAAACCTCTCATGATGGATGACATGTTTCTATATCACACATCTCATTTATTTGAGAATTGGATATTTTGTGCTAACCACCACACGCACGTGCGCATCATGATGGATGATGTGTACATATACCACGCACACACAATTTTTCCTTTGTCTTTGTTTTGTGTAGGTACTCACCAGTACTTGTCAACCTCACAATCCCATGAGTTGACAAAATGAGCTCTTGAGAGCAACGACGCTTTGGGATTCCGTGGAATCTCCTTACCACCATTCTCTTCGCGCAACCACTACGAGCATCTCTTTTACTTGGCTCTCACACGGCTATGGCCTATTTGCCACTTGTCACATTATGCCCATACTATCGTGTTCACTTTACATATGACCTCTCGCCAATACATTAATCCTATTTTGCTCATATCTTGCTTCCTATTTGCACACATGCCATGATTGCCATGATTACCTCTAGTATGTTGCATCTTCGCACTACTAGCTTGTTTGACTTGATCGCTATGATTGCTTGCTATGTTGCATCACCCATGTTCCACTCTTACTTGCTTTCTTGGGTTGATGCCATATATGTTCATGCCACTCACATGATATATCTTGATCATTGTCACTTGTCTCCATTAGTTGCATCTCTCATCACTTGTATTGAGTGCAACAATGCTATGTTTGTTGATCTTGGAGACTTTGACACCCTTCTTGTGATGCATACTTGCTTGATTGAGCCTATTGCACTTGGTTGTTCTCGCATCTTATGCCTACATACCATGCACCACACCCTTGTACTTTCTTATGATAAGAATGATGCAAGCACTTGTTGGGTATTTTCTCGCACGAATGCTAGGTTTTGCATTACAGCTAACCTCATTTGTTTTTCCGAGTGTTTGTCATGTTCTTTCATTTTGAGGGATTCACAAGGTGGTACAATCATGAGGCATCTTGGGCATGTGAAGGTATACACGTTGCGCGACACCAACATCTTCGAGAACATACATAAGGTGAATTCCTTCTTTGTGAGCCATCCTCAAATATGCATTTTGGATAGGCCATACTTTCATTGTTGTTTCCTTCTTGTTGTCTACATGATACATCTACGGGATGGAGGACCGACATTGAAGATGGACCATATGCATGCACCACCGGTCTACCACTCTTGCCACGACATCGAGCATTGGTATATCAAAACTCCTTTGACACATTGCACCAAAACCTTCATATTTGTTGATTGTGTGCTCACATGCCATGCTCCATGGACGTATCATTCCCATAACAAATTTGCATCTTATGCATGGATTGACTCACATTATGATTGCCTTGTCGCATCTTGTATTCCCATGTCATCCATGATATATGAGCTTGTGCATCTCCTTAGCAAATTTGTTGTGATCATTCTTGATGGCATATTCATACATCATGATCATCTTGTCCTCCATCAATTACATGATTACATACACATATTGAGCATCCATTGCCATGTTCATGCTCTTGATAAACCATCACACTATGACATCATTTTGCACAATGGTTGCATTGATCACATTCACAACACCTTTGTGTGCACAATAAATGAATTTTCTCACATGAATGCTTTACTTTTCATTCTACATCTTTTGGATAAGCATCTTGTGTCTTTCCATGCCCAACCTTGTCACACGGACTCATTCTTAAACGATGGACACTTTGTGTGCGCTAACCATTGTATTTTTGAGTGTCGTTTGTGTTTGCTCTTCTTGCATGTATACCACTCCGGTGACACTTTGGACTACTTGGATTCCACCATGTCCTCAACTCCGTCCAGCTACAAGTCCGTCCACGACAACCGTTTCCATGGTGATGAGGTTTTTGATCCGAGGTCGGATCTTTCCCAAGGGAGGGAGATGATGCGGAGCATCCCACGATCATCCCCATGTTCACTTCGACGAGACCTCAACTACACACAATTGGACACAAGGTTAACTCGCTCCTCTCCGAACCTCCACTTTCTACATGTGAGACATGGCTACTACCTCAAATATATGTGCTATGCATGACTAGGAACCAAGAGGGAGGCCATGGAACAGCTAGGAGCATTGGACAAGACGGCGAGGACACCAAGTACAAGGATCAAGAGAAGCTGCTGGAAAAGCTATAGGCTCCTGACGTCCGGCCTTCACCGGACGACCGGTGCGTCCCAGGTGACCGGACGACTGGCAACCACCAAATGTCCGTGACGGCGATCACAGAAGGAAAATAGCGGAAGTCCGAAGACTTCCGGACATCCGGACCCTCGCGAGCCACCAGACGTCCGGTAGCCGTCGGACGTCCGCTACATGCTGTCTGCGCACAATTATCGGGCCAGAGGCCCATGTACCCGTCTCCCACTTACCCCTTCGTGGCCCTAGACTATATATACTCCTCCACCTCCTCCTAGTGAGGGTTATCTTAGGTTTAGCTCATTTGAGACAGAGCTTTGTTCATCCACTAGTGGTTCATCTCCTTGGGAGCGACTGCGGCGCCTCCACGGAGAAGAACCACACGGATTCAAGACCTCTGCGCAGAAGATCCTACGGGATACCAAGACCTCCTCACGGAGAAGACTATCGCTACTTGCATCGTCCCTTGTTGATCATGGATCTTGTATCTCTTTGTGTTTCGAGGATCTAGCATATGTGTGACTTGTTCTTGTTGGTTTGAGTGATTCTCTCGTGTTTCTCCTTGTATTCCCCCTCGTGTTCTTCGTGTTCTTCATGGGATCCCCTCCATTTCGTGAAAGATCGGCCATCTAGGGTTCCACCCTACATCAATGTTGTAGCCATGGTGAGTGACTGCCATGAACTTGGCGAGGGCAGGGTACACTAGTATGGCATTGTACAGGAGGCTGATGTGGTCCACGTCGAAGTCAATTTGCTCGGTGTGGTAGTTGTCGCGCTTAGCGAAAGTGATGGGAAGGCGCACCTGCCCCAGGGGAATGGCGGAGCCGTCGGTCACCTTAGAGAAAGGCTTGGTGGGCATGAGTTGGTCATACGACACCTGAAGCGTCTCGAAGGTCTGAACAAAGAGCACGTTGAGGCTAGTGCCATCGTCGATGAGGGTATTGGTGACTGACACGTTGTTGATGGTGGGTGTGCACAACATGGGGAGCACATCGGCGGTGGATGAGCACCTGAGGCAATCCTTGGAGTCAAACGTGATGGCGTATTGCGACCACCTGAGGGGACGGATAACCTCAAGCTTCGGGAGGGTTGCGTTCACCTCACGAGAGAAGTGCTTGAAGATGTAGTTCGAGGCGGGTGCATGAGCTCCGCCAAGGATGCACGCGACCGTGCGAGGCTCTTGGTAGCCCCTAGCCACGTCATCTTGTTAGTTGTTGTCATACCTCCTGGGCAGAGACAGAAGAGGGAGGCCAGCGTTGCCCTGCAGATGGGCCTCGCGAGGCTGATCATGCCAGGCACCGTCCCAAGGCTGATTGTGCAGCCACCCTCGCGAGGCTGGTCGCGCTAGCCCTCATGGGAGTTGTGGTTGTCCCAGACGCTCATCCCAGAGCACCCTGATCTCTCGACATTCATCGGTGCTGTGGGAGTGCACGTTGTGGAAGACATAGAATGGGCAAGTATCCTTAGAGGGTTCGTCGCGATCACGACCGCGCTTCAGTTCAGGCTCTACTGCCAGCACGATGGGGCCCTTGCGCTTCGCTTCCATTGTCTTGGCCTTCTTGTCTTCGAGATCTTCGTCCGGGTGCTTGAGGAGGGAGAAGCGACCTTCTTCTACCCTGGCGCACTTGTCCGCCAGGTTTAACATCTCCAGCACCATGCATAGGTCATCGTTGATGGCGAGCTCCTCGCTCATCTTGATGTCCGTGATGCCTTCCTTGAATGCTGAGATGATGGCTTCATCCGAGGCCTTTGGGATCTTGATAGAGGCAAAGGTGTCCCGTCTTTCGATGAGATGGTGGCAATCGTTTTGGAGGAAGTCGACTTGGACGATCCGACTACGAACGTGCGTGGACGTCGCGCCTTAGCAATCGCTAAACCAACTCCGAGAGGTTATTGACCACGCCGGAGCATGATCAACCTGACCATGAAGGTTTGTTTCCTACAGGCAAACGAAGAACAAGCAAGAAACTGAGATTGCAATCTGGATATTGCGAATTCAAGAGGAAAGCTTTATTGATCAAGTGGGGTTATGTGACGTCTTTGTCTGGTCGTTGAACACAAACAAAGTACACGAAGTTGCAGCTATGGCGAACTTTAATCTAAACAAAACCCAAAGTCTAAACGACGCCCTAAGGGCTGTATATATGGGGGAAAGAGAGGGAATTTCGTGGCCCTTGGTGGAGGGGTACGAAACCAGCCCTAACACTTGTTTCCCCACACATACGGACTCTAAAAACAGCCTATACTCAAGTATTTCGAAATTACATGGGCCTGGCCCAATAATAAGGTGACGCAGCACCTATAATAGCCTCTGGACGAAATTTATGAAGTGGCATCTTGTATATTTCGTCCAAGGCTTCACGCACTCATTATGATGGCTTCAAAGTCCTGAAATCATCACTTGTTACTCCATTCTTGTTCCCCTTGCACATGCCATCATCTCCATGCTTGATCTTGATCCAATGTTCATCCTTCTTGTCCAAGCTAGGCCCTTCATTTGTAAGCAAGACAAATGTATTCCAATTTAGGCAGCATCATATTCTCATGAACATTATATTCATTACCAAGAAACGAAAGTACCTGGTAATTTAATTGGTGTGCGCGAGCTCTAGTAATTGGTCCTGTATATGTGTCAG
The DNA here is from genome assembly GCA_902687465.1 of Secale cereale. Taxonomy (NCBI): domain Eukaryota; kingdom Viridiplantae; phylum Streptophyta; class Magnoliopsida; order Poales; family Poaceae; genus Secale; species Secale cereale. Next base: position 259,892,862 of record LR738709.1, on the reverse strand, counting down.
TTGGAGCTGTGGGTGTAACCTTGTTAGTGATGTCCTCATCATCCTCCCCATCTTGAATTGAAGTCGTCCTCGACGGAAGCTCATCTACCTCACCCAAGTAAGGTTTCAAATATGCAATGTTAAATGTGGTACTAACCCCAAAATCTGCAGGCAATTCAAGTTTATAGGCATTATCATTTATTTTCTCTAACACCTTGAAAGGACCATCAGCACGTGGCATTAGCTTTGACTTGCGCAAATTAGGAAAGCTATCCTTACGCAAATGTAACCAAACAAGATCTCCAGGTGCAAAGACAACAAGTTTTCTACCCTTATCTCCAACAAGTTTATATTTAGCATTCATGCACTCAATATTTTCCTTAGTTAACTCATGCATTTTTAAGATCAATTCAGCACGTTGTTTAGCATCAAAATTAACCTTCTCCGAAGATGGAAGAGGCAACAAATCAATAGGAGCACGAGGTAGGAAACCATAGACAATTTGAAAAGGGCACATCTTAGTAGTAGAATGCAACGAACGATTATAAGCAAATTCAATATGAGGCAAGCATTCTTCCCACATTTTCTTATTATTCTTCAAAACAGCCCTAAGCATAGTAGACAAAGTTCTGTTGACTACTTCAGTTTGACCATCAGTTTGGGGGTGACAAGTAGTACTAAAAAGCAGTTTAGTCCCCAACTTAGCCCACAAACATCTCCAAAAGTGGCTAAGAAATTTAGTATCACGATCTGAAACAATAGTATTTGGCACACTATGCAAGCGAATAATTTCACGAAAGAACAAGTCAGCAACATTAGCAGCATCATCGCTTTTATGACATGGTATAAAGTGTGCCATCTTCGAAAACCTATCCACGACAACAAATATGCTATCCCACCCCTTATTTGTTCGAGGTAAATCCAAAACAAAGTCCATAGATATATCTTCCCAAGGAACACTAGGAAGAGGCAAAGGCATATATAAACCATGAGGATTGAGTCGTGACTTAGCTTTTTGACATGTAGTGCAGCGACCAACAAAACGCTCAACATCCCGTCGCATCTTTGGCCAAAAGAAATGTGTAGCAAGTACGTCCTCCGTCTTCTTCACGCCAAAGTTTCCAATTAATCCTCCTCCATGCGCCTCCTGCAAAAACAAAGGACGAACAGAGCTAGCTCGAATGCATAGCTTGTTAGCACGAAACACAAATCCATCATTAATGACGAACTTGTTCCATGTTCTCCCTTCTTTACAATTCTGCAATACATCTTTAAATTCAGCATCATGCACATATTGATCTTTGATGGTCTCCAAACCAAATATTTTAAAGTCAAGTTGTGAAAGCATAGTATAACGACGAGACAATGCATCAGCAATAACATTTTCTTTTCCCGTCTTGTGTTTAATAACATAAGGGAAAGTCTCTATGAATTCAACCCATTTAGCATGTCTATGGTTCAGTTTTGCTTGACTTTTAATGTGCTTCAAAGATTCATGATCAGAATGTATAACAAATTCTTTGGGCCATAAATAATGTTGCCATGTTTCCAAAGTCCGAACAAGAGCATATAATTCCTTATCATAAGTAGAATAATTCAGACTAGGCCCACTCAATTTTTCAGAAAAGTATGCAACAGGTTTACCATCTTTTAATAACACACCTCCTAACCCAATTCCACTAGCATCACATTCAAGCTCAAATGTCTTATTAAAATCAGGAAGTTGGAGTAATGGAGCATGTGTCAACTTATCTTTCAATACCGTGAATGCTTCTTCCTGTACAGTACCCCAAACAAAAGGCACATCCTTCTTTGTAAGCTCATTAAGAGGGGCAGCAATGGTGCTGAAATCTCTCACAAAACGCCGATAGAATCCAGCGAGGCCAAGGAAAGTCCTCACGTGTGTGACCGTTTTGGGTTGCGGCCAACTCTCAATAGCTTCAATCTTGGCTTTATCAACCTCAATTCCCTGTGGAGTAACAACATAGCCAAGAAAAGAGACTCGGTCTCTACAAAAGGTGCACTTTCCAAGGTTACCAAACAAACGTGCATCACGTAGAGCAATAAAAACAGCACGTAAATGTTCCAAATGTTCCTCCAAAGATCTGCTATAAATCAATATATCATCAAAGTATACACAAATCGTCCAATGAAAGCACGTAAAACTTCATTCATTAATCTCATGAAAGTACTAGGTGCATTAGTTAACCCAAAAGGCATGACTAATCACTCATATAATCCAAACTTAGTTTTAAATGCTATTTTCCATTCATCTCCCAATTTCATACGAATTTGATGGTATCCACTACACAAATCAACTTTGGAGAATATTGTAGAGCCACTCAATTCATCAAGCATTTCATCTAGCCTAGGAATGGGATGACGATAACGAATAGTAATATTATTAATGCCTCTACAATCAGCACACATACGCGATGTACCATCCTTTTTCGGCACTAGAATAATAGGAACAACACAAGGACTAAGGGATTCGCGTATAACCTTTGTCGAGTAGCTCCTGTACTTGACACATAATCTCCTTTGTCTCTTCTGGATTGGTACGGTATGGTGCGCGGTTGGGTAACGATGCACCGAGAATTAAGTCAATCTGATGCTCAATCCCTCGAATAGGTGGTAATCCTGGTGGCGCGTCTTGTGGAAAAACGTCGGCGAACTCCTGCAAAATGTTAGTGAGAGTAGGAGGCAGAGAGGAAGGCACGTCCTCGAATGAAAATAATGCCGCTTTGCACACAAAAGCATAGCAACAGATTTGCTAAAATCTAGCTCATCAATATCAGATTTGGTGGCAAGTAAACATGCACTTTTCAATTTAATTTCAGAAGCAACAGTAGATGGGTTATTATTAGGCTTCATTTGTTGCTCAAATTCTTTTGCCACAATCTAATTTTCACTCTTATTTTTCTCCTGTTTTGCTTTATTAGCTCAATTAATATCATCTTTCAAAATGGAATCAGGAGTCATAGGAAGCAAAGTAATATTTTTATCCGTATGAACAAGAGTATACTGATTGTTTCTACCATGGTGTACAGAATTTTTATCAAATTGCCATGGTCTACCAAGTAATAAGGAACATGCTTGCATAGGTACCACATCACAATCAACATAATCAACATATGTAGAGATACTAAAATGCACACGAACAGTACGTGTTACCTTAACCTTGCCGCTGTTGTTGAACCATTGGATGTAGTAAGGATGTGGATGTGGTCTTGTGGTGAGAGATTGCTTCTCCACCATCTCCATGCTAGCCAAGTTGTTGCAACTCCCTCCATCTATGATCACGTGAACAGAACATTCCTTCACAACTCCCTTTGTATGGAACAAATAATGCCTCTGATTTTTCTCAGCTTGTGTATCCTGCACACTCAAAACACGTTAAGCAACTAAACATTCATACCTGTCAGCATCTTCAGGAGCCATGTATTGCGTCTCATGATCAGAATCGTCTCCACCGTGTTCTTCACGTGTAATAAGAGCCAAAGTCTCCTCATCATAGTCACTAGCGGATTCATATCCACCATCCTCAGTAGCAATCATCACACGCTGATATTTGCATTCTCTCACAAAATATCCTCTTCCCTTACAACGACGACAAATAATATCACTGGTGTGCCCTGTTCATGCCATGGAAGAAGAAGAACTCTGTGCAGGCCCAGTAGGTGTGCTCTTGGCAGATAATGGTGGTTGTGCCTGCTTCCTTGTATCACGGCTGGAGGTAACAGCTGATGGAGGTGTCGGTGCAGTAGAATATGTGGAAGTAGAGGATGCACGTGGTGTCCATGATGAAGGTTGACCTGCAGAAAAGTTAGTCCGCGCCAATGCCTGTCGATCCTGCACTTCACGTTCAGCTTTACAAGCAAGATGGAATAAACGAGTGATATTATTATAATCCTTATACTCTAAAATGGTCTGAATCTCTTTATTTAATCCACCCATAAAACGTGCAAGCATAGCTTCATTCTCCTCAACAATACCACATCTAATCAGCCAGTTTGTAATTGCTGATAATATTTTCTACATAATTTTTTCCTTGTCTTAAGAGCTGCAATTTTTTAAGTAATTCACGTTGATAATATGGTGGAACCCAACGAGTACGCATAGCAGTTTTCAAAGCAGCCCAAGTAGTTGGAATATTATCCGGATGTAATCTACAATATTCAGACCACCACACACAAGCAAAACTAGTGAAAGCACAAAGAGCAACAGCAACACGTCTCTCCTCGGGATATTTTAAACATGTAAAACGTTGTTCGGTTTCTAACTCCCAAGTAAGATATATATCAGGAACATATCTACCCTCAAATGGTGGAATATTCAATTTTAGTTTAGGGAGATGGTCATGATCGCGTACCTGAGGGTATGGTGCAGCCCTACCATTGCGATTATATGCATGTGGATGACCTGGTTGTTGTGGTGCTGGTTGTTGCACGTAGTTCTAATTTTGATCAACCTCTTCCTCGTAATCCCCCGTGTAATCGTCCTCCTTCTCAGTAGAAGCAGGAGCAACAGAAGTATCAACAGCAGCACCAACAGGTTGGCCAGGCAGAAGAGGGACACGGCTCGCTTTGCGGAGGGCGATTTCGTGACGTGAAGGTGGTTGTTGTTGTTGTTGCAATGGTGCAACAGGTGGAGGTAGACGCGCAAGCACTTCAGCGAATTTGGCATCCAACTTGGTGTCAACTGACTTCTCAATGCCATCCATCCTTGCTAGTGCATTGTCAAAACTGGTCATGACATCTGCTACCAATTGACCCATCATTTGCTGAAATTTATCATGCAACTCCTTGTTTGTCATGTTCTCCCAGTCAGTCTCGTCGACTTGTGATCCTGGCATGGTTAGCAGCAATAGAAACACACAAAAATATGATCCTACAGACTACTAGAAAATGGTGGTGGTGGGGCATCACAAATCCGTCAAGCAAAACTCAAATTCTTACCAGTTCTTACCCAGCAGCAGGTGGTGATCGGCAACCGTGGTAGTCAAAACTCTCAAAGGTTGGATCAATTACCAGGGAGAGTCAAACGCACGACGTAGATGTATGTGGAGCTGGGAAGGCTTATAAGATGGGTAGCAAAAAGGGTCAACAATAATCAATTCAGAGATGCAAAGTTGAATAAACGCTCAACGATGGTACTGTGCTAGTCCTAGGCTAGACCGTACTAGAGACGCGAGCCTAGAACACTAACAAAATCACGGCGCCGCACGTAATCAAGGGGAAAGCACACTCTGAATTTTTTTTTGCGCTCTTCTTTTTTTGCGCTGCTTTTTTTGTCAAAAATCACTATAATGGCGAGTGTCTCAAAACACTTCCCAAGTTAAACTAAGATGATAGGCACGAAATTTTTTTGACGATTTTTTTCGGAATCAGGGCAGCGACGATGAAAAAGTGCGGTAAAAAAATAGTATGGTGGCACGTGTCTCAAAAGACTCGGAAAGCCCAAAAATAGGATAGGGTAAAAATATTTTCACCTGCCGAAATTTTGGCCTAAAAACTGCCAGGGGGTCTCAGGCAAGGAAACACGAAACCAAAACTAGATGGATCTCGAAAGCCAATCTAAAACGAAAAGAACTCGGATTGGTGGTGGATATGTGGTGGTAGAATATGGCAGCGGTGGTGGTATATGACAGCGGTGGTGGTATATGGATACAGATTGGTGGTGGTATATGGATACGGATCGGTGGTGGTATGTGGCAGTAGCGATGAAGATGTTGTGGCGGCGGCGTGACAACTTATGACCAGAACTCGAAACTCTAAAAGACTAGACGCTAAGACCAGCAACTTGACATGACGATGCAACCGCAAATTCAACTAAGCAAACACGGAAAAGATTATGCAATGGCTCAGACTGGTTTGGATATGATGGACTAACTCTAATTTTTTTTGGCTTTTTCGTGGACTATAGGTATGAAGAACAGACTCGATGTAATCTACGAAAAACTGTAAAATCTCACCGAGCAACCTGGAAATCTGATACCACTTGATAGAGGCAAAAGGTGTCCCGTCTTTCGATGAGATGGTGGCTATCGTTTTGGAAGAAGTCGACTTGGACGATCCGACTACGAACGTGCGGGGACGTCGTGCCTTAGCAATCGCTAAACCAACTCCGAGAGGTGATTGACCACGCCAGAGCACGATCAACCTGACCTCGAAGGTCTGTTTCCTGCAGGCAAACGAAGAACAAGCAAGAAACTGAGATTGCAATCTGGATATTGCGAATTCAAGAGGAAAGCTTTATTGATCAAGTGGGGTTCTGTGACGTCTTTGTTTGGTCGTTAAACACAAACGAAGTACGCAAAGTTGCAGCTAAGGCGAACTTTAATCTAAACAAAACCCAAAGTCTAAACGACGCCCTAAGGGCTGTATATATGGGGGAAGAGGGGAGAATTTCGTGGCCCTTGGTGGAGTGGTCCGAAACCAACCCTAACTCTTGTTTCCCCACACATACAGACTCTAAAAACAGCCTATACTCAAGTATTTAAAAATTACATGGGCCTGGCCCAATAATAAGGTGACGCAGCACCTATAATAGCCTATGGACGAAATTTATAAAGTGGCATCTTGTATATTTCGTCCAAGGCTTCACGCACTCATTATGGTTGCTTCAAAGTCCTGAAATCATCACTTGTAACTCCAATCTTGTTCCCCTTGCGCATGCCATCATCTCCATGCTTGATCTTGATCCAATGTTCATCCTTATTGTCCAAGCTAGGCCCTTCATTTGTAAGCAAGACAAATGTATCCAATTTAGGCAGCATCATATTCTCATGAACATTATATTCATTACCAAGAAACGAAAGTACCTGGTCATTTAATTGGCGTGCGCGAGCTCTAGTAATTGGTCTTGTATACGTGTTAGTTGGAGCTGTGCATGTAACCTTGTTAGTGATGTCCTCATCAGATCTTGAGGTGAACCTGGGTGAAGTTTTGATTGTACTTGCGGAGAGTCTCGCCCGGGCGCTGCTTCACGCGCTGTAGGTTGTTGACGAGGAGGGCACGGCCGCAGGTGCTATGGAAGTTGGCGATGAAGCACTCATGGAGCTCATCCCACGAAGAGATCGATCTTTCTGGGAGGTGCATGAGCCAGGAGCACGCACCATCCTTGAGGGACATGGGGATCCAGTTCGCCATGACCATGTTATCGTCGTTCGTCGCCTCGATGCTCAGCGCGTAGAGCTGGAGGAACTCCGTAGGGTCGGGGATGCCCTCGTAGCCTGGGGGCAACTCCAACTTGAACTTGATTGGCCAGACAACGCGGCGCAGCTTGCGATTGAACGCAAGGCAACCTAGCTCGCCACAGGCATGGCCCGCACAGGAGGACCAAGGTCTTGGCGCCCATGCGCCGCATCTTCCAGAGCAGCCCGATCTTGGTGCTCATGCGGCGGTGCCGGAAGCTGATGTATATTACACAACTTCTTCTCGTTGACTCGTGTTGGGCCTCCAAGCGTAGAGTTTTGTGGACAGGAGCAAATTTCCCTCAAGTGGATGACCTAAGGTTTATCAATCCATGAGAGGCGTATGATAAATATGGTCTCTCTCAAACAACCCTGCAACTAAATAACAAAGAGTCTCTTGTGTCTCCAACAGACCAAATACAATGGTAAATCATATAGGTGTACTAGTTCAGCGAAGAGATGGTGATAAAAGTGTAGTAATTATAGTAGATATTGATTTTTGTAATAGGAACAATAAAAAACAGCAAGGTAGCAAGTATCAAAAGTGAAACAGTAATGCAATGCTTGAAAATGAGGCCTAGGGCCCGTACTTTCGCTAGTGCAATCTCTCAATAATGCTAATATAATTAAATCACATAACCATCCCTCAACATGCATTGAAGAATCACTCCAAAGTTCCTATCTAGCGGAGAACATAAGAAGAAATTGTTTGTAGGGTACGAAACCACCTCAAATATATTCTTTCCGATCGATCTATCAAGAGTTCGTACTAATATACATCAAGTTATTCTTTCCGATCGATCTATCAAGAGTTCATACTAAGATAACACCATATGATACACATCAACCAACTCTAATGTGATGTAGGGTGGAATCCTAGGTGGCCGATCTTTCACGAAAAGGAGGGATCCCAAGGATGAACACGTGAGGCGCGAGGGAAAACACAAGAGGGACAAGAAGAAAACACTCAAATCAACAAGTTTAGGTCACACAAATGCTAGATCCGGGTGCACAAAGTGTGATACACGATAGACGATCAACTAAGGACGATACATGTAGCGGTAGTCATCTCCGTGAGGAGGTCTTGATGTTCTTCTCCGTGAAGGAGGTCTTGAATCCGGTGGATCTTCCCAGAAGAGGCCGCGGTCTCGTAGGAGAGGAACCACTCAAATCTATGATGAGCTATCAGAAAGCTGACCCTAAAAGATGGAAGGGAAAGAGTACTTATAGTCTAGGGGGTAAGTTGGGTGATACATGGGGTGAAACCCCATCAACTGCGTGCAGGCAGGGCGGTAGTACCGGTCCTGGGACCGGTAGTACCGGTCTTTGCGGGTATTGCAGATGTTCTGACCTTGCACCGGCCTTGCACTGGTCGATCACAGAAGGTTGACCGGTAGTTGACCAGTAGTACCGGCCGACCGGTAGTTGGACCAGTAGTTGGACTGGTAGTACCACTATCTCTACGCTGGGAAACTTCATGTTCACGCTCTTGGCGTCCATCTTGCACCGTAACTTCTCCTTGGCACGTAAGCATACAAAGTGTCTCCGTTTGAGGTAGTAGCCATGTCTTAAGGTGGTCAAATGGGAATTCAACAAGGAGAGAGTTAACCTCGGTTTCAAGTGCTCTAGCACGAGCACGTGTCATTGGTCCTTGGGGCACTTGGTGAGGCGATGGATGGTCCATGGGGATGACCTTGGGATGCTCCGCATCATCTCCCCTCCCTTGGGAAAGATCCGACCTCGGATCGAAATCTTCATCACCATGGAAAGGAGAGAGATCATTAACGTTGAAGGCATCACTCACGTTGTACTTGTCTCGTGGGATGTCTATCTTGTAGGCGTTGTTGTTGTAGCGTGCTAGCACCTTAAATGGTCCGTCGACACGAGGTAGTAGTTTGGACTTGCGCTCGTGTGGGAAACGGTCGTTGCGAAGATGAAGCCAAACAAGATGTCCCGGTTGGAACACCATTGGTTCCTTGTTGATGTTGAGCTTGGTGGTGAGGCGATGGACTTGTCGCTCGATCGTTGCCCTTGTATCTTCATGCACCTTCTTGAGATAGCTTGATCGTGCACTTGCGTCCATGTTCGTGCGCTCTTGTAGAGGTAGAGGTAGGATGTCCAATGGAGACAAGGGGTTGAAGCCATAGACGACCTCGAAAGGGGACTTGCCGGTAGTCGAATGTCTTGCGTGGTTGTAGGCATACTCAGTGATGGGCAAGCATTGCTCCCATTCCTTGAGATTCTTCTCGATCAACATGCGAAGAAGCGTCGAAAGTGTGCGGTTTGTCACCTCCGTTTGGCCGTCGGTTTGTGGATGATATGCCGAAGAGAAGAGGAGCTTGATGCCGAGTTTGGCGCATAGAGTCTTCCAAAAGTAGCTCAAGAACTTGACGTCCCGGTCCGACATGATCGTCTTGGGCACTCCATGTAGATGAATGATTTCCCTACAAAAGAGATTTGCAACATGTGAAGCATCGTCGATCTTGTTACAAGGAATGAAATAAGCCATTTCTCTATCCACGACAACAAACATGGAATCCTTTCCATTTTGAGTCCTAGGCAATCCAAGTACAAAGTCAATGCTTATGTCTTCCGATGGATGGTATGGAATATGAAGTGGCGTGTAAAGACCATGAGATTGAGCTTTTGACTTAGCTTTGCGACATGTAGAGCATCGGTTGGTGAGGCGTGAGACGTCACAGAGCATCTTGGGCCAAAAGTAGTTCTTTGAGAGCGTAGCAAATGTCTTGTCGCATCCAAAGTGTCCCATGAGTCCTCCTCCATGAGATTCCTGCAAAAGGAGCAAACGAAGCGAAGACTCGGGAATGCAAAGTTTGTTAGCTCTCATAAGATATCCATCCTTTATGTAATAATGTTCCCAAGAAGTGTGAGTCAAACACTTAGCATAAGGATGTGCAAAGAAAGGATCATGCTCATATAAATATTTGATGTGCTCAAAGCCAATAACATTCAACTCAAGTTGTGTAACAAGCATGCATTTGCGGGAAAGTGCATCCGCCACAACATTCTCTTTGCCTTTGATGTATTTGATGACATAGGGAAAAGACTCAATGAACTCACTCCATTTAGCATGACGCTTGTTCAACTTAGTTTGACCCTTGAGATACTTGAGAGTCTCATGGTTCGTATGAAGAATGAATTCATGAGGTCTAAGATAATGTTCCCAAACACGTAAAACTCTCACCAAGGCATAGAGCTCTTTATCATAGATGGGGCAGTTAAGTTGCGCTCTGGATAGCTTCTCGCTAAAGTACGCAATTGGGCGCTTTTCTTGCATGAGCACGCCACCTATGCCGGTACCACTAGGGTCACAATGAATCTCAAATGGTTTATCAAAGTTTGCTAGGGCTAGGAGTGGTGCGTGTGTAAGCAAGCTTTTTAGCTCATTGAACGCGGTTTCTTGCGAAGGACCCCAAATGAAGGGTGCGTTCTTCTTGCTCAAGGCGTGTAGAGGCATAGCAATAGTGCTAAAGTCCTTAACAAAACGTCTGTAGAAACCGGCTAAACCAAGGAAACTACGCACTTGTAGGAGATTCGTTGGTTGTGGCCAAGTTTTAATTGCTTCAATTTTAGTTTCATCAACGTGAACACCTTGTGAAGAAACGACAAATCCTAGGAAGACGACCTTGTCAACACCAAAAGTGCATTTCTCCATGTTAGCATATAAGCGCTCTTTCCGAAGGGTTTGTAAAACCATACCGATGTGTGTCACATGGTCCTCAAGCGACTTGCTAAAAATGAGGATGTCATCAAAGTAAAGCACTACAAAGACGCCTATGTATGGTCGTAGAACAAAATGCATGAGACGCATAAATGAACTGGGTGCTTCCGATAAACCCATTGGCATGACAAGCCACTCATATAACCCAAACTTGGTTTTGAAAGCTGTTTTGCACTCATCATCCTCTTGAATGCGAATTTGGTAGTAACCACTTTTAAGATCAATTTTCGAAAAGATGGTGGCACCACATAATTCATCAAGCATGTCGTCTAAGCGTGGGATAGGATAACGGTATCTAACGGTGATAGCATTTATCGGGCGATAATCGGAGCACATGCAAAAACTTCCATCTTTCTTAGGCACGAGAATAACCGGAACGACACAAGGGATCAAGCTTTCACGTACATGACCGTTGTCGATGAGTTGTTGCACTTGCCGTTGTATCTCCTTGGTTTCCTCGGGGTTGACGCGGTAAGGAGCCTTGTTTGGAAGTGGTGCGCCGGGTATGAGGTCGATGCGGTGTTCGATTCCGCGAAGTGGAGGTAGACCCGGAGGTAGCTCATCGGGAAAGACGTCCGAGAATTCCTGCAACAATTGAGACAACACTAAAGGTAGAGGTGGTGAAGTGTTAGTAGGTTTGGCTTCCCCTTTGCATAAAAGCACAAGGTGAAAGACACTCGATGGTTCTCACACACTTCTCTCATCTCGCTTTTGGTGGCAAATAGCACTAGTTGTTTCTTGTCACTCATCGTGGAGTCACTCATATTTGGCTTATGGCTCTCACTCTCCTTTTGGTGGCTCACTCTCTCACCATTCTCTCCATGATGGTTGGTAGGTAAGTGTTTGTCGGCGGCTACTTGACTTGGTGACATGGGACGTAGCACGAATTCCTTGCCCTTCATCTTGAAGCTATAGTGGTTTGTCCGTCCATTGTGTGTGACTCCACGATCGTATTGCCATGGTCAACCAAGTAGAAGGTGGCACACAGACATAGGGACCACATCACACTCAAGTGTGTCCTCGTAGGCACCTATCTTGAAGGAGACATGCATGGTATGCTCGACTCGAAGAATTCCTTCATCGTTAAGCCATTGGACCTTGTAGGGATGAGGGTGCTTCGTCTTGACCAAATGTAGCTTGTCGCATAGCTCTTCGCTTGCCAAGTTAGGACAACTTCCTCCATCGATGATAACCTTGACGGAGCGTCCATTGATGCGAGCCTTGGTATGGAAGATATGACATCATTGGTCGTCATATTGTTGGTGTTGGAGTGTCAAGACCTCGGAGACAACAAGATTGGGACTTGAGTCATTGTCGCAAAACACTTGATGGTCTTCTTCTTCGTTCACTTGGCGATGCCTAGCCACATGCTCAATGGCTTCCATCTCATCGTCGCTCATTGAGTCATAAGATCCGTCATCATTGATGATCATGGTACGAATGGTCTTGCACTCAAATGACTTGTGGCCTCGACCTTGGCACTTGAAACATTTGATGGAACTCGTCTTGGAGTTGTCCTCGGTTGTAGTTGTAGATGATGAAGCTCTTGGCTCGAAGTTGCTCGTGGAAGGTGGACGACTCGATGTAGTCGCATTCTTGTAGCTTGACTTGTCACTGAAGTTTGTAGTCCTCTTGAACTTGTCGCTCCGCTTTGGTTGCTTGGTGTACTAGCTCAAGGAGGGTCGTGTAGGGTTGAAAGTCGGCAATCTTTTTGATAGTATAGTTGAGTCCATTCAAGAATCGCGCCATCGTTTGCTCTTCATCTTCCGTGATGTTGGCTCTTATCATGGCAATCTCCATCTCCCTGTAGTACTCCTCAACGGACTTGGTACCTTGCTTGAGGAGTTGTAGCTTCTTGAACAAGTCACGGTTGTAGTGTTTTGGCACGAAGCGTGCTCTCATGACTTCCTTCATTTGAGCCCAAGTGGTGATAGGATGTTCGCCTTTTGCTTCTCGTCTCTCTATGATTTTCTCCCACCAAATGAGAACATAGTCTTGGAACTCAAGGGAGGCTATTGCAATCTTCTTCTCTTCATCGAAGTTGTGAAGGCGAAAGATCTTGTCAACCTTCAATGCCCATGAGAGGTAGTCTTCGGGATCAATGCTTCCGGAAAACTTTGGCATGGTGAACTTAAGTGATGCGGAGCATCCTATGGACATCACCATGCCAAGAGTCCGTTTGGCAAGTGACACGTGTGACCTCTACTTCTCATACTTAAAGGTGAATCATCTCCTTTACACGTGTTCACTTGACCCCTTCAAGGATGGTATACTACTTCACACTCCACTCGTGGTCATGCATAGGTACTGTCGGAGCTTCACGGATGATGAGAAGGAGTGCAAGCGGCAAGGATCACCTACACCATCAGCAAGGGAAGCGTGGAAGAGAAGACGAAAGAAACGGAGCTGTTGCAAGCTACAGGCTCCGGACGTCCGCTACACACCGGACGTCCGACGCGTCCCAGGCGACCGGACGACCGGCTGCCACCGGTCGTCCGTTACATCGTCAACAGAACATAATCGGTGGAAATTAGCGGAAGTACGAGAGCTACCGGACGTCCGGTCCCTCCTGAGCCACCGGACGTCCGGTACCTAGCGGACGTCCGCTCCCTGCCTATGCACAGCCGCGGGCCTTTTGCCCATGTACCGCTTTCGCCCCTCACTTGTCCTTCGTGGCCTTATACTATATATATACTCCTCCACCCCCACCATTTTAGGGTTAGCATTGATTTAGCTCATATGGGAGATAGAGCTTTGCTCATCAATTACGGATCTACTCCACGAGAGAGACCGCGGCCCCTCTACGGAGAAGATCTACCTTGGGTTCAAGACCCCTAATGGGAAGATCCTTCACGGATTCAAGACCTCCTCACGGAGATGAACTTTACCTTGTATCTTTCCCTTTGTTATTCATGTACCTTGTGATCTTGTGTGTTTGATTGTCTAGTGGATGTGTGATTGGACTTGTTCTTGAGTGTTTTTCCTAGTGTTTTCTCCCCGTGTTCATCGTGTTCTTTTGGGATCCTCTCCATTTCGTGAAAGATCGGCCATCTAGGGTTCCACCCTACATCATATGGTATCAAGATCAAGGGTTCTCACGAATTTGGAGCCCCCTTCACCGTTTTCTAGACTTGTTTTGTTGTGTTCTTCCTCAAATTCGAAAATCCCCACCAAAAATAGCCCCAATTTTTTTTGTGATTTGTTGTTTTGATGATGTTTTGTTGAATTTGTTCCATGGATTTGCTTGGTTTCAAGTGAATCTAGCATTTCTCCAAGTTTCCCCACTTTTCATCCATGAAATCTCATCAATTTTGACCCCAAAATCATCAAATTCCGCCCAAAATCGCGTTCCCGAGCTCAAATCTCGCATTGACCCCGACCCACCGGACGACCGGCGTTTTACCGGACATCCGGACCCTCACGAAGCACCGGACGTCCGTCATCTACCGGACGACCGGAACCACCTATACAGAAGAAATTACCGGATTTCCGAGCCCGACTGGACGTCCGGTCACCGGTCGTCCGTCACTCTCCGGACGTCCGGTACCTGTAGATTCCCACTTCGGCTGATTTTTGTTTTGGCCATAACTAATTCATCCGAACTCCGATTTGGACGTTCTTTAGCTCGTTTCGAAGCTCTTGACAATCCCCAAACCATAAAAATACTACCATCATCATTTGACTCCATCATATTATGTGTATTTTGGTATCTTTGCCTAGGGCTTCCACCATATCATCCGCGTACCCACCACCTACTTCCGCAACCTAACCCATTTTGTCCACTATAGCATTTGTGGTTGCTTGAGTAGTGATTTGAGTCTCCTAAGGTGTTTAGGCTACTTAGGGACAATTGCTTCTTCATCCACCACTACCACTTCCGCATACCCATTACCCACTATACATTTCCGCCAACCCAGCTTAACCCAATTTTGTTGAGTTTCTTTGAGTTGTGGCTCGTGTCTTCTAAGGTGTTTCGGCTACTTAGGGACCGTGACTTCAACTCCGACACCGTGTATAGACCATCATAGACTTCCACTACCATAACCCATTTTGACCAGGTTTCCACCAACAATTCCGCAACCACCACTGCTTGTCCGCTACCACCATTTGACATTTGTCCTTGAGATTTTGAGTTGTGATTTTTCCGTTTCCTAAGGTGTTTCGGCTAATTAGGAACGGGTCTACATCAAGAGCACCGCCTCTCATCATCATCATCATCATCATCGGACAGTAGCTTCGACGACATCTTTGTATGTTCCCCTTACAATTGCATTGTTAACCCCTAGCCCATTTTGCGTCACTTACCTATCGAGACTAGCCTTTGAGTATTACCGGCAACGTTACTTGTGCACATTAGTGATCATCGATCTGCGTCTCCATTGCATACATACCATATCATATTGGTATCATCATATCATCTCATGTGCCACAAGATTATTCCCACATATACACAATTGCTATCTTGGTTTGTGCATCGTGGCCATATATAAAAAAAAGAAGAAGCTTTTAATCAAAAGAGCCACAAAGAAGCTTGTAAGCAAGAGCCATAACATCACAAAATATCACATCATACTTGATCATCTTGGATCATCTAGTGCTAAAAGCACCGGAACATCATACATACATAGCATACTTGGGATAGAAAGTTGATACATTTTGCATCTTATAGGTTGTGCACAAGTGTCGTATCCGCCTATTGAGCAATCGTGCTAGAGTCTCTCTTGAGTTGTGCAACACGAGCGTTTTCCGTGGACTCCACATTTTGTGCTCATTCCTTGGTTGTACGACCCCATTTATCTATCCGTGTGTGTGTTTCCGTGTGCCACATATTGCTATTGGTCTACTTGTTACATTTGCGAATTTGTGAATCTCTTTCAACATTATTGACTCATTCTAACATTTTGCATCAAATTTTTGTGCCACTTATCCTAACCAAGCCACTCGATAAGCTTTACTTGATAGGTGTGAGTGAACAAGTCTGGTACCAATTCCACTATTCTTTCATTTCACATTGAGTGAAACGGGATACATCCTCAACGTTGGGAAAAAGGTAACTTTGTATTGTTTATCTCATCTCCTACTCACCTTTGCTCGAGTCTTGTGATGGATAGGCAAAGCATTTCATCTACTTTGGTCTACAACAACAACGACAAGTTCGATGCCATGACGACCAACTTGTGTGCCAACATGGATGCTCAAATGGAGGAGCTCAAAGCCCTCATCAAGAACCGCAAGAGGTCTCCCTCATCTTCCAGAAGACGCTCTAGTGCACATCCTTCCGAGCTACCATCTTAGGCGAGACCACATCGACATCGACAAACATCAACGACAAGAACGTGAAGGTCATGAGCTCAACTCCAACAACCGCTCAACGACTTCACCATGTACCTTGGCATCTTCGCCAAGCGACTTCAAGGAATCTTCGCCTTTGGACATACGACATCTTCGTCAACAAGCACCTCAAACTTATGCTCAAGAGAAGCTCCCCAAGCTCAAGTCCGTGACTTCCACGAGCTACTATGACCTCGACAATGACCATGAGATTCCTTTCTATGGGACTCAAGACCCCGAGGAGTATCCCGAGTGGGAGCGCAAGATGGACGACTACCTCAAGCTACATCAAGTTCCAGACGAAGATCAAATGAAGTGCGCCACAAGACACCTCCACGACAACGCGTCAACATGGTGGCTTCACACACCTTCGACGAGCTTCAACGTGAATTGGCCCAAGATGAAGAAAGTTATGCGAAGAGAGTTCGTGCCTCCAGCCTACACGGAACAACTTCTACGCCAATTGGAGAACACCATTCAAGGATCCAAGTCCATCGACAAGTACTTCAAGGAGATGAACATGGCCTTGCGATGAGCCGACGTGGACGACCCCATTTCGATGAAGCTCCACTTCATGATGGGATTGCACAACGACATCTACAAGGCTATCATCCTTGAGAACTACACGTCCCTCGACGACAACTACATTGGTGCTCTCAAGGCGGAACAAGAACTCATGAAGGACAAGGCTTCTCCACCGCAAGCACACTTCTCGAAGACCAAGCTCCAAGACGGCGAGCATGAGGCTAGTACCACCACGATGCCTAAGCCCAACGAGCTTGAAGACGACGCTCCCAAGTTCGACTTCATCGCCATCCCTTTTTGTGGCATTGATGATGCCGAGTCTCCTTTGGCTCTTTTTCAAGACGGTGTGGCGACGACTATGACTACAGAGCCATTCAAGGAACAAGCTTTGGAGGCGAACGACATGGTGACGAGCAAGGATGATGCTTCCATCTT
The DNA here is from genome assembly GCA_902687465.1 of Secale cereale. Taxonomy (NCBI): domain Eukaryota; kingdom Viridiplantae; phylum Streptophyta; class Magnoliopsida; order Poales; family Poaceae; genus Secale; species Secale cereale. The sequence continues at coordinate 259,875,655 of LR738709.1, read as the reverse complement.
CGGAGGCGAGAGTGATGATGTGCCATCTTCGGCCTTCATCCACGGCGACGGTGACGAGATGGTTGAGCATGGGATTTTCCCTTCGACCACGGCGGCGTATGATGGCTTGAGTGACTTGTGCCACCATATTGAGAGTGAGAGCGAGTTCACCACTAGCCCCATATATGACGAGTTGCCCTAATTCCCATGTGAGGAGAGCCACAACCCCCACCACTTGAGTGAGATGAGTGACTCCACCATATGTGAGTTTGAGTGCACCTACATTAAGGGAGTGAGTGAGCCACCACATAGAGAGAGAGATAGTTGATAGGTCATGTGAGGCCACTTTCAACACTAACGACTTGACCTCTACCTCTAATGTGTCTTCTCATTTGGTGCTAGGTCCCACATATGATGACGCGCCGATCCTCGATGACTTCGTCCTACCATTGCAAAAGACGATGGCCATGGTGGAATATGATGCACCCCCACATGGTTCCATCAAGATGAAGATGATGACCACATTTTGGTCTTTTCCAGCTCACCTACACCACATGAGTGGAATGAGAAAGGTAACAAAGGTGAAGGTGATGCTCTCGTCCCACTAGTGGACTATGTTAACATTGATTGCTTGCATGATGTTGATCCACCTATTGCCATGCTTCATTCTAGTATGATTTCCCCATGCGATGATTTACCCATTTATGATGAGTTTGATGATTGCCATGTGGAGTCTATTAGTTGTGATGCCATGTTGCATAGGATTTCTTGTGATAATTCTCTCGGTCACATCATGTTTGACAATCCACTTGACTTGTCATATGCTATGCATGAGATCAATCATATGTCATATTTGCAATCTCTTCATAGTAACTATGCATATGCCATTAAGATAAACCCAATTTTCTCATATGGCATAGGTTACAAGCCCATGGTTATTGGCATTTGTTTTTCTTGTGATGATATTGACATGCTTCCTTTGCATCATATCCATCATATGCCATGCCATGATTACCTAGCCTCAGACATGCATTGTTTTGGATGTTGTTCCACTTCTCCACATTATGCTTCCGATATTGCTCATGAGGAGACCCCCATAGTTTCCTCATACATTTTCGGAGATTTTGATCCACCCCATCCATTGCATGATCCTCATACTTGTGTGCACAATATGCTCCCCATGAATGCAAATGCTATTGTTGAGCCACATACTTGCTCTAATTTGTGTCCCCATCGTGCTATACATGACAACTATTCTTTCATGATGGATGACATATTTCTCTATCGTGCCTCAAATTTATTTGAGCGATGCCTATCTTGTGCTAACTCATACGTGCACATACACATCATGATGGATGATGTGTAAATTTACCCCGCGCACAATTTCTTTGGTTTGTGTGTCTTTTGTGTAGGTCCCCATACTTACTCGTCAACCTCGCAAGAGCACGAGTTGACGAAAAGAGCTCTAGAGAGCAACGATGACTTGGGATATCGTGGGTTGTCTTTCCCACCGCTCCTTTTGCGCAAACGCTTCGCGCAATCCTTCTACATGACACTCACATGGTTATGGGTTATTGTCCATTGTATCTCTTACGCCCATCTTGTCATGTTCACTTTGCATGATATTCTCATTTATATGCCTTTGCCATGCATTCGTGCCATGCTTTGCATTACACATGATGATTAATTCTCATACTTGTAAGCGTATTTGCAAGCTTAGTGGAGATATTGCTTGTTATTGCCATGATGCCTTTGTACCCCATGCCTATTATGATGCTTTGATCTTGATTTGTGATCGTGCTTGCGATATGTCATGTGCATTGCATATATCCACTATTTGCTCACATGACATGATTGCCATGATTTCCTATAGTGTGTTGCATCTTCGCGCCACTAGTTTGCACGACATGATATCTATGCTTGACTATGTTGCATCACCCATGATTCATACATGCTCATTTCATGCGGTTGATAGCCACTATTGCCATGCTTTGAACATGATTTCTAGTCCGTGTTGTCATATCTCTCCATATGTTGCCTCTCGCATGCTAAATGATTTGCCATGTATTGAGTGCAACAATGCCTTTCGTCTTGCAAAAGAGATTGCCCCCATAGCATTCTCACATATATTTGGAGATTTTGACATAATTCTTGTGAAGCATGCTTGTGTTACCTCTTTGCACCATATGCCTAGTGCCATGAATATAGCCATTGTAGCATCATATTATTCATGCACTTTTGCTCCTAATGGTTATGTGCAAGAGCAGAGAACTATCATGATGGATGATGTGTTTATCTACCATGCGCATACATTCTTCGTTTTGTTGTGTGCATGTGTAGGATACTTGGACTTCGTGTCGACTTCCACTTCACGTGAGTTGACCATTCGAGCTCTTGAGAGCGAACCACTTTCTACCACGACGCTTCTACATCGCACTTGCTTGTGCTTCGGCATTGTGAAGGATGCACAAGGACACACTTTCGAGGTGATATCCTTCTCTTTCGAGAAACCACAATCCATGCGCATGAACATTGTGGATCATACTAGTTGTGTTGCTTGTACCATGACTCTTTGCACACATGCTAGAGATCTTTCTTTGACTTGTCATTGCCACATTGCCATGCTTCATGATATATTTGCCTTGTGTGTTGCATCCGACTTGTGGATTACTTGTCCCTACCATATGCTCGGTTGCAACAATATCATCTCTTTACATATGCCATGTCTCATTGCTTTTCACATGATTGACTTGATTGCCTCACACATGTCGAATAATTTCTATTACTATTGTGTTGAGTGCCACTCGATTTTCACTACACCCTATGCACATTACGCTCGGATTGTCTTGCACTTGACCCTTGTGTTTAGACACTTCATTTTCTTTGGTGTTGTGAATGATTCGTATGCCTACCATAGACCTTTCGTTGAGCGCTTTATGCATGCTTGCTATGACTTTGAGGTAGATGCTTATTCTCTTAACACACATATGTGCATCTCTACCTCACATTTACATGCTTGTTTCCATGATGACCTTGATTGTGCTCAATTGATGTGCTTAAATGCCATGCCACAACCCTTTGTCACACCGTATGCTATGCTTGATGACAACACTTGTTGGGTGAATCACCTCTTCAATGCTTGGTTTTGCAATAACGCTAACCAGATTTGTTTTTCCAAGTGTTTGTTTTCCTTGCTCCTTTTGAAGGAATCACTAGACGGTGCGACATTGGAGAGTGCACATGTAAAGCTTCAAGGTGATGAGTACTTCGTGATCGTCCACATCTACACGATGACGCCATCTCTTTCCCATGGCGATTTGGTTTACGATCCGAGGTGGGATCTTTCCCAAGGGGGAGGGGATGATGCGGAGCAGCCTATGGACATCACCATGCCAAGAGTCCGTTTGGCAAGTGACACGTGTGAACTCTACTTCTCATACTTAAAGGTGAATCATCTCCTTTACACGTGTTCACTTGACCCCTTCAAGGATGGTATACTACTTGACACTCCACTCGTGTGCATGCATAGGTATTGTCGGAGCTTCACGGATGATGAGGAGGAGTGCAAGCGGCAAGGATCACCTACACCATCAGCAAGGGAAGCGTGGAAGAGAAGACGAAAGAAACGGAGCTGCTGCAAGCTACAGGCTCCGGATGTCCGCTACACACCGGACGTCCGACGCGTCCCAGGCAACCGGACGACCGGCAGCCACCGGACATCCGTGGAAAATAGCGGAAGTCCGAGAGCTACCGGACGTCCGGTCCCTCCCGAGCCACCGGACGTCTGGTGCCCAGCGGATGTCCGCTCCCTGCCTATGCGCAGCCGCGGGCCTTTTGGCCACGTACCCCTTTCTCCCCTCACTTGCCCTTCGTGGCCTTATACTATATATACTCCTCCACCCCCACCATTTTAGGGTTAGCATTGATTTAGCTCATATGGGAGATAGAGCTTTGCTCATCCATTACGGATCTACTCCACGAGAGAGACCGCGGCCCCTCTACGGAGAAGATCCACCTTGGATTCAAGACCCCTAACAGGAAGATCCTTCACGGATTCAAGACCTCCTCACGGAGATGAACTTTACCTTGTATATTTCCCTTTGTTGTTCATGTACCTTGTGATCTTGTGTGTTTGATTGTCTAGTGGATGTGTGATTGGACTTGTTCTTGAGTGTTTTCCCTTGTGTTTTCTCCCCGTGTTCATCGTGTTCTTTGTGGGATCCTCTCCATTTCGTGAAAGATCGGCCATCTAGGGTTCCACCCTACATCATTAAGCTTTCCGTAGCGATGCTCTTCATTGTTTGCTTGCCTATTGTGAGGGCGTTCTTGATTGTGACGATTGTCAATCTCGTGTTGCTCTTGGCGTAGTAGATGGCCATTGTCTTGGTGTACTTGCTGAGCTTGTGGTTCTTGTTGAGGTTGATGCTCTTGTCGCGCTTGAGGAGGAACTTCTTCTTGCATTCATGCTTGATGACGCCTCTCTTGCATCTCATCACGGAGGAAATCCTCTTCTTGACGAGTATGTCGATTGCGAGTTGACACATTGCGATGTGAATCACGTAATGCTCGTTGCGCCTCAAGAGCTTGAGCTTCTCGGCGTTGTTGTGCTTGATGATTAGCCTCGGCATCTTGTTCTTCTTGGTATTGACGTGCTCGCTCTTGTTGTTGTTGGTGTAGTCGTTGCCGTTATTGCGCTTGGTCAAGTGTAGCTTGGTTTTGACGATGTCTACTCTCTTGATCTTCAAATAGCTCTTGTGAACTCTTTGTCATGAAGTGGATTCCGGTTGTCATGTTGAGCTTGACGTGCGGCTTGACGAAGAGTGTTTGATGTAGGGGTACTTGAGCCATCCGTGGAGTCGGTATGTCGACTTGAGCGGCTTCGTCTTCGAGAAGATGTGGAAGAAGAACGTCGGTTGACTATCAGAGTCCGTAGCTCGTCGAATTGAGTAGACATGTTGGTGTTGATGATGTCGAATTTCTCTCTTGTTCTTGCTTCAAATTGGCGCGCGTCGGCGGCGACTTGCTCAATGTACTCTCGCATAGCTTCACTTTCTTGATGGAGAGCTCGTTGGACACCGAAGAGATGTAGTTTGGTGATGTAGTTGTTCGACTCTTGAGGATCGTCGAAGATCGGGTTCGAAGATGTACTTGACCTATCCATCATCACAATCAAGTTTGTGAGTTGGAGAAGGGAAAAGACAATACCAATTGTACCTTGACCGAAGTTGAAAGTGGATCAATGATCACTCAATAATGTAACCCGGAAATAGCACTATTGGTACCACTTCTTGTCGATTCTCACACCTACACAAGTAAAGCTTTGAGAGGAGCTTGGTTAGGATGGTGGCACAAATTCAATGCAATTGTCAAAGTGACTCAATGGTGTTGAAAATGGTTCACAATTTGCTCATGCAACAAGTAGATCACAAGCAAGAAGTAGCACACGGAACACACGCACGAATAGCTAAATGTGGTTGTGCAACCAAGGGTGAGCGAAAATGTGGAATCCACGGAAAATGCACTTGTTGCACAACACTAGAGAGACACTAGCCGATTGCTTAATAGGCGGATATGCACTTGTGCACAACCTATAAGAGGCAAAATGTAATGACTTTCTGTCACAAGTATACTATGAGTGTATGATGTGCTGATGGTTGAGCACAAGATGATGTATTGCTATCACATATGATCTCTTTTGATGCAAGGCGCTTGAGGTTAAGTTTCTTTTGCTTATAAGCTTTGGGTGGCTCTTTTTCTTAAAAGCTTGTGAGCTCTTTCTTTGGCCACTTATGCATGCTTCTCGGATCAAGGTAGCTATTGTGTATGCGGGACACTCTTGTGTCACACGGAGATATGATGATGTAGTATGCAATATCTATGACTATCACTAATGTGCACAAGTGTCGTGGCCCGGCAATACTCAAATGGCTAGTCTCAGTGGGAAAGCTACGCAAAGATAGTCCATAGGGTGACAATGCAATTGCAAGGTAGAATGAATTATGTGTCGTCGATGTTACCGTCCTTGCTGAGGGTGAGCGGTGGTGTTGTCGATGTTGTTCCGTTCCAAGGTAGCCGAAACATCCAAGGAAACGGTGAAACCACAACTCAAGTATCCAAGGCAAAGTGAGACAAAAATTGTCGGAGTTGACGTCACGGACCCTAAATTGGGTTAGGTTGGGTTGGCGGAGGTGTATGGTGGACTAGGATACACGGAAGTTTTGGTGGTGGTGGTTGATATGGTGGAGGGCCTAAGCAAACTTGCCAAATTTGACAAAATTTGATGGAGTCAAATGGTGGTAAAACCAAGATGAGCAACTCGGGCATGTCGCTAGCTTTTCAACGAGCCAAAGAACACTCAAATCGGAGTTCGGGAGTGAAAGTTATGGTCAAAACGGTGAAACTCGGAAGGCTGAAACTGGGTGGGGCGGTAGTACCATTTGGTAGGCCGGTAGTACCGCTTGTGGTGCTCAGCGGATGTACCGCTAGGGAGGCCGGTAGTACCACTGGTGTCGGGAAAATTCTCAGAACTGGATTGGGGCAAAATATGGGCGGAAATGGATGATTTCTGGGGCGAAATTGGATGGATTTCGAGGATGGAAAGTGTTGAAACTTGGGGAGATGCTAGATCCACTCGTGGCACAGAAAATCCATGGAACAAATTCAACAAAATCTCGCCAAATCAACAGATCACAAAAAAAATTGGGGCTATTTTTGTGGGGAATTTTCGAAATTGGGAAGAACACAACAAAAACAAGCTAGAAAACAAGGTGTGGGGCTCCAAATTTGTGATCAACCTATGCTCATGATACCATAATGATGTAGGGTGGAACCCTAGGTGGGCGATCTTTCACGAAAAGGAGGGATCCCAAGGATGAACACGTGAGGCACAAGGGAAAACACAAGAGGGACTAGAAGAAAACACTCAAATCAACAAGTTTAGGTCACACAAATGCTAGATCCGGGTGCACAAAGTGCGATACACGATACACGATCAGCTAAGGACGATGCAAGTAGCGGTAGTCATCTCTGTGAGGAGGTCTTGATGTTCTTCTCCGTGAAGGAGGTCTTGAATCCGGTGGATCTTCTCCGAAGAGGCCGCGGTCTCGTAGGAGAGGAACCACTCAGGTCTATGATGAGCTATCACAAAGCTGACCCTAAAAGATGGAAGGGAAAGAGTACTTATAGTCTAGGGGGTAAGTTGGGGGATACATGGGGAGAAACCCCTTCAACTGCGCGCAGGCAGGGCGGTAGTACCGGTCCTGGGACCGGTAATACCGGTCTTTGCGGGTATTGCGGATGTTCCGGCCTTACACCGGCCTTGCACCAGTCGATCACAGAAGGTTGACCGGTAGTTGACCGGTGGTGGACCGGTAGTACCAGCCGATCGGTAGTTGGACCGGTAGTACCGCAATCTCTGCGCTGGGAAACTTCATGTTCACGCTCTTGGTGTCCATCTTGCATCGTAACTTCTCCTTGGCACCTAAGCATACAAAGTGTCTCCGTTTGAGGTAGTAGCCATGTCATAAGGTGGTCAAATGGGAATTCAACAAGGAGAGAGTTAACCTCGATTTCAAGTGCTCTAGCACGAGCACCTGTCATTGGACCTTGGGGCACTTGGTGAGGCGATGGATGGTCCATGGGGATGACCTTGGGTGATGAGGACATCACTAACAAGGTTACATCCACAGCCCCAACTGACACATATACAGGACCAATTACTAGAGCTCGCGCACGCCAATTAAATTACCAGGTACTTTCGTTTCTTGGTAATGATTCTAATGTTCATGAGAATATGATGCTGCCTAAACTGGATACATTTGTCTTGCTTACAAATGAAGGGCCTAGCTTGGAAAATAAGGATGAACATTGGAGCAAGATCAAGCATGGAGATGATGGCATGCGCAAGGGGAACACGAACGGAGTTACAAGTGATGATTTCAGCACTTTGAAGCCACCATAATGAGTGCGTGAAGCCTTGGACGAAATATACAAGATGCCACTTCATAAATTTCGCCCTGAGGCTATTATAGGTGTTGCGTCACCTTATTATTGGGCCAGGCCCATGCAATTTCGAAATACTTGAGTATAGGATGCTTTTAGAGTCCGTATGTGTGGGTAAACAAGAGTTAGGGTTGGTTTCGGACCCTTCCTCCAAGGGCCACGAAATTCCCCCCTCTTCCCCCATATATACAGCCCTTAGGGCGTCATTTAGACTTTGGGTTTTGTTTAGATTAAAGTTCGCCATAGCTGCAACTTCGCGTACTTCGTTTTTGTTCAACGACCAGACAAAGACGTCACAGAACCCCACTTGATCAATAAAGCTTTTCTCTTGAATTTGCAATATCTAGATTGCAATCGCAGTTTCTTGCTTGTTCTTCATTTGCCTGCAGGAAACAGGCCTTCGTGGTCAGGTTGATCGTGCTCCGCCGTGGTCAATAACCTCTCGGAGTTGGTTTAGCGATTGCTAAGGCGCGACGTCCTCGCACATTCATACTCGAATCGTCAAAGTCGACTTCTCCAAAACGATAGCCCCCATCTCATCGAAAGACGGGACACCTTTGCCTCTATCATTGGGATCCTCCGCATCATAATGTCACCAAGATACTCCAATGTCACCACGAGTATCCGTGAGTTAATTATATGATATGCATCAAACAACTTCAGATTCATAATACTCAATCTAACACAAAGAACCTCAAAAAGTGCCCCAAGATTTCTACCGAGGAAACAAAGACGGGAACATGCATCAACCCCCATGCATAGATTACCCCAATGTCACCTCGGGAATCCGCGAGTTGAGTGCCAAAAGACATATCAAGTGAATCAATATGATACCCCATCGTCACCACGTGTATTCATAGCAAGACATACATGAAGTGTTCTCAAATCCATAATAGTACTCAATCCGATAAGAACAAAATCTCAAAGGAAAACTGATGTAGGGTGGAACCCTATGTGGCCAATCTTTCACGAAAAGGAGGGATCCCGGGGAAGAACACGAGGGGCACGAGGAAAAACATAAGAGAGACAAGGAGAAAACACTCAAATCAACAAACTTAGGTCACACAAATGCTAGATCCAGGTACACAAAGTGTGATACACGATACACGATCAACTAAGGACGATACAAGTGGCGGTAGTCATCTCCGTGAGGAGGTCTTGATGTTCTTCTCCGTATAGGAGGTCTTGAATCCGGTGGATCTTCTCTGAAGGGGCCGCGGTCTCGTAGGATAGGAACCACTATGGTTTTTGGATGAGCTAACACAAAGCTAACCCTAGATAGTTTAGGTAGAGTGACTTATATAGGCTAGGAGGGGCGAAGGGGTACATGGGCCTCGGCCCAACATTATGCATGTAGGTACTGCCCGGATGATCTAGACATTGGTCCGGATGATCCGGGCTTCGGGAGTCCAGATGATCCGAGGCAGCGTCCGGATGATACAAACATGTCTGATCTGTTGCGGGTGGTCCGGATGTTCGAGTCTTCGTCCGGATGTCCGGGGGTGTCCGAATGATCCGGGCCGGGGTACGGATGATCCGGCTTCGACGTGGAGCTTCGGGTGCCGGGGCATGCATTATCCGGATCGTCGGACGTTTGTCCGGATCATCCAGGCTCCTCCCAGATCGTCCGAGACTTCGTCCGGATCGTCCGGGCTGGATGAGTCTTGGCTGTTTTGCTCCTCTTTCTCCCTCCTTCGATCCTTCTTGTTCCTTGACCTCTCCATGGTTGCTCCCGAGGTGTCTGAGCATGCAAACAGTCTCTGATGAGGGTAGCAGCCATGTCACATGTGAATCAAAGTAACGTAGAGAGAGGAGTGAAGTCACCTCGGTCTCGAGAGCTCGTGCTTGAGCGCGTGGCATGGGTCCACTTGGCACTTGGTGAGACGATGGTAGGTCCATGGGGATGACCTTGGGATGCTCTGCATCATCTCCCCTCCCTTGGGAAATATCCAACCTCGGATCAAAATCTTCATCACCATGGAAAGTGGTGAGATCCTTGACGTTGAATACATCGCTCACGTTGTACTTGTCGCGTGGAAGGTCGAGCTTGTATGCATTGTTGTTGTAGCGTGCTAGCACCTTGAAGGGTGCGGTGGCCCGAGGTACAAGTTTGGACTTGCGCTTGTTGGGGAAACGGTCCTTGTGAAGGTGTAGCCATACGAGATCTCCTGGTTGGAACACCATAGGCTTCTTGTTGGTGTTGAGCTTGGACGCTAGTCGATGTACTTGCCGCTCGATCGTTGCCCTTGTATCTTCATGCACCTTCTTGAGATAGCTTGCTCGAGCACTTGCGTCCAAGTTGATTCGTTCTTGTAGAGGTAGAGGTAGGATGTCCAGTGGAGACAACATGTTGAAGCCGTAGATGACCTCGAAAGGGGACTTGCCGGTAGTTGAATGTCTTGCGCAGTTTTAGGCGTACTCGGCGATGGGCAAGCATTGCTCCCATTCCTTGATGTTCTTCTTGATCAACACGTGATGAAGCGCCGAAAGCGTGCAGTTCGTCACTTCCGTTTGGCCGTCTGTTTGTGGATGATATGCCGAAGAGAAGAGGAGTTTGATGCCGAGTTTGGCGCAGAGAGTCTTCCAAAAGTAGCTCAAGAACTTGACGTCTCGGTCCGACACGATCGTCTTGGGCACTCCATGTAGACGAATGATTTCCCTACAAAAGAGATTTTCCACATGTGAAGCATCGTCGATCTTGTTACAAGGAATGAAATGAGCCATTTTAGAGAATCTATCCACGACAACAAACACGGAATCTTTTCCATTTTGAGTACTAGGCAATCCAAGTATAAAGTCCATGCTTATGTCTTCCCATGGATAGTAAGGAATAGGAAGTGTCATGTAAAGACCATGAGATTGAGCTTTTGACTTAGCTTTGCGACATGTAGAGCATCGGTTGGTGAGGCGGGAGACGTCACATAACATCTTGGGCAAAAAGTAGTTCTTGGAGAGCGTAGCAAATGTCTTGTCGCGACCAAAGTGTCCCATGAGTCCTCCTCCATGAGATTCCTGCAAAAGGAGTAAACGAAGCGAATACTCGAGAATGCAAAGTTCGTTAGCTCTCATAAGATATCCATCCATGATGTAGTAGTGTTCCCAAGAAGTGTGAGCCAAACACTTTGCATAAGGATTTGCAAAGAAAGGATCATGCTCATATAAGTCCTGTATGTGCTCAAAGCCCATAACATTCAACTCAAGTTTTGTGACAAGCATGCATTTCCGGGAAAGCGCATCCGCCACAACATTTTGTTTGTCTTTGATGTACTTGATGACATAGGGGAAAGACTCAATGAACTCACTCCACTTAGCATGATGCTTGTTCAACTTAGTTTGACCCTTGAGATACTTGAGAGTCTCATGGTCCGTATGAAGAATGAATTCATGAGGTCTAAGGTAATGTTCCCAAATGCGCAAAACTCTCACCAAGGCATAAAGCTCTTTATCATAGATGGGGTAGTTAAGTTGCGCTCCGGGTATGATGTAGGGTGGAACCCTAATCGGCAGATCTTTCACAAGATGGAGGGGATCCCACTTGAACACGGAGAACACAAGGAAGACACGGAGAAATACACGAGAGGAAACACACAAATCAACACGAACATGGTCACACAGGTGCTAGATCCACGATACACATCAAGATACACGATCCATAGTCAATAACGGTGGTACAAAGATAGTCTTCTCCCGGAGGAGGTCTTGGGGTATCCCTTGGGATCTTCTCTGGTGTGGAGGTCTTGAATCCGAGGTGGATATTCTCCGAAGATGCTGCGGTCTCGTAGGAGAGGAACCACAAAGGTCTATGATGAGCTATCCAAAAGCTAACCCTAAAAGATGGAGGGTTAGGAGTACTTATAGTCTAGGGGACAAATAGGGGATACACGGGTCGAAACCCAAGTGGCTGCGCGCAGGCAGGGCCGAACGTCCGGGCGTCGGGGCGGATGTCCGGGCTTTGGCGAGGCGCTGGATGTCTGGGCATTATGCCGGATGTCCGGCCTGGCGGGGTCGAGTCTCGGGTGGCTTCTGTAGGGTGGCGCCGGATCTCCGGGCTCGAGGTCGGATGTCCGAGGCCTGGCCGGATGTCCGGGCCCTGTAGCTTCTGCCGCTGGTGCCCTTCTGTAGTTGGTTGCCCAGGGGCCGGATGTCCGGGCCAGGGGCCGGATGTCCGGGCCAGGGGCCGGATGTCCGGGGCCTGGAGCCTTCTTCAGCCCTTCTCGATGCAAAGTCTCGTCCGTGAGCTTGGGGACTTGTCCATCTTCACGCACCTCTCCAATGTGGTCTTCTTCACACCTGAGCACACAAAACACATCCGTCTAAGGTAGCAACCATGTCTCGCAAGATTCATATGGAAGTTGGGCTAGGAGGGATGTCACCTCGGTCTCGAGAGCTCTAGCACGAGCACGTGTCATTGGTCCTTGAGGCACTTGGTGAGGCGATGGAGGGTCCATTGGGACGACCTTGGGATGCTCCGCATCATCTTCCCTCCCTTGGGAAAGATCCGACCTCGGATCGAAATCTTCATCACCATGGTAAGGGGATAGATCCTTGACGTTGAAGGCATCGATCACGTTGTACTTGTCTCATGGGATGTCGATCTTGTAGGCATTGTTTTTGTAGCGTGCTAACACCATGAAGGGTCCGTCGACGCGAGGTAGTAGTTTGGACTTGCGCTCGTGTGGGAAACGGTCCTTGTGAAGATGAAGCCAAACAAGATCTCCCGGTTGGAACACCATTGGTGTCTTGGTGACGTTGAGCTTGGTGGTGAGACGATGGACTTGTCGCTCGATCGTTGGCCTTGTATGTTCATGCACCTTCTTGAGATAGCTTGCTCGTGCACCTGCGTCCATGTTCGTGTGCTCTTGTAGAGGTAGAGGTAGGATGTCCAATGGTGACAAGGGATTGAAGCCGTAGACGACCTCGCAAGGGGACTTGCCGGTAGTAGAATTTCTTGCGCGGTTGTAGGCGTACTCGGCGATGGGCAAGCATTGCTCCCATTCCTTGATGTTCTTCTTGATCAACACGCGAAGAAGCGTCAAAAGTGTGCGGTTCGTCACCTCCGTTTGGCCGTCGGTTTGTGGATGATATGCCGAAGATAATAGTAGCTTGATGCCGAGTTTGGCGCATAGAGTCTTCCATAAGTAGCTCAAGAACTTGACGTCTCGGTCCGACACGACCGTCTTAGGTACTCCATGTAGACGAATGATTTCCCTTCAAAAGAGATTTGGAACATGTGAAGCATCGTCGATCTTGTTACAAGGAATAAAATGAGCCATTTTAGAGAATCTATCCACGACAACAAACAAGGAATCTTTGCCATTTTGTGTTCTAGGCAGACCAAGTACAAAGTCCATGCTTATGTCTTCCCATGGATGGTATGGAATAGGAAGTGGCATGTAAAGTCCATGAGATTGAGCTTTTGACTTAGCTTTGCGGCATGTAGAACATCGGTTGGTGAGGCGTGAGACGTCACGTAGCATCTTGGGCCAAAAGTAGTTCTTGGAGAGCGTAGCAAATGTCTTGTTGCGTCCAAAGTGTGAGTCCTCCTCCATGAGATTCATGCAAAAGGAGCAAACGAAGCGAAGACTCGGCAATGCAAAGTTTCTTAGCTCTCATAAGATATCCATCCTTTATGTAGTAATGTTCCCAAGAAGTGTGAGTCACACACTTAGCATAAGGATGCGCAAAGAAAGGATCATGCTCATATAAATCTTTTATGTGCTCAAAGCCAATAACATTCAACTCAAGTTGTGTAACAAGCATGAATTTGCGGGAAAGCGCATCCGCCACAACATTTTCTTTGCCTTTGATGTGTTTGATGACATAGGGAAAAGACTCAATGAACTCACTCCACTTAGCATGACGCTTGTTCAACTTACTTTGACCCTTGAGATACTTCAGAGTCTCATGGTCCGTATGAAGAATGAATTCATGAGGTCTAAGATAATGTTCCCAAACACGTAAAACTCTCACCAAGGCATAAAGCTCTTTGTCATAAATGGGGTAGTTATGTTGCGCTCCGAATAGCTTCTCACAAAAGTAAGCAATTTGGTGCTTTTCTTGCATGAGCACGCCACCTATGCCGGTACCACTAGCGTCACAATGAATCTCAAACGGTTTATCGAAGTTTGGTAGGGCTGGAAGTGGTGAGTGTGTAAACAAGCTTTTTAGCTCATTGAACGCGGTGTCTTGCGAAGGACCCCAAATGAAGGGTGCGTTCTTCTTGCTCAAAGCGTGTAGAGGCATAGCAATAGTGCTAAAGTTCTTCACAAAACGTCGGTAGAAACCGGCTAGACCAAGGAAACTACGCACTTGCATGAGATTCGTTGGTTGATGCCAAGTTTTAATTGCTTCAATTTTAGTTTCATCAACGTGAACACCTTCTGAAGAAACGACAAATCCTAGGAAGACGACCTTGTCAACGCCAAAAGTGCATTTCTCCATGTTAGCATACAAGCGCTCTTTCCGAAGGGTTTGTAAAACCATACGGATGTGTGTCACATGGTCCTCAAGCGATTTGCTAAAAACGAGGATGTCATCAAAGTAAACCACTACAAAGACGCCTATGTAGGGTCATAGACAAAAATGCATAAGATGCATGAATGAACCGGGTGCGTCCGATAAACCCATTGGCATGACAAGCCACTCATATAACCCAAATTTGGTTTTGAAAGCCGTTTTCCACTCATCACCCTCTTGAATGCGAATTTGGTAGTAACCACTTTTAAGATCAATTTTCGAAATGATGGTGGCACCACATAATTCATCAAGCATGTCGTCTAAGCGTGGGATAGGATAACGGTATCTAACGGTGATAGCATTTGTCGGGCGGCAATCGGAGCACATGCAAAAACTTCCATCTTTTTTAGGCACGAGAATAACCGGAGCGGCACAAGGGCATAAGCTTTCACGTACATGACCTTTGTCGATGAATTGTTGCACTTGCCGTTGTATCTCCTTGGTTTCCTCGGGGTTAACGCGGTAAGGAGCCTTGTTTGTAAGTGGTGCGCCGGGTATGAGGTCGATGCGGTGTTCGATTCCGCGAAGTGGAGGTAGACCCAAAGGTAGCTCATCGGGAAAGACGTCTGAGAATTCCTGCAACAATTGAGACAACACTAAAGGTAGAGGTGGTGAAGTGTTTGTAGGTTTGGCTTCCCCTTTGCATAGAAGCACAAGGTGAAAGACACTCGATCGGTTCTCACACACTTCTCTCATCTCACTTTTGGTGGCAAATAGCACTAGTTGCTTCTTGTCGCTCATCGTGGAGTCGCTCATATTTGTCTTGTGGCTCTCACTCTCCTTTTGGTGGCTCACTCTCTCACCATTCTCTCCATGATGGTTGGTAGGTAAGTGTTTATCGGCGGCTACTTGACTTGGTGACATGGGACGTAGCACGAATTCCTTTCCCTTCATCTAGAAGCTATAGTGGTTGGTCCGTCCATTGTGTGTGACTCCACGATCATATTGCCATGGTCGTCCATGTAGAAGGTGGCACATGGACATTGGGACCACATCACACTCAAGTGTGTCCTCGTAAGCGCCTATCTTGAAGGAGACTTGCACGGTGTGCTCGACTCGAAGAATTCCGGCGTCATTAAGCCATTGGACCTTGTAGGGGTGAGGATGCTTCGTCTTGACCAATTGAAGCTTGTCGCATAGCTCTTCGCTTGCCAAGTTATGACAACTTCCTCCATCAATGATAACCTTGACGGAGCGTCCATTGATTTCGGCCTTGGTATGGAAGATATGACATCCTTGGTCGTCATCTTGTTGGTGTTGGAGTGTCAAGACCTTGGAGACAACAAGATTGGTACTTGAGTCATTGTCGCAAAACACTTGATGGTCTTCATCCTCATTCACTTGTCGATGCATAGCTACATGCTCAAGGGCATCCATCTCATCGTCGCTCATTGAGTCATAAGATCCGTCATCGTTTATGATCATGGTGCGAACGGTCTTGCACTCAAATGATTTGTGGCCTCGCCCTTGGCACTTGAAACATTTGATGGAACTCGTCTTGGAGTTGTCTTCGGTTGGAGTTGTAGTTGATGAAGCTCTTGGCTTGAAGTTGTTGGTAGATGGTTGCCGACTTGATGTAGTCGCATTCATGTAGCTTGACTTGTCACCGAAGTTTGTAGATGGCTTGGTAGAGGTAGGAGGGGTAGCCGAAGTCGTTGAAGCTTGGTTGTAGGAGCCGAAGTTCTTGGAGGTGAACTTGGAGTACTTGTAATCCTCTTAAACTTGTCGCTCCGCTTTGTTTGCTTGGTGTACTAGCTCGAGGAGATAGGTGTATGGTTGAAAGTCCGCAATCTTCTTGATAGGATAGTTGAGTCCATTCAAGAATCTCACCATTGTTTGCTCTTCATCTTCCGTGATGTTTGCTCGTATCATGGCAATCTCCATCTCCTTGTAGTACTCTTCAACCGACTTGGTACCTTGCTTGAGGAGTTGTAGCTTCTTGAACAAGTCACGGTTGTAGTGTGTTGGTAGAAAGCGTACTCTCATGACTTCCTTCATTTGAGCCCAAGTGGTGATAGGAGGTTCACCTTTTGCTTCTCTTCTCTCTATGATTTGCTCCCACCATATGAGAACATAGTCTTGGAACTCGAGGGAGGCCATTGCAATCTTCTTCTCTTCATCGAAGTTGTGAAGGCGAAAGATCTTGTCAACCTTCAATGCCCATGAGAGGTAGTCTTCAGGATTAATGCTTCCGGCAAACTTTGGGATGGTGAACTTGAGCTTGCCGTAGCTATGCTCTTCATTGTTTCCTCGCCTATTGGGAGGGCGGTCTTGATTGGGACTATTGTCAATCTCATATTGCTCTTGGCGTAGTAGATGGCCATTGTCGTGGTGTACTTGCCCAGCTTGTTGTTCTTGTTGAGGTTGATGCTCTTGTCGCGCTTGAGGAGGAACTTATTCTTGCATTCTTGCTTGGTGGCGCCTCTCTTATATCTCATCGCGAAGGAAATCCTCTTCTTGACGAGTGTTACGATTGCGAGCTGCCACATTGTGATGTGAATCGCGTAATGCTCGTTGCGCCTCAAGAGCTTGAGCTTCTCGGCAGTGTTGTGCTTGACGATTAGCTTCGACATCTTGTTCTTCTTGATGTTGACGCGCTCGCTCTTGTTGTTGTTGGCGTAGTCTTTGTCGTTCTTGTGCTTTCTCAAGTGTAGCTTGGTTTTGGCGATGTCGACTTTCTTGCTCTTCAAATAGCTCTTGTGAACTTGTCATGAAGTGGATTCCAGTTGTCATGTCGAGCTTGACATGCGGCTTGACGAAGAGTGTTTGATGTAGGGGTACTTGAGCCTTCCGTGGAGTTGGTATGTCGACTTGAGCGGCTTCGTTTTTTAGAAGATGTGGAAGAAGAACGTAGGTTGACTATCAAAGTCCGTAGCTCGTCAATTTGGGTAGACATGTTGGTGTTGATGTTGTCGAATTGCTCTCGCGTTCGTGCTTCAAATTAGCGCGCGTCGGCGGCGACTTGCCCAATGTACTCACACATAGCTTCACTTTCTTGATGGAGAGCTCATTGGACACCGAAGAGATGTAGTTTGGTGACGTAGTTGTTCGCTTCTTGAGGATCGTCGAAAGGCGGGTTCGAAGATGTACTTGGCCTATCCATCATCACAAGCAAATATGTGAGTGGGAGAAAGGAGAAGACAATACCAATTGTACCTTAACCGAAGTTGAAAGTGGATCAATGATCACTCAATAATGTAACCCGGAAATAGCACTATTAGTACCACTTCGTGTCGATTCTCACACCTACACAAGTAAAGCTTTGAGAGTAGCTTGGTTAGGATGGTGGTGTAAATTCAATGCAATTGTCAAAGTGACTCAATGATGTTGAAAATGGTTCACAATTTGCTCATGCAACAAGTAGATCACAAACAAGAAGTAGCACACGGAACACACGCACGGATAGATAAATGTGGTTGTGCAACCAAGGGTGAGCGAAAATGTGGAAACCATGGAAAATGCTCGTGGTGCACAACACTAGAGAGACGCTAACCGATTGCTTAATAGGAGGATACGCACTTGTGCACGACCTATAAGAGGAAAAACGTAACGACTATCTATCACAAGTATGCTTTGAGTGTATGATGTGCCGATGCTTGAGCACAAGATGATGTAGTGCTATGTCATATGATCTCTTTTGATGCAAGGCATATGATGCTATTTTCCTTTTGCTTATAAGCTTTGGGTGGCTCTTTTGCTTAAAAGGTTGTGAGCTCTTTCTTTGGGCACTTATGCATGCTTCTCGGATCAAGGTAGCTATTGTGTATGCGGGACACTTTTGTGTCACACGGTGATATGGTGATGTAGTATGCAATATCTATGACTATCACTAATGTGCACAAGTGTCGTGGCCCGGCAATACTCAAATGGCTAGTCTCAATGGGAAAGCTACGCAAAGATGGTCCATAGGGTGACAATGCAATTGCAAGGTAGAATGAACAAAGTGTCGTCGATGTTACCGTCCTTGCCGAAGTTGAGCGGTGGTGTGGTTGAAGTCTTGCCGTTCCAAGGTGGCCTAAACATCCAAGGAAACGGTGAAACCACAACTCAAGTATCCAAGACAAAGGGAGACAAACTTTTCAAAATCGTAGCAGTTAAGCGATGGTGGTTGCGGAAGTGGTGGTGGTAAGCGGCAGGTTTGGTGGGATACCGAATGAAAATGGCGGTGGAAAATACAAGGTGGTGTGGATGGTGGATTTTGGCTGCGGGAGGCCGGATGTCCGAGCCAGGGGCCGGATGTCCGGGCCAGGCTGGATGTCCGGGGCACGGGCCGGATGTCCGGGGTGCTAGAGGTCGTGATGAACTCCTTGCACACGGTGACTTTGGGGCCAAAATTTGTTGGATTTTTGCGGAGAAAAATTGGGGAAAAGGTGGGGAAAAGCTAGATCCACTCGTGGCACAACAAATCCATGGAACAAATTCAACAAAATCTCGCCAAATCAATAGATCACAAAAAAAAATTGGGGCTATTTATTTGGGGAGTTTTCGAAATTGGGAAGAACACAACAAAAACAAGCTAGAAAACAACGTGTGGGCTCCAAATTTGTGATCAAACTATGCTCATGATACCATAATGATGTAGGGTGGAACCCTAATCGGCAGATCTTTCACGAGATGGAGGGGATCCCGCGATGAACACGGAGAACACAAGGAAGACACGGAGAAATACACGAGAGGAAACACTCAAATCAACACGAACACGGTCACACAGGTGCTAGATCCAGGATACACATCAAGATACACGATCCATAGTCAACAACGGTGGTACAAAGATAGTATTCTCCCGGAGGAGGTCTTGGGGTATCCCTTGGGATCTTCTCCGGTGTAGAGGTCTTGAATCCGAGGTGGATCTTCTCCGAAGAGGCCGCGGTCTCGTGAGAGGAACCACAAAGGTGTATGATGAGCTATCCAAAAGCTAACCTTAAAACATGGATGGCCAGGAGTACTTATAGTCTAGGGGACGAATAGGGGATACACGGGTCGAAACCCAAGTGGCTGCGCACAGGCAGGGCCGGACGTCCGGGCCGGATGTCCGGGCTTTGGCAAGGCACAGGATGTTCGGGCATTATGCCGGATGTCCGGGCTAGCGGGGTCAAGTCTTGGGTGGCTTCTGTAGGGTGGCGCCGGATTTGCGGGCTCGAGGCCGGATGTCCGGGCCTTGCCTGGCCGGATGTCCGGGGCCTGGCCGGATGTCCGGGCCCTGTAGCTTCTGCCGCTGGTGCCCTTCTGTAGTTCGTTGCCCAGGGGCCGGATGTCCGGGCCAGGGGGTCGGATGTCCGGGGCCTGGAGCCTTCTTCAGCCCTTCTCGATGCAAAGTCTCGTCCGTGAGCTTGGGGACTTGTCCATCTTCACGCACCTCTCCAATGTGGTCTTCTTGACACCTGAGCACACAAAACACATCCGTGTGAGGTAGCAACCATGTCTCGCAAGATTCATATGGAAGTTGGGCTAGGAGGGTTGTCACCTCGGTCTCGAGAGCTCTAGCACGAGCACGTGTCATTGGTCCTTGAGGCACTTGGTGAGGCGATGGAGGGTCCATGGGGATAACCTTCGGATGTTCCGCATCAGGATAATTTCTCGCTAAAGTAGGCAATTGGGCGCTTTTCTTGCATTAGCACGCCACCTATGCCGGTACCACTAGCGTCACAATGAATCTCAAAAGGTTTATCAAAGTTTGGTAGGGCAAGAAGTGGTGCGTGGGTGAGCAAGTCTTTGAGCTTAATGTACGCGGTGTCTTGTGAAGGGCCCCAAACAAGGGGTGGGTTCTTCTTGCTCAAGGCATGGAGAGGCATAGAAATTGTGCTAAAGTCCTTCACAAAATGTCGACAAAAACCGGGTAAACCAAGAAAACTACGCACTTGTTGTAGGTTCATTGTTTGAGGCCAAGTTTTAATTGCTTCTATTTTAGTTTAATCAACGTGAACACCTTGGGAAGAAACAGCGAATCCTAGGAAGACGACCTTGTCAACTCCAAAAGTGCATTTTTCCATGTTAGCATATAAGCGCTCTTTCCGAAGGGTTTGTAAAACCATACGGATGTGGGTCACATGGTCCACAAGCGACTTGCTAAAAACGAGGATGTCATGAAAGTAAACCACGACAAAGACGCCTATGTAGGGTCGTAGAACAAAATGCATGAGACGCATAAATGAACAGGGCGCTTCCGATAAACCCATTGGCATGACAAACCACTCATATAACCCAAACTTGGTTTTGAAAGCCGTTTTCCACTCATCACCCTCTTGAATGGGAATTTGGTAGTAACCACTTTTAAGATCCATTTTCGAAAAGATTGGGGCACCACATAATTCATCAAGCATGTCATGTGAGTGTGGGATAGGGTGACGATATCTAACGATGATAGCATTTATCGGGCGACAATCGGAGCACATGCGAAAACTTTCATCTTTCTTAGGCACGAGAATAACCGGAATGGCGAAAGGACTCAAGGTTTCACATACATGACCTTTGTCGATGAGTTGTTGCACTTGCCGTTGTATTTCCTTGGTTTCCTCGGGGTTGACGCGGTAAGGAGCCTTGTTTGGAAGTGGTGCGCCGGGTATGATGCCGATGCGGTGTTCAATTCCGCGAAGTGGAGGTAGTCCCGGAGTTAGCTCATCGGGGAAGACGTCCGAGAATTCCTGCAACAATTGAGACAACACTAAAGGTGGAGGTGGTGAAGTGTTAGTAGGTTTGGCTTCCCCTTTGCATAAAAGCACAAGGTGAAACACCCTCGAGGGGTTCTCACACACTTCTCTCATCTCACTTTTAGTGGCGAATAGCACTAGTTGTTTCTTATCACTTATCGTGAAGTCGCTCATATTTGGCTTGTGGCTCTCACTCTCCTTTTGGTGGCCCACTCTCTCACCATTCTCTCCACGATGGTTGGTAGGCAAGTGTTTGTCGGCGGCTACTTGACTTGGTGACATAGGACGTAGCACGAACTCCTTTCCTTTCATCTTGAAGCTATAGTGGTTGGTCCGTCCATTGTGTGTTACTCCACGATCATATTGCCATGGTCGTCCAAGGAGAAGGTGGCACACGGACATAGGGACCACATCACACTCAAGTGTGTCCTCGTAGGCGCCTATCTTGAAGGAGACTTGCACGGTATGCTCGACTCAAAGAGTGCCGGTGTCGCTAAGCCATTGGACCTTGTAGGGATGAGGGTGCTTTGACTTCACCAAGTTTAGCTTGTCGCATAGCTCTTCGCTAGCCAAGTTATGACAACTTCCTCCATCGATGATAACCTTGACGGAGTGTCCATTAATGTCGGCCTTGGTATGGAAGATATGGCATCTTTGATCGTCATCTTGTTGATGTTGGAGTGTCAAGACCTTGGAGACAACGAGATTGGGACTCGAGTCATTGTCACAAAACACTTGATGGTCTTCGTCTTCATTCACTTGGCGATGCATAGCTACATGTTCAAGTGCTTCCATCTCATCGTCGCTCATTGATTCATAAGAACCGTCATCATTGATAATCATGGTACGAACTGTCTTGCACTCAAATGACTAGTGGCCTTGCCCTTGGCACTTGAAACATTTGATGGAACTCGTCTTTGAGTTGTCCTCGGTTGGAGTTGTAGATGATGAATTTCTTGGCTTGAAGTTGCTCGTAGAAGGTGGACGACTCGATGTAGCCGCATTCTTGTAGCTTGACTTGTCACCAAAGTTTGTAGATGGCTTGGTAGAGGTAGGAGGAGCCGAAGTCGTTGAAGCTTGGTTGTAGGAGCCGAAGTTCTTGGAGGTGAGCTTGGAGTACTTGTAGTCCTCTTGAACTTGTCGCTCCGCTTTGGTGGCTTGATGTACTAGCTCGAGGAGATTGGTGTATGGTTGAAAGTCCACAATCTTCTGGATAGTTGAGTCCATTCAAGAATCTCGCCATTTTTTGTTCTTCATCTTCCGTGATGTTTGCTCGTATCATGGCAATCTCCATCTCCTTGTAGTACTCTTCGACGGACTTGGTACCTTGCTTGAGGAGTTGTGGCTTCTTGAACAAGTCACGGTTGTAGTGTGTAGGCACGAAGCGTGCTCTCATGACTTCCTTCATTTGGGTCCAAGTAGTGATAGGAGGTTCGCCTTTTGCTTCTCTTCTCTCAATGATTTGCTCCCACCAAATGAGCACAGTCTTGGAACTCAATGGAGGCCATTGCAATTTTCTTCTCTTCATCAAAGTTGTGTAGGCGGAAGATCTTGTCGACCTTCAATGCCAATGAGAGGTTGTCTTCGGGATCAATGCTTCCGGAAAACTTTGGCATGGTGAACTTAAGCTTGCGATAGCGATGCTCTTCATTGTTTGCTTGCCTATTGGGAGGGCGTTCTTGATTTGGACGGTTGTCAACCTCATGTTGATCTTGGAGGGAAGATGTTCATTGTCATGGTGCACTTGCCGAGCTTGTGGTTCTTGTTGAGGTTGTTTCTCTTGTCGCGCTTGAGGAGGAACTTCTTGTTGCATTCGTGCTTGGTGGCGCCTCTCGTGCATCTCATCTCGAAGAAAATCCTCTTCTTGACGAGTGTGTCGATTGCGAGTTGCCACATTGCGATGTGCATCACGTAATGCTTGTTGCGCCTCAAGAGCTTGAGCTTCTCGGCAGTTGTCAGGGATATTACTAGTAGGTATAAACCGGCTAGGGATATCCGGATTACGTTGATATAATTGTATTATCACAAGCCCAGTAGATTATGAGTTAGAGGTTACGGCCTGCGGAGGCTTAGGGCCCATATGTAAAGTTTACGGTTTATAAACCGTCCTATCATGTAACTTGAGGTATAAGGAAGAAAGAGTAGAGACCGAGGCGGACACGATTATGAGCCGGCCTCGGGACTCTATAAACCGGACCGGGCATTGTCTCCTATATAAAGGGACGACCCGGCGACGGTTCAAGGGCCAAGCAACAAACCGTCGAGACACAGGCAAGCAATCCGCTCCCTGTTCATCGACGCCCAAGCAATACCAAAATCAAACTAGACGTAGGCTTTTACCTTCATCGAAGGGGACGAACTAGTATAAACCCTCTGTGTTCTTTGTGTGCTTTAACCTCTTCAAGCTAACCCGCGCGATGGCTCCACACCTAAGTCCTCTAAACCGGACATCTGCCGTGCTAAATCCACGACAGTTGGCACCCACCGTGGGGCTATCGCACGATGGTTTCGAGTTCTTGAAGGGCAGCTTTGAAGGACTCAAGGATTACGCGATCGGCCGGATGACCAAGAGTCGCCGCGGCCGGATCTACATCGATGATGCAGGCTGGGGCCCTGAGGCCGATTCAATCGAATACGGGTACCGGGTCCCCTTCGGCGGCATCCACGTCTTCGAGCCGGCTCAGCGTGCGAGATCGGCCCGGATTCAGCCCGCCATGAAGCGTGTTTTCGTTGGAGCAATACATGGAGTCCAAGCCTAGGACGGATCGGATTCTGGTGGCGAGACAGTTGTCTACTCCGACGATGAATCTTCATCCGGAGAGACCAAATCTTTGTGTCTGTTGCGGGATGGTCGATCCGGGGGTGTATCCGATGGTGATAGTATTCCGGACCCCTTTGATCCGCCAAACCGGGTGGCTGTCTTCATGGCCGGATCACAATCTGCACAGCAGCCCTCGGTGACCGGGGCATTCACAACAGAGGCAGCTGGTGCAGGGGCGAGCCACCAAGCCCCCTCACCATCGGACGCTCTATCCACCTTGGTTGAGGAGTTGACAGCCTGCGCAATAGCGGAGGTGGCTCCTGCTAACAAGGCGCAACATGATGCGGAGATCCTTCAGCTAAAGGGCCGGATCGAGCAAGCTAAACGGGATCTGGATGCAGAGAAAGCCATGATGGTGACAAGGCAAGCAGAGCTGGATTCCCAAGCTTTCCGGCTCAGGATCGATCAGGCCTCTACGCAGGAGGCAAGGAACAGAAGGTATCAGACTCGTCTACCGCCGGTCTATGAGGCGATGAATCTCTTTGGCACACCAGGAGAGGGAGCCAGCAATAACCTAGAAGTAAACCGGAGAGGAGTCCCAGGAGCAGGCACGTCGGTTCAACAGCCGACCGCGGAGCAAAACCGTCAGGTTGTGCCCACGCCGCACGTCCCCACACCTCCCGGCCATTATTCAAATCCGTTGGATAACATTGTTGCCGTCGCTTCACGACTGGCCGCTTTACCCATTGAGGGGACATCCCCCGTGGCGATGGAAGCGCGCAGGGTCAAGGAATTGCTGGACACAGCATTGACACGGCAGCAGGCGTACTCTTACAGTAGGGAGAGAATTCATTCAACACCACGCCGCAGCAGGAGTTACACTAGACATTGGGATGAACCAGAAGTGTCCAGCAGCGAGCGGAGGCATCACCGTCACAGGCAAGATAATCCGGCAGGGGCAGAGGCGCATGCCCAGGAGGCAATGAACCGGGCCAGACCTACTGCCCGCGAGGATATCCGTCAAACGACGCCGGTTCACCCAACCACAACAGAGACAGGAGTCACGGCGAGTTCTTTTGGAGTACAGTGCCTTATTCCCGCTTTACGAAGCGTGAAGTTACCCAAGGACTTCAAAGGTCCGCGCAAAGTGCCTAACTATACGGCAGACCTGGCTCTAGAGGCTTGGATTGAGAGCTATGAGATGGCTATGGAGATGCTAGATGTGGATGAAGCGGCATGCGCAAAGTATTTTACCATGATGCTTGAGGATACAGCCCGGACATGGTTAAAAGGCTTACCACCTAACTCCATTGGATCATGGGGTGAGTTGCGTCGGCAGTTTATCAAAAATTTCAAAGATACGTGCAAGCAACCGATTTCAACAGTGGACCTGGCGGCATGTGTTCAAGGAGAGCAAGAGCCGACGAGTACCTGGGTACGGCGAGTGTCAGAAATCATGCACTCTTCCAATAGCATCAATCCCAGTACGGCCATAGTGACACTGGAAAACAATTGCCGGTTTGAGTCTCTGAAGCTGAAGTTGGGACGGCTCAAGCGGGATTGCAATGACATGGGGACACTCATGAGCGCTCTGGTGAAGTACGGGGACTCTGATAATACTAAATACCCAGAAGCAGATGGAGACAAATCCAGGAAAGCAAACAAGGCTCGTAAACCGGCACAGGTTAATCCGGCAGGAACAAGCTTTAATGGTAAGCGAAAGGCAGAGGGCAGCTCTGATTTTGTGGCCAATACCACTGTTCAAGGAAACTTTCAACACCGCAAAGGTAGGCCACCTCCACGGAGCGGAGGAGGATTCATTAATCTGGATCAACAGTTGAACGAGCCTTGCCCGAAACATAGCACGGAGGAACGCCCAGCTAAACATACATGGGGGCAATGCCGGGTCATGGTAGAGGCCATGAGACGGGCCAAATTTGACAACGGACAACCGGGCGGCGGCTCAGTTCCCGGTTTTCACGGTCCGCGTCACCAAGGTAATGGTTCCGGGTCAGGAAACCATGGCGGCAACAATAACTACAACCAAGGAAACCACCAGCAGCATGGTCAGGGCGGTTACAACAACCAGGGCAACCACCAGCATGGCTAGGGTGGCTACAATAATCAAGGCAATCAGCAGTGTGAGCAGCAGCAGCAATCCGGATATCAGAGTAATCCGAAAGAGCTAAGTAGTGGACAGTACCATGTGTTTACTACGAGTTTGTGCAAAAGAGATCAAAAAATCCTAAAGCGGGAGGTACACGCAGTTGAACCGGCGACACCACGTTTCCTGCGCTGGTCGGAACAACCTATTGTGTGGAGCAGAGAGGATCACCTGCCGCGGGTCGATAATTCGGGCCAGTTGGCCTTAGTGGTAGCACCACAGGTGGGTGGCTACAAATTCACAAAAGTACTCATGGATGGTGGAGCCTGTTCCGGGAGGGGGATCCATCACGGAGGCCTTCATCATCATCATCATCGCCCTCACCATGAGTTGTGAGTAGCTTACCACAGACCTTCGGGTCCATAGCTAGTATCTAGATTGCTTCTTCTCTCTCTCCGGATCTCAATACAAAGTTCTCCTCTGTCTTCGAGGAGATCTATTCGATGTAATCTCTTTTTGCGGTGTGTTTGTCGAGATCCGATGAATTGTGAGTTTATGATCAAGGTTATCTATGAAAGATATTTGGTACTTCTCTGACCTTTTTATGTTTGTTCATAATATCCTTGCAAGTCTTTTCGAATTATTGGTTTGGTTTGGCCTACTAGATCTATAGTTCTTGCAATGGGAGAAGTGCTTGGCTTTGGGTTCAATCTTGCGGTGTCCTTTCCCAGTGACAGTAGGGGCAGCAAGGTACGTATTGTATTGTGGCCATCGAGGATAAAAAGATGGGGTTTTCATCATATTGCTTGAGTTTATCCCTCTACATCATGTCATCTTGCTTAAGGCGTTACTCTGTTCGTATGAACTCAATACACTAGATGCATGCTGGATAGCGGTCGATGTGTGGAGTAATAGTAGTAGATGCAGGCAGGAGTCGGTCTACTTGTCTCGGACATGATGCCTATATACAATGATCATGCCTAGATAGTCTCATAATTATTCGCTTTTCTATCAATTGCTCGACAGTAATTTGTTTACCCGCCGTAGAATATCGCTATCATGAGAGAAGCCACTAGAGAAAACTATGGCCCCGGGTCTATCTCTATAATATTACTTTCCCGTCAACTAGCCAATTTCTGTCGCCGTTGTTTATTTGCTTTCTTTACCTTTTTGTTTCTATATCAAAAATACCAAAAATATTATCTTATCATCTCTATTAGATCTCACTCTCGTAAGTGACCGTAAAGGGATTGACAACCCCTTATCGCGTTGGCTGCGAAGTTCTTATTTGTTTGTGCAGGTGCGAGGGACTGGCACGTGGTCTCCTACTGGATTGATACCTTGGTTCTCAAAAACTAAGGGAAATACTTACGCTACTATGTTGCATCTCCCTTTCCTCTTCGAGGGAATACAATGCAAGCTCAAGAGGTAGCACTCATCGGGAAAGACGTCCGAGAATTCCTGCAACAATTGAGACAACACTAAAGGTAGAGGTGGTGAAGTGTTAGTAGGTTTGGCTTCCCCTTTGCATAAAAGCACAAGGTGAAATACACTTGATGGGTTCTCACACACTTCTCTCATCTCACTTTTGGTGGCGAATAGCACTAGTTGTTTCTTGGCACTCATCGTGGAGTCGCTCATATTTGACTTATGGATCTCACTCTCCTTTTGGTGGCTCACTCTCTCACCACTCTCTCCATGATGGTTGGTAGGTATGTGTTTATCGGCGGCTACTTGATTTGGTGACACTGGACATAGCACGAACTCTTTACCCTTCATCTTGAAGCTATAATGGTTGGTCTGTCCATTGTGTGTGACTCCACGATCGTATTGCCATGGTCATCCAAGAAGGAGGTGGCACACGGACATAGGGACCACATCACACTCAAGTGTGTCCTTTTAGGCGCCTATCTTGAAGGATACTTGCACGGTGTGCTCGATGCGAAGAGTTCCGGCGTTGCTAAGCCATTGGACCTTGTAGGGATGAGGGTGCTTCGTCTTCACCAATTGGAGCTTGTCGCATAGCTCTTCACTTGCCAAGGTATGACAACTTCCGCCATCGATGATAACCTTGACGGAGCATCCATTGATGCCGGCCTTGGTATGGAAAATGTGACATCGTTGATCATCATCTTGTTGATGTTGTAGTGTGAAGACCTTGGAGACAACGAGATTGGGACTCGAGTCATTGTCGCAAAACACTTGATGGTCTTCATCTTCATTCACTTTGCGATGCATAGCTACATGCTCAAGGGCTTCCATCTCATCATCGCTCATTGAGTCGTAAGATCCGTCATCATTGATGATCATGGTACGAACAATCTTGCACTCAAATGAAGTGTGGCCTCGTCCTTGGCACTTGAAACATTTGATGGAACTCGTCTTTGAGTTGTCCTCGGTTGGAGTTGTAGATGATGAAGCTCTTGGCTTGAAGTTGCTCGTAGAAGGTTGCCGACTTGATGTAGTCGCATTCTTGTAGATTGACTTGTCACCGATGTTTGTAAATGGCTTGGTAGAGGTAGGGGGAACCGAAGTCATTGAAGCTTGGTAATTATTCACTTTTCTATCAATTGCTCGACAGTAATTAGTTTACCCGCCGTAGAATATCGCTATCATGAGAGAAGCCACTAGAGAAAACTATGGCCCCCGGGTCTATCTCTATCATATTACTTTCCCGTCAACTAGCCAATTTCTATCGCCGTTGTTTATTTGCTTTCTTTACCTTTTTGTTTCTATATCAAAAATACCAAAAATATTATCTTATCATCTCTATCAGATCTCACTCTCGTAAGTGACCGTAAATGGATTGACAACCCCTTATCGCGTTGGCTGCGAAGTTCTAATTTGTTTGTGCAGGTGCGAGGGACTGGCGCGTGGTCTCCTACTGGATTGATACCTTGGTTCTCAAAAACTGAGGGAAATACTTACGCTACTGTGCTGCATCTCCCTTTCCTCTTCGAGGGAATACAACGCAAGCTTAAGAGGTAGCGAGATCACAAGCACTAAGGAGCACACGGAACACACGCACGGATAGGTAATTATCGTTGTGCAACCCACAAGTGAGCGAAAATGTGGAATCCACAGAAAATGCTCGTGTTGCAAAACGCTAGAGAGACGCTAACCGATTGCTTTATAGGCGGATACGCACTTGTGCACAACCTATAAGAGCAATGTAACGACTTCCTATCACAAGTATGCTATGAGTGTATGATGTGTTGATGCTTTAGCACAAGCTGATGAATTGCTATCTCATATGATCTCTTTTGATGCAAGGCGTTTGGTGCTATTATGCTTGTGCTTATAAGCTTTGGGTGGCTCTTTTGCTTAAAAGCTTGTGAGCTCTTTCTTTGGCCATTTATGCATGCTTCTTGTATCAAGGTAGCTATTGTGTATGGGGAACACTCTTGTGTCACACGGAGATATGATGATGTAGTATGCAATGTCTATGACTAACACTAATGTGCACAAGTGTCGTGGCCCGACAATACTCAAATGTCTAGTCTCGGTAGGAAAGCTACGCAAAATTGTCAATGATGGTCTATCAATGCAATTGCAAGTTAGTAAGCGAAGTGTTGTCGATGTTACCGTCCTTGACGAGGTTGAGAGGTGGTCTTGTCGATGTCGTTCGGCTCTGGGATAGCCGAAACACAAACGTAAACGGAGAAACCCACAACTCAAATGATCCAAGGCACAAAGAGGTAAAACCGTAGTGATGTTGGTTAGGCGATGGTGGTGGTGGTGGATATGTCGAGGGTATAGAGAAAGAGGAGTCTAGGGTTTTTGCGGTGGCGGAAACGGGGGCGCGAAAAACTGCACAATGCAGTTTCGTCAGAGGAAGCCGGATGATCCGGGCGTCTAGCCAGATGATCCGGGTGGATGTCCGGATGATCCGGGTGGGTCAATCCGGTCGGGATGAGCTCGGGGAAGTGGTGAAAATTTGGTGGGAAATGGTTTTTTCGGGGGTTTTGGGCGGATTTGAGGGGGGAGGTGGGGAAAAGGGTAATCCACTTGTCACACAACTCAACCACGGATCGCAATCAACAAAATCTCATCAAAACACACAAATCACAAAAAACAATTGTGGGGATTTTTGAATTTGGGTGAAAAACAACAAAAACAAGCAGGAAAACAAGGTGTGGGGCGCCAAATTCGTGATCAACAAAAGCTCATTATACCATATATGATGTAGGGTGGAACCCTACATGGCTGATCTTTCACGAAAAGGAGGGATCCCGAGGAAGAACATGAGGGGCACGAGGAAAAACACAAGAGAGACAAGGAGAAAACACTCAAATCAACAAACTTAGGTCACACAAATGCTAGATCCGGGTACACAAAGTGCGATACACGATACACGATCAACTAAGGACGATACAAGTGGCGGTAGTCATCTCCGTGAGGAGGTCTTGATGTTCTTCTCCGTATAGGAGGTTTTGAATCCGGTGGATCTTCTCCGAAGAGGTCGCGGTCTCGTAGGAGAGGAACCACTATGGTTTTTGGATGAGCTAACACAAAGCTAACCCTAGATAGTTTAGGTAGAGTGACTTATATAGGCTAGGACGGGCGAAGGGGTACATGGGCCTCGGACCAACATTATGCACGCAAGCACTGTCCGGATGATCCGGAAGTTGGCCCGGATGATCCGGGCTTCGTGGGTCCGGATGATCCAGGGCGGCGTCCGAACTATCCGGACATGTCTGATCTGCTGCGGGTGGCCCGGATGTCCGGGTCTTCGTCCGGATGTCCGGGGGTGTCGGATGATCTGGGCCGTGGTCCGGATGATTCGGCTTTGGCGTGGAGCTTCGGGTGTCGGGGCGTGCATTGTCCGGATCGTCCGGACGTTTGTCCGGATCATCCGGGTGATGAGGTTACAGACCTAGGGTAGGGTCACAGGCCTGACCAAGGTACCCCACCGAAGGTCACTACCCCAGAAGATCAAAAGACAAAACTGATGACGATAAGGACAGTCGACTGAGGCGGCCCAAGAGGACATCCCACTCGACTGAACACCGCATACCAGACGACTCAACTTTACTCGACCCATCCAAGGCACTCGACCCCCGAAGGTCAAAGGTCCCTTAGGACAGCAAAGGTTTGGAATTTACTCGCTGCAGTGAATGCCTTTATTACTCTTTACTGCAGACGTTATCAGTAACGTTCGCCTTTATGTACATTGAACCCTTAGTAATGTGGGGCATGGCTGGGGTCCTGGCGCACTATATAAGCCACCCCCTCCTCCAGTACAAGGGTTCGCACCCCCTGTAACACACACCTATACATACTTCAATCGACCGCCTCCGGGCACCGAGACGTAAGGATGTTACTTCCTCCGAGAAGGGCCTAAACTCGTAAAACACCTTGTGTACAACTTCACCATAGCTAGGGCCTTGCCTCCTCATACGTACCCCGTACTCGTACTGTCAGACTTAGAACCACGACAGTTGGCGCCCACCATGGGGCAAGGCTTCTTAGCGACTTCTGGTGAGGTTGCAAACTTTTCTCCGACCTCCTTCGTCATGGTTTCCGGCGGTGGTCTAGCGTTGGGCCGCGAGATCCGACTCGACGCGCTCGTCTTCGTCGCCGACGACTCTGCTTGGCTCCAGGATGATGAGGACATGACTACCTTGGATACGACCAAAAATATTGCATACATGTATATATATGAGGCGATTTCTAATGCAAACTATGCAACAATTTATTTATGTCATCCAGGACAAAAATACTTCACAAACTTTTCTGTCATGTCTAATTCCAGGTGTATGGAACATTTGTACAATCCACATATGAAGATAAGGGAAAAAGAGAAGTTTAGGTGCTATTGAAAAAGTTCTCTCACGTCACTTTTGGGCCAAAAGAAGATAGGGTCCAAGTCTCTCACGTTCTGCATCCAGATTCGGACTACACAAACATACCTGACTCAAAACGGCAAGAACTCTTTCATACGTACTCCGAATTGGGTGATTCTTTTTTTGTTGGAAACTAGATTTCATAGACTTTCCAACCCAATTGGATTTACCTTCAAATTTGTCCGGGGCGTTGAGATATCGACGAAACAATCTCACGCTGCAGCAGAATCCGAGACAACCTACAAGTCCAAAGGTGTTGCATCACCTCCACTTGGGCCCATGAGCCTTGTACAACCTCGGGTTAGTTTTAGGCTGCCTTGGGACTTCCTTCCACCTCCTTGGCCGCCACCCCTTGCTCCTATGTAAGTAGATCCATCTAGTAGCTTTTTCTTTGGGATTTGTATAGTCAAAAGTTAGCCATTGCAACTTCGTGTACTTTGTTTGTGTCCAACGACCAGACCAAGACCGCTTACGGATACCCATCTTTATCAATACTTCATCTATATTTGCAATATTCAGATTGCTTTATCATATCCTTGCTTGTTCTTTGATTGCATGCAGGAATAGACCTTCGTGGTCACGCTGATCGTGCTTCTGGCATCGTCAATAACCCCTGGCGATTGGTTTAGCGATTGCTAAGGCGCAACGTTGTGCATGTTTGTAGTCGGATCGTCAAAGTCGTCTCCACCAAATCGATAGTTACCATCCCATCGAAAGATCGGGCCCCTCGCCTCTATCAAGTGGTATCAGTTTTCAGGTTGCTCGGTGAGAATTTCCAGTTATTCCTAGATTAGATTTTTTTTCTTACCTATTGTCCAAGGAAAAGCCACAAAAAAAGTGAAATCTATTCATTCTTTGTCCTAGCCAGTCTGAGCCTTTGCAATTTTCTTTTCATTGTTTGCATTATTGAATTATCGATTGCATCGTCGTGTCGAGTTGCTGGTCTTAGTGTCAAGTTCGTTAGAGTTTCGAGTTCTGTTCACTTTAGTCACGTCGCCGCTACATCGTTATCCCTTCCACTGTCCATCACCTCATCCATCAATTTCCACCTCGTGCTACCCATCGTTCATTGTCACAATCATACTTGAAGTTGTTCGCTTCTTTGCTTGATCCAATCTGCATCTTATCTAGTTTGTCTTGGAAAGAGGGAGAAAGAAGAAAAAAAGACAGAGGAAAAAAAGTAAAAAAAAAGAGGAGAGAAAGAAAAAGAAAAAAAAAGTGTGAGAAAAAAGAAAAAGAAAAAGAAGAAAAAGAAAGTTGGAGAGAGAGTTGTTGTATATTCTGCTTGGCAGTTGTTTTCATCATTATCTTTACTGCCGTTGTGATCTTCACTTATATCTTGATGTCCAGAGCTACTTCGTATCCTTTATTGATGCTAGTTGTGCTACACCGTGACCTCATTAGTGTTCTAGGCTCGCGTCTCTAGTCCGGTCTAGCCTAGGACCAGCACAGTAGCGTCGTTGAGTGTTTATTCAACATTGCATCTCTGAATTGATTATTGCTAATCTTTTGCTACCATATATAGCCAACCCAGCTCCACATATTTCTACACCGTGCATATTTACGTTCACCTGGCAATCGCTTTACTCAATCTTTGGAGTTATTTGACACCACTGGTTGCCTATCACCACCTGCTGCATGGCAAGAACTTGTAAGATATTGATATTTGCTTTATTGTGAGCACTTTACCAGCACATCCTAGTAGTTCATAGGAACATTATTCTCAAATTTTGTTTCTTGTTTCTACTAATCATGACAGGTACCGCAGACATAAGTTCTTGGACGACAGATACATCTTCACCATCACGAGACGTGGGACAACACACACAAGCACATGGTCAGGTTATTTCTTTACCGTCATTTGAGGGTAGATTTAATCCTGCTATTTATCTAGCTTGGGAGCTTGAAGTAAAAAAAGTTTTTAGTCACCATCATTTTTCTGAACTTGAGAGAGTACGAGCTGCCACTAGAGTATTTACTAGTTTTGCTTCTGTTTGGTGGAGTGTGCATTGTAAGAAAAATATTGATAACCAACCTACAACTTGGAAAGATTTGAAGACTATAATGAGAAAACATTTTTTTCCTCCTTACTATCGCCGTGAATTGCTTCGCAAATTGGAACAATTAAAACAAGGTAGTAACACTGTTCATGCTTACTACCAAGAGTTCAAATCTTATATGCATCATCGTGACATAGAAGAATCTAAGGATGATACAATGAATAGAATTTTTGGTGGTTTGAACCATGATATTTGCGCAAGATTTCAGTATATTCCTCGTTGCATTACTGGTATGTATGTTCGTGCTTGTACCTTTCAGAGACAAATATAGGAGGATGCAATGTGTGACTACAACAACTACTATTCCAGTTCATGCTCACCACCACTGGTTGGTTCCTCCACCATTGCACCTACAAGAGCAGCCACACCTCCGATTGTGAGCGTGACATCATCTAAAGTGTATGGTACATTGTCATCGTCCGTACCTACATCAGCTACATCTTTGCGAAAAGGTAACAGTAAAATCAATGATGATATAACTTCACATGAGGATGATGCATATCTAGTTAACTTGAATACATCATGTATTGAATTACTTGTTGATTTGAGCACACCACCTAGTTTAGATAATCATGTTACTCTCATGAATGCGTCATGTGATCAAACAACTGAAATACCAACAATTTTGAGTGCACCCATTGAATTAACTATTGATGCAAAAGAATCATGTGAATCAGTGAATAAATCAGATTTGGATAAAATACATTTGAAAATAATTGTACCAATGTTTAATCATTTTGATATGACCTCTAATCTTGGTGACGATTCTATGTCAAATGACTTATTGCATGTTTGCTTATTTAAGCATGTTGTGGCGTGTGAATTTCATGCAAGTAAGGTTTCTTCACCAATGTCGGGATGGTTTAACGATGAACATTGTCAATCTTTTGATATGAATAAGAGCTTCACTTATTTGTGCAAACTGAGTTGCAATATTTTCATGCCTTCTACTTCTTGTGATAATATTTTGGCTTTATATTTTATGAACTACAAAAGTTACTTATCTATACATGTGTCATATGTGCGAAAATTAGGGGAAGTAAAAATGGATGACATATCCATATACAACATGTAGACCTTGTCTATTTTCTTACCCAAATTTCAGATTAAGCAACGCCGAGGATGGGTTTATTTTCAAGAAAGGGAGGATGATGAGGACATGACTACCTTGGATACGACCAGAAATATTGCATACATGTATATTTGTGAGGTGATTTCTAATGCAAACTATGCAACAATTTATTAATGTCATCCAGGACAAAAATACTTCACAGACTTTTGTGTCATGTCTAATTCCAGGTGTATGGGACATTTGTACAATCCACATATGAAGATAAGGGAAAAAGAGAAGTTTAGGTGCTGTTCAAAAAGTTCTCTCACGTCACTTTTGGGCCAAGAGAAGTGATGAGGACATCACTAACAAGGTTACACCCACAGCCCCAACTGATACATATACAGGACCAATTACTAGAGCTCGCGCACGCCAATTAAATTATGAGGTACTTTCATTTCTTGGTAATGATTCTAATGTTCATGAGAATATGATGCTGCCTAAATTGGATACATTTGTCTTGCTTACAAATGAAGGGCCTATGATGCGGAGCATCCCAAGGTCATCCCCATGGACATACCGTCGACTCACCAAGTGCCCAAAGGACCAATGACACGAGCCCGTACAAGAGCTCTTGAAGCTGAGGTGAACTCGCTCCTTTACCAATTCTCTCTCAACTCACAGGGAACAGGCCTTCTACCCTCATCAGAAACTATATGCATACTCAAGTACTTGGATGAAGACCACGGGATAGCTCTGCCAAGTGGACAAGGCGGTGGGATCGACAAGTGCTTGGAACAAGAAGAAGGATGGCTGAAGACGCTCCAGGCACCGGACGTCCGACCCCTACGGGACGACCGGTCACTCCCAGGTACCGGACGTCCGACGTCCACCGAACGACCGGCGACCCCAGACGACCGGAAGCCACCGGACATTTGTGACACCGACCACAGAACGTAATTAGGGGAAATCCGAGGATTACCGGACGTCCGGTCCCTCCCGAGCCACCGGACGTCCCGTGACCCAGCGGACGTCCGACCCGACGGCGCCTCCCCATGTAATATATACTCGTTGACTTCCATCCTTTGAGGCTGCTTTTGTGATAGCTCATTTTAGACCTGAGTGGTTCCTCTCCTACGAGACCGCGGCCTCTTCGGAGAAGATCCACTGGATTCAAGACCTCCTTCACGGAGAAGAACATCAAGACCTCCTCACGGAGATGACTACCGCCTCTTGTATCGTCCTTAGTTGATCGTGTATCATGTATCACACTTTGTGTCCCTGGATCTAGCATTTGTGTGACCTAAACATGTTGGTTGGAGTGTTTCCTTCTTGTCCTCTTGTGTTTTCTCCTCGTGCACCTCGTGTTCATCCTTGGGATCCCTCCTTTTCATGAATGATCGGCCATCTAGGGTTCCACCCTACATCATTATGTTATCAAGAGCCAAGGTTTCTCACGAAATTGGAGCCCCTACCCGTGTTTTCTAGCTTGTTTTTGTTGTGTTCTTCCCAATTTCGAAAATTCCCACCAAAAATAGCCCCAAATTTTTTTGTGATCTGTTGATTTGGCAAGATTTTGTTGAATTTGTTCCATGGATTTGCTGTGCCACGAGTGGATCTAGCTTTTCCCCACCTTTTCACCATTTTTCTTCCGCAAATTCGGCCAAGTTTGACCAATTTGTCCATGGATCCTCGAACCCTAGCCCAGACCTACCGGACCACCGATGATTTACCGGAGGTCCGGAAGCCCGCGAAGCACTGGACGTCCGTTAACCACCGGACGACCGGCACCTCTTATACAGAAACTATCACCGGATTTCCGAGAATTACCGGACGTCCGGCGACCTACCGGACGTCCGACGAACACTGCCGAAGCTGAATTTATTCAGTTTTCTTCCACCTTCCGCATCCACTTACCTTTCCACCACCACCATTGCCTAAACCAAATCACTACGGTATTACCTCTTTGTGTCTTGGATCATTTGAGTTGTGGTTTTCCCGTTTCCTTGTGTGTTTCGGCTATCTCGGAACGGAGCAACATCGACAAGACCACCTCTCAACCTCGACAAGGACGGTAACATCGACGACGCTTTGTCATTCTACCTTGCACTTGCATTTTCACCCTATCGACCATCTTGGCGTAGCTTTCCCATTGAGACTAGCCATTTGAGTATTGCCGAGCCACGACACTTGTGCACATTAGTGATGATGAGGACATGACTACCTTGGATACGACCAAAAATATTGCATACATGTATATTTGTGAGGTGATTTCTAATGCAAACTATGCAATAATTTATTTATGTCATCCGGACAAAAATACTTCACAGACTTTTGTGCCATGTCTAATTCCAGGTGTATGGGACATTTGTACAATCCACATATGAAGATAAGGGAAAAAGAGAAGTTTAGGTACAATCTCACGTCACTTTTGGGCCAAGAGAAGATAGAGTCCAAGTCTCTCATGTTCTGCATCCAGATTCGGACTGCACAGACCTACGTGACTCAAAACGGCAAGAACTCCTTCATACGGACTCCAAATTGGGTGATTCTTTTTTTTGTTGGAAGCTAGATTACATACACCTTCCAACCCAATAGGGTACATCTTCAAATTCGTCCGGAGCGTTGAGATATCGGCAAAACAATCTGACGGTGCAGGAGAATCCGAGTCAAACTACAAGTCCAAAGGTGTTGCATCACCTCCGCTTGGGCCCATGAGCCTTGTACGACCTACGGTTAGTTTTAGGATGATTTGGGACGTCCTCCCACCTCCTTGGCCGCCACCCCTTGCTCCTATATAAGTAGATCCATCTAGTAGCTTTTTCTTTGGGATTTGTTTAGTCAAAAGTTAGATATTGCAACTTCGTGTACTTCGTTTGTGTCCAACGACCAGAAAAGACCGCTCAGGATCCCCACCTTTATCAATAGTTCATTTATATTTGCAATATTCAGATTGCTTTATCATATTCTTGATTGTTCTTCGGTTGCATGCAGGAATAGACCTTCGTGGTCAGGCTGATCGTGCTTCTGGCGTTGTTAGTAACCCCTGGAGATTGGTTTAGTGATTGCTAAGGCGCAACGTCGTGCACATTTGTAGTCGGATCGTCAAAGTCGTCTCCACAAAATCGATAGTTATCATCTCATCGAAAGATCGGGACACCTTTGCCTCTATCAAGTGGTATCAATTTTCAGGTTGCTCAGTGAGAATTTCCAATTATTCCTAGATTAGATTTTTTTTCTTACCTATTGTCCAAGGAAAAGACACAAAAAAAGTTAGATCTATTCATCCTTTGTCCTAGCCAGTCTGAGCCTTTGCAATTTTGGTGTTGACAAGGTCGTCTTCCTAGGATTTGTCGTTTCTTCACAAGGTGCTCACATTGATGAAACAAAAATTGAAGCAATTAAAACTTGGCCTCAACCAACGAATCTCTTGCAAGTGCGTAGATTCCTTGGTCTCGCCGGTTTCTACCGACATTTTGTGAAGGACTTTAGCACTATTGCTATGCCTCTACACGCCTTGAGCAAGAAGAATGCACCCTTCATTTGGGGTCCTTTGCAAGACACCGCGTTCAATGAGCTAAAAATCTTGCTTACACATGCACCACTTCTAGCCCTACCAAACTTTGATAAACTGTTTGAGATTCATTGTGACTCTAGTGGTACCGGCATAGGTGGCGTACTCATGCAAGAAAAACGCCCAATTGCATACTTTAGTGAGAAGCTATCCGGAGCGCAACTTAACTACCCCATCTATGATAAAGAGCTCTATGCCATGGTGAGAGTTTTACGTGCTTGGGAACATTATATTAGACCTCATGAATTCATTCTTCATACGGACCATGAGACTCTCAAGTATCTCAAGGGTCAAACTAAGTTGAACAAGCGTCATGCTAAATGGAGTGAGTTCATTGAGTCATTTCCCTATGTCATCAAGTACATCAAAGGCAAAGAGAATGTTGTGGCGGATGCGCTTTCCCGCAAATGCATGCTATTTACACAACTTGAGTTGAATGTTATTGGCTTTGAGCACATAAAAGATTTATATGAGCATGATCCATCCTTTGCACATCCTTATGCTAAGTGTTTGACTCACACTTCTTGGGAACGCTACTACATAAAGGATGGATATCTTATGAGAGCTAACAAACTTTGCATTCCCGAGTCTTCGCTTCGTTTGCTCCTTTTGCAGGAATCTCATGGAGGAGGACTCGCGGGACACTTTGGCCGCGATAAGACATTTGCTACGCTCTCAAAGAACTACATTTGGCCCAAGATGCCCCATGACGTCTCACGCCTCACCAATCGACGTTCTACATGCCGCAAAGCTAAGTCAAAAGCTCAATCTCATGGTCTTTACATGCAACTTCCTATTCCATACCATCCATGGTAAGACATAAGCATGGACTTTGTACTTGGATTGCCTAGGACTCAAAATGGGAAGGATTCCGTGTTTGTTGTTGTGGATAGATTTTCTAAAATGGCTCATTTCATTCCTTGTAACAAGATCGACGATGCTTCACATGTGGTAACTTTCTTTTGTAGGGAAATCATTCGTCTACATGGAGTGCCCAAGACTATTGTGTCGGATCGGGACGTCAAGTTCTTGAGCTACTTTTGGAAGACTCTATGCGCCAAACTCGGCATCAAGCTCCTTTTCTCTTCGGCATATCATCCAAAAACCGACGGCCAAACGGAGGTGACGAACCGCACACTTTCGACGCTTCTTCGCGTGTAGATCAAGAAGAATACCAAGGAATGGGAGCAATGCTTGCCCATCGCCGAGTACGCCTACAACCGTGCAAGACATTCCACTATCGGAAAGTCCCCTTTCGAGGTCGTCTACGGCTTCAACCCCTTGTCTCCATTGGACATCCTACCTCTACCTCTACAAGAGCGCACGAACATGGACGCAAGTGCACGAGAGAGCTATCTCAAGAAGGTGCTTGAAGATACAAGGGCAACGATCGAGCGACAAGCCATCGTCTCACCACCAAGCTCAACGTCAACAAGGCACCAATGGTGTTCCAACCGAGAGATCTCGTTTGGCTTCATCTTCGCAAGGACTGTTTCCCACACGGGCGCAAGTCCAAACTACTACCTCGCGCCGACGGACCCTTCAAGGTGCTAGCACGCTACGACAACAACGCCTACAAGCTCGACATCCCACGAGACAAGTACAACGTGAGCGATGCCTTCAACGTCAAGGATCTATCCCCTTACCATGGTGATGAAGATTTCGATCCGAGGTCGGATCTTTCCCAAGGGAGGGGAGATGATGCGGAGCATCCCAAGGACATCCCCATGGACCCTCCATCACCTCACCAAGTGCCTCAAGGACCAATGACACGTGCTCTTGCTAGAGCTCTCGAGACCGAGGTGACATCACTCCTAGCCCAACTTCCATATGAATCTTGCGAGACATGGTTACTACCTCAGACGGATGTGTTTTGTGTGCTTAGGTGTGAAGAAGACTACATTGGAGAGGTGCGTGAAGATGGACAAGTCCCCAAGCTCACGAACGAGGCTTTGCATCGAGAAGTTCTTGGAACAAGAAGAAGGACGGCTGAAGACTCTACAGGCTCTGGACGTCCGTCCCCTACCGGACGACCGGACACTTCCAGGCACCGGACGTCCGACGTTCACCGGACGACCGGCGACTCCCTGACGACCAGACGACCGAAGGCCACCGGACGTCCGTGACACCATTCACAGAACCGAAATCACAGAAAATACCGGAAATCCGGGAGTTACCGGACGTCCGGCCTTTCCCGAGCGACCGGACGTCCGGTAACCCTCGGGCGTCCAACCCGACGGCGTCACCCCGTGTAATATATACTCGTTGACTTCCATCCTTCAGAGGCTGCTTTTGGATAGCTCATCATAGACCTTAGTGGTTCCTCTCCTACGAGACCGCGGCTTCTTCGGAGAAGATCCACCTTGGATTCAAGACCTCCTTCGTGGAGAAGATCCCAAGAGATAATTCAAGACCTCCTCCGGGAGAAGACTATCTTTGTACCACCTTTGTTGACTATGGATCGTGTATCTTGATTTGTATCGTGGATCTAGCACCTGTGTGACCATATTTGTGTTGATTTGAGTGTTTCCTCTCATGTATTCCTCCGTGTTTTCCTTGTGTTCTCCGTGTTCATCGTGGGATTCCCTCCTTTTCGTGAAAGATCTGCCGATTAGGGTTCCACCCTACATCAGCGGTTGTTGGAGTTGAGCTCTTGACCTTCACGTTCTTGTCATTGATGGTGTCGATGCCGATCTGATCTCGCCGAAGATGGTAGCTCGGAAAGATGTGCACTAGAGCGTCTTCTCGAAGATGAGGGAGACCTCTTGCGGTTCTTGATGAGGGCTTTGAGCTCCTCCATTTGAGCATCCATGTTGGCGCACAAGTTGGTCGTCATGGCATCGAACTTTTCATTGTTGTTGTAGACCGAAGTAGATGAAATGCTTTGCCTATCCATCACAAGACTCGAGCAAAGGTGAGTAGGAGATGAGATAAACAATACCAAGTTACCTTTTCCCAACGTTGAGGATGTATCTCGTTTCACTCAATGTGAAATGAAAGAATAGTGGAATTGGTATCGGACTTGTTCACTCACACCTATCAAGTAAAGCTTATCGAGTAGCTCGGTGAGGATCGTGGCACAAAAATTTGATGCAAAATGTTAGCAAGAGTCAATAAAGTTGAAAGAGATTCACAAATTCGCAAGTGAAACAAGTAGACCAATAGCAATATGGGTGGCACATGGAAACACACACACGGATAGATAGATGGGGTCGTGCAACCAAGGAATGAGCATAAAATGTGGAGTCCACGGAAAACGCTCGTGTTGCACAACTCTAGAGAGACGCTAGCACGATTGCTCTATAGGCGGATACGACACTTGTGCACAACCTATAAGATGCAAAATGTATGAACTTTCTATCTCAAGTATGCTATGTGTATGATGTTCCGGTGCTTTTAGCACAAGATGATCCAAGATGATCAAGTATGATATCATATGATGCGATGCTATGTCTGTTGCTTACATGCTTCTTTGTCTTTCTCTTTTTGCTTAAACGCTTATTCTTCTTTTTTTCTTTTTTTTTGTATATGGCCACGATGCACAAACCAGTATAGCAATTGCGTATATGCGGGAACAATCTTGTGACACAAGAGATGATATGATGATACCAAGATGATATGGTATGTATGCAACGGAAGGGCGGATCGATGATCACTAATGTGCACAACTAGCATTGCCGGCAATACTCAAAGGCTAGTCTCGATAGGCAAGTGATGCAAAATGGGTTAGGGGTTAACAATGCAATTGTAAGGGGAATATACAAAGATGTCGTCGAAGTTACCGTCCGATGATGATGATGAGAGGCGGTGCTCTTGATGTAGACCCGTTCCTAATTAGCCGAAACACCTTAGGAAACGGAAAAACCACAACTCAAAATCTCAAGGACAAATGTCAAATGGTGGTAGCGGACAAGCGGTAGTGGTTGCGGAAGTGGAATGATGGTCTATACATGGTGTCGGAGTTGAAGTCACGGTCCCTAAGTAGCCGAAACACCTTAGGAGACACAAGCCACAACTCAAACAAGCTCACACAAATTGGGTTAAGTTTGGTTGGCTATGTATAGTGGACAAGGTTTTGCGGGAGTGGTGGTGGTGGTTGATGAAGAAGCAATGGTCCCTAAGTAACCTAAAAACCTTAGGAGACTCAAATCACTACTCAAGCAACCATAAATGCTATGGTGGACAAAATGGGTTATGTTGTGGAAGGCGGTGGTGATATAGCGGATGATGTGGTGGAAACCCTAAGCAAAGATGCCAAAATCCACAAAATATGATGCAGTCAAATTATGATGGTGGTATTTTTGTGTTATGGGGTATGTCAAGAGCTTCAAAACGAGCTCAAGAACGTCAAAATCGGACTCCGGATGAATTAGTTATGGACAAAACGGTGAAACGCGTGAAGCTGAAAAGTCAGGGGCCGGACATCCGGGGTGGAGCCCGGATTTCCGGGGTCTGATGTCCAGAACCGCGCGAGATTTTGCCCTCCAGGGGCCGGATGTCCAGCCCGATGGCCCGGATGTCCAGCCTATGACCCGGATGTCCGGCCCGAAGATTCCAGATCTGAATCGGGACGGAAATTTTCGAATTGGGGGCGGAATTTGATGATTCCAAGGGCAAAATTGAAGAGATTTCATGGAGGAAAGATGGGAAAACTTGGGGAAATGCTAGATCCACTTGAAAC
Organism: Secale cereale; assembly: GCA_902687465.1. NCBI lineage: Eukaryota > Viridiplantae > Streptophyta > Magnoliopsida > Poales > Poaceae > Secale > Secale cereale. The sequence continues at coordinate 259,832,435 of LR738709.1, read as the reverse complement.
CAAGCAAATCCATGGATCGAAATCAACAAAATCTCATCAAACCAACAGATCACAAAAAAAATTTGGGCTATTTTTGGTTGGTTTAGCTCATTTGAGACAGAGCTTTGCTCATCCACTAGTGGTTCATCTCCTTGTGAGTGACTGCGGTCCCTCCACGGAGAAGATCCACACGGATTCAAGACCTCCTTCGCGGAGAAGATCCCACGGGATACCCCAAGACCTCCTCACGGAGAAGAACCGATTACCCTTTGTATCGTCCCTTGTTGATCATGGATCTTGCATCTCTTTGTGTTTCGAGGATCTAGCATATGTGTGACTTGTTCTTGTTAGTTTGAGTGATTCTCTCGTGTTTCCCCGCGTGTTCCCCTCTCGTGTTCTTCATGTTCATCGTGGGATCCCCTCCATTTCGTGAAAGATCGGCCATCTATGGTTCCACCAATTTTCGAATTTGGGGATGAACACAACAAAACAAGGCTAGAAAATGGCGCGGAGGCTCCAAATTCGTGAGAAACCAAGGCTCTGATACCATATGATGCGGGTTCAACCCGATTCTAAGTCGATCTTTCACGAAAAGGAGGGATCCCGCGAGGAACACAATGAACATGTGGACGAACAAGGAGAAATCACAAGGGAAAACACTCAAGAACAAGTCCAATCACACATCCACTAGACAACCAAACACACAAGATCACAAGGTACATGAACAAGAAAGGGAAAGATACAAGGTAGAGTTCATCTCCAAGAGGAGGTCTTGAATCCGTGAAGGATCTTCCCGGTAGGGGTCTTGAATCCGTCGTGGATCTTCTCCGTAGAGGGGCCGCAATCTCTCCTAGGAGTAGAACCACTAAGATGAGCAAAGCTCTAGTCTAAAATGAGCTATCAAATTTGCTCCCCTAAAATGGTGGAGGTGGAGGAGTATATATAGTCTAGGGTCATGAAGGGGGTAAGTGAGGAGCAAAACGGGTACATGGGCATCGGCCCGGATACATGCCCGCAGGCAAGGCCGGATGTTTGGTGGTCGCACTGGATGTCCGTCTCTTCACGGGTCGCTGGATGTCCGGGGTAATGCCCGGATGTCCGGGCTAGTGGGGCTAAGCCTTGGGTGCGGTTCTATTGCTGACACCGGATTTCCGGGCTGAAGGCCGGATGTCCGGCGGCTGCTGAGGTGCCAGATGTCCGGGCTGGCGCCGGATGTCCGGCGGCTGTAAATTTAGCCGCTCTGTCTTCTTCCGTCTTCGCTTCCATGCTTCCCTCGCGGATGGTGTAGGTGTTCCTTGGTGCTTGCACTCCTCCTCATCGTCTGTGAAGCTCCGACAATACCTATGCATGCACACGGGAGATGTGTCAAGTAGTATACCATCCTCGAAGGGGTCAAGTGAACACGTGTAAAGGAGATGATTCACCTTTATGTATGAGAAGTAGAGGTCGCACGTGTCACTTGCCAAATGGACTCTTGACATGGTGATGTCCTTAGGATGCTCCGCATCACTATGACTCCTGATTCCATTTTGAAAGATGATATTAATAGAGCTAATAAAGCAAAACAGGAGAAAAATAAGAGGGAAAATCAGATTGTGGCAAAAGAATTTGAGCAACAAATGAAGCCTAATAATAAACCATCTACTGTTGCTTCTGAAATTAAATTGAAAAGTGCATGTTTACTTGCCACCAAATCTAATATTGATAAGCTAGATTTTAGCAAATCTGTTTGCTATGCTTTTGTGTGCGAAGAGGCATTATTTTCATTCGAGGACGTGCCTTCCTCTTTGCCCCCTGCTGTCAATAACATTTTGTAGGAGTTCGGTGACGTATTTCCACAAGACGTGCCACCGGGATTACCACCTATTCGAGGGATTGAGCATCAAATTGACTTAATTCCCGGTGCATCGCTACCCAACCGTGCACCATAACGTACCAATCCAGAGGAGATGAAGGAGATTATGCGTCAAGTACAGGAGCTGCTCGACAAAGGTTATATACGCAAATCTCTTAGTCCTTGTGTTGTTCCTATTATAGTAGTGCCTAAAAAGGATGGTACGTCGCATATGTGTGTTGATTGTAGAGGCATTAATAATATTACTATTTGTTATCGTCATCCTATTCCTAGGCTAGATGATATGCTTGATGAATTGAGTGGCTCTACATTATTCTCCAAAGTTGATTTGCGTAGTGGATACCATCAAATTCGTATGAAATTGGGAGATGAATGGAAAACAACATTTAAACTAAGTTTGGTCTATATGAGTGGTTAGTCATGCCTTTTGGGTTAACTAATGTGCCTAGTACTTTCATGAGACTAATGAACGAAGTTTTACGTGCTTTCATTGGATGATTTGTGGTAGTCTATTTTGATGATATACTGATTGTAGCACATCTTTGGAAGAACATTTGGAACATTTACGTGTTGTTTTTATTGCTCTACGTGATGCACGTTTGTTTGGTAACCTTGGGAAGTGCACCTTTTGCACCGACCGAGTATCTTTTCTTGGATATGTTGTTACTCCACATGGAATTGAAGTTGATAAAGCCAAGATTGAAGATATTGAGAGTTGGCCGCAGCACAAAACGGTCACACAAGTGAGGAGTTTCCTTGGCCTCGCTGGTTTCTATAGGCGTTTTGTGAGAGATTTCAGCACCATTGCTGCACCTCTCAAGGAGCTTACAAAGAAGGATGTGCCTTTTGTTTGGGGTACTGCACAAGAAGAAGCCTTCACGGTATTGAAAGATAAGTTGACATATGCTCCTTTACTCCAACTTCCTGATTTTAATAAGACTTTTGAGCTTGAATGTGATGCTAGTGGAATTGGGTTAGGAGGTGTGTTATTACAAGATGGTAAACCTGTTGCATACTTTTCTGAAAAATTGAGTGGGCCTAGTCTGAATTATTCTACTTATGATAAGGAATTATATGCTCTTGTTCGGACTTTGGAAACATGGCAACATTATTTAGGGCCCAAAGAATTTGTTATACATTCTGATCATGAATCTTTGGAGCACATTAAAAGTCAAGCAAAACTGAACCGTAGACATGCTAAATGGGTTGAATTCATAGAGACTTTCCCTTATGTTATTAAACACAAGAAGGGAAAAGAAAATGTTATTGCTGATGCATTGTCTCATCGCTATACTATGCTTTCACAACTTGACTTTAAAATATTTTGTTTGGGGACCATCAAAGATCAATATGTGCATGATGCTGAATTTAAAGATGTATTGCACAACTGCAAAGAAGGGAGAACATGGAACAAGTTCATTGTTAATGATGGATTTGTGTTTCGTGCTAACAAGCTATGCATTCCAGCTAGCTCTGTTCGTCTTTTGTTGTTGCAGGAGGCGCATGGAGGAGGATTAATGGGACACTTTGGCGTGAAGAAGACGGAGGATGTACTTGCTACACATTTCTTTTGGCCAAAGATGAGACGGGATGTTGAGTGTTTTGTTGCTCGCTGCACTACATGTCAAAAAGCTAAGTCACGACTCAATCCTCATGGTTTATATATGCCTTTGCCTGTCCCTAGTGTTCCTTGGGAAGATATATCTATGGACTTTGTTTTGGGTTTACCTCGAACAAAGAAGGGGAGGGATAGCATATTTGTTGTCGTGGATAGGTTCTCGAAGATGGCACACTTTATACCATGTCATAAAAGCGATGATGCTGCTAATGTTGCTGATTTGTTCTTTCGTGAAATTATTCGCTTGCATGGTGTGCCAAATACTATTGTTTCAGATCGTGATACTAAATTGCTTAGCCACTTTTGGAGATGTTTATGGGCTAAGTTGGGGACTAAACTACTTTTTAGTACTACTTGTCACCCCCAAACTGATGGACAAACTGAAGTAGTCAATAGAACTTTGTCTACTATGCTTAGGGCTGTTTTGAAGAATAACAAGAAAATGTGGGAAGAATGCTTGCCTCATATTGAATTTTCTTATAGTAATTCGTTGCATTCTACTACTAAGATGTGCCCTATTGAAATTGTTTATGGTTTCCTACCTCGTGCACCTATTGATTTGTTGCCTCTTCCATCTTCGGAGAAGGTTAATTTTGATGCTAAACAACGTGCTGAATTGATCTTAAAAATGCATGAGTTAACTAAGGAAAATATTGAGTGCATGGATGCTAAATATAAACTTGTTGGAGGTAAGGGTAGAAAACGTGTTGTCTTTGCACCCGGAGATCTTGTTTGGTTACATTTGCGTAAGGATAGGTTTCCTAATTTGCGCAAGTAAAAGCTAATGCCACGTGCTGATGGCCCTTTCAAGGTGTTAGAGAAAATAAATGATAATGCATATAAACTTGAGCTGCCTGCAGATTTTGGGGTTAGTCCCACATTTAACATTGTAGATTTGAAGCCTTACTTGGGTCAGGAAGATGAGCTTCCGTCGAGGATGACTTCAATTCAAGAAGGGGAGGATGACGAGGACATCACTAACATGGTTACACCCACAGCCCCAACTGATACATATACAGGACCAATTACTAGAGCTCGCGCATGCCAATTAAATTACCAGGTACTTTTGTTTCTTGGTAATGATTCTAATGTTCATGAGAATATGATGCTGCCTAAATTGGATACATTTGTCTTTCTTACAAATGAAGGGCCTAGCTTGGACAAGAAGGATGAATATTGGAGTAAGATCAAGCATGGAGATGATGGCATGCTCAAGGGGAACAAGAACGGAGTTACAAGTGATGATTTCAGGACTTTGAAGCCACCATAATGAGTGTGTGAAGCCTTGGACGAAATATACAAGATGTCACTTTATAAATTTCATCTAGAGGCTATTCTAGGTGCCGCGTCACCTTATTATTGGGCCATGCCCATGTATTTTCGAAATACTGAAGTATAGGCTGTTTCTAGAGTCCGTATGTGTGGGGAAACAAGAGTTAGGGTTGGTTTCGGACCCCTCCTCCAAGGGCCACAAAATTCCCCCCTCTTCCTCCATATATACAGCCCTCAGGGCGTCGTTTAGACTTTGGGGGTTTTGTTTAGATTAAACTTCGCCATAGCTGCAACTTCGCGTACTTTGTTTGTGTTCAACGACCAGACAAAGACGTCGCAGAACCCCACTTGATCAATAAAGCTTTCCTCTTGAATTCGCTATATCCAAATTCCAATATCAGTTTCTTAATTGTTCTTCGTTTGCCTGCAGGAAACAGACCTTCGTTGTCAGGTTGATCGTGCTCCGGCATGGTCAATAACCTCTCGGAGTTGGTTTAGCGATTGCTAAGGCGCGACGTCCTCGCACGTTCGTAGTCGGATTATCAAAGTCGACTTCCTCCAAAACGATAGCCACCATCTCATCGAAAGACGGGACACCTTTGCCTCTATCAAGAAGATAGAGTCCAAGTCTCTCCTTTTCTGCATCCAGATTCGGATTGCATAGACATACCTGACTCAAAACGGAAATAACTCCTTCCTACGGACTCCGAATTGGGTGATTCTTTTTTTGTTGCAAACTAGATTTCGTACACTTTCCAACCCAATTGGATTAACCTTCAAATTCATTCGGAGCGTTGAGATATCGACGAAACAATCCGACGCTGCAGCAGAATCCGAGTCAAACTACAAGTCCAAAGGTGTTGCATCACCTCCACTTGGGCCCATGAGCCTTGTATGACCTAGGGTTAGTTTTAGGCTGCCTTGGGACATCCTTCCACCTCCTTGGCCGCCACCCCTTGGTCCCATATAAGTAGATCCATCTAGTAGCTTTTTCTTTGAGATTTGTTTAGTCAAAAGTTAGCCATTGCAACTTCGTGTACTTTGTTTGTGTCCAACGACAAGATCAAGACCGCTTACGGATCCCCATGTTTATCAATAGTTCATCTATATTTGCAATATTCAGATTGCTTTATCATATTCTTGCTTGTTCTTCGATTGCATGCAGGAATAGACCTTCGTGGTCAGGATGATCATGCTTCTGGCATCGTTAGTAACCCTTGGAGATTGGTTTAGCGATTGCTAAGGTGCAATGTCGTGCACGTTTGTAGTCGAATCGTCAAAGTCGTCTCCACCAAATCGATAGTTACCATCTCATCGAAAGATTGGGCCCCTCACCTCTATCACAGGAGGCTCCTCTCGACGTTGAGACGCTGCCCGTCCGGCGGAGCTGCGCACTTCCTGATGAGGACATGACTGCCTTGGATACGGCCAAAACTATTGCATACATGTATATTTGTGAGGTGATTTCTAATGCAAACTATGCAATAATTTATTTATGTCATCCAGGACAAAAATACTTCACAGACTTTTGTGCCATGTCTAATTCCAAGTGTATGAGACATCTGTGCAATCCACATATGAAGATAAGGGAAAAAGAGAAGTTTAGGTGCTGTTCAAAAAATTCTCTCACGTCAATTTTGGGCCAAGAGAAGATAGAGTCCAAGTCTCTGACGTTCTGCATCCAGATTCAGACTTCACAGACATACCTGACTGGAAACGGCAAGAACTCCTTCATACGGACTCTGAATTGGGTGATTCTTTTTTTGTTGAAAACTAGATTTCGTACACTTTCCAACCCAATTGAATTCACCTTCAAATTCGTCCGGAGCGTTGAGATATCGACGAAACAATTTGACGCTGCAACAGAATCCGAGTCAAACTACAAGTCCAAAGTTGTTGCATCACCTCCACTTGGGCCCATGAGCCTTGTACGACCTAGGGTTAGTTTTAGGCTGCTTTGGGACATCCTCCCACCTCCTTGGCTGCCACCCCTTGCTCCTATATAATTAGATCCATCTAGTAGCTTTTTGTTTGGTATTTGTTTAGTCAAAAGTTAGCCATTGCAACTTCGTGTACTTCATTTGTGTCCAACGACCAGACCAAGACCGCTTACGGATCCCCACCTTTATCAATACTTCATTTATATTTGCAATATTCAGATTGCTTTATCATATTCTTGCTTGTTCTTCGATTGCATGCAGGAATAGACCTTCGTGGTCAGGCTGATCGTGCTTCTGCATTGTCAGTAACCCCTGGAGATTGGTTTAGCGATTGCTAAGGCGCAACGTCGTGCATGTTTGTAGTCGGATCGTCAAAGTCGTCTCCACCAAATCGATAGTTATCATCTCATCAAAAGATCAGGCCCCCTCACCTCTATCATGTGGTATCAGTTTTCAGGTTACTCGGTGAGAATTTCCAGTTATTCCTAGATTAGATTTATTTACTTACCTATTGTCCAAGGAAAAGCCACAAAAAAAAGTTAGATCTATTCATCCTTTGTCCTAGCCAGTCTGAGTGTTTGCAATTTTCTTTTTATTGTTTGCATTATTGAATTATCGGTTGCATCGTCGTGTCGAGTTGCTGGTCTTAATGTCTAGTTCGTTAGAGTTTCGAGTTCTGTTCACATTAGTCACGTCGCCGCTGCATCGTTATCCCTTCCGCTGTCCACCACCTCATCTATCAATTTCCACCTCGTGCTACCCATCGTTCATTGTCACAATCATACTTGAGGTCGTTTGCATCTTTGCTTGATCCAATCTGCATCTTATCTAGTTTGTCTTGGAAAGAGGGAGAAAGAAAAAATAAGACACAGAAAAAAGTAAAAAAAAAAGAGGAGAGAAAAAAGTGTGAGAAAGAAAAGAAAAAGAAAAAAGAAAAAAAGTGTGAGAAAAAAAGACAAAATATGGATCTATTAGAGTCAATCTCGTAGTTGAATTCAGATTGGAATCTGTTTTCTGGACTGTTCAGTAAAACAGGCATATCTTCCTCATACGAAGTCCGTTTTAGTTTCACAAGTACTCAAATTAAAGCTAGCGACGAGCCGCATCTGAATAGTTGCGGGAGCTAATTCAATATTTCGCACCTCAAAATCGGCTTCTAAATAGGTCGTTTTGCCCTCCGAAGTTCGCGAACACAGCTTGTTCCAGTTTTCCAGCCAGTTTTAGAATTTTTTGACACCTCATATCAACTCGGTATAGAGCGATTCTTTTTGCGTTTGAAAGCTTGAGTCAGTAGCATTATGTAGGAAAAATTATCATAAAATTGGCTCAAACTTTTCAAGAGGAAAATTGGAGAGAGAGTTGTTGTATATTCTGCTTGGCAGTTATTTTCATCATTATCTTTACTGCTGTTGTGATCTTCACTTATATCTTGCTGTCGAGAGCTACTTCGTATCCTTTATTGATGCTACTTGTGCTACACCGTGACCTCATTAGTGTTCTAGGCTCGTGTCTCTAGTCCGGTCTAGCCTAGGACCAGCACAGTACCGTCGTTGAGCGTTTATTCAACATTGCATCTCTGAATTGATTATTGCTAATCTTTTGCTACCATATATAGGCAACCCAGCTCCACATATTTCTACACCGTGCATAATTACGTTCACCTGGCAATCGCTTTACTCAATCTTTGGAGTTATTTGACACCGCTGGTTGCCTATCACCACCTACTGCATGGTAAGAACTTGTAAGATATTGATATTTGCTTTACTGTGAGCGTTTTACCACCACATCCTAGTAGTTCATAGGAACATTATTCTCGAATTTTGTTTGTTGTTTCTACTAATCATGACAGGTACCAGAGACAGAAGTTCTTGGACGACGGATTCATCTTCACCATCACGAGACATGGGAAAACACACACAAGCATATGGTCAGGTTATTTCTTTACCGTCATTTGAGGGTAGATTTAATCCTGCTATTTATCTAGCTTGGGAGCTTGAAGTAGAAAAAGTTTTTAGTCACCATCATTTTTCTGAACTTGAGAGAGTACGAGCTGCCACTAGAGTATTTACTGGTTTTTCTTTTGTTTGGTGGAGTGTGCATTGTAAGAAAAATATTGATAACCAACCCACAACTTGAAAAGATCGTCGTGAATTACTTCGCAAATTGGAACAATTAAAACAAGGCAGTAACACTGTTCATGCTTACAACCAAGAGTTCAAATCTTATATGCATCATTGTGACATAGAAGAATCTGAGGATGATACAATGAATAGATTTTTTGGGGGTTTGAACCATGATATTCGCGCAAGATTTCAGTATATTCCTCGTTGCATTACTGGTATGTATGTTCGTGCTTGTACCTTTGAGAGACAAATACAGGAGGATGCATTGTGTGACTACAACAACTACTATTCCCGTTCATGCTCACCACCACTGGTTGGTTCCTCCACTATTGCACCTACAAGAGCAGCCACACCTCCGATTGTGAGCCTGACATCATCTAAAGTGTATGGTACATTGTCATCGTCCGTACCTACATCAGCTACGTCTTTGCGACAAGGTAACAGTAAAATCAATGATGATATAACTTCACATGAGTATGACGCATATCTTGTTAACTTGAATACATCATGCATTGAATTACCTGTTGATTTGAGCACACCACCTAGTTTAGATAATCATGTTACTGTCATGAATGCGTCATGTGATCAAACAACTGAAATACCAACAATTTTGAGTGCACCCATTGAATTAACTGTTGATGCAAAAGAATCATGTGAATCGGAGAATAAATCAGATTTGGATAAATTACATTTGAAAATAATTATGCCAATGTTTAATCATTTTGATATGACCTCTAATCTTGGTGACGATTCTATGTCAAATGACTTGTTGCATGTTTGCTTATTTAAGCATGTTGTAGCCTGTGAATTTCATGCAAGTAAGGTTTATTCACCAATGTTGGGATGGTTTAATGATGAACATTGTAAATCTTTTGATATGAATAAGAGCTTCACTTATTTGTGCGCACAACCACATTTATCTATCCGTGTGTGTGTTCCGTGTGCAACCAAAAGTTTAATTATCAGACCATGCCGACTACCAGCAGTCGACCACGGTCTCGGGGGCTACACCCAGTGGGTTCACTGAGTGTGCCCCCACTGGTTCTCACTCGACCAAGATCAGTCTGGCCCGAGCTCAAGAGAAGTATAAAAACAAACAAGAAATTCTAAAGACCACGGTCGACTGACCTCAGTCGACCATGGCCTCGGGGACTACACCCACTCGGCGTGCCCCCAGTGGTACTATCGGACGACCTTCAAACGCTAAAAGCTACAAGACAAGGCACCCAGTGGGTGTGGCATCATCTTACGAACAAGGCAGTAGATTTCTCAAACTGAAGACTACACCAGTACAACAAATCAGTCAGAAGAGACAAACCTGGACATTGGTCCAAAGGGCCGAGCTAGCGTCGTAAGTAGCCATGCTAGCCTCGCAAGCCGCCTTCGTCCTCTCCATCATCAGCCCCGCCTGACGAACGGCTTCTTGAGCCGCGCCCACGGGATCCTCCGGGATGCGATGGGTGGAGAAGAGAACAGACGACAGAGCAGGCGCTGGGTCGACGGCCGGAGCAGGCACTGGGTCGACGGCCCCTCTAGTCGACGAAGAAGGGCGCACGGTCGACACGTGGACGGCGAAGGAGACCGTGGTCTGGGCCACGTCTTCCTATTGCCAGGCCTCAGAGCCAGAGGGTGCCTTCCGGTCCTTCCTTCCCATGCGTCGTCGAGCCACTCTCGAGCGCTCCTCATCGTCATCTTCATCATCGTCTGGGAGCTCTATGACATGGTGTGGCACTGCAAAAAAGAAAATTATGAAGTTCAGTCGACCGTCAGCTCAAACCGACGAAAAGCGAAGCACGATCTACAACTCGCACCTTGATGACCCTCAACCGTAAGGGATCTGTTGCAGCGTTTTCGATAAGTAAGAGTGTCGAACCCAACGAGGAGCAGAAGGTATTGATAAGCGATTCTGAGCAAGAAATTACTGCAAGCACTGAAAGATAACTTTTTAGGGGTTTTCTCGATATAAGCAACAGGAATGTAAAGGCAAGTAATGTAAAAGGTACTGAGAGTAACAAGTGGCCCAATCCTTTCTTAGCAAAGGAGAGGCCTAGCAACTGAACTTATAAAGACTAAAGCGTTCTTGAGGACACACGGGAGAGGTAGTCATGTGCTTTCGCCATATTCCGTATCGATACTATGTTATGTGTTGATAAGTGTTGGTGGGTGGATCTATGCTAGTGCACTCTCTAGACTAAGATGAATGCACTCTTATGATTAAACACCTTGCAAGCATCCCCAAATACAAGATAGAATTTAAGGCAAAAGCCTAACCATAGCAATACGATCGAGGATCCATTATTCCCTTATGCAAAAGCTTGCGAACTGGGGTTCAGGTTTCTGTCACTCCGGCAACCCACCATAAGCATTCTTTATACACAATGTATTCTCCTAGGTCCTTAATAAGGAAAAGTGTTGGGTGTTCGACTCACACAACACCACTAGTAGAATGACAACGCAACTTAAGTATCAAACAACACATATTACTTCAACAGCATATGACTACTAACAACAAGACTTTCCCCATGTCCTCAAGAACTAAGGTAACTACTCACAAGACATAAAAGAGATCATGATCAGTGGGGATAAATATGTGATAAACAATCTGGACATAATAATATTTCTCCAACAAAACTCAATAGCATTCACCACAAAGTAGTAATCAACACCGATGGAGTAGAGAGGATAGGTAGTACAAGTTATAACACGAGTTGCGATGGGAAGATGAGATTTGGATGAAGATGGAGATGGTGCTGGTGTTGGGGATGATGTTGATGATGATCTCGATGATGCCCGTGACGATGGTGATGACGATTGCGACGATCTCCCCTTCCGGGAGGTGATCTCCCCGGCGGAATCTGCCCGCCGGAGATGCCCTTTTCTTCTCTGTAGGTTTCCGCCTCGAAGCGGCGCGGAACTCCGTAAAAAGTCTCGTGCCTAGGGTTTTCGGGGGACGGAGAACATATATGCAAAAGGGGGCGACCAGAGGTGGGCCAGGGGCTCCAGGCGCCCCCCCCCCGGCGCGGCCAGGGGGGCGCCCCAGGACGCCTGGGCACCCTGTGGCCCCCCTCTGACTCCCCTTTTGCGTGTCTTCGTTATTCTTCTGAAAAATACCTCCCGTCAATTTTCAGGTAATTTGGAGGTGTTCTTCTTCAGCAACTCAGCATCCACTTTTTCCTGCTGAATCCTGCGTCTGCTGTTTCGGTATCAGAAAGTTGCAAACTGTGTAAAATAGACCAAAACAACATAAGAACATCATCATAACGTGAAATATATCAATGAATAAGGATAAATTATAATACAAAATAGTGATGCATTTTGGACGTATCAACACCCCCAAGCTTAGACCTCGCTTGTCCCCAAGCGAATATGAACTTGGTAAACCTGTCCACAAGTTTAGAGAGTGAAGTGTCGATAAATAGAATATGGACAAGAAGCATCATAGTCTCTTCACCAACTCAAATATCCTCAGCAACAATCTTCAACTCATAAGGCTCTTATGAAAGAGTGTCAACACTTATATTCGAAAGTAGGACCAATGGAAACTCATTATATCATGGCAAACATGTCCTTTGGTCAAAGAACAACAAATAATTTTAACTTTTGCTTTTGATGGGATTAATTGAAGCCTTTTGAAATAGCAAGTTAATAAGCAAGAACTGAAAGTGTTAACACGAAGGAAGATATTTGCCTTAGCTGGGCATGACAAACAACTTACTTATCAAATGATAATGTCAACAAGGATATGATATGACAAATCTTAATGCAGCTTTATATGAATGAATCCTTATCAACATCAAACGTCTGCTCTCTTTGAGAAATAGAGGGAAGTAGAAATAACTGACTCAACTTAAAATTAAAAGATAGGCCCTGCTCTAGGATAGTAGGGAAAACTCATGTGCTATCCTCAAATCAAACAGAATGAAAACAAGTTTTTGAGAGGTGCATGATTCGTCAACGAATGCTAATAGATAACTCAATTACTTCTTGGACTGGACAAGTTTCGAGGAACGGCTCCCGTATGAGGACGATAACATCCTCTTATTCTCCTTTGTTTATCACTGCCAAAGTTTTCTGATTTCTCATGAACAAAACGTGAAGGAGGGTTTGTTTGTTATATTATTTTTAAGCCGGGCGCACTCAATGCCAGTTCCTTTTCGTATTATGGGTTTGCACATTATACATGCAATCCCGGGGTGAAGCTTGTCCAACTCAAAAAGGTCATGAATTAGCTACTACTTCCTCATGAGCTAAAGCAGAGGCACAAAATAAAAGATTTTGAACATTTAAGGATAACACATAAATTATATACTTTAGGAGGTGGTAGTGGAGTACCACGAGTAGGTAGGTATGGTGGACTCATATGGAAGGTATTGGCTTAAGGGCATGGACGCACAAGCAGAATTCCGCTTAGTACAGAGTTAGGCTAGCAAAGGTTTGAAAGAGCAGACAACTGATGATGACTAAGATGCAAAGCAATATAAAGCATGAACATTGAAATAAGCATAACACATCAAGTTGTCTTCCTTGTCAACATAACACTTCAAGCATAATAACATAAAGGTTTTGGCTATGTTGATACTTTAAGAACATCATGCTTGTTGTTATGACCAAAGCTATGTTTGCCAAGATTAAATAAAGTTCCATAGTCATACCTGACATAAGGTCAATACTCCCCATAAGAATCATCATATAAGGTCGATTGCGTGAAGAGAATACCGAGTGCAGCAAAAAGGAACCGATAAACTTCTCATTAATATTCCATCATAAGCGACTCCACACACACGGATACAATTCTTCACCAAAGGGGTGATAGAACTCAATGCACACACCTATCGACTCTACTTGACTTCTGAAAGACAAAAGGTAAAAGATAAAGATACCGGGCACTCCCCCAAGCTTGGAACAAGCCAAGGGAATGCCATTACCCACGGATATCTCACTCATCATCCTTGTTGGCGTTGATCAAGTAGTTCTTGGCGAAGCTCTTCCATGGAAGGGGTTCTCCAGTCTCATATGAGAAGCTCGTCTCCTGGATCCTGCATTCAGCACCCAAACCCATGTGTAGAAACCTTAGTTCATACTCACAGTTCTGGTTATGTAGATCATTAATTTGCCCTTGGAGTTCTATAATTTTGTCTTCAGACGCGGCGATTCTTTCCCACATCTCCTTCATCTCCTTCAGAAAGTAGTTCTTCAGCTCGTTGGTGATGTCAAAGTTAGCTTCGACACCACGCTCGGTCATCTTCTTGTACTTGAAGACTTCTTGCTCCACTTCTTCCAGCCTGGCCTGGACGCTCCCCTCCTTGATAGGTCCCTTCAGATCTTCTTGATGAAGGACGCCCTCCTTCATCTGAACAACCTGAGGGTGCTTCTTCACCTCAGCGAGGTAAGGGTTGATGACGTTGACGACGAACGTGTCCTTGGGGGAACTTGGAGAAGCCATGGCACCAAAATTTAGCTGAAAGATTTCTTGGCAGAAACAGATCGAGGAGAAAACACGCGAAATCGCAAGATACGTTGCCGGAACACCCCGGGCAAATATATAGGAAAAATTTATGCACAGAAAGGAAGGTAACGGACCAAAGCGGGGTCGGATACGGCCTCTAGGGTGTCCAGGCGGCCTGCCGGCGCGGCCCAGGGGGGGCGCCAGGGGGGCGCCTGGACTCCCTGGTGGTCGTCTCCGGCTCCACTTCGACTCGGAATTTTACTAATTTTACAAAAACTCGTAATACAGAACTTTTATGATGTTTTGTGGTGTTTTCTTACCGTACTACATACCTTTTCTTTATTCTGCTTCTGCTGGCGTCTGAAACAGGACTGCAACATGTTCTTCGTGGGTTGTTGTGTATATTATATTCACATCAACATCGACAGGGTCTCCTGCTATGTAATGTTTAAGTCTTTGCCCATTCACAACTTGAGGTTTGGTGCCTTCAAAATTATTAATCTTAATTGCACCAGACCGATAAACTTCTTCAATATGAAATGGTCCTTCCCACCTGGAAAGTAGTTTACCTGGAGAAAACCTGAAACGGGATCTAAACAACAAAACTTTATCCCCAACATTAAATTCACGTTTCAGAATCTTCCTATCATGCCACCTTTTTACCTTTTCCTTGAACATTTTAGCGCTCTCGTAAGCTTCACTTCTCCATTCATCTAGAGAAGTCAAGTTCATGAGACGCTTCTCACCAGCTAGTTTTGGGTCAGCGTTAAGCTCTCTAATAGCCCAGAAAGCTTTGTGCTCTAGCTCTAATGACAAATGGCAAGCCTTGCCATATACCATCTTATAGGGGGACATGCCCATGGGGTTTTTGTAAGCAGTTCTATATGCCCACAAAGCATCTCCTAATTTATTTGACCAATCCTTCCTATTTCTGTTTACTGTTTTCTGCAAGATCAACTTAATCTCTCTATTGGTGAGCTTAACTTGCCCACTAGTTTGAGGATGATACGGTGAAGCAATTCTATGATTAACATCGTATTTAGCCAGAGCTTTTCTAAAAGCTCCGTGCGTGAAGTGTGATCCTCCATCGGTCATGAGATACCTTGGTACACCAAACCTAGGAAAAATTACATCTTTAAGCATTTTCAAAGATGTTTTGTGATCAGCACTTTCAGTGGGGATTGCTTCAACCCACTTGGTCACATAATCAACAGCTACTAAAATGTGAGTGTACTTGTGCGAAGAGGGAAAAGGACCCATAAAATCAAAACCCCAACAATCGAAAGGTTCAATCACTAGTGAGTAATTCATAGGCATCTCATTCCTTCTACTAATGTTACCAACTCTCTGACACTTATCAGAAGCTAAAACATAATTTCTAGCATCTTTAAAGAGAGTAGGCCAATAAAAACCTGATTGAAGAACCTTATGTGCAGTCCTCTCACCGGCATGATGTCCTCCATAGGGACTATCATGACATCGTCGGAGAACGTCCTTCTGCTCATGTTCCGGAATGCATCTTCTCACGATCCCGTCGGGACCTTCTTTGAAAAGATGTGGGTCATCCCAAAAGTAGTGCCTCAAATCATGAAAGAACTTCTTCCTTTGCTGAAATTTTAGACCTGGAGGCAAATACTTTGCAACAATAAAATTAGCATAATCTGCATACCAAGGATCGGAAAGAGGTTGTATTTTTACAACGGCAAGTTGCTCGTCTGGAAAACTATCGTTAACTGGGATGGGGTCATGCGGTATATCTTCCATTCTTGAAAGATTGTCCGCTACCGGATTGTCTTCCCCTTTCCTATCAACAATCTGCAAATCAAATTCTTGGAGAAGGAGTACCCATCTGTTAAGCCTTGGCTTGGCATCCTTCTTTGTCATAAGATATTTAATGGCAGCATGATCAGTATGAATAATAACTTTGGAATCAACAATATTCTGCCTAAACTTATCACAAGCGAAAACTACAGCTAAGAATTCCTTCTCAGTAGTAGCATAATTTCTTTGAGCACTATCAAGGGTTTTACTAGCATAATGTATAACATTCAATTTCTTATCAACCCTTTGTCCTAAAACAGCTCGAACAGCAAAATCACTTGCATCACACATAATTTCAAAAGGTAAATTCCAGTCAGGTGGTTGTACTATAGGAGCAGTTATTAAAGCTTTCTTAAGGACTTCAAAAGCTTCCTTACAATTTTCATCAAACGCAAAAGGAACATCCTTCTGGAGAAGATTAGTGAGGGGTCTCGAGGTTTTAGAAAAGTCTTTAATAAATCTTCTATAAAAACCTGCATGACCGAGAAAACTGCGAATACCTTTGATGTCCCTTGGATAGGGCATCCTCTCAATAGCTTCGATCTTGGCTTTATCCACTTCAATTCCCCTTTCGGAAATCTTGTGACCA
The DNA here is from genome assembly GCA_902687465.1 of Secale cereale. NCBI lineage: Eukaryota > Viridiplantae > Streptophyta > Magnoliopsida > Poales > Poaceae > Secale > Secale cereale. Next base: position 259,815,792 of record LR738709.1, on the reverse strand, counting down.
AGAACAATTCCTTCATTAACCATAAAGTGGCACTTCTCCCAGTTGAGTACCAAATTTGTCTCCTCGCATCTCTACAAAACTTTATTAAGGTTGTGAAGACAATGGTCAAATGAAGTTCCATAGACGGAGAAATCATCCATGAAGACTTCCATAATATCCCCGCAGAAACCATGAAAGATAGCAGACATACACCTTTGAAAAGTAGCAGGGGCATTACATAAACCAAAAGGCATACGTCTGTAAGCATAAGTACCAAAAGGATAAGTAAAAGTGGTCTTCTCTTGATCTGCAGTGTTAACATGAATTTGAGAGAAGCCAGAATAACCATCGAGGTAACAAAAGTGGGTATTTTTGGATAACCTTTCAAGCATTTGGTCGATGAACGACAACGGGTAGTGATCCTTCCTGGTTGCCTTGTTCAACTTCCTGTAATCAATACACATTCTATATCCAATAATAATTCTCTGAGTTATTAGTTCATTTTTATCATTAGGAACCACAGTTGTACCTCCTTTCTTAGGAACACAATGTACCAGACTTACCCACTTACTGTCAGCTATAGGGTAGATGATACCTGTGGCTATAAGCTTGAGAATCTCAGTTCTCACGACATCCATCATCTTCGGGTTCAACCGTCGTTGATGATCAACAACTGGTTTAGCATCAGGCTCAAGGTTGATAGTATGTTGACAGATAGATGGACTAATCCCCTTAAGGTCATCAAGGGTATAGCCAATTGCGCCTCGGTGTTTACAAAGTACTTCCAATAATCGCTCTTCTTCATATCCTGAAAGGTTGGAATTGATAATAACAGGATATACTTTCTTTTCATCTAAATAAGCATACTTGAGCGTATCGGGAAGAGGTTTAAGATCGAACACCGGGTCTTCTTTCGGTTTTGATAAAATTCCCAAAGGTTCAACTGGAAGGTTGTGCTTCAGGATAGCAGGCTGCCTCAAGAATATTTCATCTAGTTCATTTCTTTCCTGCATATGCAAATCATTCTCGTGGTCCTCCATGTATTGCTGCAAAGGATCATCAGGGGGAATAGCAATAGAGGCAATACTTTCAATAATTTTATCATCACTAGGTAAATCAGTACCACGAGGCTGCTTAGAGAACTTAGAAAAATTAAATTCATATGGCTCACCATCGAATTCAACAGAAACTTTACCTTTCTTGCAATCTATTATAGCTCCACAAGTTCTAAGAAAAGGTCTACCAAAAATGATGGGACAAAAATTGTCCCTGGCTGAACCAAGTACCAGAAAGTCGGTAGGGTATTTTACCTTTCCACATAGGACTTCAACGTCCCTCACAATTCTGATAGGAGAGATAGTTGATCTATTTGCAAGATGAATAGTAACATCAACTTCTTCAAGTTCACAAGGGGAAATCTCACCGATGATTTCTTCATAGAGTGAATAAGGAATAGCACTTCTACTCGATCCCAAATCGCATAGCCCCTAATAATTGTGATCTCCTATTTTAACAGATACCACCGGAGTACCTGAAATTGGGCCTTTGTTCTTGGCTGTGACAAGGTTAGTGGAAACAGCACAAAAAGTTATATTGGAATCCAAAACATCATCAGTAGCAAGGTCTTTAATCAATGCAACTTGAGGATCGACCCTGATCTGGTCCTCGGGTTCATCAACTCTTCTCTCACTTTTATTTATTATGCCTGTCACAAGAGAGTGTTCCTTTATCCTCGAGGGAAAAGGAGGTTTTTCATATATGACTGCAGGCAAAATAGGCTCAGCAACATAAATATCAATATGTGGTTCTTTAAAAGGTGCATGGTGCTGGTCTCTATTCTTTTTAAAAGAATCAACATGAGAGGCAAAATTCTTACATAAATCAATCACTAGATGGGAATCAAGACCAATCTTAGAGCAAAAAGTATTGAAGTAATCAGTTTCCACATAACTCTCAATATAGTCATGTTCATAATTTATAGCGGGTTCAATACCTTTATCAATTTCCCAATCTTCGGTATTCCTCTGGATTCTTTCAAGGAGATCCCACCTTTCTTCAACACTCTTCTTCTGAAATACCCCACTAGAGGAGGCATCCAGCATCTCCTTATCCTGACGAGAAAGCCTGGCATAAAAATTTGTAAGTATGATTTCCTTGGGAAGCTTATGAATTGGGCATTTGAGCATTAGAGACTTCAATCTCCCCCAAGCTTGAGCAATGCTTTCTCCGTCACGAGACCTAAAGTTATAGATAAAATTCCTGTCTCGATGAATTTCATGAAGAGGATAAAATTTAGTATAAAAGAGAGACATAAGCTCCTGCCAGTCCAGCAAGTGTGGGTTATCAAGAAGCCCATACCAATCTGAAGCTTTATCTATAAGGGATACGAAAAACAATTTCCTCATGACAAACTCCCTCGATACACCTGCAAGCTTAAATAATGAACATAGTCGTGACAAATATAGCAAGTGTTCACCGGGATGTCTGTCTCCTGCATAACGATTAGCCAAAACATAATTGATAATGCCAGCTGGTATTTTATAAGGCACAATTTCAGTAGGGGGAGGATCAACCACCACAGGTGTGGGGCGTCTTCCCTCAAGCAACGCTCCAATAATAGGGTTATCCATAGGGACAAAGAGCAGCAATAGCAAAAAAAATATAAACAGAATTATAAAAATACTTTCTTACCAGTTTCACTTTACCAATAGCGCTACGCTCCCCGGCAAAGGCGCCAGAAAACGTTACTTGATGACCCTCAACCGTAAGGGATCTGTTGCAGCGTTTTCGATAAGTAAGAGTGTCGAACCCAACGAGGAGCAGAAGGTATTGATAAGCGATTATGAGCAAGAAATTACTGCAAGCACTGAAAGATAACTTTTTAGGGGTTTTCTCGATATAAGCAACATGAATGTAAAGGCAAGTAATGTAAAAGGTACTGAGAGTAACAAGTGGCCCAATCCTTTCTTAGCAAAGGAGAGGCCTAGCAACTGAACTTATAAAGACTAAAGCGTTCTTGAGGACACACGGGAGAGGTAGTCATGTGCTTTCGCCATATTCCGTATCGATACTATGTTATGTGTTGATAAGTGTTGGTGGGTGGATCTATGCTAGTGCACTCTCTAGACTAAGATGAATGCACTCTTATGATTAAACACCTTGCAAGCATCCGCAAATACAAGATAGAATTTAAGGCAAAAGCCTAACCATAGCAATACGATCGAGGATCCATTATTCCCTTATGCAAAAGCGTGCGAACTGGGGTTCAGGTTTCTGTCACTCCGGCAACCCACCATATGCATTCTTTATACACAATATATTCTCCTAGGTCCTTAATAAGGCAAAGTGTTGGGTGTTCGACTCACACAACACCACTAGTAGAATGACAACGCAACTTAAGTATCAAACAACACATATTACTTCAACAACATATGACTACTAACAACAAGACTTTCCCCATGTCCTCAAGAACTAAGGTAACTACTCACAAGACATAAAAGAGATCATGATCAGTGGGGATAAATATGTGATAAACAATCTGGACATAATAATATTTCTCCAACAAAACTCAATAGCATTCACCACAAAGTAGTAATCAACACCGATGGAGTAGAGAGGATAGGTAGTACAAGTTATAACACGAGTTGCGATGGGAAGATGAGATTTGGATGAAGATGAAGATGGTGCTGGTGTTGGGGATGATGTTGATGATGATCTCGATGATGCCCGTGACGATGGTGATGACGATGGCGACGATCTCCCCTTCCGGGAGGTGATCTCCCCGGCGGAATCTGCCCGCCGGAGATGCCCTTCTCTTCTCTGTAGGATTCCGCCTCGAAGCGGCGGCGGAACTCCGTAAAAAGTCCCGTGCCTAGGGTTTTCGGGGGACGGAGAACATATATGCAAAAGGGGGCGACCAGAGGTGGGTCAGGGGCTCCAGGCGCCCCCCCGGCGCGGCCAGGGGGGGCGCGCCCCCAGGCCGCCTGGGCACCCTGTGGCCCCCCTCTGACTCCCCTTTTGCGTGTCTTCGTTATTCTTCTGAAAAATACCTCCCGTCAATTTTCAGGTAATTTGGAGGTGTTCTTCTTCAGCAACTCAGCATCCACTTTTTCCTGCTGAATCCTACGTCTGCTGTTTCGGTATCGGAAAGTTGCAAACTGTGTAAAATAGACCAAAACAACATAAGAACATCATCATAACGTGAAATATATCAATGAATAAGGATAAATTATAATACATAATTGTGATGCATTTTGGATGTATCACACCTGCGCGGGACGTAGCAGCATCTGCGGTCTCCTCATCATCCCGACCCTTGTCGATATCTATCGAGGTCGCGGAAGCAGTAGCATTGAAAATTTCCTTGAAAGTCAGTCGACGAAGATAGAGTCGACCTCTGAAAGGCAGAAAGAAATAAAACTTAACAGCACTTACGTGGAGGCGATTGGGACATCCACCTTGATCTTGGGCAGGGCCTTCCGGGGCTTGGCGGTGGTGACCTTGGGCTGCTTGGGCGCCTTTTCGGATGGGTCAGGAGTGGCCCTACGAACCTGCTTTTGCACCTGGGAGCTGGAGGGGCCCGCTCGGGAGCACACAACCCCTGGGTCGTGCTTTTCCTTGGACCGCTTCTTGCCACGGGGAGGTGACTCGACCTCCTCCCCGCAGCTGGAGTCCTCGCTCTCCTCTTTCGTCTCTTCGTCGGACTTCCACTCGGAGACATCGCCCGCGCCCTCTTCGCCCTCCTGGACCTGATCCACATTGGGCACCGAGTACATTTCGGTGTAGATCGGCAGAAAAGAAGGATTAGCCAAATGTCAGTCGGTCTCATCAAGACAACTGCAAGCAAAGAACAAAAACATCACTCGGAAGTCAAGGCCAGACCTTGTCAGGAAGATGGTCGGCGTCGAATGGGAGAACCCTTCCAGACCCCCTGGGGCTGTCTTTGTTCCCCGTGATGCACTTTAGGCACTGCGCCACCGACTTCACGTTCGCTGCCTCTGGGTGGACTCGTGACGAGTCGTCGACGTCAGAGTACAGCCACATCGGGTGGTCTCGGGCTTGGAGAGGCTGGATCCTCCGCATGAGGTAGCTACATACAATGCTCAAGTATGATAATAGTGTTCCGTAGTTGGTGCTTTATAATAAAATATGGAGACTCAAATAAAAAAAATTGCATAAAGTAAATAGATAGGCCCTTTGCGAAGGGAAGCAGAGATTTGTAAAGGTGCGAGAGCTCAAAGCTTAAACTGAGAGATAAAATATTTTGAGAGCCATGCTTTTCCCATCAACGAAAACGAGCGAGTAATTCCCAATACTTTCCATGCCAGATACATCACAGGAGGTTCCCAAACATAAAATAAAGTTTATTACTTTTTCCACCATTCTTTCACAATCCATGGCTAGCCGTATCCATGGGTGCTTTCCATACCAACACTTTCCAAGAAATTTATTATTTGACAACATAAAGTAAATTTCTTTTTCATTTCGGGAATGGGCACCCCTATTACCGCCATACTCTCTTGCAATGACAAGTGAATAAATACTCATCTTGGGAATAACACATCTAGCATGGAAAAGTATTGGCCACCCCCTGCCGCTTCATGAGCGGTACGGGCACACAAAAAGGAAATTCATTTTGAAAATTAGAGTTGGCACATACAAATTTACTTGGAACGACATGGAAATACCGCATGTAGGTAGGTATGGTGAACTCATTTGGCACAACTTTGGGTTTTAGGGAGTTGGACGCACAAGTAGTATTCCCACTTAGTACAAATGGATGCTAGCAAATAGATTGAGAAGCGAACAACCAAGGAACGAAAACCATCATAAACGAACATTAAAAATAACTAACACCGAATAATTCAACGCAAGTAGGATATAACTTCACTGCATAACTATTAACTTAATGTGCTGCATAGGGAATCACAAATCTTAACACCAATATCTATACCTACTAATAAAGTACATATTGCTTCTGCCCGTCCGTCATTAAAATTACCCTCGAAGTTGTCATAAATTACTCACTATGACATCTATAAGTGAAGAAAACGATTCAGTTTTTAAGTCGCCGTGGCGTTGATTCTTATACTATGGTATCCTTATACAACACAACCAGTGAAGTGCCGCAATGGTTGAGGCTTTAGTACTTCACGTGCGAGACCCTGGTTCGAACCTTAGTTCTCCCTTTTTCGCTCCTTTTATCTGCGCTCCTCCTCCACCCACCCACGTGTATGGGCCGGCCCATGTATGTGCTTGATGTCTCGCTACTGCTTTCATTTCCTTTTTTCCCTTTTCTTTTCTTATCTCTGTTTATGTTTTTCTTTTTAAAATTAATTCGGGATTTTCAAAAATTTCAACTTTCAAAAAGTTGTGAGTTGAGGTTTTTTTCTTGTGAAATCATAAAATGTTTGTGAATTCAGAAAATGGTAGGTTAACATAAGATGTTCAAGATTTTAAGAAACCGTTTGCATATTATAAGAAAACACGATTTCAATTTTTTTCATGAATTTGAAAAAGTGTTTATGAATTCAAAACATATTCAACAATTTGAAAATAATGTCCATAAAATTTTAGAAAATGTTCTAAAAAATTCAAACAGATAAGTAAACAACGAACAAAACGAGTCGTCGCTTAGATAGAGCTCTTTAGGGGATTCGTAGAGGTTGTTTCACGATTTTGGTTAGTCCATCATACATCAGTTAAAAAGGGTATTTGTGTTTTATACGACGCTTAGCCCTAGAAAAATTGACACAACTTTCTACGGGTTAACTTTTGTAAGCTATATGAAAATGACTAGATGTCTAATTTATCTCCATACATAGCTATGTTTATTCTGGTACTATAGTTGTACTGGTCATGAAAATGTGATACTAGGTCAAGGTGAGGCACATCATTCATCAGTCTAGCTTAGGTAGCATCCATCAATGCAACTTGCTTATCCAAAAAAACATTTCATTGTGGTGCCTTAGGAAATCAAGTCGTGATGAGACCATCACATTTTCAGCTTTTGAAATGACTTCTTAAAAGTCCCTTATCTCATTGTGACATACTTTAGACGTAGTTTATGAAATTACATTTTAAAAGTACTTATCTCATCCTGACATAGTCTGATTGTTTTTCCCCCATTACAACGCACGTGCATATTTGGTAGTTCTTACTAAACCACAATTACTCACTAACATGACTCACATATTATCATCTCCATATCGCAAAACTATTGGAAGGAATCAAACTTATCATATCCAATGATCTACATGAAAGTTTTTACTATATCCTTCTTGGATATTCATCATACCAGTACCAATTTCATAGCTTGTGCAAATTGTAATCACTATTATCATCTCTCAAAATAATATAAGTGAAGCATGAGAGTGTTCGACAAACTACTCCAAAAAGATATAAGTGAAGATCCAATGAGTAGTTAAGTGAATAGGTAGCTATGTGAGGACTCTCTCCCAATTAAAAATTTCAAATCTAAGGATTTTATTCAAACAGCAAGAAAAACAAAATAAAATAACATTCCAAGAAAAGCACATCTCATGTGAAGAAGCAAAAACTTAGGATCAACCGAGGCTAAACGATAATTGTCGATGAAGAAAGGTGGGATGCCTACCGGGGCATCCCCAAGCTTAGAGGTGATGTAGGGTGTAACCCTAGGTGGCTGATCTTTCACGAAAAGGAGGGATCCCAAGGATGAACATGTGAGGCACGAGGGAAATCACAAGAGGGACAAGAAGAAAACACTCAAATCAACAAGTTTAGGTACACAAAGTGTGATACACAATACACGATCAACTAAGGACGATACAAGTAGCGGTAGTCATCTCCGTGAGGAGGTCTTGATGCGGAGCATCCGTCAAGCATCCCCATGGACAACCCGGCATCGGCACAAGCACTCAAGGGACCAATGACGAGAGCACGTGCATGCGCTATCGAGGCCGAGGTGAATTCTCTCCTCTTCGAGCTTCGTTTGGATTCGCATGAGGATTGGGTTCTACCTCACAAGGAGATGTTGTGCATTCTCAGTTACCAAGGAGGTGATCGCGTGGAAGCAAAGGAGAACACCTTCAGCCCGGAAGCAAGTGAAGCCCCGTCCAACCCGGAACGAGCGGTAATACCGTTTCCCCAAGACGGTACTACCGCTCCTGGCCAGTCCGGCACCAGCAGTACTACCGCTCCTTAAGCGGTACTACCGCCTGCAAGCGGTACTACCGCTCGAGCGGACGGTACTACCGCCCTGCCTGCGTGCAGCCTGCGGCCCTTGGCCCTGTACCCCTCTCTCCTCGTACCCCTTCGTAGCATAAACTATAAATAGACCTTCCCCATGTCTTTTGGAGGGTTAGCAAAGATATTGAGAGACCTTGAGAGCTTTGCTCCTTGTATCCCCTCCGTGAGGAGATCAAGACCTCCCAAGGGAGAAGAATCCTCGTGGATTGCAAGACCTCCCAAGGGAGAAGAATCCTCTTGGATTGCAAGACCTCACCTCCTCTAGGAGTGGGAAGAACCTTACTGTCGTGCTTATTTCCTTGGATTGATCGTGTAATCTTGTGGATCCTTTGTGTGCTACTCTAGTAGATGTGATATTGGGTTTGTTTTGAGAGATTTGTGTCTTGTGTTCTTGTGTGTTCTTCCTCTTTTCCCCCTCCAAGTGTGAAAAGATCCCTCCTAGGGTTTCACCCGACAACATCTTGGTATCAAGAGCAAGGTTGATTCACATCTTGGAGTCCCATCCCTCCACTTTCTAGCTTGTTTTTGTTGTGTTCTTACCCAATTTCAAAAATCCCCACAAAAATAGCCCCAACATTTTTCTTGCAATTTGTTGGATCTTGTGAGATTTGGTTGTTTTGGTCCACGGATTTGACATTTGGCACGTGGATCTAGCCACTCCACCACTTTCCCCACCCATCCACCACGAAATTCATCCAATTTTACCCCGAAACCATCCATTTCCGCCCAAAATTCGCCCCGATTTAGAACTGCAGATTTTACCCGACACAAGCGGTACTACCGCCCGTACAAGTGGTACTACCGCCTTACACACAGTACTAAAATTTTAGGTCCGCATTACCAAGCGGTACTACCGCTTCGTCAAGCGGCACTAAAATTTTACTTCCGCATTACCAAGCGGTACTACCGCTTCGGCAAGCGGCACTAAAATTTTACTTCCGCTTCATCAAGCGGTACTACCGCCCCCACCCAAAAATTTCTCCCCTTCCGCATTTGACCTATTTCGAGTTGCGATTTGGTGTTTCCTAAGGTGTTTCGGCTACTTAGGAGCGTTTGACATCGACATCATCGCCTCGGAATCATCTTCACCGCTAACCGTAAGCAAGGACGGTAACCTCGACGACACTTAACTTTTGCTTTTGCATTGATAGCCCGAGCCATTTGCGTTGCTTACTTATCGAGACTAGCGAGTTGACAATTTCCGGGCCACGCTCTTGTGCACCGTAGTGATCATGTTATCATCTTAGTGCCATAAGACTCTCCCGTGCATATCTTACATACTTGTCTCATATTATCATCGGCTCGAGCATCATACTCTAAAAAAAACAAAGAAAAGCTTTTAAGCAAAAGAGAGAGCAACAATGAGCATATAAGCAATAGCATCGAGACACTTTACATACTCATATCATCTTGGTCACCGCATACAAAGCATAGTTGGGATCGAGGACGGCACGTTTCTCTCATAGGTTGGTGCACAAAGCGTATCTCGCCCATTTGAGCAATCGAGCTAGCGTCTCTCTAGTATTCGCACAACAAGAGCATCTTGTGTATTCAATCACATTTTGCGCTCACCCTTGGTGGTGCGGATCCCATCTATCTTCCGTGCGTGTGTTCCTACTGATACTCTTGGCTTTGATCTATTTGCTTTACGTGCATCTTTGTGAATCTTCTCAACCTTATCGATATCTTGACTAACATTTTGTTTGAAATTTTCCACAATCCTAACCAAACTACTCCATAGGCCTCTTTACTTGTAGGTGTGAGGAACAAACCCGGTTCCAATTCTACTATTGTGGCATTTCATTGAGTGAAACTTGTTACATTTTCAATCTTCGGAAGAGGTAACCTTGGTATTGTTCTCTCATTTACCTACTCACCTCCTACTTACATGATGGATAGGCCAAGTTCTTCGACCGACCCGACCGACGAGCATCTAGTGGAAGCACCGAACTACGTCACCAAGACTCACCTTTTCGGCGTCCAACGAGCTCTTCACCAAGAAAGCGAAGCGTTGGGCGACCGCATCGAGCAAATCGCTTCCGACTTCCGCACGCAAATGCAAGAGTTCCGCCACATCCTGGTGAACCGCACGTCACCGCCTCACTCATCAAGACGGCGCAATTCAAGTCGATGCTCAAGTGACAACTCTTCGGCTTACTCTTCCACGGATGCAAGTCCTCCACGTCATCGGCAAGCCCAACAATGCGTCAATCAAGATCGACATTCTTCGGACAATCCATTCCATGGCGATGGGTTACGAGATCGAGTTCGAGCACGTGAACAAGGGCGCCGCCAAGAGCAACAACGCCCACATAAAGTACAAGAAGATGACGATGCAATTTGGCAAGCACAAGAACGGCGTGCCAATCAAGCACGAACCACGCAACAAGCTCTCCGTGACTCCACGCGCATCTTCGCCGACCGCAACCGCCAAGTACGTCAACAAGAAGAACTTCATCAAGAACGACAAGAGGAAGCCGCTCATCGCGACGCGGAACAAGAACGACTAAATGGAAACGATGTGCCACGACACCACCAACGGCAAGACCATCGTGAAGAGCAAGCTTTCATGGAGCGACTACCCCGTCATGAGCAACACCACCGTCATCAACATGATGAAGAACAACGCTTCGGCAAGCTCAAGTTCACTATGACCAAGTTCTCCGGAAGTATCGACCCCGAGGAATACCTATCATGGGCATTGAAGGTCGACAACATATTCCGCCTCCGCAACTTCGAAGAAGAGAAGAAGATTGCCATGGCCTCTCTCGAGTTTCAAGACTATGTCCTCATTTGGTGGGAACAAACGATCAAGCGACGACATACAAGAGGCGAACCACCCATTACAACTTGGTCAGAAATGAAGAATGTCATGCGAGCTCGCTTCGTGCCTACACACTACACCTGAGATCTCTTCAAGAAGTTGCAACTTCTCAAACAAGGCACGAAGACGGTGGAGGAATACTACCAAGAAATGGAGATTGCCATGATACGAGCCAATGTCAAGGAAGATGACGAGCAAACAATGGCCCGCTTCTTGAACGGCCTCAATCACCCAATCAAGCGGATTGCCGACTTCCAGCCATACTCCAACCTTCTCGAGCTAGTTCATCAAGCGTCCAAGGCCGAGCGACAAGTCCAGGATGACTTCAAGTATGCCAAATACTCTTCCAAGACCTACGGCTCCTACTCTCAAGCACCCGCGACTTCGGCACCTCCTACCTCAACGAGAGCATCACCAAGTACCGGCGACAAGTCAAGTTCCAAGCAAACTACACCTTCCTCGACTCGTTCCCCGGCAAGAAACTACAAACCCAAGACTCCCTCACCTTCGGCACCACCTTACGACACCGAGAAGACTAGTTCCTTCAAGTGCTTCACATGTGGTGGCCGAGGTCACAAGTCCTTCGAGTGCACAAACAAGAGAACCATGATCTTCAACGACGACGGCACATATGACTCGATGAGCGAAGACGAAGTGGAAGCTATTGAGCATGTGGCCATGCACCAGCGCATCAACAAAGACGAAGATGATCAAGTGTTTTGTGACAATGATTCAAGTCCCTCTCTCGTGGTATCCAAGGTGTTGACACTCCAACACAATTAAGACGAAGACCAACGATGACACATCTTCCACACAAAGGCCGGCATCAACGGACGATCCGTCAAGGTCATCATCGATGGAGGTAGTTGTCACAACTTGGCAAGTGACGAGCTATGTTCCAAGCTTCATTTGGTCAAGAAGAAGCACCCTCGTCCATACAAGATACAATGGTTAAGCGACCCCGGCACCATTCAAGTGGAGCACACGGTACAAGTTGCATTCAAGATCGGCGCCTACGAAGACACCTTGGAGTGTGATGTAGTTCCCATGACGGTGTGCCACCTCCTCTTGGGACGACCTTGGCAATTTGACCGTGGAGCCATTCACAACGGACGAACCAACTACTACAGCTTCAAGATGAACGGCAAGGAATATGTGCTTCGACCAATGTCTCCAAGCCAAGTGATCGCCGATAAGCAAGCATCCACCCATCGTGGAGATACCAGTGAGAGACTGATCCACCAAAAAGAAAGTGAGAGCCACAAGCCAAAATTGAGCGCCTCTTCGCCAAGAGAGAAAAACTTAGTCCTCCTAGCCACCAAACGTGAGATGAGAGAAGTGTGTGAGAACCCCTCGAGCGTCTTCCACCTTGTGCTTCTATGCAAAGGGGAAGCCAAACCTACTAACACTTCACCACCTCCACCTTTTGTGTTGTCTCAATTGTTGCAGGAATTCTTGGACGTCTTTCCCGATGAGCTACCACCGGGTCTACCTCCACTTCGCGGCATCGAACACAGCATCGACCTCGTACCTGGCGCACCACTTCCAAACAAGGCTCCTTACCGCGTCAACCCGGAGGAAACAAAGGAGATACAACGTCAAGTACAACAACTCATCGACAAAGGTCATGTACGTGAAAGCTTAAGTCCTTGTGCAGTTCCAGTTATTCTCGTGCCTAAGAAAGATGGTAGCTTTCGCATGTGTTCCGATTGTCGTTCGATAAATGCTATCACCGTTATATACCGTCACCCTATTCCACACCTAGATGACATGCTTGATGAATTATGTGGTGCCACCATCTTTTCCAAAATTGACCTTAAAAGTGGCTATTACCAAATTCGCATTCAAGAGGGTGATGAGTGGAAAACGGCTTTCAAAACCAAGTTTGGACTATATGAGTGGTTGGTCATGCCGATGGGCTTATCGGAAGCGCCTGGCACATTCGTGCGTCTTATGCATTTTGTTCTCCGACCTTATATAGGCGTCTTTGTAGTGGTTTACTTTGATGACATTCTAGTCTTTAGCAAGTCGCTTGAGGAACATGTTGACCATGTCCATATGGTTTTGCAAGCCCTTCGCAAACAACAATTATATGCTAATATGGAGAAATGCACTTTTGTTGTTGATAAAGTTGTCTTCCTAGGATTTGTCGTGTCTTCACAAGGTGTTCACGTTGATGAAACTAAAACTGAAGCAATTAAAACTTGGCCTCAACCAACGAACCTTCAACAAGTGCGTAGCTTTCTTGGTTTAGCCGGTTTCTATCGACGTTTTGTGCAGGACTTTAGCACCATCGCTATGCCTCTACACGCCTTGAGCAAGAAGAACACACCCTTTGTTTGGGGTCCTTCGTAAGACACCGCGTTCACTAAGCTCAAAAACTTGCTCACGCACGCACCACTTCTTGCCCTACCCAACTTTGATAAGCCTTTTGAGATTCATTGTGACGCTAGTGGTACCGGCATAGGTGGCGTGCTCATGCAAGAGAAATGCCCAATTGCGTATTTTAGTGAAAAACTATCCGGCGCACAACTTAACTACCCCATCTATGATAAAGAGCTCTATGCTTTGGTGAGAGTTTTACGTGTTTGGGAACACTATCTTCGACCCCATGAATTTATTCTTCACACGGACCATGAGACGCTCAAGTACCTCAAGGGTCAAACTAAGTCAAACAAGCGTCATGCTAAGTGGAGTGAATTCATTGAGTCCTTTTCCTATGTCATCAAATACATCAAAGGCAAAGAAAATGTTGTGGCGGATGCCCTTTCCCGCAAATGCATGCTTGTTACCAAACTTGAGTTTAATGTTACGGGTTTTGAGCACATAAAAGACTTATCTGAGCATGATGTTTTCTTTGCAAATCCTTATGCCAAATGTGTAGCACATACTTCTTGGGAGCAATACTACATCAAGGATGGATATCTCATGAAAGCTAACAAACTTTGCATTCCCGAGTCTTCGCTTCGTTTGCTCCTTTTGCAGGAATCTCACGGAGGAGGGCTCATGGGACACTTCGGACGCGACAAGACATTCGCTACGCTCTCCAAGAATTATTTTTGGCCAAAGATGTTCCGTGACGTCTCCCGCTTCTCCAACCGGTGCTCTACATGCCGCAAAGCTAAGTCAAAAGCTCAATCCCATGGCCTCCACATGCCACTTCCTATTCCTTTCCATCCTTGGGAAGACATTAGCATGGATTTCATTCTTGGATTACCTAGAACTCGCAATGGCAAAGACTCTGTATTCGTTGTTGTTGATAGATTTTCCAAGATGGCACATTTCATTCCTTGTCAGAAGATATACAATGCTTCACATATTGCGACTCTCTTTTGTAGGGAAATATTGCGCCTACACGGCGTACCAAAGACGATTGTCTCGGACCGTGACGTCAAGTTCTTCAGTTACTTTTGGAAAACACTATGCTCCAAGCTCGGCATCAAGTTACTATTCTCCACGGCATACCACCCGCAAACTGATGGCCAAACCGAAGTCACCAACCGGACGCTTGCCACTCTCCTACGCGTGTTGATCAAGAAGAACATCAAGGAGTGGGAGGAGTGCCTACCCATCACCGAGTACGCCTACAATCGCGCAAGACACTCTACGACCGGCAAGTCCCCCTTCGAGGTTGTCTACGGCTTCAATCCATTGTCACCATTGGACATCCTTCCTCTCCCGCATCAAGAATGTGCCGACATGGACGCAAGTGCAAGAGCAGCCCACCTCAAGAAGATGCATGAAGAAACACGTTCCATGACCGAGCATCAAGTTCAACGCCGCGCCATCAAGCTCAACATCAACAAAACACCAATGGTGTTCCATCCGGGCGATCTCGTTTAGCTACACCTTCACAAAGACCGCTTCCCCAAAGAACGCAAGTCCAAGCTTCTTCCACGAGCCGACGGACCATTCAAGGTGCTAGCACGCTACAACGACAACGCTTACAAGATCGACATCCCACGCGACAAGTACAACGTAAGCGACATCTTCAACGTCACCGACTTGGCCAAGTACCATGGAGATGAAGACCACAATCCGTGGACGGATCTTCCCCAAGGGGGGGAGATGATGCGGAGCATCCGTCAAGCATCCCCATGGACAACCCGGCATCGGCACAAGCACTCAAGGGACCAATGACGAGAGCACGTGCACGCGCTATCGAGGCCGAGGTGAATTCTCTCCTCTTCGAGCTTCGTTTGGATTCGCATGAGGATTGGGTTCTACCTCACAAGGAGATGTTGTGCATTCTCAGTTACCAAGGAGGTGATCGCGTGGAAGCAAAGGAGAACCCCTTCAGCCCGGAAGCAAGTGAAGCCCCGTCCAACCCGGAACGAGCGGTAATACCGTTTCCCCAAGACGGTACTACCGCTCCTGGCCAGTCCGGCACCCGCGGTACTATCGCTCCTTAAGCGGTACTACCGCCTGCAAGCGGTACTACCGCTCGAGCGGGCGGTACTACCGCCCTGCCTACGTTCAGCCTGCGGCCCTTGGCCCTGTACCCCTCTCTCCTCGTACCCCTTCATAGCATAAACTATAAATAGACCTTCCCCATGTCTTTTGGAGGGTTAGCAAAGATATTGCGAGACCTTCAGAGCTTTGCTCCTTGTATCCCCTCCGTGAGGAGATCAAGACCTCCCAAGGGAGAAGAATCCTCGTGGATTGCAAGACCTCCCAAGGGAGAAGAATCCTCTTGGATTGCAAGACCTCACCTCCTCTAGGAGTAGGAAGAACCTTACCGTCGTGCTTATTTCCTTGGATTGATCGTGTAATCTTGTGGATCCTTTGTGTGCTACTCTAGTAGATGTGATATTGGGTTTGTTTTGAGAGATTTGTGTCTTGTGTTCTTGTGTGTTCTTCCTCTTTTCCCCCTCCAAGTTTGAAAAGATCCCTCCTAGGGTTTCACCCTACAACAGGTCTTGATGTTCTTCTCCGTGAAGGAGGACTTGAATCTGGTGGATCTTCTCCGAGGAGGCCGCGTTCTCGTAGGAGAGGAACCACTAAGGTCTATGATGAGCTATCACAAAGCTAACCCTAAAAGATGGAAGGAAAGGAGTACTTATACTCTAGGGGTAAGTTGGGGGATACATGGGGTGAAACCCCTTCAACTACGCGCAGGCAAGGTGGTAGTACCGGTCCTGGGGTCGGTAGTATCGGTCTTTGCGGGTATAACAGATGTTCCGGCCTTGCACCGGCCTTGCACCAGGTCGATCACAGAAGGTTGACCGGTAGTTGACCGGTAGTTGGGTGGTAGTGGACCGGTAGTACCGTTATCACTATGCTGGGAAACTTCATGTTCTCGCTCTTGGCGTCCATCTTGCACCGCAACTTCTCCTTGGCACCTAAGCATACAAAGTGTCTCCATTTGAGGTAGTAGCCATGTCTCAAGGTGGTCAAATGGGAATTCAACAAGGAGAGAGTTAACCTCGGTTTCATGTGCTCTAGCACGAGCACGTGTCATTGGTCCTTGGGGCACTTGGTGAGGTGATGGATGGTCCATGGGGATGACCTTGGGATGCTCCGCATCATCTCCCATCCCTTGGGAAAGATCCGACCTCGGATCGAAATCTTCATCACCATGGAAAGAAGAGAGATCCTTGACGTTGAAGGCATTGCTCATGTTGTACTTGTATCGTGGGATGTCGATCTTGTAAGCGTTGTTTTTGTAGCGTGTTAGCACCTTGAAGGGTCCGTCGGCGCGAGGTAGTAGTTTGGACTTGCGCTCGTGTGGGAAACGGTCCTTGCGAAGATGAAGCCAAACAAGATCTACCAGTTGGAACACCATTGGTGCCTTGTTGACGTTGAGGTTGGTGGTGAGGCGATGGACTTGTCGCTCAATCGTTGCCCTTGTATCTTCATGCACCTTCTTGAGATAGCTTGCTCGTGTACTTGCGTCCATGTTCGTGCGCTCTTGTAGAGGTAGAGGTAGGATGTCCAATGGAGACAAGGGATTGAAGCCGTAGACGACCTCGAAAGGGGACTTGCCGGTAGTTGAATGTCTTGCGCGGTTGTATGCGTACTCGGCGATGGGCAAGCATTGCTCCCATTCCTTGATATTCTTCTTGATCAACACGCCAAGAAACATCGAAAGTGTGCGGTTCGTCACCTCCGTTTGGCCGTTGGTTTGTGGATGATATGCCGAAGAGAAGAGGAGCTTGATGCTGAGTTTGGCGCATAGAGTCTTCCAAAAGTAGCTCAAGAACTTGACGTCCCGGTCTGACACGATCATCTTGGGTACTCCATGTAGACGAATGATTTCCCTACAAAAGAGATTTGCAACATGTGAAGCATTGTCGATCTTGTTACAAGGAATGAAATGAGCCATTTTAGAGAATCTATCGACGACAACAAACACGGAATCCTTTCCTTTTTGATTCCTAGGCAATCCAAGTACAAAGTCCATGCTTATGTCTTCCCATGGGTGGTATGGGATAGGAAGTGGCATGTAAAGACCATGAGATTGAGCTTTTGGCTTAGCTTTGCGACATGTAGAGCATCGGTTGGTGAGTCGTGAGACATCACAGAATATCTTGGGCCAAAAGTAGTTCTTTGAGAGCGTAGCAAATGTCTTGTCGCATCCAAAGTGTCCCATGAGTCCTCCTCCATGAGATTCCTGCAAAAGGAGCAAACGAAGCAAAGACTCGGGAATGTAAAGTTTGTTAGCTCTCATAAGATATCCATCCTTTATGTAATAATGTTCCCAAGAAGTGTGAGTCAAACACTTAGCATAAGGATGTGCAAAGAAAGGATCATGCTCATATAAATCTTTGATGTGCTCAAAGCCAATAACATTCAACTCAAGTTGTGTAACAAGCATGCATTTGCGGGAAAGCGCATCCGCCACAGCATTCTCTTTGCCTTTGATGTACTTGATGACATAGGGAAAAGACTCAATGAACTCAGTCCATTCAACATGACGCTTGTTCAACTAAGTTTGACCCTTGAGATACTTGAGAGTCTCATGGTCCGTATGAAGAATGAATTCATGAGGTCTAAGATAATGTTCCCAAACACGTAAAACTCTCACCAAGGCATAGAGCTCTTTATCATAGATGGGGTAGTTTAGTTGCGCTCTGGATAGCTTCTCGCTAAAGTACGCAATTGGGCGCTTTTCTTGCATGAGCACGCCACCTATGCCGGTACCACTAGCGTCACAATGAATCTCAAAAGGTTTATCAAAGTTTGGTAGGGCTAGAAGTGATGCGTGGGTAAGCAAGCTTTTTAGCTCATTGAACGCGGTGTCTTGCGAAGGACCCCAAATGAAGGGTGCGTTCTTCTTGCTCAAGGCGTGTAGAGGCATATACTAAAGTCCTTCACGAAACGTCGGTAGAAACCGGCTAAACCAAGGAAACTACGCACTTGTAGGAGATTCATTGGTTGTGGCCAAGTTTTAATTGCTTCAATTTTAGTTTCATCAACGTGAACACCTTGCGAAGAAATGACAAATCCTAGGAAGACGACCTTGTCAACGCCAAAAGTGCATTTCTCCATGATAGCATATAAGCGCTCTTTCTGAAGTGTTTGTAAAACCATACGGATGTGTTGGAGATATGCCCTAGAGGCAATAATAAAAGCATTATTATTATATCTCCTTGTTCATGATAATTGTCTGTTATTCATGCTTGAATTGTATTGTACGGAAACAGCGATACATGTGTGAATACATAGACCACAATGAGTCCCTGGTAGGCCTCTAGTTACCAGCTCGTTAATCAACAGATGGTCACGGTTTCCTGACCATGGACATGAGATGTCAGTGATAACGGGATCACATCATTAGGAGAATGATGTGATGGACAAGACCCAAACTTGAGCATAACACGAGATCGTATAGTTCGTAATGCATAAGCTTTTCAGTGTCAAGTATTTATTCCTTAGACCATGAGGTTGTACAACTCCCAGATGCCGTAGGAATACTTTGGGTGTGCCAAATGTCACAACGTAACTGGGTGGCTATAAAGGTACGCATCGGGTATCTCCGAAAGTGTCTGTTGAGTTGGTACGAACCGAGACTGGGATGTTGTCACTCCGTATGACGGAGAGGTACCTATGGGCCCACTCGGTAAGACATCATCATAATGAGCTCAATGTGACTAAGTAGTTACTCACGGGATGATGGATTACAGATCGAGTAAAGAGACTTGCCATGACGAGATTGAACAAGGTATCGGGAATACCGACGATCGAATCTCGGGCAAGTAACGTACCGATGGACAAAGGGAATAACGTACGGGATTGAGTGAATCCTTGACACAGTGGTTCATCCGATGAAGATCATCGAGGAACACGTGGGAACCAACATGGGTATCCAGATCCCACTGTTGGTTATTGACCGGAGAGTGTTCTCGGTCATGTCTACGTGTCTCCCGAACCCGTAGGGTCTACACACTTAATGTTCGGTAACGCTAGGGTCGTAGAGATAAATGCACGTGGAAACCCGAAAGTTGTTCGAAGTCCCGGATGAGATCCCGGACGTCACGAGGAGTTCCGGAATGGTCCGGAGGTAAAGATTGATATATAGGAAGTCCAGTTTCGGCCATCGGGTGATCTCCGGGGGTCACCGGGAGCGTCCCGGGACCACCGGAGGGGCCCCGGGGGTCCACCGGGTGGGGCCACCCATCCCGGTGGGGCCCCAAGGCCGCAAGGGGAAGTGTCCAGCCCCTCTGGGCTGGCGCACCACTAGGGGCCCACCTCCCCATGCGCCTAGGGTTAAAACCCTAAGGGGGAGGGGGGCCACCACTTGCCTTGGGGGGCAAGGACTCCCCCCCTGGCCGCCGCCCCCCTTGCAGATTGGATCTGCAGGGGCCCTGGCGCACCCCCTGGCCCCCTATATATATGAAGGGAGGGAGAGGGCAGCCGCACCATTGCCCTGGCGCCTCTCCCCCTCCCGTCACACCTCCATACTCCCACGCAGGGCGCCCGGCGAAGCCCTGCTGCGATCTCCACTGCATCCGTCATCACGCCGTCATGCTGCCGGATCTCTGACGACTTCTCCTCCTCCCTTGCTGGATCAAGAAGGAGGTGACGTTGCTGCACCGTACGTGTGTTGAACGCGGAGGTGCCGTCCGTTCGGCGCTACATCATCGGTGACGAAGAACGCGAAGAGTACGACTACTTCATCCACGCTTCTTCGAAAGCTTCCGCTCGCAATCTCCATAACGGTATATAGATGCACTCTTACTCGCTCGTTGCTAGATGTCTCCATAGTTGGATCTTGGTGAAAGCGTAGAATTTTTTTGAATTATGCCACGTTCCCCAACAGTGGCATCTGAGCCAGGTTTTATGCGTAGCATCTTGCACGAGTAGAACACAAAGCAGTTGTGGGCGTTTTGATTTTGTTCAACTTTCTTACCGTTACTAGTCAATCTTGATTCGGCGGTATTGTGGGATGAAGCGGCCCGGACCGACTTTACATGTACGCTTACGTGAGATTGGTTCCACCGACAGGCATGCACTAGATGCATAAGGTGGCTGGCGGGTGTCTGTCTCTCCTACTTTAGTCGGATCAGATTAGATGAAAAGGGTCCTTATGAAGGGTAAATAGAAGTTGACAAATCACGTTGTGGTTTTGGCGTAGGTAAGAAACGTTCTTGCTAGAAATCATATAGAAGCCACGTAAAACTTGCAACAACAATTAGAGGACGTCTAACTTGTTTTTGCAGCATGTGCTATGTGATGTGGTATGGCCAAAACGAAGATGTGATGAATGATATATGTGATGTATGAGATTGATCATGTTCTTGTAATAGGGAATCACGACTTGCATGTCGATGAACTTGACAACCGGCAGGAGCCATAGGAGTTGTCTTAATTATTGTATGACCTGCGTGTCACTGAATAACGCCATGTAATTACTTTACTTCATTGCTAACGTTATCCATAGTAGTAGAAGTAATAGTTGGCGTGACGACTTCTTCAAGACACGATGATGGAGATCATGATGATGAAGATCATGGTGTCGAGCCGGTGACAAGATGATCATGGTGCCCCGAAGATGGAGATCCAAGGAGCAAGATGATATTGGCCATATCATGTCACTTTAATTGATTGCATGTGATGTTTATCATGTTTATGCATCTTGTTTACTTAGAACGACGGTAGTAAATAAGATGATCTCTCACTAAAATTTCAAGTATTGTGTTTCCCCTAACTGTGCACCGTTGCTAAAGCTCGTTGCTCCGAAGCACCACGTGATGATCGGGTGTGATAGGTTCTAACGTTCGCATACAACGGGTGTAAGACAGATTTACACACGCGATACACTTAGGGTTCACTTGACGAGCCTAGCATGTACAGACATGGCCTCGGAACACGGAAGACCGAAAGGTCGAACACGAGTCGTATAGAAGATACGATCAACATGAAGATGTTCACCGTTGATGACTAGTCCGTCTCACGTGATGATCGGACACGGACTACTCGATTCGGATCGTGTATCACTTAGATGACTAGAGAGATGTCATTCTGAGTGGGAGTTCATTAAAATTTGATTAAGATGAACTTAATTATCATGAACTTAGTCTAAATTCTTTACAATATCTCTTGTAGATCAAATGGCCCACGCTCAGGTTTCCCTCAACTTCAATGCGTTCCTAGAGAAAACCAAGCTGAAAGACGATGGTAGCAACTATACGGATTGGGTCCGTAACCTGAGGATTATCCTCATAGCTACCAAGAGATCATATGTCCTAGAAGCACTGCTAGGTGATGCACCTGCTCCCGATGCGGCCCAAGACGTTTTGAACGTCTGGCAGTCGCGTAGTGATGATTACTCCCTGGTTCAGTGCGGCATGCTTTACAGTTTAGAATCGGGGCTCCAAAAACGTTTTGAGCACCACGGAGCATATGAGATGTTCGAAGAGCTGAAAATGGTTTTCCAAGCTCATGCCCGAGTCGAGAGATATGATGTCTCCGACGCATTCTACAGCTGTAAGATGGAGGAGAACAGTTCTGTCAGTGAGCACATCCTCAAGATTTCAGGATTGCACAACCGCTTGTCTCAGCTGGGAATGAATCTCCCAGATGAAGCAGTCGTTGACAGAATCCTCCAGTCGCTCCCACCAAGCTTCAAGAGCTTCGTGTTGAACTTCACTATGCAGGGGATGGAGAAGTCCATTCCCGAGGTGTATTCGATGCTGAAATCAGCGGAGGTGGACATCAAGAAAGAACATCAAGTGTTGATGGTCAATAAAACCACTAAGTTCAAGAAAGGCAAGGGTAAGAAGAACTTCAAGAAGGACGGCAAGGGAGTTGCCGCGCCTGGCAAGCCTGTTGCCGGGAAGAAGCCAAAGTATGGACCCAAGCCTGAGAGAGAGTGTTTTTATTGCAAGGGAACGGGTCACTGGAAGCGGAACTGCCCCAAATATTTAGCAGACAAGAAGGCCGACAACGTCAAAGGTATATGTGATATACTTGTTATTGATGTGTACCTTATCAGCGCTCGTAGTAGCTCCTGGGTATTTGATACCGGTGCAGTTGCTCACATTTGTAACTCAAAACAGGAGCTGCGGAATAAACGGAGACTGGCAAAGGATGAGGTGATGATGCGCGTCGGGAATGGTTCCAAGGTCGATGTGATCGCCGTCGGCACGCTGCCTCTACATCTACCCTCGGGATTAGTTTTAAACCTCAATAATTGTTATTTAGTACCAGCTTTGAGCATGAACATTGTTTCTGGATCTCGTCTTATGCGAGATGGCTACTCTTTCAAATCGGAGAATAATGGTTGTTCTATTTATTTGAGAGATATGTTTTATGGTCATGCCCCGCTGGTCAATGGTTTATTTTTGATGAATCTCGAACGTAGTGATACACATATTCATAGTGTAGATGCCAAAAGATGTAAAGTTGATAATGATAGTCCCACATACTTGTGGCATTGCCGCCTTGGTCATATTGGTGTCAAATGTATGAAGAAGCTTCATTCAGATGGACTTCTAGAGTCTCTTGATTATGAATCATTTGACACATGTGAACCATGCCTTTTGGGCAAGATGACCAAGACTCCGTTCTCCGGAACAACGGAGCGAGCAACCAACTTATTGGAAATCATACATACCGATGTGTGCGGTCCAATGAGTGTTGAGGCTCGCGGAGGCTACCGTTATGTTCTCACCCTCACGGATGACTTGAGTAGATACGGGTATATCTATTTGATGAAACACAAGTCTGAGACCTTTGAAAAGTTCAAGGAATTTCAGAATGAGGTTGAGAATCAACGTGACAGAAAAATAAAGTTCTTGCGATCAGATCGTGGGGGTGAATATTTAAGTCATGAATTTGGCACACACCTTAGGAGCTGTGGAATTGTTTCACAATTGACACCGCCCGGAACACCTCAACGTAACGGTGTGTCCGAACGTCGAAATCGTACTCTGTTGGACATGGTGCGATCTATGATGTCCCTCACCGATTTACCGCTATCTTTTTGGGGTTATGCTTTAGAGACTGCCGCATTCACTTTAAATAGGGCTCCGTCAAAATCCATTGAGACGACTCCGTATGAACTTTGGTTTGGCAAGAAACCGAAGCTGTCGTTTCTAAAAGTTTGGGGTTGCGATGCTTATGTCAAGAAACTTCAATCTGAAAAGCTCGAACCCAAATCGGAAAAATGCGTCTTCATAGGATACCCAAAGGAAACGAATTGGGTACACCTTCTACCACAGATCCGAAGGCAAAGTCTTTGTTGCCAAGAATGGATGCTTTCAGGAGAAAGTGTTTCTCTCGAAAGAAGTGAGTGGGAGGAAAGTAGAACTTGATGAGGTGATAGTCACCCCTCCTGTAACGGAAAGTAGCGCAGCACAGGAAAATGTTCCTGAGGTGCCTGCACCAACAAGGGAGGAAGCTAATGATAATGATCATGAAGCAGATCAAGTTACTACTGAACTTCGAAGGTCCACAAGGGCACGTTCCGCACCAGAGTGGTACGGCAACCCTGTACTGGAAATCATGTTGTTAGACAACGGTGAACCTTCGAACTATGAAGAAGCGATGGCGGGCCCGGATTCCAATAAATGGCTTGGAGCCATGAAATCCGAGATAGAATCCATGTATGAAAACAAAGTATGGACTTTGGTGGACTTGCTTGTTGATAGGCACGCCATAGAAAACAAATGGATATTTAAGAAGAAGACAGACGCGGATGGTAATGTGACCATCTATAAGGCTCGGCTTGTCGCTAAGGGTTATCGACAAGTTCAAGGGATTGACTACGACGAGACTTTCTCTCCGTAGCGATGTTGAAGTCAGTCAAAATCATGTTAGCTATTGCCGCATTCTATGATTATGAGATATGGCAAATGGACGTCAAAACAGCATTCCTTAACGGCTTCCTCAAGGAAGAATTGTATATGATGCAACAGGAAGGTTTTGTCGATCCAGAGAACGCTAACAAGGTATGCAAGCTCCAGCGCTCGATTTACGGGCTGGTGCAAGCATCTCGGAGTTGGAATATTCGCTTTGATGAGGTGATCAAAGCGTTTGGATTTATACAGACTTATGGAGAAGCCTGTATTTACAAGAAAGTGAGTGGGAGCTCTGTGGCATTTCCCATATTATATGTGGATGACATATTGCTGATGGGAAATGATATAGAATTCTTGGAAAATGTAAAGGCCTACTTGAATAAAAGTTTTTCAATGAAGGACCTTGGAGAAGCTGCTTACATATTAAGCATCAAAATCTATAGAGATAGATCGAGACGCCTCATTGGTCTTTCACAAAGTACATACCTTGACAAAATATTGAAGAAGTTCAATATGGATCGGTCAAAGAAAGGATTCTTGCCTGTTTTGCAAGGTATGAGATTGAGCAAAGCTCAATCGCCGACCACGGCAGAAGATAGAGAAAAGATGAGTGTCATTCCCTATGCCTCGGCCATAGGTTCTATCATGTATGCCATGCTGTGTACCAGACCTGATGTGAACCTTGCCATAAGTTTGGTAGGGAGGTACCAAAGTGATCCCGGTACGGAACACTGGACAGCGGTCAAGAACATCCTAAAGTACCTGAAAAGGACTAAGGATATGTTTCTCGTTTATGGAGGTGACGAAGAGCTCGTCGTAAAGGGTTACGTCGATGCTAGCTTCGACACAGATCTGGATGACTCTAAGTCTCAAACCGGATACGTGTATATTTTGAACGGAGGGGCAGTCAGCTGGTGCAGTTGCAAACAGAGCGTGGTGGCAGCGTTTACATGTGAAGCGGAGTACATAGCTGCTTCTGAAGCAGCGCAGGAAGGAGTCTGGATGAAGGAGTTCATCACCGACCTAGGAGTCATTCCAAGCGCGTCAAGCCCGATGACTCTCTTCTGTGAGAACACTGGTGCTATTGCTATTACCAAGGAGCCCATGTTTCACAAGAAGACCAATCACATCAAGCGCCATTTCAACTCCATCCGGAATTATGTTCAGGATGGAGACATAGATATTTGTAAAGTGCATACGGATCTGAATGTAGCTGACACGTAGACTAAACCTCTTTCACTAGCAAAACATGATCAAAACCAGAACTCTATGGGTGTTCGATTCATCACAATGTAACTAGATTATTGACTCTAGTGCAAGTGGGAGACTGTTGGAGATATGCCCTAGAGGCAATAATAAAAGCATTATTATTATATCTCCTTGTTCATGATAATTGTCTGTTATTCATGCTTGAATTGTATTGTACGGAAACAACGATACATGTGTGAATACATAGACCACAATGAGTCCCTGGTAGGCCTCTAGTTACCAGCTCGTTAATCAACAGATGGTCACGGTTTCCTGACCATGGACATGAGATGTCAGTGATAACGGGATCACATCATTAGGAGAATGATGTGATGGACAAGACCCAAACTTGAGCATAACACGAGATCGTATAGTTCGTAATGCATAAGATTTTCAGTGTCAAGTATTTATTCCTTAGACCATGAGGTTGTACAACTCCCAGATGCCGTAGGAATACTTTGGGTGTGCCAAATGTCACAACGTAACTGGGTGGCTATAAAGGTACGCATCGGGTATCTCCGAAAGTGTCTGTTGAGTTGGTACGAACCGAGACTGGGATGTTGTCACTCCGTATGACGGAGAGGTACCTCTGGGCCCACTCGGTAAGACATCATCATAATGAGCTCAATGTGACTAAGTAGTTAGTCATGGGATGATGGATTACGGATCGAGTAAAGAGACTTGCCATGACGATATTGAACAAGGTATCGGGAATACCGACGATCGAATCTCGGGCAAGCAACGTACCGATGGACAAAGGGAATAACGTACGGGATTGAGTGAATCCTTGACACAGTGGTTCATCCAATGAAGATTATCGAGGAACACGTGGGAACCAACATGGGTATCCAGATCCCGCTGTTGGTTATTGACCGGAGAGTGTTCTCGGTCATGTCTACGTGTCTCCCGAACCCGTAGGGTCTACACACTTAAGGTTCGGTAACGCTAGGGTCGTAGAGATAAATGCACGTGGAAACCCGAAAGTTGTTCGGAGTCCCGGATGAGATCCCGGACGTCACGAGGAGTTCCGGAATGGTCCGGAGGTAAATATTGATATATAGGAAGTCCAGTTTCGGCCATCGGGTGATCTCCGGGGGTCACCGGGAGCGTCCCGGGACCATCGGAGTGGCCCCGGGGGTCCACCGGGTGGGGCCACCCATTCCGGTGGGGCCCCTAGGCTGCAAGGGGAAGTGTCCAGCCCCTCTGGGCTGGCGCACCACTAGGGGCCCACCTCCCCATGCGCCTAGGGTTAAAACCCTAAGGGGGAGGGGGGCCACCACTTGCCTTGGGGGGCAAGGACTCCCCCCCTGGCCGCCGCCCCCCCTGCAAATTGGATCTGCAGGGGCCCTAGCGCACCCCCTGGACCCCTATATATATGTGGGGAGGGAGAGGGCAGCCGCACCATTGCCCTGGCACCTCTCCCCCTCCCGTCACACCTCCATACTCCCACGCAGGGCGCCCGGCGAAGCCCTGCTGCGATCTCCACTGCATCCGTCATCACGCCGTCGTGCTGCCGGATCTCTGACGACTTCTCCTACCCCCTTGCTGGATCAAGAACGAGGTGACGTTGCTGCACAGGACGTGTGTTGAACGCGGAGGTGCCGTCCGTTCGGCGCTAGATCATCGGTGACGAAGAACGCGAAGAGTACGACTACTTCATCCACGCTTCTTCGAAAGCTTCCGCTCGCAATCTCCATAACGGTATGTAGATGCACTCTTACTCGCTCGTTTCTAGATGTCTCCATAGTTGGATCTTGGTGAAAGCGTAGAATTTTTTTGAATTATGCTACGTTCCCCAACAGGATGTCTGTCACATGGTCCTCAAGTGACTTGCTAAAAACGAGGAAATCATAAAAGTAAACCACTACAAAGACGCCTATGTATGGTCGTAGAACAAAATGCATGAGACGCATAAATGAACCGGGTGCTTCCAATAAACCCATTGGCATGACAAGCCACTCATATAACCCAAATTTGGTTTTAAAAGCCGTTTTCCACTCATCACCCTCTTGAATGCGAATTTGGTAGTAGCCACTTTTTAGATCAATTTTCGAAAAGATGGTGGCACCACACAATTCATCAAGCTTGTCGTCTAAGCGTGGGATAGGATAACGGTATCTAACGGTGATAGCATTTATCGGGCGACAATCGGAACACATGCGAAAACTTCCATCTTTCTTAGGCACGAGAATAACCGGAACGGCACAAGGGCTTAAGCTTTCACGTAATGACCTTTGTCGATGAGTTGTTGCACTTGCCGTTGTATCTCCTTGGTTTCCTCGGGGTTGACGCGGTAAGGAGCCTTGTTCGGAAGTGGTGCACCGGGTATGAGGTCAATGCGGTGTTCAATTCCGCGAAGTGGAGGTAGACTCGGAGGTAGCTCATCAGAAAAGACGTCCGAGAATTCCTGCAACAATTGAGACAACACTAAAGGTAGAGGTGGTGAAGTGTTAGTAGGTTTGGCTTCCCCTTTGCATAAAAGCACAAGGTGAAAGACACTCGATGGGTTCTCACACACTTCTCTCATCTCGCTTTTGGTGGCAAATAGCACTAGTTGTTTCTTGTCACTCATCGTGGAGTCGCTCATATTTGGCTTCTGGCTCTCACTCTCCTTTTGGTGGCTCACTCTCTCACCATTCTCTCCATGATGGTTGGTATGTAAGTGTTTGTCGGCGGCTACTTCACTTGGTGACATGGGACGTAGCACGAATTCCTTGCCCTTCATCTTGAAGCTATAGTGGTTTGTCCGTCCATTGTGTGTGACTCCACAATCGTATTGCCATGGTCGACCAAGTAGAAGGTGGCACACGGACATAGGGATGAGGGTGCTTCGTCTTGACCAAATGTAGCTTGTCGCATAGCTCTTCGCTTGCCAAGTTATGACAACATCCTCCATCGATGATAACCTTGACGGAGCGTCCATTGATGCCGGCCTTGGTATGGAAGATATGACATCATTGGTCGTCATCTTGTTGGTGTTGGAGTGTCAAGACCTTGGAGACAACAAGATTGGGACTTGATTCATTGTCGCAAAACACTTGATGGTCTTCTTCTTCGTTCACTTGGCGATGCATAGCTACATGCTCAAGGGTTTCCATCTCATCGTCGCTCATTGAGTCATAAGATCCGTCATCATTGATGATCATGGTACGAACGGTCTTGTACTCAAATGACTTGTGGCCTCGCCCTTGGCACTTGAAACATTTGATGGAACTCGTCTTGGAGTTGTCCTCGGTTGGAGTTGTAGATGATGAAGTTCTTGGCTTGAAGTTGTTCGTAGAAGGTGGACGACTCTATGTAGTCGCATTCTTGTAGCTTGACTTGTCACCGAAGTTTGTAGATGGCTTGGTAGACGTAGGAGGAGCCGAAACCGTTGAAGCTTGGTTGTAGGAGCCGGAGTTCTTGGAGGTGAACTTGGAGTACTTGTAGTCCTCTTGAACTTGTCGCTCCGCTTTGGTTGCTTGGTGTACTAGCTCAAGGAGGGTCGTGTATGGTTGAAAGTCCGCAATCTTCTTGATAGGATAGTTGAGTCCATTCAAGAATCTCAAGTAGCTCTTGTGAACTCTTGTCATGAAGTGGATTTCGGTTGTCATGTCGAGCTTGACGTGCGGCTTGACGAAGAGTGTTTTATGTAGGGGTACTTGAGCCTTCCGTGGAGTCGGTATGTCGACTTGAGCGGCTTCGTCTTTGAGAAGATGTGGAAGAAGAACATCGGATGACTATCAAAGTCCGGAGCTCGTCTAATTGGGTAGACATGTTGGTGTTGATGATGTCGAATTGCTCTCTTGTTCTTGCTTCAAATTGGCGCGCGTCGACGGTGACTTGCTCAATGTGCTCTCGCATAGCTTCTCTTTCTTGATGGAGAGCTCGTTGGACACCGAAGAGATGTAGTTTAGTGACGTAGTTGTTCGATTCTTGAGGATCATCGATGAGCGGGTTCAAAGATGTACTTGGCCTATCCATCATCACAACCATGTTTGTGAGTGGGAGAAGGGAGAAGATAGTACCAATTGTACCTTGACCGACGTTGAAAGTGGATCAATGATCACTCAATAATGTAACCCGGAAATAGCAGTATTGGTACCACTTCTTGTCGATTCTCACACCTACACAAGTAAAGCTTTGAGAGGAGCTTGGTTAGGATGGTGGCACAAATTCAATGCAATTGTCAAGTGACTCAATGATGTTGAAAATGGTTCATAATTTGCTCATGCAACAAGTAGATCACAAGCAAGAAGTAGCACATGGAACACACGCACGGATAGATAAATGTGGTTGTGCAACCAAGGGTGAGTGAAAATGTGGAATCCACGGAAAATGCTCGTGTTGCACAACACTAGAGAGACGCTAACCGATTGCTTAATAGGCGGATACGCACTTGTGCACAACCTATAAGAGGCAAAACATAACGACTTCCTATCACAAGTATACTATGAGTGTATGATGTGCTGATGCTTGAGCACAAGATGATGTATTGCTATCACATATGATCTCTTTTGATGCAAGGCGCTTGATGTTATGTTTCTTTTACTTATGAGCTTTGGGTGGCTCTTTTGCTTAAAATCTTGTGAGCTCTTTCTTTGGCCACTTATGCATGCTTCTCGGATCAAGGTAGCTATTGTGTATGCGGGACACTCTTGTGTCACACGGAGATATGATGATGTAGTATGCAATATCTATGACTATCACTAATGTGCACAAGTGTCGTGGCCCGGCAATACTCAAATGGCTAGTCTCAATGGGAAAGCTATGCAAAGATGGTCCATAGGGTGACAATGCAATTGCAAGGTAGAATGAATTATGTGTCGTCGATGTTACCGTCCTTGCTGAGGGTGAGCGGTGGTGTTGTCGATGTCGTTCCGTTCCAAGGTAGCCAAAACATCCAAGGAAACGGTGAAACCACAACTCAAGTATCCAAGGCAAAGTGAGACAAAAATTGTCGGAGTCGACGTCACGGACCCTAAATTGGGTTAGGTTGGGTTGGCGGAGGTGTATGGTGGACTAGGATACACGGAAGTTTTGGTGGTGGTGGTTGATATGGTGGAGGGCCTAAGCAAACTTGCCAAATTTGACAAAATTTGGTGGAGTCAAATGGTGGTAAAACCAAGATGAGCAACTCGGGCACGTCGCTAGCTTTTCAACGAGCCAAAGAACACTCAAATCGGAGTTCGGGAGTGAAAGTTATGGTCAAAACGGTGAAACTCGGAAGGCTGAAACTGGGAGGTCCGGTAGTACCGCTTGGGAGGCCGGCAGTACCGCTTGTGGTACTCAGCGGAAGTACCGCTAGGGAGGCCGGTAGTACCACTGGTGTCGGGAAATTCTCAGAACTGGATCGGGATGAACTTTGGGGCGGAAATGGATGATTTCGGGGGAAAAATTGGATGGATTTCGTGGATGGGAAGTGGTGAAACTTGGGGAAATGCTAGATCCACTCATGGCACAGCAAATCCATGGAACAAATTCAACAAAATCTCGCCAAATCAAGAGATCACAAAAAAATTGGGGCTATTTTTGTGGGGAATTTTCGAAATTGGGAAGAACACAACAAAAACAAGCTAGAAAACAAGGTGTGGGGCTCCAAATTCGTGATCAACCTATGCTAATGATACCATAATGATGTAGGGTGGAACCCTAGGTGGCCGATCTTTCACTAAAAGGAGGGATCGCAAGGATGAACACGTGAGGCACGAGGGAAATCACAAGAGGGACAAGAAGAAACCACTCAAATCAACAAGTTTAGGTCACACAAATGCTAGATCCGGGTACACAAAGTGCGATACACGATACACGATCAACTAAGGAAGATACAAGTAGCGGTAGTCATCTCCATGAGGAGGTCTTGATGTTCTTCTCCGTGAAGGAGGTCTTGAATCCGGTGCATCTTCTCCGAGGAGGCCGCGGTCTCGTAGGAGAGGAACCACTAAGGTCTAGGATGAGCTATCACAAAGCTAACCCTAAAAGATGGAAGGAAAGGAGTACTTATAGTCTAGGGGTAAGTTGGGGGATACATGGGGTGAAACCCGTTCAACTGCACGCAGGCAAGGCGGTCGTACCGATCCTGGGGCCGGTAGTACCGGTCTTTGCGGGTATAGCGGATGTTCTGGTCTTGCACCGGCCTTGCACCGGTCGATCACAAAAGGTTGATCAGTAGTTGACCAGTAGTTGGGCGGTAGTACCGGTCGACCGGTAGTTGGCGGTAGTGGACCGGTAGTACCGCTATCACTGTGCTGGGAAACTTCATGTTCTGGTTCTTGGCGTCCATCTTGCACCGTAACTTCTCCTTGGTACCTAAGCATACAAAGTGTCTCCGTTTGAGGTAGTAGCCATGTCTCAAGGTTGTGAAATGGGAATTCAACAAGGAAAGAGTTAACCTCGGTTTCAAGTGCTCTAGCACGAGCACGTGTCATTGGTTCTTGGGGCACTTGGTGAGGCGATGGATGGTCCATGGGGATGACCTTGGGATGCTCCGCATCAAGATGCTTGAGACTCCTTCAAATATTATCTTGGGATGCCTTGGGAATCCATAAGCTTGAGCTTTTGTGTCTCCTTAATTCCATTTATATCACAGTTTCCCTAAATCTTAAAAACTTCATCCACACAAAACTCAACAAGAACTCGTGAGATAAGTTGGTATAAATCAATGCAAATCTTATCATTCTCTACTGTACCAAATCACTAAAATTATAATTTAACATTGCATACTAAATGCTTCTGCATATTTCATACTCCTTTTCTCAAATAGAATCATTAAACAAGAAAACATATGAAAACATTGCAAACATAACAACAATATGTCTAAACTGAACAGTTTGTAAAGAATGCAAGAAGATTCATACTTCTGTAACTAAAAAAATTCTAAAATATTACCACGCTGTAGAAAATTTATCATATCTTATTGTGCAAATACTTTCAACATTTTATCACATTCTGACTTTCCTGGGAAATTTTTGCAACAACGATAAAATTTCTGTTTCCAAACAACAACATATAGACTTCCAAATAATCATGGTAAAGGCTATCCTTGACACTTTTATTGAAATAAATGACACAAAACATTATTCTAAATAACAGGAAGAAAATCCAACTAAAATTCAGTAACTCTCCAAGCAAAACACATATGTGATGAATATAAATATAGATCCATGTGAGGTTAGCGATAGTGTTGAAGATGAAAGAGGGGATGCCTTCCGGGGGATCCCCAAGCTTAGTTGCTTGGCTTAAATATTACCTTGGGGTGCCTTGGGAATCACCAAGCTTAGGGTCTATCCACTCCTTATTCTTCTCATATTGATATCTCACCCAAAACTTGAAACCTTCGACCACATAAAACTTAACGGAACTTAGTGAGATGGGTTAGTATGATAAAGATCAAATCATTCACTTGGGTACTGTCAAAGACAAGGTTCATAAAATTTTCCACATAATTCCTACTGTACTATACCATTTCCACAATTTATATCACTTAATATTAGTTATGGAAACACTAAAGCAAGCAAACTATCCATTAAAAACAAAACCGTTTGTAATGATCTGGACAATGACCATACTTCCGCAACTCTAAAAATTCTGAAAAATTAGGAAAACATAGACATTTTGTATATCAGTGATGTGTATTTTTAAGAAAATTATCACGTTCTAGTAATGTCGGATTCAGGGCTCCGCAGACCCTTGATATATTCAAACACTAGGGTGCGTGCGAAGAACTCAATTTCCCCTGTATGCCACCTCGTCGATGAACTGGAAGGAAACGTGACAAGGCAGTTTACCCAGGTTCGGGCCACCTCGTGGTGTAATACCCTACTCCTCCTTTGTGGTGGATTGCCTCGAGGTGGGCCGAAGATGAACTAGTACAACGGTGGAACAACCTCAGGAGGTGTGTTGATGAGGACATGACTACCTTGGATACGACCAAAAATATTGCATACATGTATATTTGTGAGGTGATTTCTAATGCAAACTATGCAACAATTTATTTATGCCATCCAGGACAAAAATACTTCACAGACTTTTGTGCCATGTCTAATTCCAGGTGTATGGGACATTTGTACAATTCACATATGAAGATAAGGGAAAAAGAGAAGTTTAGGTGTTGTTCAAAAAGTTCTCTCACGTCACTTTTGGGCCAAGAGAAGATAGAGTCCAAGTCTCTCACGTTTTGCATCCAGGTTCGGACTGCACAGACATACCTGACTCAAAACGGCAAGAACTCCTTCATACAGACTCCGAATTGGGTGTTTCTTTTTTTGCTGGGAACTAGATTTCGTACACTTTCCAACCCAATTGGATTCACCTTCAAATTCGTCCGGAGCGTTGAGATATCAACGAAACAATCTGGCGCTGCAGCAGAATCCGAGTCAAACTACAAGTCCAAAGGTGTTGCATCACCTCCACTTGGGCCCATGAGGCTTGTACGACCTAGGGTTAGTTTTAGGCTGCCTTGGGATGTCCTTCCACCTCCTTGGCCGCCACCCCTTGCTCCTATATAAGTAGATCCATCTATTAGTTTTTTCTTTGGGTTTTGTTTAGATTAAAGTTCACCATAGCTGCAACTTCACGTACTTCGTTTGTGTTCAACGACCAGACAAAGACGTCACAGAACCCCACTTGATCAATAAAGCTTTCCTCTTGAATTCGCAATATCTAGATTGCAATCTCAGTTTCTTGCTTGTTCTTCGTTTGCCTGCAGGAAACAGACCTTCGTGGTCAGGTTGATCATGCTCCGGCGTGGTCAATAACCTCTCGGAGTTGGTTTAGCGACTGCTAAGGCACGACGTCCTCGCACGTTCGTAGTCGGATCGTCAAAGTCGACTTCCTCCAAAACGTTGCCACCATCTCATCGAAAGACGTGACACCTTTGCCTCTATCAAGTGGTATCAGTTTTTAGGTAGCTCAGTGAGAATTTCCAGTTATTCCTAGCTTAGATTTATTTTCTTACCTATTGTCCAAAAAAATAGTTAGATCTTGATAGAGGCAAAGGTGTCGCGTCTTTCGATGAGATGGTGGCTATCGTTTTGGAGGAAGTCGACTTGGACGATCCGACTACAAACGTGCATGGACGTCGCGCCTTAGCAATCGCTAAACCAACTCCGAGAGGTTATTGACCACGCCGGAGCACGATCAACCTGACCACGAAGGTCTGTTTCCTGCAGGCAAACGAAGAACATGCAAGAAACTAAGATTGCAATCTGGATATTGCGAATTCAAGAGGAAAGCTTTATTGATCAAGTGGGGTTCTGTGACGTCTTTGTCTGGTCGTTGAATACAAACGAAGTACGCGAAGTTGCAGCTATGGCGAACTTTAATCTAAACAAAACCCAAAGTATAAATGATGCCCTAAGGGCTGTATATATGGGGGAAAGAGGGGGGAATTTCGTGGCCCTTGGTGGAGGGGTCCGAAACCAACCCTAACTCTTGTTTCCCCACACATTCGGACTCTAAAAACAGCCTATACTCAAGTATTTCGAAATTACATGGGCCTGGCCCAATAATAAGGTGACGCAGCACCTATAATAGCCTATGGACGAAATTTATGAAGTGGCATCTTGTATATTTCGTCCAAGGCTTCACGCACTCATTATGGTGGCTTCAAAGTCCTGAAATCATCACTTGTAACTCCATTCTTGTTCCCCTTGCGCATGCCATCATCTCCATGCTTGATCTTGCTCCAATGTTCATCCTTCTTGTCCAAACTAGGCCCTTCATTTGTAAGCAAGACAAATGTATCCAATTTAGGCAGCATCATATTCTCATGAACATTAGATTCATTACCAAGAAACGAAAGTACCTGGTAATTTAATTGGCGTGCGCGAGCTCTAGTAATTGGTCCTGTATATGTGTCAGTTGGAGCTGTGGTTGTAACCTTGTTAGTGATGTCCTCATCATCCCCCCCTTCTTGAATTGAAGTCGTACTCGACGGAAGCTCATCTTCCTCACCCAAGTAAGGCTTCAAATCTGCAATGTTAAATGTGGGACTAACCCCAAAATCTGCAAGGAACTCAAGTTTATATGCATTATCATCTATTTTCTCTAGCACCTTGAAAGGACCATCAGCACGTGGCATTAGCTTTGACTTGCGCAAATTAGGAAACCTATCCTTACGCAAATGTAACCAAACAAGATCTCCAGGTGCAAAGACAACACATTTCTATCCTTATCTCCAACAAGTTTATATTTAGCATTCATGCGCTCAATATTTTCCTTAGTTAACTCATGCATTTTTAAGATCAATTCAGCACGTTGTTTAGCATCAAAATTAACCTTCTTCGAAGACGGAAGATGCAACAAATCAATAGGTGCACGAGGTAGGAAACCATAGACAATTTCAAAACGGCACATCTTAGTAGTAGAATGCAACGAACGATTATAAGCAAATTCAATATGAGGCAAGCATTCTTCCCACATTTTCTTATTATTCTTCAAAACAGCCCTAAGCATAGTAGACAAAGTTCTGATGACTACTTCAGTTTGACCATCAGTTTGGGGGTGACAAGTAGCACTAAAAAGCAGTTTAGTCCCCAACTTAGCCCATAAACATCTCCAAAAGTGGCTAAGAAATTTAGTATCATGATCTGAAACAATAGTATTTGGCACACCATGCAAGCGAATAATTTCACGAAAGAACAAGTCAGCAACATTAGCAGCATCATCGCTTTTATGACATGGTATAAAGTGTGCCATCTTTGAGAACCTATCCATGACAACAAATATGCTATCCCTCCCCTTCTTTGTTCGAGGTAAACCCAAAACAAAGTCCATAGATATATCTTCCCAAGGAACACTAGGAACAGGCAAAGGCATATATAAACCATGAGGATTGAGTCGTGACTTAGCTTTTGGACATGTAGTGCAGTGACCAACAAAACGCTCAACATCCCTTCGCATATTTGGCCAAAAGAAATGTGTAGCAAGTACGTCCTCCATCTTCTTCATGCCAAAGTGTCCCATTAATCCTCCTCCATGCGCCTCCTGCAACAACAAAAGACGAACAGAGCTAGCTAGAATGCATAGCTTGTTAGCACGAAACACAAATCCATCATTAATGACGAACTTGTTCCATGTTCTCCCTTCTTTACAATTCTGCAATACATCTTTAAATTCAGCATCATGCACATATTGATCTTTGATGGTCTCCAAACCAAATATTTTAAAGTCAAGTTGTGAAAGCATAGTATAACGACGAGACAATGCATCAGCAATAACATTTTCTTTTCCCTTCTTGTGTTTAATGACATAAGAGAAAGTCTCTATGAATTCAACCCATTTAGCATGTCTACGGTTCAGTTTTCCTTGACTTTTAATGTGCTTCAAAGATTCATGATCAGAATGTGTAACAAATTCTTTGGGCCATAAATAATGTTGCCATGTTTCCAAAGTCCGAACAAGAGCATATAATTCCTTATCATAAGTAGAATAATTTAGACTAGGCCCACTCAATTTTTTCAGAAAAGTATGCAACAGGTTTACCATCTTGTAATAACACACCTCCTAACCCAATTCCACTAGCATCACATTTAAGCTCAAAAGTCTTATTAAAATCAGGAAGTTGGAGTAAAGGAGCATGTGTCAACTTACCTTTCAATACCGTGAATGCTTCTTCCTGTGCAGTACCCCAAACAAAAGGCACATCCTTCTTTGTAAGCTCATTGAGAGGTGCAAAAATGGTGCTAAAATCTCTCACAAAACGCCGATAGAATCCAGCGAAGCCAAGGAAACTCCTCACGTGTGTGACCGTTTTGGGCTGCGGCCAACTCTCAATACCTTCAATCTTGGCTTTATCAACCTCAATTCCCTATGGAGTAACAACATAGCCAAGAAAAAAGACTCAATCGATGCAAAAGGTGCACTTTCCAAGGTTACCAAACAAACGTGCATCACGTAGAGAAATAAAAATAGCACGTAAATGTTCCAAATGTTCCTCCAAAGATCTGCTATAAATCAATATATCATCAAAGTATACTACCACAAATCGTCCAATGAAAGCACGTAAAACTTCATTCATTAATCTCATGAAAGTACTAGGTGCATTAGTTAACCCAAAAGGCATGACTAACCACTCATATAATCCAAACTTAGTTTTAAATACTGTTTTCCATTCATCTCCCAGTTTCATACGAATTTGATGGTATCCACTACGCAAATCAACTTTGGAGAATATTGTAGAGCCACTCAATTCATCAAGCATATCATCTAGCCTAGGAATAGGATGACGATAACGAATAGTAATATTACTAATGCCTCTACAATCAACACACATACGCGATGTACCATCCTTTTTCGGCACTAGAATAATAGGAACAGCACAAGGACTAAGGGATTCGCGTATATAACCTTTGTCGAGTAGCTCCTGTACTTGACGCATTATCTCCTTCGTCTCTTCTGGATTGGTACGGTATGGTGCGAGGTTGGGTAGCGATGCACCGGGAATTAAGTCAATCTGATGCTCAATCCCTCGAATAGGTGGTAATCCCGGTGGGACGTCTTGTGGAAAAACGTCAGTGAACTCCTGCAAAATGTTAGTGACAGCAGGAGGCAAAGAGGAAGGCACGTCCACGAATGAAAATAATGCCTCTTTGCACACAAAAGCATAGCAAACAGATTTGCTAAAATCTAGCTCATAAATATCAGATTTGGTGGCAAGTAAACATGCACTTTTCAATTTAATTTCAGAAGCAACAGTAGATGGTTTATTGTTAGGCTTCATTTGTTGCTCAAATTCTTTTGCCACAATCTGATTTTCACTCTTATTTTTCTCCTGTTTTGCTTTATTAGCTCTATTAATATCATCTTTCAAAATGGAATCAAAAGTCATAGGAAGCAAAGTAATATTTTTATCCTTATGAACAAGAGTATACTGATTGTTTCTACCATGGTGTACATAATTTTTATCAAATTGCCATGGTCTACCAAGTAATAAGGAACATGCTTGCATAGGTACCACATCATAATCGACATAATCAGCATATGTAGAGATACTAAAATGCACACGAACAGTACGTGTTACCTTAACCTTGCCGCTCTTGTTGAACCATTGGATGTAGTAAGGATGTGGATGTGGTCTTGTGGTGAGAGATAGCTTCTCCACCATCTCCATGCTAGCCAAGTTGTTGCAACTCCCTCCATCTATGATCACGCGAACAGAACGTTCCTTCACAACTCCCTTTGCATGTAACAAATTATGCCTCTGATTTTGCTCAGCTTGTGTAACCTGCACACTCAAAACACGTTGAGAAACTAAACATTCATACCTGTCAGCATCTTCAAGAGCCATGTATTGCGTCTCATGATCAGAATCGTCTCCACCGTGTGTAGCGACCACGATCCGAATGGACCGAAGTCTCTGTGTTCTGTGTCATCCCTGGATCTGTATGCTGACACACACAGTACTCGAGGATTTATAACAGAGGTAAATCACAAGTATTAAGTAACGTAAATACTATTACCTCAATCGATCATTACGGAAGCAACAAGGTTGTGGATTCCCATCAACACCAACGGCAAATTTGAGTGTAGAAATCCCTAACGTATCACTTACTCGTCGTAAGATAATCCTGCAACATGAGACGTTGCAGCCACAAAGGGTCAGTACATTGAATGTACTGGCAAATTCACACTGTAATGATAATGATGAATAAAGCCTACATCTACATGCATATTTGGCTGGTGGAGGCTGTAAGGTTAAAGTTGTTGCGTAAAGCCAATTTTTCCCTACTGCAAAGGAATATATTTTAATTAACTATCATGGTAGTTGAAACATTGTTGAGAAGATAGACATCCTCTCAACCCCAATTAGAAAAATAATCTTTAAACCCAACAAAATTAATTAAAGTAACATGATGAGATTCACATGATAATCCAAGTACTAGATACTCAAGACGTCCATAACCGGGGACACGGCTAATCATGATCAGTTTGTACACTCTGCAGAGGTTTGTGCACTTTTCCCCACAAGACTCGATCGCCCCCGTTTTGTTTTTCGCGCTGCATGGTGTTTGAGAAACAGATGACCGAGACACAGTCTTTCCGAAGAGGTCCATTAACCAGATAGATAGGCCGGTACACCTACAAAACCCACTACATCTGCTAGCCCATCATGGAAAGGTTTCCCACAACTTACTCAACTATGCCAGAGCCCATATTGGCATGTGGCTGCACACGGAAGTTTCTAGTATGAATAATCTCATGATCCCTTTGAGCCTAGGTGGCGGTCCAAAAGAAAAACAGTCAATCACTGGAATACCCAGATGCCTCAATCCACCCAGATGTGTATTAGTGTTGCCACCTTAAGTTGAACCATTAATTAACAAACTCACATCTGTCATGGATTTCACTCACCCAATCCACGTCTACGAGCATAGCATGTCCTAACAACAAACGTAGAAGTAACTCCCAAAGGTTTGAATGTAATGCAGGTAAAAGGTACTACCTCAATCTACTTCCCAATCTCACAAGTTAAATGATCCTACTCATGCAATGTGTGAGGGTTGGACTAATGCAATGAAAACTGGGTAATTGGAAAGTATGATCAAAGTGTGAACTTGCCTGCAATGTTGATGAAGATGATTCGCACTCAAAACTCTTGATATCTCTACTCGTCACACTCCGGTCAATCTATCGTAAGCAAGCAATAATAACCACACATAAGCAATCACTCATAAAGATCGGACAGATCGAATAAACACTTCGAAAAACTTCGAAAACAAATGAATGACTCTTGAAACATAAAACAATTTCTAACAGTACCAAAATTAAGTGAATTTGGCCTTATCAAGAAGTTTAGGTCAAGAGCTTCTATTTGCAAAAAGAATCAACTAAAACGGAGTTACGAAACTCAAGTTATGATCAAACGAAGTTTGAATCTAAAACTAGTTGAATTCAAATTTTAAAACTTTCAAAAACATGTTCAAGTTGTATTACTGGAAGGAGCGGATCGTAACGAAGACGTGGGCGTTGGTTTCATTGGATTTTGACTATCCGATAAAAAGTTAAGGCCGTTTGAAGTGTTGGGACTATTCTGTAAATAAAATATTCACATCTAAGTCCCTGGCCGAAACTAAAAAGAAAAAGAAAAAGTTAAAGAGCGAACGTTCACTACTGAGACTAAACTAATGAATTCGTCCACTACTACTGCCAAACGAACGAACGTTCGTTAACTAACCTAACTACAGGAAAAAAACGGTTTTTAAAAAGAACCGAAGAAAACCGAGATCTAAACCGGAACGGGGCGGTTTTTCCCTTACCGGTTCTAGATCGGGGCGGATCGGGGCGGTTCGTCGGCCGGCGGAGCTCCGGCGATGGCGGGGCAGATGGCGGCGGTGCGAAGCAGCGGCGGGCGGCGCGACACTGCGGGATTAAAGAGGCGTGCGGCGGCGCGGCGTGGTGGTGCGGCAGGGAGGCGGCGAGGCAGCAGCAGCAAGCAGCTGCGGCGGCGGCGAGCAAAAGCGGCGGCGGCGGCGGGATGCGCGCGGTGGCGATGCGATGTGAGGCGAGGGGAGAGACGGGACGGCGGCGGCGGGCTTTATAGGGGACAGGGGGTCGGGCTTTGCTTGGGGAAGGGCCAGACGGAGGAGTCCCGAGGCGGCACGACCTCCGAGGTCGGCGGGGCAAGACACCCCGCGGAGTCCTCTCGGGGACGACGGGGACGAACGGCTGGGCTGAGCCTGGCGGAGCTGGGCCGGCCCAGTTCGGTCGGGGAAACATTTTTTTCTTTAGACATTTTTTTAACAGACAAGAAAATGAATAAAAAAAATAAATAAAGAAAATCCTATAGCCATATAATATATCAAAATTTGCAGAAAAATAAGCCCTACAACATGAACATTTTACTGCTGTAAAATAAAATCCTCACAAATTCTAATAAATCAAAAGGTGCTACTGATGTAATAAAAATCAATAAAAATCATTCTTAAAATACCAAAAGGAATTCAAATATATTTCTCGCCAATTTTCTATTATAGGGAATCATGTTACCCTATTTTCCATGTAGTTTATTTTTGGAGAAAAATAATTTGAGTAAAAACCAAATAACTCAATATTTGAAATTGAGCTGCAAAAAGTTTCAGAAAACCTCCAACTCATATTTCCTATATTTTGAAGAAGTCATTTTATCTTCTCTCGGGAAAATCATTGAGTTGCTTAAAGTTTCTGAATTCAAAATATCTCGAGATTAAAATTCAAAATCCTTTCAAAGCCCTTTATCATTTAAAATAAATGGAAGCAGTCATATTATCTTCACTCTAGGGTTTTGTGTTGAAAAGAATTTGAATTCCCTCGGAGATCAAAAAGCAAAGTGAAAGTTTTGGGAAAGTCATTTTATTCCCTCTCATTTAACTTTCAAAAGTTTCATATTC
The DNA here is from genome assembly GCA_902687465.1 of Secale cereale. NCBI lineage: Eukaryota > Viridiplantae > Streptophyta > Magnoliopsida > Poales > Poaceae > Secale > Secale cereale. The sequence continues at coordinate 259,773,922 of LR738709.1, read as the reverse complement.
ACTCAATTTCACTCAGCACATCAGCAAGCAATCAAATCTATCTATTTATTATAACATTCCAAAATTTAGAATTTTGGGATGTTACAAACCTACTACACTTAAAATGAATCTCGTCCTCGAGATTCGGAGAGGCTAGCAAGAAATAGGTTGTGGTTCGGGGTCTTCTAAGAAATCCATTAATCGGTATGGTCTAGTGTGCTACCACACTTAGGAACAAGGATACGGTTCCTTCAAAACTCAGGTACTCCATCCTTTGGGTTGACGGCGTCGGTCTTCTCAAATCTTTGGGATAATTATTTCTCTGGGTTCTTTCGGTTGTGGCCTAATTGCTGTCCTTAATCCTTGTAACCTTTCATCCTGGTAAGGCTCTTTCAGGACTGGTTCGTCTTAGCTGACAGGTCTGGCGCCAATACTAACAAATATCGATCTCTCATGGTGGTCATTAACCAAATTAATTGGGTCCCTGCAGAAAACGGGTCTGGGCTTCATCCTCACCGTATATCCTATGGTTGGCAACAACATGCCGTGTACAAGGGAAAAATTTCTATACCATTCTAAGGTTTAAACAAAGTTTTGACATCGTCGTCTCTCTAATATAGGTAAGTCACTCAGATTTACCATCCCGTATAACAGAGGCGAATAATAAGAGTAAGTCGGTATGGTGATCAATTCATCCCGCACCCCAAATCATTACCTTGTATATGGTTTAGTGAATCTCGCATTCTAACACTTAGTCATCCTCACAAACATTGCAGAATTTTCTCTTGTCAACGAACTGAGTTTGGAGAAATCCATTAATTCTGCAAGCCAAACATCTAACGTTTCTTCACAACCCTCGGGTTTAACGTAACCACCTATAAAATCGTATGTTGGCCAAGTCGTATATTCTTCCAGGGGTTTTCCTTCAGCAAGAGTGAGCTTGCTTTCTTGACAGGTCCTGGGGCCTGTGGGTTATGGCTCATCTCATCACTAGTAACACTTGGTCTCATCATCGGGTTGCAACTGGTCATTCTTCCAACATCCAACTTCATTGGCTCTCTTAAATCCATCCAATTTTTGTTTGGTATCCCTTTTCTCTCGGTACCTAACCGAGCGTAATTACTCACACTCATCCTTGTGTAGTCCTTTCCAAGTCGGACGTATCTAACCACTAGCTAGTGTATTCGGGTAACGGTGTTGGATTCTACCACACTTAAAATGAATAACACTAGTTTCTTCAAAATCTCCTTCCATGCATCATGTCTTCACTCATCACCTTTTATAGTACTGATGTCTACACACGAAACTATTCTTGTAGACAGTGTTGGGCCTCCAAGAGCAGAGGTTTGTAGGACAACAGCAAATTTCCCTTAAGTGAATAACCCAAGGTTTATCGAACCAAGGGAAGTGGAGGTTGAACGTACCCCTTTCAAGAAACCTTGCAATCAAGATACAAGAAGTCTCTTGTGTCCCCAACACACCTAATACACTTGTTAGATGTATAGGTGCACTAGTTCGGCGAAGAGATGTTAAATGGCAAGTGATATGGATGGCAAAACAAAGTAATATAAATCTGTAATAAAAAGTGCAGCAAGCAAACAAGTGGTAAACGTGAGCACAAATGGTATTGCAATGGTGGAAACAAGGCCTAGGGATCATACTTTCACTAGTGGCAACTCCCAACAACATTAACATAATCGAATCACATGATATTTCCCATAAAACATGCAATGGAGACGCACCCGGAGGTCATTCCTTTGTGGTCAAGAGAGGACGAGAATTATGTAGGGCTACAAAAGCACACCTCAAAGTTCGTAGTTCTCAATCTATGGATTTCCCAATGTCACCGCGGCCATCCAAAGAGATTACCACAATCACCACAACATATCTAAAGGATAGTCAAAGACAAGCACCAAGAGACTCTCAATCTTCAATCAACACACAAAAGAGGAAATCACTCATGAAAATATTCTTCTAATCCATGTCCAATAGACCGCTGTCACCTTGGTCTCGGGGATTATACTAGATAAAGACAAGTGAGTACATCAATCCAATACATAGAGGAAGGGGAAATATCGTGGGATCACCCTAGATTAACATAGCCTATGATGACAACGAAGATCACATCATGGGAGAGAGAGATAACCACATAGCTACACATACAAGCCCTCAGCCCCGGAGGAAACTACTCACGCATGGACATTGTGGATGGTGCCGCAATGGTGCTGGTCCTCCCCTCCAAGACGGCGGCTTGGGAGGAGGAAAATTCGTGGCCCTTCGTGACCTAGGTTTCCTCTCTTTATATAGACTCTCGGATTCCCGTCATCAGATTTTGGGCCTCAGTAAAATGGGCTTTCCTCGGCCGTCCGGACTCCGATTTGGACGAATTTTATATCCAGAAGCATCCTCTCGAAATCCCCACAACTTTCGCAACTAGAATTTTTCCGTTTGACGTCGTCTTCAGGCCGGAACGTGACCATGTTGAAAAAACGTTCTCAGACAAATTTCAGGAAAGTCAGAGTCCTACTCCAATACGACTCCTTTTGCGTTTTTGTCAATTTCCAAGTAATTCCTACACAATAAAGTGTAAAACAAGAACATTGTGCACTTTTGCAACCATTAGTAGGTTAGTCCAAATATGATCAAAAAGTGTATGGAAGTGCATAAATATCATAGCAATATCACACAAAAGAAGCATGGAGCAAGCAGAAATTATAGATACGTTTTGGACGTATCAAGTACCCACTTATAATATCCAAAATCAATACCATGATGCCAACTGTATTGATTTTCAATTTACCACGATCTACTGCACTTCCATTGCATGCTTTAACTCCAATACTTAGCACAAAACTCCTTCTTCTTGGTACAATCTCTAGCAAAATGCACTGCTTTACTACAGCAGATACACATAACTATAGACAAGTCTCGTGGTTCCCTTGTGATTATATAGCCTCATTAGGTCCTCGGCTGAAGGGTCCACGTCAGAAATTGTATATCCATAACTCAATCCTTGGGGTCACTATAGTTCCATATTCCAGCATTACACCATCTTTAAATCCAATAGTACTTATCTCCCTCATAACCTTGGGGTAAGCATCATAAGTAAACTCCAACTTATTTGTGCAAACTCTACTCCTTGGAGCAACACTTTCCTTTCTATTGGTCGAGGGTTCACTCAGTAAGGTTCAACTAAACAAAATGCACTAGTTCATCCAAAATCCATATTCTCCTCATATCAAATCTTGTATTACTACTTGAACCAGTATTCAACACTCCAGTTACAAAGGGGCTTCACTACAAATGTTGCCATCCACATAGTGGGGTATGGTCAAACATTCCTCCCATCTTTATTCCTTGTCCTAGCTAAGGGTGCTTCAATCCCACTGGAATTGTGCAATGTGATTCTTATATCCAGCAATCTTTTGCTTCATCCTATTGGTCGTGTGCTTCATCTCCACCATCTTTGCATGCACAATACTCAGGCATCCCTGAGTAAAACGAAGTCTTGCTTCAAGTATTTCTCCAATCTGACGTATGGCCTCCATAGCAGCTTCACGAATAGAATCGAAGAATGTTGTTCGCGGAACTCGGGAGATGAAAAAGTATTGACCCATAGTCTTTGGGCAAACTCCTTTCACACGGTGGAGGTGTACCTCCACGTACCAAAGTTCAACTCCATTCTTCATGAAGGGATAACCCTTGTAAACTTCATCTCCTTCTAGGTGAATATGCTTCATCCTGTCCTTCAGGATTTTTGGATAATCTTGACCGCTAGTCAGGGCCATGATCGTTTCCGGGCCTTTGAGAAAAGACTCGTAAAGGGTTGTCATCTGTAGGCATAAGACAGAAGGGGTACTCAGGACAACATACGGACATCCTTGGTTAACACGGGGTTGTTTGTCCGAGAAAGGTTTGGGGTCAACTGGTCCATGGGTTCCAGGTTTTAGTCTGGGTGAGATCACAAGAGAGGCACTCACAATCATCCAACAACTCATAGCAATGAGATTTCCAAACATCTCAACTTCCATTGCTTCACGAACTCTTACGATGTTATTTCCATACTCAACTTAACATTGTAATAAAGGTGTATTCCATATTAATCTACATGCTTCATTCCAATATGAAGATCTCAACTACTCAGATCAATCTTCCTCCGATCTAGACCTTCTCTTGGCAAAATGCTCTACTTCCTTGTAGTGTAAACTAATGCCATAAGACAGATCTAAGGGCTTCATGGTGACTATCCATGATTCACTGGTTTCTTCGCTTCCTGGTGGGGCAGTTGCTAGCATAATGACCTAAATCCTTGCACCAATAACGTGTGATGTGACTTAGGTCCTTTTCCGCAGAAATTGGGTTGTTCTGGGGACGCATGCTCTTTCTCTTCTTCGAGTTCTTCGTTCCTATCAATTCTTCTATCTTCTGTGGATCAAACTCCACTTCTTCTGTCGGGAAGTCTCCCTGATACTCCTGGCTTTCCTTCGTGCAATGCTGTGAAAAATGTCCTTCTTCTCCACATGAATAGCAAGCATGAGAGTAATATCTGTCTAGTCCTTCTCCATCAGGGTCGTCAATATCTTCCTCCATCGCGGATTCCTTTAGGGTTTCCTCAAGAACTTCTTTCATTGCTTCTTTCTTCTGCTGGACAACTCGTTGCACCATGGGGTAAATGTGACACTGAGCAGGGTAGTGGGTAGTCCCTTCACACAAGAAACAAGTAATCTGCCTAGTTGGGCATTCTTCAGCTAGGTGACTTCCTTCACAATTAGTGCATTCATCCTTGTGTTCCTCATGGGTGTGTCCTATTTCTCCACAAATCCTGCAAGCACAAGTGATGTAGGGTGGAACCCTAGGTGGCCGATCTTTCACGAAATGGAGAGAATCCCACAAAGAACACGATGAACACGGGGATAAAACACAAGGGAAAACACTCCATAACAAGTCCAATCACACATCCACTAGACAATCAAACACACAAGATCACAAGGTACATGAACAACAAAGGGGAAGATACAAGGTAGAGTTCATCTCCAAGAGGAGGTCTTGAATCCGCGAAGGATCTTCCCGTTTAGGGGTCTTGAATCCAAGGTGCATCTTCTCCGTAGAGGGGCCGCGGTCTCTCTCGTGGAGTAGATCCGTAATGGATGAGCAAAGCTCTATCTCACATATGAGCTAAATCAATGCTGACCCTAAAAGATGGAAGGGAAGGAGTACTTATAGTCTAGGGGTAAGTTGGGGGGTACATGGGTGAAAACCCATCAACTGCATGCAGGCAGGGCGGTAGTACCGGTCCTGGGACCGGTAGTTCCGGCCTTGCACCGGCCTTGTACCGGTCGATCACAGAAGGTGGACCGGTAGTTGACCGGTAGTTGGACCGGTAGTACCGATGGACCGATAGTTGGACCGGTAGTTGGACCGGTAGTACCTCTTTCACTGCGATGGGAAGATTCCTCTTCTTCCTTCTCTTCCATGCTTCGCTCGCGGATGGTGTAGTTGTACACTTGCGCCCACACTCCTCCTCCTCGCCCATGGTGTTCCGACAATACCTATGTAGGCACACGAGTGGAGTGTCAAGTAGTATACCATCCTCGAAGGGGTTAAGTGAACATGTGTAAAGGAGATGATTCACCTTTATGTATGAGAAGTAGAGGTCGCACGTGTCACTTGCCAAACGGACTCTTGACATGGTGATGTCCTTAGGATGCTCCGCATCATCCCCTCCCCCTTGGAAAAGATCTGACCTCGGATCGAAAGCCAAATCACCATGGGAAATAGGTGGCGTCACCCTGTCGAAGCGGTCGATCACCAAGCACTCATCATCTTGAAGCTCGAAATGGGCACTCTCCAATGTCGCACCATCTAGTGATTCCTTCAAAAGGAGCAAGGACAACAAACACTTGGAAAAACAAATGTGGTTAGCGTTAGTGCAAAACCAAGCATTCAAGAGGTGATTCACCCAACAAGTGTGGTCATCAAGCATAGCATCTGGTGTGACCAAGGATTGTGACATGGCATGTAAACATATCAATTGAGCACAAGAAAAGATATCATGGGGCCAAGTATGCAATTGGGAGGTAGTGATGCAAATATGTGTGACAAGAGAATAAGCATCTACCTCATGGTCATAGCAAGCATGCATAAAGCGCTCAATGAAAGGTTTATGGTAGGCATAAGAATCATTCAAAACACCAAGGAAAATGAAGTGTCGAAGCACATGAGTCAAGTGCAAGACAATCCAAGCATAATGTGCATAGGGTGTAGTGAAAATCATGTGGCACTCAACACAATAGAAAGAGCAATTGTACATCATGTGCGAGGCAATCAAGTCAAACATGTGACAAGCAAAGGGACATGGCATGTGATAGGATGACATTGGTGCAACCAAACATGTGATATGAGCAAGTAGGCAACAAGTTGGATGCAACACACAAGGCATATATACGAAGCATGGCAATGTGACAATGACTAGTTGAAGCGAGATCTCTAACATGTGTGCAATCAAGGGGTCCAAGATGACAAAGAGGTCTCATGGTGCAAGCAACACATGTAGTGTGATCCACAATATCCATGCTCATGGTTTTGGGTGTCTCGAAAGAGAAGGATATCACCTTGAAAGTGTGTCATTGTGCGTCCTTCACAATGCTGAAGCACAAGCAAGTGCGATGTAGAAGCGTCGTGAACAAAGGTGGTTCGCTCTCAAGTGCTCGAATGGTCAACTCACGTGAAGTGGAAGTCGACACGAAGTCCAAGTATCCTACACATGCACACAACAAAACAAAGAATGTATGCGCATGGTAGATAAACACATCATCCATCATGATGGTTCTCTTCTCTTGCACATAAGCATTAGGAGAAAAAGTGCATGAATAATATGGTGCAAGAATGGCTATATTCATGTCACTAGTCATATGGTGCAAAGAGGTAAGACAAGCATGCTTTGCAAGAAATATGTCAAAATCTCCAAATAAATGCGAGAATGCTATGGGGGCAATCTCATTAGCAAGAATTAAATCATGGTTGCGCTCAATGCATGGACAATCATATAGCATGAGAGAGGCAACATGTGGAGACATATGACAACAAGCAATATCAATCATGTGCAAAGCATGGCAATGGTGGCTATCAACCGCATGAAATGAGCATGTATGAATCATGGGTGATGCACTACACAAAGCAAGCATGGTAATCAAGTCGTGCAAGCTAGTGGCGCAAAGATGCAACACACTAGAGGAACTCATGGCAATCATGTCATGTGAGCAAATGGTGGATATAAACAATGCACACGACATATCACAAGCACGAGTACAAATCAAGATCAAAGCATCATAATAGGCATGGGGTACAAAGGCATCATGGCAATAACAAGCAATATCTCCACCAAGCTTGCAAATACACATACAAGTATGAGAATCAATTATCAGGTGTAATGCATAGCATGGGTCACAAATGCATGGCAAAGGCATATAAATGAGCATATCATGCAAAGTGAACATGGCAATATGAGAAAATGATACATAACGAACAATTAGCCATAACCATGTGAGGGCCATGTAGAAGAAATGCGCGAAGTATTTGCGCAAAGGGAGTGGTTGGAAGGATAATCCATGATATCCAAAGTCATCGTTGCTCTCTAGAGCTCTTTTCGTCAACTCGTGCGTTTGTGAAGTTGACGAGTATGCATGGGTACCTACACAAAAGAGACACAAACCAAAGAAATTGTGCGCGTGGTAAATGTACACATCATCCATCATGATGTGTATGTGCATGTGTGAGTTAGCACAAGATAAGCATCCCTCAATGAAATTTGATGCGTGGTATAAGAACATGTCATCCATCATGAATGAATAGTTATTGTGTGTAACATGATGTGGATGCAAATTGAGCATACAAGTATGGGGATCATGCAAAGGATGGGATGGATCAAAATCTCCTAATATGTATGAGGAAGCTATGGGGGTCTCCTCATGAGTAATAGTGGAAGCATAATATGGAGAAGTGGAACAACATCCAAAACAACGCATATCCGAAGCTAGGTAATCATGGCATGGCATATGATGGATATGATGCAAATAAAGCATATCAATATCATCACAAGAAAAACAAATGCCAATAACCATGGGCTTGTCATCTATGCCATAAGTGCAAATTGGATTTATCTTAATGGCATATGCATAGTTACTACGATGAGATTGCAAATATGACATATTGTTGATCTCATGCATAGCATATGACAAGTCAAGTGGGATGTCAAACATGATGTGACCGAGAGAATTATCACAAGAAATCCTGTGCAACATGGCATCACAACTAATAGACTCCACATGGCAATCATCAAACTCATCATAAATGGGTAAATCATCACATTGGAAAATCATAGTATGAAGCATGGCAATAGGTGGATCAACATCATGCAAGCAATCAATGTCGACATAGTCCACTAGTGGGACGAGAGCATCACCTTCACCTTTGTTACCTTTCTCATTCCACTCATGTGGTGTAGGTGAGGTGGAAAAGACCAAAAGGTGGTCATCATCTTCATCTTGATGGAACCATGTGGGGGGTACATCATATTCCACCATGGCCATCGTCTTGTCCATAGGAAGGATGAAGTCGTTGAGAATCGGCGCGTCATCATATGTGGGACCTAGCACCAAATGAGAAGACACAATAGAGGTAGATGTCAAGTCGTTAGTGTTGAAAGTGGCCTCGCATGACCTGTCAACTATCTCACTCTCTCTATGTGGTGGTTCACTCACTCCCTCAAGGTAGGTGCACTCAAACTCGCATATGGTGGAGTCACTCATCTCACTCAAGTGGTGGGGGTTGTGGCTCTCCTCACATGGGAATTGGGGCAACTCGTCATATATGGGGCTAGTGGTGAACTCGCTCTCACTCTCAATATGGTGGCACAAGTCACTCAATTCATCATACGCCGCCGTGGTCGAAGGGAAAATCCCATGCTCAACCATCTCGTAATCGTCGCCGTGGATGAAGGCCAAAGATGGCACATCATCACTCTCGCCTCCTAAGATGGAAGCATCATCCTTGCTCGTCACCATGTCGTTCGCCTCCAAAGCTTGGTCCTCGAATGGCTCCGTAGTCATAGTCGTCGCCGCACCGTCTTGAAAAAGAGTCGAAGTAGACTCGGCATCATCAATGCCACAAAGAGGGATGGCGGTGGAGTCGAACTTGGGAGCGTCGTCTTGGAGCTCCATTGGCTTGGACATCATGGTGGTACTAGCCTCATGCTCGCCGTCTTGGATCTTGGTCTTCGAGAAGTGTGCTTGCGGTGGAGAAGCCTTGGCCTTCATGAGTTCTTGTTCCGCCTTGAGAGCACCAAAGTAGTTGTCGTCGAGGGACTTGTAGTTCTCTAGGAAGATAGTCTTGTAGATGTCGTTGTGCAATCCCATCATGAAGTGGAGCTTCATCGAAATGGGGTCGTCCACACCGGCTCGTCGGAAGGCAATCTTCATGTCCTTGAAGTACTCGTTGATGAACTTGGATCCTTGGATGGTGTTCTCTAATTGGCGTAGAAGTTGTTCTGTGTAGGTGGGAGGCACGAACTCTCGCCGCATAGCTCTCTTCGTCTTGGGCCAATTCACGTTGAAGCTCGTCGAAGGTGTGTGAAGCCACCATGTTGACGCGTTGTCGTGGAAGTTTCTTGTGGCGCACTTCACTTGATCTTCATAGGGAACTTGATGTAGCTTGAGGTAGTCGTCCATCTTGCGCTCCCACTCGAGATACTCCTCGGGGTCTTGAGTCCCATAGAAAGGAATCTCGTGGTCATTGACGAGGTCGTAGTAGCTCATGGACGTCGCGGACTTGAGCTTGGGAAGCTTCTCTTGAGCATAATCTTGAGGTGCTTGTGGGCGAAGATGCCGAATGTGCAAAGGCGAAGATGCCTTGAAGTCGCTTGGCGAAGATGCCAAGGTACATGGTGAAGTCGTTGAGCGGTTGTTGGTGTTGAGCTCATGACCTTCACGTTCTTGTCATTGATGTTGTCGATGCCGATGTGATCTCGCCGAAGATGGTAGCTCAAAAGGATGTGCACTAGAGCGTCTTCTCGAGGATGAGGGAGACCTCTTGCGGTTCTTGATGAGGGCTTTAAGCTCCTTCACTTGAGCATCCATGTTGGCGCACAAGTTGCTCGTCATGGCATCGAACTTCTCTTTGTTGTTGTAGACCGGAGATGAAATGCTTTGCCTATCCATCACAAGACTCGAGCAAAGGTGAGTAGGAGATGAGATAAACAATTCCAAGTTACCTTTTCCCAATGTTGAGGATGTATCCCGTTTCACTCAATGTGAAATGAAGTGGAATTGGTACCGGACTTGTTCACTCACACCTATCAAGTAAAGCTTATCGAGTGTCTTGGTTAGGATAAGTGGCACAAAAATTTGATGCAAAATGTTAGAAAGAGTCAATAATGTTGAAAGAGATTCACAAATTTGCAAGTGAAACAAGTAGACCAATAGCAATATGGGTGGCACACGGAAACACACACACGGATAGATAGATGGGGTCGTGCAACCAAGGAATGAGCACAAAATGTGGAGTCCACGGAAAACGCTCGTGTTGCACAACTCAAGAGAGACGCTAGCACGATTGCTCAATAGGCGGATATGAACTTGTGCACAACCTACTATGCAAAATGCAACGACTTCTATCCCAAGTATGCTATATGTATGGTATTCCGGTGGTATGATCCAAAATGATCGGATATGATATCATATGATGCGGATGCTATGGCTATTGCTTACAAGCTTCTTTGTCTTTCTCTTTTTGCTTAAAACCTTTATTCTCTTCTTCTTTTTTTGTATGGCCACGATGCACAAACCAAGATAGCAATTGTGTATATGCGGGAACAATCTTGTGACACAAGAGATGATATGATGATACCAAGATGATATGGTATGTATACAATGGAATGTCGGATCGATGATCACTAATGTGCACAAGTAACGTTGCCGGCAATACTCAAAGACTAGTCTTGATACGAAAGTGACGCAAAATGGGCTAGGGGTTAACAAAACAATTGCAAGGGGAATATACAATGATGTCGTCGAGGTTACCGTCCTTATGTATGATGACGACCTCGTGGCGATGATGAGTGGCGGTGTTATCGATGTAGACCCATTCCTAAGTAGCCGAAACACCTTAGGAAACGGAAAAACCACAACTCAAAATTTCAAGGACAAATGTCAAATGGTGGTAGCGGACAAGCGGTGGTGGTTGCGGAAGTGGAATGATGGTCTATACACGTTGCCGGAGTTGACTTGACAGTCCATAAGTAGCCGAAACACCTTAGGAGCCACGAGCCACAACTCAAACAAGCTCACACAAAATTGGGTTAAGTTGGGTTGGCGGAAATGTATAGTGGGATAGGCTAAATGGAAGTGGTGGTGGTGGTTGATGAAGAAGGAATTGTCCCTAAGTAGCCTAAACACCTTAGGAGACTCAAATCACTACTCAAACAACCACAAATGCTATGGGGAACACAATGGTTAGGTTGCGGAAGGCTATGGTGGCTATGCGGGTGATATGGTGGAGGGCCTAAACAAACTTGCCAAATTTGACAAAATTTGATGGAGTCTAATGGTGGTAAAACCAAGATGAGCAGCTCGGGCACGTCGCTAGCTTTTCAACGAGCCAAAGAACACTCAAATCGGAGTTCGGGAGTGAAAGTTATGGTCAAAACGGTGAAACTCGGAAGGCTGAAACTGGGTGGGGCGGAAGTACCGCTTGGTAGACCGGTGTACCGCTTGTGGTGCTCAGCGGAAGTACCGCTAGTGCCACCGGTAGTACCGCTGGTGTCGGGAAAATGCTCAGATCTGGAACGGGATGAACTTTGGGGCGGAAATGGATGATTTCGGGGCAAAATTGCGAAGATTTCGTGGATGGAAAGTGGGGCAACTTGGGGAAATGCTAGATCCACTTGAAACCAAGCAAATCCATGGATCAAAATCAACAAAACATCAACAAACCAACATATCACAAAAAAATTTGGGGCTATTTTTGGTGGGGAATTTTCGAATTTGGGGAATAACACAACAAAACAAGGCTAGAAAACAAGAGTAGGGGCTCCAATTTCGTGAGAAACCGTGGCTCTTGATACCATAATGATGTAGGGTGGAACCCTAGGTGACCGATCTTTCACGAAATGGAGAGAATCCCACAAAGAACACAATGAACACGGGGAGAAAACACAAGGGAAAACTCCAGAACAAGTCCAATCACACATCCACTAGACAATCAAACACACAAGATCACAAGGTACATGAACAACAAAGGGGAAGATACAAGGTAGAGTTCATCTCCAAGAGGAGGTCTTGAATCCGCGAAGGATCTTCCCGTTTAGGGGTCTTGAATCCAAGGTGGATCTTCTCCGTAGAGGAGCCGCGGTCTCTCTCATGGAGTAGATCCGTAATGGATGAGCAAAGCTCTATCTCACATATGAGCTAAATCAATGCTGGCCCTAAAAGATGGAAGGGAAGGAGTACTTATAGTCTAGGGGTAAGTTGGGGGGATACATGGGTGAAAACCCATCAACTGCACGCAGGCAGGGCGGTAGTACCGGTCCTGGGACCGGTAGTACTGGTTTTTGCAGTCTCAGCGGAAGTTCCGGCCTTGCACCGGCCTTGTACCGGTCGATCACAGAAGGTGGACCGGTAGTTGACCGGTAGTTGGACCGGTAGTACCGGTGGACCGGTAGTTGGACCGGTAGTTGGACCGGTAGTACCTCTTTCATTGCGCTGGGAAGATTCCTCTTCTTCCTTCTCTTCCATGCTTTGCTCGTGGATGGTGTAGTTGTACACTTGCGCCCGCACTCCTCCTCCTCGCCCATGGTGTTCCGACAATACCTATGTAGGCACACGAGTGGAGTGTCAAGTAGTATACCACCCTCGAAGGGGTTAAGTGAACACGTGTAAAGGAGATGATTCACCTTTATGTATGAGAAGTAGAGTTCGCACGTGTCACTTGCCAAACGGACTCTTGACATGGTGATGTCCTTAGGATGCTCCGCATCAACAAGGCTTCTTCTTCGGCTTGTCTGCACGCTTGCGGATGAGACGGGATCCTAACAGGGTCTTCTTGAATTCTTCCCAATTTTCTGCTCTATACACCCTTGTATGTCTTGATGCATCTTCCACCATGTTGCAACACTGTTTGTAAAGTACTGGAGAGCGTATTGAACTTCATACTTCCTTTCAACTAAATTCTTCCTGAAGTGGTCCTCCATATTTTGTATCCATAGCTCTGCCTCTGGCTGGGTCATTGGTCCAGAGACTTCAAGTCTATCTTCAGTCATCCTCTATTGGTTTCAAGGGTTTTGGGATGAGAGTTGTGAGATGGAGAGAGATGCACTCAATACAAACAATGGTTTTGAAAAAGACGGTTTTAGTTTGTGGCCATCAGAAAACATCAAACAAATGACGGCTCACAATCGTCGCATCTAACGTAAGTACATAACAGGGGGTGGTCTTCTAACGGTCATCATATCTTCAAAGTTTTCAACTCTTCAAATCTTCGGAGTATCCATTGTTGTAGCTTCAACACTTCCAATGTATAGTAAAATCCTCTTTACTCCGAAGTGGTCCAAATGGTAAAGGGTATTGTCTAACTATTTAAGGTCAGAGGGAAGATTTGACAAAGCTCAGAAAAGAAGAGAGATAAGAATCCTTTTGGAAAAAGATAGTTTTAGAGAAATCCTTCCTTATGGTCTGGCCAGTTTCTAGGGTCACATCCTACAGTCAACATGTGCTCTGATACCATCTTGTAGCGACCACGATCCGAATGGACCGAAGTCTTTGTGTTCTATGTCATCCCTGGATCAGTATGCTGACACACACAGTACTGGAGGATTTATAACAGAGGTAAATCACATGTATTAAGTAACGTAAATACTATTACCTCAATCGATCATAGCGGAAGCAACAAGGTTGTGGATTCCCATCAACACCAACGGCAAAGTTGAGTGTAGAAATCGTAACCCTAATGTATCACTTACTTGTCGTAAGATAATCCTGCAACATGACACGTTGCAGCCACAAAGGGTCAGTACATTGAATGTACTGGCAAATTCACACTGTAATGATAATGATGAACAAAGCCTACAACTACATGCATATTTGGCTGGTGGAGGCTGTAAGGTTAAAGTTTTTGCGTAAAGCCAATTTTTCCCTACTGCAAAGGAATATATTTTAATTAACTATCATGGTAGTTGAAACATTGTTGAGAAGATAGACATCCTCTCAACCCCAATTAAAAAAATAATCTTTAAACCCAACAAAATTAATTAAAGTAACATGATGAGATTCACATGATAATCCAAGTACTAGATACTCAAGTCGTCCATAACCGGGGACACGGCTAATCATGATCAGTTTGAACACTCTGTAGAGGTTGTGCACTTTTCCCCACAAGACTCAATCGCCTCCGTTTGGTTTCTCGCACTGCATGGTGTTTGAGAAACGGATGACCGAGACACAGTCTTTCCGAAGAGGTCCCCTTAACCAGATAGTTAGGCCGGTACACCTACAAAACCCACTACATCTGCTAGCCCATCATGGAAAGGTTTCCCACAACTTACTCAACTATGCCAGAGCCCATATTGGCATGTGGCTGCACACAGAAGTTTCTAGTATGAATAATCTCATGATCCCTTTGAGCCTGGGTGGCGGTCCAAAAGAAAAATAGGCAATCACTGGAATACCCAGATGCCTCAATCCACCCAGATGTGTATTAATGGTGCCACCTTAAGTTGAACCATTAATTAACAAACTCGCATCTGTCATGGATTTCACTCACCAAATCCACGTCTACGAGCATAGCATGTCCTAACAGCAAACGTAGAAGTAACTCCCAAAGGTTTGAATGTAATGCAGGTAATAGGTACTACCTCAATCTACTTCCCAATCCCACAAGTTAAATGATCCTATTCATGCAATGTGTGAGGGTTGGACTAATGTAATGAAAACTGGGTAATTGGAAAGTATGATCAAAGTGTGAACTTGCCTGCAATGTTGATGAAGATGATTCGCACTCAAAACTCTTGATATCTCTACTCGTCACACTCCGGTCAATCTATCGTAAGCAAGCAATAGCAACCACACATAAGCAATCACTCAGAAAGATCGCACATATCGAATAAACACTTCGAAAAACTTTGAAAACAAATGAATGACTCTTGAAACATAAAACAATTTCTAACAGTACCAAAATTATGTGAATTTGGCCTTATCAGAAAGTTTAGGTCAAGAGCTTCGATTTGCAAAAAGGATCAACTAAAACGGAGTTACGAAATTCAAGTTATGATCAAACGAAGTTTGAATTTAAAACTAGTTGAATTCAAATTTTAAAACTTTCAAAAACTTGTTCAAGTTGTATTACTGGAAAGAGGGGATCGTAACGAAGACGTGGGCGTTGGTTTCATTGGATTTGGACTATCCGATAAAAAGTTAAGGCCGTTTGAAGTGTAGGGACTATTCTGTAAATAAAATATTCACATCTAAGTCCCTGGCCGAAACTAAAAAGAAAAAGAAAAAGTTAAAGAGCGAACGTTCACTACTGAGACTAAACTAATGAATTCGTCCACTGGTACTGCCAAACGAACGAATGTTCGTTAACTAACCTAACTACAGGAAAAAACGATTTTTAAAAAGAACCGAAGAAAACCGAGATCTAAACCGGAATGGGGCGGTTTTTCCCTTACCGGTTCTAGATCGGGGCGGATCGGGGCGGTTCGTCGGCCGGCGGAGCTCCGGCGATGGCGGGGCAGATGGCGGCGGTGCGAAGCAGCGGCGGGCGGCGCGGCGCTGCGGGAGGGCAGAGGCGTGCGGCGGCACGGCGTGGTGGTGCGGCGGGGAGGCGGCGAGGCAGCAGCAGCAAGCAGCCGCGGCGGCGGCGAGCAAAAGCGGAGGTGGCGGCGGGATGCTCGCGGTGGCGGCGCGATGCGAGGCGAGGGGAGAGACGGGGCGGCGGCGGCGGGCTTTATAGGGGGCAGGGGGTCGGGCTTTGCTTGGGGAAGGGCCAGACGGAGGAGTCCGGAGGCGGCACGACCTCCGAGGTCGGCGGGGCAAGACTCCCGGCGGAGTCCGCTCGGGGACGACGGGGACGAACGGCCGGGCTGGGCCTGGCGGAGCTGGGCCGGCCCAGTTTGGTCGGGGAAACATTTTTTTTCTTTAGACATTTTTTTAACAGACAAGAAAATGAATAAAAACAAAATAAATAAAGAAAATCCTATAGCCATATAATATAACAAAATTTGCAGAAAAATAAGCCCTACAACATGAACATTTTACTGCTGTCAAATAAAATCCTCACAAATTCAAATAAATCAAAAGGTGCTACTGATGCAATAAAAATAAATAAAAATCATTCTTAAAATACCAAAAGGAATTCAAATATATTTCTCTCCAATTTTATGTTGTAGGGAATCATGTTACCCTATTTTCCATGTAGTTTATTTTTGGAGAAATATAATTTGAATAAAAACCAAATAACTCAATATTTGAAATTGAGCTGCAGAAAGTTTCAGAAAACCTCCAACTCATATTTCCTATATTTTGAAGAAGTCATTTTATCTTCTCTCGGGAAAATCATTGAGTTGCTTAAAGTTTCTGAATTCGAAATATCTCGAGATTAAAATTCAAAATCCTTTCAAAGCCTTTTATCATTTAAAATAAATGGAAGAAGTCATATTATCTTCACTCTAGGGTTTTGTGTTGAAAAGAATTTGAATTCCCTTGGAGATCAAAAAGCAAAGTGAAAGTTTTGGAAAAGTCATTTTATTCCCTCTCATTTAACTTTCAAAAGTTTCAAATTCACTCAATTTCACTAAGCACATCAGCAAGTAATCAAATCTATCTATTTATTATAACATTCCAAAATTTAGAATTTTGGGATGTTTGTGACACCCCGAGACCGGTGCGCCAGGTGTCAGCTAGTGTTTCGTTATCAATGCCATGTCATCTGCTTGCGTGTTGCATCTTGCCATGTCATCTTGTGTGTTGCATCAGCATGTTTTCAAAACTTGCATCCGTCCGAGTTCCCTCGTCCTCTCCGTTGTCCGTTTTGAGCCCAGACACAATTGCACGCGCCCGCCGTGCCTCCGAATATTTATTTTGTGAGTGGTCGAAAAATGTTCTCGGAATGGGGTAAAACTTGGCGTGTGGTCTTATTATAGTGTAGACAGGCCGCCTACCAAGTTTCATCGCATTCGGAGCTCGTTTGATAGCCCAACGGATATATATAGCGGCACTAGTCGCCGGTTATTTCATCGGATGTTTTCGGTCTCCGAAAACCCCCGCGGGCCTCTTCTCTACTCTCCCCACAACCCCTCCTACACAGGCCACTACCTCCTCTTGGTCCATCCTACCTCACCTCGCGATCGGATCCGTCGGATCGCGATCGGAGGGCTCTAAAATCCCTCCAAACTCCAAACACTAGCCCTCCTACTATAAATGGACTCCCCCTAGTCCATTTTTGGCCTTCCCCTACCTCCCTCCTCAAATTCCGCCCAGTGCTTCCACCGTCGCCGCGCCGTGCTTCCCTCGCCGCGCCGTGTTTCCACCCTCGCCGCGTCGTGCTTCCACCCTCGCCGCGCCGTGCTTCCGCCGCAGCCGCCACCTTCTTCCCCCACCGCGCGGGCCCGTGGAAGCCCAGATCCGGCCCGCCCGGGTCCGGATCCCGTCCGCCGCCAGCCCGCAGGCGCCCGAGCCCCGCCTCCCGTGCCGGTCGCCCTCCTCCACCGTGCCTCGTCGCGCGCCGCCGCGCCGGGCGCCCTCGCCGGCCGGTCGCGTGCCGCCGCCGACCGCCGCCCGTGGCTCTCCGCCCTGCCGCCGCCCGTGGCTCGACGCCCGCCGCCGCCCCGGCCAGATCCGGCGAGGAGCCGCCGGATCCAGCCGGCCCCGACCTCCCTGGCCAGTTCCGCTTCCCCCGTCGCTCCGTGCCTCACCGGAGGCCAGGTCGCCGCCGCGGGCCTCAGGTCGCCGCCGGTCTCGTCCCGTGCGGGAGGACGACCACGCCCCGACGCCCTCCTGGGCCCGAGCCGCGCGAGGCCCGGTGCCTGGCCCAGTGCCTCGCCTTCCTCCTGGGCCTCCGCGCCCGCGTGGGCCGAGTTCCTCTCCAGCCGCAGGCCCAGTCCGCACCAGCTCCCAGGCCAGCCTGCCTCTCCCTCCTCTCCAGATCTGGTCCGAGCCCATTGGTGAGCAGCCCAGTTCCCCGCCCCGTGCGCTGTATTTTATCCGACGCCCGTGTGTTTTTTTCCCTTGTGTAGAATCTGCTAAGTCCCTGTTTACTATTACAATGTTGCATCTTTGCATGATGACAACTTTTTGTGTGCTTATCCGTTTTGAGTGAATGATATGTCAAAATGATCGTGGTGATGTGCACTACACTTTGTTCCTTTGTGCCATGCTTGTTTGAATTCATTTAGATGCTTAAATCTCTGTTGCAAGGGTGCTACTTGTTATAAACTGCTGCTACTTGTTATTTTGTTGCCATGTTCGTGATATGATAACTTGGTGCATGTTTATTCAAATGATGCAAATGATATGTCCACATGTTCATTATGAGATGCTCTACATGTTGGTTGCTTTAGTTTGCATGATAGATTTCATATTGCCATGTTTATCTCCTTTGCAAAAGTGCTTGTGGCTGTTATGTTTTTAAACTTGTTACGAGATGCCTAGTTGAGGAGCTCGTTGCTATTGATGTGGTTGTCCCCTTGTTGCATGCTTATATGTTTTGGACTCCCCATCATGTGTACTTTGCTGTGGTGCCACCACTTGCCATGTTATGCTTTGAGGTGACTTAAACTTGCTCACAAACATGCCATGATAATACTGCTGTTTCAACACTTAGTGAAATTTCACGAAGTCTGGAACCTGTAATTTCCAGATGCCATGTTTGCTTGTTGTTCTAGGCAAATCCATGATAGTTTTGGGGTGACTATTGATGATTCCTTGTTGTATATGTTGTTGGCTATCCATTCATGCCCTCACATGCTCTCTTGGGTGGCTGTAGCATATTTAACTCTTGCTCCCAAGTTGCTATGTGGCTGTTAATTCCAGCTTGGTGTTATATCATGTTTCATGTGTATCTTTTAGCCCGTTGCTCCGTTTGGAGTGTTCCTTATATGAAACTTGAGTGATTTTGCATGTAGAATCATAATATCATATTGTTTTCATGTTTGGAGTGAGTTTGGTTGATGTTTGGGTGCATCTTGCACTGTTGCCATGTTATGCATCATACCTTGCCATGCTATGCTTCCTGTATAGACTTGTTATGCTTCCTCTATAGACTTGCTGTGCTTCCTGTATAGATTTGTCATGCATCATACCTTGCCATGTTATGCTTCATAGACTTGATGTGCTTCCTGTATAGACTTGTCATGCATCATACCTTGCCATGTAATGCTTCCTGTATAGACCTGCTGTGCTTCCTATATAGACTTGTTTGCATCATACTTGCTTAAGCACATTGCCATGTTTCCTGTGATGTTTTCTGTGCTTCCTACCTTGCCATGTTATGCTTCCTGTTTACTCTTGTCATGCATCATACCTTGCCATGTATTGCATCATATATAAACTTGTGCTGTTTTGCTGTGCTTCCTACCTTGCCATGTTTTGCTTCCTGTGTTGACTTTCTGTGCATCATATGTAGGCTTGTCGTGTATCCTACTTGGTAGTGCATATTGTCATGTTCTTGAGTGGTTTGTTTACCGTGTTGCTTGCTTCTTCTCGTTAGTGCTTGTTCCGTTGCGTTCGTGAGGATTCGTTCGTCTACCCCTGGTTCTTCTTCAAGGCTTCTTCTCCGTCTTCTTCATGGATCCGTTCTTCTTCCTTGCGGGATCTCAGGCAAGATGATCATACCCTTGGATACCCTTACTATCATTGCCTTTGCTTAGTTGTCTCGATGCTATCGTTATATGTCGCGCTACCCATCATTTATGTCAGCCTCTCCTTGTTGCCATGAAACCTCTAACCGTTGAAACCTTCCTAGCAAAAACCATTGTTTGGCTATGTTACCCACTTGCTCAGCCCCTCTTATAGCGTTGTTAGTTGCAGGTGAAGATGAAGATCGTTCCAGGAGGGAACTTGTTGTTGGAATATCACAATATCTATTATTATTATTAACACACCTATATACTGGGCATGGGTGGAAGGCTTGGCCTTTTCCTTGGTGTTTTGTTCCACTCATGCCACCTTAGGCGCCGATAAACCGGCATTATGTTCCTTGATTTTGCGTTCCTTACACGATGGGTATATGGGGACCCCTTGACACTTCGACTTTGAATAAAACTCCTCCAGCAAGGCCCAACATTGGTTTTAATATGCTCATAATAACAACTTAATTAATTAATTTATTGCATAGGGGGTCAAGTCCCCGTGTTCTTAATTCTACATAACAGGGGGGGCCAGTGCTGATGGTGTTGGTCCCAAACGGGGAGACTGCGGGGCCACCACGGGGAAACTCGAGGATTGGCTCCCGTGGGCTCACCTATCCGGACGTGGCCTGAGATGAGATACGCTCGGCTACTATCAGGGTGTCGGCACGCCGGGAGGTCTTGCTGGACTTGTTTTACCATTGTCGAAATGTCTTGTGCACCGGGATGCTGAGCCTGATCGGATTTCCCTAAGATAAGGGGTGATGATATTATATTTATCACTTCAGCTAATCGTGAGAGCTTGTGATGGGCTAAGTTGGGACACCCCTGCAGGGTTATGATCTTTCGAAAGCCGTGCCCGCGGTTATGTGGCAGATTGGAATTTGTAAATGTCCGGTTGTAGAAAACTTGACAGAGGATCCGAGTTAAAATACACAACTGTGTGAGGAACCGTGACTGTCTCTTTTCACTTTGAGAAGAGAACACGGTGGGGTTATGTTTGACTTGTAAGTAGTTCAGGATCTTTAGCGATCACTTCTAGTTTGCGACCGTTTGCGTAGATGCTCATCTTATTCTTGTACTCGTAAGTTAGCCACCATATTTATTGCTTAGCCGCTACTGCAACCTCACCACTTTACCTCTTCCTACCTATTAAGCTTGGTTAGTCTTGTTACCCATGGTTATGGGATTGCTGAGTCCTCGTGGCTCACAGATATTACAACAACAGTTGCAGGTGCAGGATTTCCGATGTCTTGACGTGAGAGCGTTGATCGTTGTGTTGGAGTTCTTCTTCTTTCTTCTTCAGTCTTGGGTTAGGTTCCGGGTCGGCAGCCTAGGATAGCAGATGGATGTATTTGTGCTTTTCATGTTTGTATCCGTAGTCGGATACTTGTATTGATATTGTTGTATTCATGAGATTTGTATGTATTGTTGTATCCCCCATGTATGTATGTAATGGTACGTTGTAATGATATCCATCTTGCTAAGCGCCCGAAATGAGGTTGTGCCCCAATCTCGTAAGTGTCACGTGATCGGGATAGAATCGCATCTTGGGCCTGACAAGTTGGTATCAGAGCCTCGACCGACCATAGGAGCCCCCTTGATTGATCGTAGCTTGGCCGTTGTTGAGTCTAGCAGAAAACTTTTTCGGAGTCTAGTTATATCGGAGAGTAGGAATTCTTTTTACTTCTCAGCCCCTTCGTCGCTCTGGTGAGGAATCTTGACGTAGGTGTTTTGAATTACCCCTCTTCCCCTTGAAATTTTTTTAGGATCACGTGGTTAGTTTTCGTTCGTTGCGTTGTTAGTTCTTTCATCTGGTGCATCTCTCGTCAAGTGTTTCAACCCTCTTCTTCTTTGCAAGTTCAACATCAGTTCTTTCAGCCGGTGTTGTTTCCCCGTCCGATGTGTTCCTTCTTTTTCCCACGCGCCCACCCTTTTGCTTCTCGGAGCCGGAGTCCTTAATAGAGTATCCTTCCTACTCGTGTAAATCCCTTGCATTCTTTCCTCAGTTATTTCAATTGGTGAATTCTCGTCTAGTTCGTCATCCTTCATATTTTTTCCTTCTCCGATGAGTTCTTCTCTCGTTGGATATTCTTCACCTCTTCTTCTCTCCGGTGGATTCAATTCAAGTATTCGGTTTTGTTCATATTCTTTATTCGGCTCAATTGCTTCACTTTGCTTGTTTACCTCTCGCCATTTAATTGTTCCGGAGTTCCGAATACATCTCAGGAGATTCGTTTGTGTTCCAATTAATTCGAGGTTGTCACCTCATTTGAGTCTTTTAATTGTTCCGGTGCATCATCTCCTTCTCGATCCTTTCAACGGTGTTTTCTCTTCGGTGGGCCCTAACCCACATGTTTATTCCCAGGATCTTACCTGACTCTTCTAATTCCCGGACTGTTCCAAAATTCTTTTCAAGTGTGACGTAAGTATGGATTCCATCAGTCATATGCCTTCTTCAAGATCGTCTGCAAATTCTTTTCATCGGTGGTTCAACCTTTTCCTCATTTCGTTCATCCGGAGTATTTCATTAATTCTTTTTCATTGTGTTCCTCCGAAGGCCATCATTTCAGAAGATTTCTTCGTTCTCAGTTTTCAACTTCGTCCTCCAAATATTCTTCATTGATGCCTCTTCGTTCGTCTCACATTCTTCCGGTGCTGCGTTCAAGCATTCTTTAATCAGTTCACGATCTCTTCGTTCTCGTCATCTAAATTTTCTCAAGTACTTATCCTTTTCCCGGCGATTCATTCTCTTGTGTTCACTCAATTTCAATTCTTCATGGTGGCTTGTCCTCTTGCATCGTTCAATTTCATTCCTTACGATGGTCATTCTCGTTTTTCACTCGATTGTAATTATTCTCGATGGTTTGTTCTTTTCATCATTCGATTTTAATTCTTCCCGGTGGTTCGTTCATTATCTTCACTCGGCTTTAATTCTTCACGGTGGTTCGCTCAACAGTTCTTTTCCGGTGCTATCATGTCAATTCATTCGTTCTTTCCAATCTTACTGGTGTTTCATGAAGATTTTCGCAAGTTCGCGAGATATCCCTCTTTAATCAATTTCAACAAGAATAAGTAGTATGTGAATCCTTTGCTTCTCATCAATTTAATTGATGGAGGAGAAGCATAACATAATTCTTATTCTTTTCATCGAGTTGATTTAATCCCTTCCTTCAGAGTTTATTCTTCAGGAATGAATTCTAGTTCCTGGTGCTTTAATCTTTTCTTTTCCGGAGTTCAATTTTTCTCGGCCTTCTCGTCGGACTCTCGTCTAAATCATCGCAAGGCTTTAATCTTAGTCTTTTCGGCTGTCATTTCTATGTCATCATCCTTTAATACCGGAGTTCTTCATGGTGGTTCTCCATCATTTAATTCATTCTTCAAGCGTTCAGCTAATTCTTCTAGAGCAGCTCAAGCATTCTTATTCTTGCCTCTCGAGTGCAATTAATTCTCCATATTCTTTTGAAGTGGAGTTTTGCATTCTTCCTTCATCTCATCTATTCAATCTATTTCGTTGCGGCATAATTCACCTCAAGCTTTGAGATGTTGTCATAAGTCCACAACAAGCTCATTCTTTTCTTGTTGATTTTCTCAACAACTCTATTCAAACCTTTCTCTTCAAGATTCTCTTCCAAATTCACTCGTCGTGAAAGTTGTCATCTTCTTCTCCGTTCTTTAAATTCCATCATTTCAATTCTTCTGGAGGCATTGTCTTGTTCATTTCGTCATGTTTTCGTTCCACCTTCTCAGATTCTTGTCATATTCCAATCATGTTCAACCGGTGTGCTATTTCATTCCATTGTCAGCCGGAGTACTGCCCGGATTCCTTCATGGAGATTCCTTTTTTTTCTATCTCTTTTAACTGGAGTGGTTTCAAATTCATTCTTGTTCCTTCAACTCGTGCTTCATATACTTCAACCTTTTGGTTCTTGTCGTATTCCTTCTTCCTCTTATTTACCGAAGTCTTTGCAACTTCGTTCTTCTTCGTTGCATTCTTCTTCTTTTGAGTTGTTCATCCTCTCAAGGTTATTTTCTTTCACTCTTTTGTCCTCAAAGAACTTTGTTCTTCCTTTTTCCTTCCGTCTCGTTCCTAAGATCTCGGGACGAGATCTCTTGTTAGTAGGGGAGTGTTGTGACACCCCGAGACCTGTGCGCCAGGTGTCAGCTAGTGTTTCATTGTCAGTGCCATGTCATCTGCTTGCGTGTTGCATCTTGCCATGTCATCTTGTGTGTTGCATCAGCATGTTTTCAAAACTTGCATCCGTCCGAGTTCCCTCGTCTTCTCCGTTGTCCGTTCTGAGCCCAGACACACTTGCACGCGCCCGCGGTGCCTCCGAATATTTATTTTGTGAGTGGTCGAAAAATGTTCTCGGAATGGGGTAAAACTTGGCGTGTGGTCTTATTATAGTGTAGACAGGCCGCCTGCCAAATTTCATCGCATTCGGAGCTCGTTTGATAGCCCAACGGATATATATAGCGGCACTAGTCGCCGGTTATTTCATCGGATGTTTTCGGTCTCCGAAAACCCCCGCGGGCCTCTTCTCTACTCTCCCCACAACCTCTCCTACACAGTCCACAACCTCCTCTTGGCCCATCCTACCTCACCTCGCGATCGGATCCGTCGGATCGCGATCGGAGGGCTCTAAAATCCCTCCAAACTCCAAACCCTAGCCCTCCTACTATAAATGGACTCCCCCTAGTCCATTTTTGGCCTTCCCCTACCTCCCTCCTCAAATTCCGCCCAGTGCTTCCACCGTCGCTGCGCCGTGCTTCCCTCGCCGCGCCGTGTTTCCACCCTCGCCGCGCCGTGTTTCCACCCTCGCCGCGCCGTGCTTCCATCCTCGCCGCGTCGTGTTTCCGCCGCAGCCGCCACCTTCTTCCCCCATCGCGCGGGCCCGCGGAAGCCCAGATCCGGCCCGCCCGGGCCCGGATCCCATCCGCCGTCAGCCCGCAGGCGCCCGAGCCCCGCCTCCCATGCCAGCCGCCCTCCTCCACCGGGCCTCGTCGCGCGCCGCCGCGCCGAGCGCCCTTGCCGGCCGGTCGCCGCCGACCGCCGCCCGTGGCTCGCCGCCCCGCCGCCGCCGCCCCGGCCAGATCCGGCGAGGAGCCGCCGGATCCAGCCGGCCCCGACCTCCCCGGCCAGTTACGCTTCCCCCGTCGCTCCATGCCTCACCGGAGGCCAGGTCGCCGCCTGTCTCATCCCGTGCGGGAGGACGACCACGCCCCGACCCCTCCTGGGCCGGAGCCGCGCGAGGCCCAGCGCCTGGCCCAGTGCCTCGCCTGCCTCCTGGGCCTCCGCGCCCGCGTGGGCCGAGTTCCTCTCCAGCCGCAGGCCCAGTCTGCTCCAGCTCCCAGGCCGGCCTGCCTCTCCCTCCTCTCCAGATCTGGGCCGAGCCCATTGGTGAGCAGCCCAGTTCCCCGCCCCGTGCGCTGTATTTTATCCGACGCCCATGTGTTTTTCTCCCTTGTGTAGAATCTGCTAAGTCCCTGTTAACTGTTACAATGTTGCATCTTTGCATGATGATAACTTTTTATGTGATTATCCGTTTTGAGTGAATGATATGTCAAAATGATCGTGGTGATATGCACTACACTTTGTTCCTTTGTGCCATGCTTGTTTGAATTCATTTAGATGCTTAAATCTCTGTTGCAAGGGTGCTACTTGTTATAAACTGCTGCTACTTGTTATTTTGTTGCCATGTTCGTGATATGATAACTTGCTGCATGTTTATCCAAATGATGCAAATGATATGTCCACATGTTCATCATGAGATGCTCTACATGTTGGTTGCTTTAGCTTGCATGATAGATTTCATATTGCCATGTTTATTTCCTTTGCAAAAGTGCTTGTGGCTGTTATGTTGTTAAACTTGTTACGAGATGCCTAGTTGAGGAGCTCGTTGCTATTGATGTGGTTGTCCCCTTGTTGCATGCTTATATGTTTTGGACTCCCCATCATGTGTACTTTGCTGTGGTGCCACCACTTGCCATGTTATGCTTTGAGGTGACTTAAACTTGCTCACAAACATGCCATGATAATACTGCTGTTTCAACACTTAGTGAAATTTCACTAAGTCTGGAACCTTTAATTTCCAGATGCCATGTTTGCTTGTTGTTCTAGGCAAATCCATGATAGTTTTGGGGTGACTATTGATGATTCCTTGTTGTATATGTTGTTGGCTATCCATTCATGCCCTCACATGCTCTTTTGGGTGGCTGTAGCATATTTAACTCTTGCTCCCAAGTTGCTTTGTGGCTGTTAATTCCAGCTTGGTGTTATATCTTGTTTCATGTGTATCTTTTAGCCTGTTGCTCCGTTTGGAGTGTTCCTTATATGAAACTTGAGTGATTTTGCATGTAGAATCATAATATCATATTGTTTTCATGTTTGGAGTGAGTTTGGTTGATGTTTGGGTGCATCTTGCACCGTTGCCATGTTGTGCATCATACCTAGCCATGCTATGCTTCCTGTATAGACTTGTTATGCTTCCTCTATAGACTTGCTGTGCTTCCTGTATAGATTTGTCAAGCATCATACCTTGCCATGTTATGCTTCATAGACTTGTTGTGCTTCCTGTATAGACTTGTCATGCATCATACCTTGCCATGTAATGCTTCTTGTATAGACCTGCTGTGCTTCCTATAGAGACTTGTTTGCATCATACTTGCTTAAGCACATTGCCATGTTTCCTGTGATGTTTTCTGTGCTTCCTACCTTGCCATGTTATGCTTCCTGTTTAGTCTTGTCATGCATCATACCTTGCCATGTATTGCATCATATATAAACTTGTGCTGTTTTGCTGTGCTTCCTACCTTGCCATGTTTTGCTTCCTGTGTAGACTTTCTGTGCATCATATGTAGGCTTGTCGTGTATCCTACTTGGTAGTGCATATTCTCATGTTCTTGAGTGGTTTGTTTACCGTGTTGCTTGCTTCTTCTCGTTAGTGCTTGTTCCGTTGCGTTCGTGAGGATTCGTTCGTCTACCCGTGGTTCTTCTTCAAGGCTTCTTCTCCGTCTTCTTCATGGATCCGTTCTTCTTCCTTGCGGGATCTCAGGCAAGATGATCATACCCTTGGATACCCTTACTATCATTGCCTTTGCTTAGTTGTCTCAATGCTATCGTTATATGTCGCGCTACCCATCATTTATGTCAGCCTCTCCTTGTTGCCATGAAACCTCTAACCCTTGAAACCTTCCTAGCAAAAACCATTGTTTGGCTATATTACCCGCTTGCTCAGCCCCTCTTATAGCGTTGTTAGTTGCAGGTGAAGATGAAGATCGTTCCAGGAGGGAACTTGTTGTTGGAATATCACAATATCTATTATTATTATTAACACACCTATATAGTGGGCATTGGTGGAAGGCTTGGCCTTTTGCTCGGTGTTTTGTTCCACTCATGCCACCTTAGGCGCCGATAAACCGGCATTATGTTCCTTGATTTTGCGTTCCTTACACGATGGGTATATGGGGACCCCTTGACACTTCGACTTTGAATAAAACTCCTCCAGCAAGGCCCAACATTGGTTTTAATTTGCTCATAATAACAACTTAATTAATTAATTTATTGCATAGGGGGTCATGTCCCTGGGTTCTTAATTCTATATAACAGGGGGGGCCAGTGCTGATGGTGTTGGTCCCAAACGGGGAGACTGCGGGGCCACCACGGGGAAAATCGAGGATTGGCTCCCGTAGGCTCACCTATCCGGACGTGGCCTGAGACGAGATACGCGCGGCTACTATCAGGGTGTCGGCATGCCGGGAGGTCTTGCTGGACTTGTTTTACCATTGTCGAAATGTCTTGTGCACCGGGATGCCGAGCCTGATCGGATTTCCCTAAGATAAGGGGTGATGATATTATATTTATCACTTCAGCTAATCGTGAGAGCTTGTGATGGGCTAAGTTGGGACACCCCTGCAGGGTTATGATCTTTCGAAAGCCGTGCCCGCGGTTATGTGGCAGATTGGAATTTGTTAATGTCCGGTTGTAGAAAACTTGACGGAGGATCCGAGTTAAAATACACAACTGTGTGAGGAACCGTGACTGTCTCTTTTCACTTTGAGAAGAGAACACGGTGGGGTTATGTTTGACTCGTA
Source organism: Secale cereale (assembly GCA_902687465.1). NCBI lineage: Eukaryota > Viridiplantae > Streptophyta > Magnoliopsida > Poales > Poaceae > Secale > Secale cereale. The sequence goes on along the minus strand of LR738709.1, from coordinate 259,745,958 downwards.
AGTAGTTCAGGATCTTTATCGATCACTTCTAGTTTGCGACCGTTTGCGTAGATGCTCATCTTATTCTTGTACTCGTAAGTTAGCCACCATATTTATTGCTTAGCCGCTGCTGCAACCTCACCACTTTACCTCTTCCTACCTATTAAGCTTTGTTAGTCTTGTTACCCATGGTTATGGGATTGATGAGTCCTCGTGGCTCACAGATACTACAACAACAGTTGCAGGTGCAGGATTTCCAATGTCTTGACGTGAGAGTGTTGATCGTTGTGTTGGAGTTCTTCTTCTTTCTTCTTCAGTCTTGGGTTAGGTTCCGGGTCGACAGCCTGGGATAGCAGATGGATGTTTTTTGTGCTTTTCATGTTTGTATCCGTAGTCGGATACTTGTATTGATATTGTTGTATTCTTGAGATTTGTATGTATTGTTGTATCCCCCATGTATGTATGTAATGGTACGTTGTAATGATATCCATCTTGCTAAGCGCCCGAAATGCGGTTGTGCCCCAATCACGTAAGTGTCACGTGATCGGGATAGAATCGCATCTTGGGCCTGACAAGTTGGTATCAGAGCCTCGACCGACCATAGGAGCCCCCTTGATTAATCGTAGCTTGGCCATTGTTGAGTCTAGCAGAAAACTTTTTAGGAGTCTAGTTATATCGGAGAGTAGGAATTCTTTTTACTTCTCAGCCCCTTCGTCGCTCTGGTGAGGAATCTTGACGTAGGTGTTTTGAATTACCCCTCTTCCCCTTGAAATTTTTTTAGGATCACGTGGTTAGTTTTTGTTCGTTGCGTTGTTAGTTCTTTCATCTGGTGCATCTCTCGTCAAGTGTTTCAACCCTCTTCTTCTTTGCAAGTTCAACATCAGTTCTTTCAGCCGGTGTTGTTTCCCCGTCCGATGTGTTCCTTCTTTTTCCCACCCGCCCACCCTTTTGCTTCTCGGAGCCGGAGTCCTTAATCGAGTATCCTTCCTACTCGTGTAAATCCCTTGCATTCTTTCCTCAGTTATTTCAACTGGTGAATTCTCGTCTAGTTCGTCATCCTTCATATTTTTTCCTTCTCCGATGAGTTCTTCTCTTGTTGGATATTCTTCACCTCTTCTTCTCTTCGGTGGATTCAATTCAAGTATTCGGTGTTGTTCATATTCTTTATTCGTCTCAATTGCTTCACTTTGCTCGTTTACCTCTCGCCATTTAATTGTTCTGGAGTTCCGAATACATCTCAGGAGATTCGTTTGTGTTCCAATTAATTCGAGGTTGTCACCTCATTTGAGTCTTTTAATTGTTTCGGTGCATCATCTCCTTCTCGATCCTTTCAACGGTGTTTTCTCTTTGGTGGGCCCTAACCCACATGTTTATACCCAGGATCTTACCTGACTCTTCTAATTCCCGGAGTGTTCCGAAACTCTTTTCAAGTGTGACGTAAGTATGGATTCCATCAGTCATATGTCTTCTTCAAGATCGTCTGCAAATTCTTTTCATCGGTGGTTCAACCTTTTCCTCATTTCGTTCATCTGGAGTATTTCATTAATTCTTTTTCATTGTGTTCCTCCGAAGGCCATCATTTCAGAAGATTTCTTCGTTCTCAGTTTTCAACTTCGTCCTCCAAATATTCTTCATTGATGCCTCTTCGTTCGTCTCACATTCTTCCGGTGTTGCGTTCAAGCATTCTTTAATCAGTTCACGATCTCTTCGTTCTCGTCATCTAAATTTTCTCAAGTACTTATCCTTTTCCCGGCGATTCATTCTCTTGTGTTCACTCAATTTCAATTCTTCACGGTGGCTTGTCCTCTTGCATCGTGCAATTTCATTCCTTACGATGGTCATTCTCGTTTTTCACTCGATTGTAATTATTCTCGACGGTTTGTTCTTTTCATCATTCGATTTTAATTCTTCCCGATGGTTTGTTTTTTTCATCACTCGATTTTAATTCTTGCCAGTGGTTCGTTCATTATCTTCACTCGGCTTTAATTCTTTACGGTGGTTCGCTCAACAGTTCTTTTCCGGTGCTATCATGTCAATTCATTCGTTCTTTCCAATCTTACCGGTGTTTCATGAAGATTTTCGCAAGTTCACGAGATATCCCTCTTTAATCAATTTCAACAAGAATAAGTAGTATGTGAATCCTCTGCTTCTCATCAATTTAATTGATGGAGGAGAAGCATAACATAATTCTTATTCTTTTCATCGAGTTGATTTAATCCCTTCCTTCGGAGTTTATTCTTCAGGAATGAATTCTAGTTCCTGGTGCTTTAATCTTTTCTTTTCCGGAGTTCAATTTTTCTCGGCCTTCTCGTCGGACTCTCGTCTAAATCATCGCAAGGCTTTAATCTTAGTCTTTTCGGCTGTCATTTCTATGTCATCATCCTTTAATACCGGAGTTCTTCATGGTGGTTCTCCATCATTTAATTCATTCTTCAAGTGTTCAGCTAATTCTTCTAGAGCAGCTCAAGCATTCTTATTCTTGCCTCTCGAGTGCAATTAATTCTCCATATTCTTTTGAAGTGGAGTTTTGCATTCTTCCTTCATCTCATCTATTCAATCTATTTCGTTGCGGCATAATTCACCTCAAGCTTTGAGATGTTGTCATAAGTCCACAACAAGCTCATTCTTTTGTTGTTGATTTTCTCAACAACTCTATTCAAACCTTTCTCTTCAAGATTCTCTTCCAAATTCACTCGTCGTGAAAGTTGTCATCTTCTTCTCCGTTCTTTAAATTCCATCATTTCAATTCTTCCGGAGGCATTGTCTTGTTCATTTCGTCATGTTTTCGTTCCACCTTCTCAGATTCTTGTCATATTCCAATCATGTTCAACCGGTGTGCTATTTCATTCCATTGTCAGCCGGAGTGCTGCCCGGATTCCTTAGTGGAGATTCCTTTTTTTTCTTTCTCTTTTAACCGGAGTGGTTTCAAATTCATTCTTGTTCCTTCAACTCGTGCTTCATATACTTCAAACTTTTGGTTCTCGTCGTATTCCTTGTTCCTCTTATTTACCGAAGTCTTTGCAACTTCGTTCTTCTTCGTTGCATTCTTCTTCTTTTGAGTTGTTCATCCTCTCAAGGTTCTTTTCTTTCACTCTTTTGTCCTCGAAGAACTTTGTTCTTCGTTTTTCCTTCCGTCTCGTTCCTAAGATCTCGGGACGAGATCTCTTGTTAGTACAGGAGTGTTGTGACACCCCGAGACCGGTGCGCCATGTGTCAGCTAGTGTTTTGTTGTCAGTGCCATGTCATCTGCTTGCGTGTTGCATCTTGCCATGTCATCTTGTGTGTTGCATCAGCATGTTTTCAAAACTTGCATCCGTCCGAGTTCCCTCATCCTCTTCGTTGTCCGTTCTAAGCCCAGACACACTTGCACGCGCCCGCGGTGCCTCCGAATATTGGGGAAACACGAAACCGAAACTAGATGGATCTCGAAAGCCAATCTAATACGAAAAGAACCCGTACTGGTGGTGGATATGTGGTGGTAGAATATGGCAGCAGTGGTGGTATATGGCAACAGTGGTGGTATATGGATACAGCTTGGTGGTGGTATATGGATACGGATCGGTGGTGGTATGTGGCAGTAGCGATGAAGATGTTGCGGCGGCGGCGTGACAAGTTATGACCAGAACTCGAAACTCTAAAAGACTAGACGCTAAGACCAGCAACTTGACACGACGATGCAACCGCAAATTCAACTAAGCAAACACGGAAAAGATTATGCAATGGCTCAGACTGGTTCGGATATGATGAACTAACCCTATTTTTTTGGCTTTTTCGTGGACTATAGGTATGAAGAACAGACTCGATCTAATCTACGAAAAACTATAAAATCTCACCGAGCAACCATGAAATCTGATACCACTTGATAGAGGCAAAGGTTTCCCGTCTTTCAATGAGATGGTGGCTATCGTTTTGGAGGAAGTCGACTTGGACGATCCGACTACGAACGTGCATGGACGTCGCGCCTTAGCAATCGCTAAACCAACTCCGAGAGGTTATTGACCACGCCGGAGCATGATCAACCTGACCACGAAGGTCTATTTCCTGCAGGCAAACGAAGAACAAGCAAGAAACTGAGATTGCAATCTGGATATTGCGAATTCAAGAGGAAAGCTTTATTGATCATGTGAGGTTCTGTGACGTCTTTGTCTGGTCGTTGAACACAAACGAAGTACGCGAAGTTGCAGCTATGGCAAACTTTAATCTAAACAAAAACCAAAGTCTAAACGACGCCCTAAGGGCTGAATATATGGGGGAAAGAGGGGGGAATTTCGTGGCCCTTGGTGGAGGGGTCCGAAACCAACCCTAACTCTTGTTTCCGCACACATACGGACTCTAAAAACAGCCTATACTCATGTATTTCGAAATTACATGGGCCTGGCCCAATAATAAGGTGACGCAGCACCTATAATAGCCTCTGGACGAAATTTATGAAGTGGCATTTTGTATATTTCATCCAAGGTTTCTCGCACTCATTATGGTGGCTTCAAAGTCCTGAAATCATCACTTGTAACTCCATTCTTGTTCCCCTTGCGCATGCCATCATCTCCATGCTTGATCTTGCTCCAATGTTCATCCTTCTTGTCCAAGCTAGGCCCTTCATTTGTAAGCAAGACAAATGTATCCATTTAGGCAGCATCATATTCTCATGAACATTAGATTCATTACCAAGAAACGAAAGTACTTGGTAATTGATACGGTGTATCCTAGGGTCATCCCCATGGACCCTTCATCGCCTCATCATATGCTCAAAGGACCAATGAATAGAGCTCTCGAGACCGAGGTGACGTCATTCCTTGCTCTAAAACCTTCCGATATGCATGAGACATGGCTGCTACCCTCATCTGGAACCTTATGCATACTCAGGTACTTGGGTGAAGGCCACGGGACAGTTCAGCACAATGGTCAAGACGGCGAGCCCGACGAGTGCACAAGACAAGAAGAAGGATGGCTGAAGATACTACAGGCACCGGACGTCCGGCCTGCACCGGACGACCGGCGACTCCCAGGCACCGGACGACCGGAAGACACCGGACGTCCGGCCTCCCCCAGACGATCGGACGACCGGAAGCCACCGGACGTCCGTGACAACGACTACAGAAGCTAAATAGCGGAAATCCGAGGATTACCGGACGTCCGGTCCCTCCGGAACCACCGGACGTCCGGTAACCCACGGACGTCCGCTACGACGGCGACCGCGTGTGTAATATAAATACTGTGGACCTCTTTCCTTTAGACCCAGCTGTGGTTTAGCTCATTTGATACTTGTGTGGATTTCTCCCACGAGACGGTGCGCCTCTACGGAGAAGATCCACCTCTGGATTCAAGACCTCTGCGGAGAAGATCCCACGGGATTCCAAGACCTCCTCACGGAGAAGACTATCTTTGTATCACCGGTGTTGACTTTGGATCATGGATCTCAACCTTGTATCGCGAATCTAGTGCTTGTGTGATTATCTTCGTGTTGATTGAGTGTTTTCCTCTTGTGTTTTCCCCATCTTTCCCTTGTGATTCCCCATGTTCATCGTGTGCCAACCTCCAAACGTGAAAGATCCGCTGATTAGGGTTCCACCCTGTATCATATGGTATCTAGAGCAAAGGTTTCTCACGATTTTGGAGCCCCACACCCCGTTTTCTAGCCTGTTTTTGTCGTGTTCTTCCCTATTTCGAAAATTTCCCCACAAAAAGAGCCCCAAAAATTTTTGTGATCTGTTGATTTGGCAAGATTTTGTTGACTTTGTTCCATGGATTTGCTGTGCCACGTGTCGATCTAGCATTTCCCCACCATCTCCCCGTTTTTCCACCGCAAATCCGTCCACGTTTCACCGTTTTCACCACGGATCCCACCAACCCAGTCCTAAACCTACCGGACGACCGACGTTTACCGGACGTCCGGAACCCCTCGAGACACCGGACGTCCGCTAAACACCGGACGACCGGCACCCCGACCACAGAACGCTTTTACCGGATTTCCGGTCTCCACCGGACGTCCGACCCAGCCAGAACGACCGGACGACCGGTACCTGCCGGACGTCCGACAAAACCTGAAACTGCTGATCCAGTTCAGTCCCACCTTCCGCAACTACCACCCACCTTCCGCGACCACCATCGTTTTCCCGCTCTGAGTTTGAAAAGTCATTATCCCTTTGCCTTGGATACTTGAGTTGTGGTTTCACCGTTTCCTTGGATGTTTAGGCTACCTTGGGACGGCAAGACTTCGACAACACCACCGCTCAACTTCGGCAAGGACGGTAACATCGACGACACTTCACTCATCCTACCTTGCAATTGCATTGTCACCCTATGAACCATCTTTGCGTAGCTTTCCCATTGAGACTAGCCATTTGAGTATTGCCGGGCCACGACACTTGTGCACATTAGTGATACTCATAGATATTGCATCCTACATCATTGTGAGTAACATCACATCATCTTGGTATCTTGCATATCCCCGTGTGCCACAAGAGTGCTCCGCATACACAATAGCTACCTCGATCCGAGAAGCATACATATGTGCCCAAAGAAAGAGCTCAAAAGCTTTTAAGCAAAAGAGCCAATCAAAGCAAAGAAACAATAGCATCATACGCCTTGCATCCAAAGAGATCATACATAGCAACACCATCTTGTGCTCAAGCATCGGCACATCATACACTCATAGCATACTTGTGATAGATAGTCGTTACTTTTTGCCTCTTATAGGTCGTGCACAAGTGCGTATCCGCCTATTAAGCAATCGGCTAGCGTCTCTCTAGTGTTGTGCAACACGAGCATTTTCCGTGGTTTACCACATTTTCGCTCATCCTTGGTTGCACGACCACATTTATCTATCCGTGCGTGTGTTCCGTGTGCTACTCTTTGCTAGTGATCCACTTGTTGCATGAGCAAATTTGTGAACCATTTTCAACATCTTTGAGTCACTTTGACGATTGCATTGAATTTGTGCCACATCCTAACCGAGCTCCTCTCAAAGCTTTACTTGTGTAGGTGTGAGAATCGACACGAAGTGATACCAATAGTACTATTTCCGGGTTACATTGTTGAGTGATCATTGATCCATTTTCAACCTCGGTTAAGGTACATTGATATTGTCTTGTCCTTTTCTCCCACTCACATACTTGCTTGTGATGATGGATAGGCCAAGTTCATCTACCAACCCGATCTTCGACGATCCTCAAGAAGCGAACAACTACGTCACCAAACTACATCTCTTCGGTGTCCAACGAGCTCTACATCAAGAGAGTGAAGCTATGCGAGAGTACATTGGTCAAGTTGCCGAGGACGCACGACAATTCCAACAAAGCACTAAAGAGCAAATCGACCTCATCAACACCAACATGTCTACTCAATACAATGAGCTCCGGACATTGATCATCAACCGACGTTCTTCCTCAACATCTTCTCATCGAAGAAGCCGCTCAAGTCGACACACCGACTCAACGCAAGACTCCAGTACACCTACGTCCAACACTCTTCGTCAAGCCGCACGTCAAGCTCGACATGAACATCGGCAACCTCTACATAACAAGAGTTCTCAAGAGCTATTCGACGAGCAAGAAAATCGACGTCGTCAAAACCAAGCTACACTTGAGCAAGCACAAGACCGGCAACGACTACGCCAACAACAACAAGAGCGAGCTCGTCAATATCAAGAAGAACAAGATGCCGAGGCTATCCGCCAAGCACAACAACGTCGAGAAGCTCAAGCTATGGAGGCGCAACGTGCTCTACAAGATGCACATCGCAATGTGGCAGCCCGCACTCGACACAATCGTCAAGAAGAGGATTTCTTTCGCGATGAGATGCAAGAAAGGCGCCATCAAGCAAGAATGCAAGAAGAAGCTCCTCCTCAAGCGCGACATGAGCAACAATACCGACAAGAACATCAACTCCAACAAGACCGTCTACATCCTCAAGAGCAACATGATATGGCAAACCGCCAACATCGAGATCATCCTCCCAATAGGCAAGGAAACAATGACGAGCATCGCTATGGCAAGCTCAAATTCACCATGCCTAAGTTTTCCGGAAGCATTGATCCCGAAGACTACCTTTCATGGGCATTGAAAGTTGACAAGATCTTTCGCCTTCACAACTTCGATGAAGAGAAGAAGATCGCTATGGCATCACTTGAGTTCCAAGACTATGTTCTCATTTGGTGGGAGCAAATCATGGAGAGAAGAGAAGCCAACGGCGAACCTCCTATCACCACTTGGGCTCAAATGAAGGAAGTGATGAGAGCACGCTTTGTGCCTACACACTACAACCGTGACTTGTTCAAGAAGCTACAACTCCTCAAGCAAGGTACCAAGTCCGTTGAAGAGTACTACAAGGAGATGGAGATTGCTATGATAAGAGCACACATCAAGGAAGATGAAGAGCAAACAATGGCGAGATTCTTGAATGGACTCAACTATCCTATCAAGAAGATTGCGGACTTCCAACCATACAACAATCTCCTCGAGCTAGTACACCAAGCGGCCAAAGCGGAGCGACAAGTTCAAGAGGACTACAAGTACTCCAAGTTCAACTTCAAGAACTTCGGCTCCTACGACCAAGCTTCAACGACTTCGGTTACTCCTCCTACCTCTACCAAGCCATCTACAAACTTAGGCGACAAGCCAAGCTACAAGAATGAGCCTACATCGAGTCATACACCTTCTACCAACAACTTCAAGCCAAGAGCTACATCATCTACAACTCCAAATGAAGAGAACCCCAAGACAAGCTCCATCAAGTGTTTCACATGTGGTGGCCGTGGTCACAAGTCATTCGAGTGCACCAACAAGAGAACAATGATCTTCCACGACGACGGCACATATGACTCGATGAGCGACGACAAAGTGGACGCCATCAAGCACTTGGCCATCCACCGGCGTATCAATGAAGAAGAAGATCGTCAAGTGTTTTGCGACAATGACTCAAGCCCCAACCTCGTTGTCTCCAAAGTCTTGACACTACAACATCAACGAGATGACGACCAACGATGCCATATTTTCCATACGAAGGCCGCCATCAATGGACGATCCGTCAAGGTTATCATCGATGGAGGAAGTTGCCACAACTTGGCAAGTGAAGAGCTATGCGACAAGCTTCATTTGGTCAAGACGAAGCATCCGCACCCCTACAAGGTCCAATGGCTCAACGACACCGGAATTCTTCGAGTCGAGCACAACGTGCAAGTCTCTTTCAAGATTGGTGCGTACGAGGACACTCTTGAGTGTGATGTGATACCCATGTCCGTGTGCCACCTTATTCTTGGACGTCCATGGCAATATGATCGTGGAGTCACACACAATGGACGGACGAATCACTATCACTTCAAGATGAAGGGCAAGGAATTCGTGCTACGACCAATGACTCCAAGTCAAGTAGCCGCCGACAAGATTTTACCTACCACCCATCGTGGAGAGAATGGTGAGAGAGCGAGCCACCAAAAAGAGAGTGAGAGCCACAAGCCAAATATGAGCGACTCCACGATGAGCTACACGAAGAAGCTAGTGCTATTTGCCACCAAAAGTGAGATGAGGGAAGTGTGTGAGAACCCATCGAACGTCGTTCACCTTGTGCTCTTATGCAAAGGGGAAGACAAAACTACTAACACTTCACAACCTCCACCTTTTGTGTTGTCTCAATTGTTGCAGGAATTCTCGGACGCCTTTCCCGATGAGATACCACCGGTTCTACCTCCTCTTCACGGGATAGAACACCGCATCGAACTTGTACCCGGTGCGCCATTTCCCAACAAAGCTCTCTACCGTGTCAACCACGAGATACAACGGCAAGTTCCCAAACTCATCGACAAAAGTCATGTACGTGACAGCTTTAGCACTTGTGCCGCTCCGGTTATTCTATTGCCTACGAAACATGGAAGTTTTCACGCAAATGCATGCTCGTTACGCAAATGCTTACTTGTTACACAATTTGAGTTGCATGTGATAGGCTTTGAGCACCTAAAAGATTTATATGAGCATGCTACTTTCTTTGCAAATCCCTATGCTACGTGCTTGACTCACACTTCTTGGGAACATTATTACATCAAGGATGGATATCTTATGAGAGCTAACAAACTTTGCATTCCCGAGTCTTCGCTTCGATTGTTCCTTTGGCAGAAATCTCATGGAGAAGGACTCATGGGACACTTTGGAAGCGACACGGCGTTTGCTACCCTCTCTAAGAACTATTTTTGGCCCAAGATGCTTCGTGACGTCTCCCGCCTAATCATCCGATGGTCGACATGCCGCAAAGCTAAGTCCAAAGCTCAATCTCATGGTCTTGACATGCATCTTCCTACTCCATATCATCCATGGGAAGACATAAGCATGAATCTCATACTTGGCTTGTCTACGACTAAAAATGGATATGATCTCGTGCTTGTCGTGGTCGACACATTCTCTAAAATGACTCATTTCATTCCCGATAACAAGATCGACGATGCTTCACATGTTGCCACTTTCTTTTGTAGTGAAATACTCAAGAAGGTGCACGAACACACACGGGCAACAATCGAGCGACAAGTACTTCGCCTCACCACCAAGATCAACATCAACAAGGCAACGATGGCGTTTCACCCGGAAGATCTTAGTTGGCTACATCTTCACAAGGACCACTTCGCACAAGAGCGCAAGTCCAAGCTTCTACCTCGCGCCGACGGACCATTCAAGGTGCTCCATGGTGATGAAGATTTCGATCCGAGGTCGGATCTTTCCCAAGGGAGGGGAGATGATACGGTGTATCCTAGGGTCATCCCCATGGACCCTTCATCGCCTCATCATATGCTCAAAGGACCAATGAATAGAGCTCTCGAGACCGAGGTGACGTCATTCCTTGCTCTAAAACCTTCCGATATGCATGAGACATGGTTGCTACCCTCATCTGGAACCTTATGCATACTCAGGTACTTGGGTGAAGGCCACGGGACAGTTCAGCACAATGGTCAAGACGGCGAGCCCGACGAGTGCACAAGACAAGAAGAAGGATGGCTGAAGATACTACAGGCACCGGACGTCCGGCCTGCACCGGACGACCGGCGACTCCCAGGCACCGGACGACCGGAAGACACCGGACGTCCGGCCTCCCCCAGACGACCGGACGACCGGAAGCCACCGGACGTCCGTGACAACGACTACAGAAGCTAAATAGCGGAAATCCGAGGATTACCGGACGTCCGGTCCCTCCGGAACCACCGGACGTCCGGTAACCCACGGACGTCCGCTACGACGGCGACCGCGTGTGTAATATAAATACTGTGGACCTCTTTCCTTTAGACCCAGCTGTGGTTTAGCTCATTTGATACTTGTGTGGATTTCTCCCACGAGACGGTGCGCCTCTACGGAGAAGATCCACCTCTGGATTCAAGACCTCTGCGGAGAAGATCCCACGGGATTCCAAGACCTCCTCACGGAGAAGACTATCTTTGTATCACCGGTGTTGACTTTGGATCATGGATCTCAACCTTGTATCGCGAATCTAGTGCTTGTGTGATTATCTTCGTGTTGATTGAGTGTTTTCCTCTTGTGTTTTCCCCATCTTTCCCTTGTGATTCCCCGTGTTCATCGTGTGCCAACCTCCAAACGTGAAAGATCCGCTGATTAGGGTTCCACCCTGTATCAGTAATTTAATTGGCGTGCGCGAGATCTAGTAATTGGTCCTGTATATGTGTCAGTTGGAGCTGTGGGTGTAACCTTGTTAGTGATGTCCTCATCAGATCTATTCATCCTTTGTCCAAGCCAGTCTGAGCCTTTGTAATTTTCTTTTCATTGTTTGCATTATTGAATTATTGGTTGCATCGTCGTGTCGAGTTGCTGGTCTTAGTGTCTAGTTCGTTAGAGTTTCGAGTTATGTTCACATTAGTCACGTCGCCGCTGCATCGTTATCCCTTCAGCCGTCCACCACCTCATCCATCAATTTCCACCTCGTGCTACCCATCGTTCATTGTCACAATCATAGTTGAAGTAATTCGTATCTTTGCTTGATCTAATCTGCATCTTATCTAGTTTGTCTTGGAAAGAGGGAGATAGAAAAACAAAGACAGAGAAAAAAAGTAAAAAAAAAAGAGGAGAGAAAGAAAAAGAAAAAAAGTGTAAGAAAAAAGAAAAAGAAAAAGAAGGAAAAGAAAGTTGGAGAGAGTGTTGTTGTATATTCTGCGCAGTTGTTTTCATCATTATCTTTACTACTATTGTGATCTTCACTTATATCTTGTTGTCCAGAGCTACTTCGTATCCTTTATTGATGCTAGTTGTGCTACACTGTGACCTCATTAGTGTTCTAGGCTCGGGTCTCTAGTCCGCTCTAGCATAGGACCAGCACAGTAACGTCGTTGAGCGTTTATTCAACATTGCATCTCTGAACTGATTATTGCTAATCTTTTGCTACCATATATAAAGCCAACCTAGCTCCACATATTTCTACACTGTGTTTACGTACGTTCACCTGGCAATCGCTTTACTCAATCTTTGGAGTTATTTGACACTGCTGGTTGCCTATCACCACCTGCTGCATGGTAAGAACTTGTAAGATATTGATATTTGCTTTACTGTGAGCGCTTTACCACCACATCCTAGTAGTTCATAGGAACATTATTCTCAAATTTTGTTTCTTGTTTCTACTAATCATGACAGGTACCGGAGACAGAAGTTCTTGGACGACGGATACATCTTCACCATCACGAGACATGGGACAACACACACAAGCACATGGTCAGGTTATTTTCTTTACCAACATTTGAGGGTATATTTAATCCTGCTATTTATCTAGCCTGGGAGCTTGAAGTAGAAAAAGTTTTTAGTCACCATCATTTTTCTGAACTTGAGAGAGTACAAGCTGCCACTAGAGTATTTACAGGTTTTGCTTCTGTTGGGTGGAGTGTGCATTGTAAGAAAAATATTGATAACCAACCCTCAACTTGGAAAGATTTGAAGGCTGTAATGAGAAACATTTTTTTCCTCCTTATTATCACCGTGAATTGCTTCGCAAATTGGAACAATTAAAACAAGGCAGTAACACTGTTCATGCTTACTACCAAGAGTTCAAATCTTATATGCATCATTGTGACATAAAAGAATCTGAGGATGATACAATGAATATATTTTTTGGTGGTTTAAACCATGATATTCACGCAAGATTTCAGTATATTCCTCGTTGCATTACTGGTATGTATGTTCGTGCTTGTACCTTTGAGGGACAAATACAGGAGGATGCATTGTGTGACTACAACAACTACTATTCCAGTTCATGCTCACCACCACTGGTTGGTTCCTCCACCATTGCACCTACTAGAGCAGCCACACCTCTGATTGTGAGTGTGAGATCATCTAAAGTGTATGATACATTGTCATCGTCCGTACCTACATCAACTACGTCTTTGCAACAAGGTAACAGTAAAATCAATGATGATATAACTTCACATGAGGATGATGCATATCTAGTTAACTTGAATACATCATGTATTGAATTACCTGTTGATTTGAGCACACCACCTAGTTTAGATAATCATGTTACTGTCATGAATGCGTCATGTGATCAAACAACTGAAATACCAACAATTTTGAGTGCACCCATTGAATTAACTGTTGATGCAAAAGAATCATGTGAATCGGAGAATAAATCAGATATGGATAAAATACATTTGAAAATAATTATGCCAATGTTTAATCATTTTGATATGACCTCTAATCTTGGTGACGATTCTATGTCAAATGACCTATTTTTTGAATAGAAAGTCAATGTATCTAACCTATTATTTCACAGGAGTACTAGTTGCTGAAGGCGATTTCAGAATCAAAAAAAGTGAAGTCAAAATTATTTAGCTTATTCTCTCAATTTCAACCGACCGATGCATTTTGTGTCACACGGGTTCTTCGCTTTGCATCCAACTAAACCACATGCTCCACCGCTTGTGCGGGCCCCCGTCAACTCCTTTGAGTTTCATTCTTGCGAACGTACTCCCCAGGCGGGATACTTAACGTGTTAGCTACAGCACTGCACGGGTCGAGTCGCACATCACCTAGTATCCATCGTTTACGGGTAGGACTACTAGGGTCTCTAATCCCATTTGCTCCCCTAGCTTTCATCTCTCAATGTCAATGTCGGCCCAGCAGAGTGCTTTCGCCGTTGGTGTTCTTTCCGATCTCAATGCATTTCACTAGTCCACCGAAAATTCCCTCTGGCCCTACCGTACTCCAGCTTGGTTGTTTCCACCGCCTGTCCAGGGTTGAGCCCTGGGATTTGACGGCGGACTTGAAAAGCCACCTACAGACGCTTTACGCCCAATCATTCCAGATAACGCTTGCATCCTCTGTCTTACCGCGGCTGATGGCACAGAGTTAGCCGATGCTTATTCCTCATATACCGTCATTGTTCCTTCTCCGAGAAAAGAAGTTGACGACCCGTAGGCCTTCCACCTCCATGCGGCATTGCTCCGTCAGGCTTTCGCCCATTGCGGAAAATTCCCCACTGTTGCCTCCCGTAGGAGTCTGGGTCGTGTCTCAGTCCCAGTGTGTCTGATCATCCTCTCGGACCAGCTACTAATCATCGCCTTGGTAAGCTATTACCTCACCAACTAGCTAATCAGACGCGATCCCCTCCTTGGGCAGATTTCTCCTTTTGCTCCTCAGCCTACGGGGTATTAGCAACCGTTTCCAGTTGTTGTTCCCCTCCCAAGGGCAGGTTCTTACGCGTTACTCACCCGTTCGCCACTGGAAACACCACTTCCCGTTCGACTTGCATGTGTTAAGCATGCCTCCATCATTCATCCTGAGCCAGGATCGAACTCTCCATGAGATTCATAGTTGCATTACTTATAGCTTCCTTATTCGTAGACAAAGCAGATTCAGAATTGTCTTTCCTTCCAAGGATAACTTGTATCCATGCACTTCAGATTATTAGCCTGGAGTTCGCCACCAGCAGTATAGCCAACCCTACCCTATCACGTCAATCCCACAAGCCTCTTTTCCATTCCCGTTCGCTCGTGGCAAGGGATTAAGTCAAAATAGAAAAAACTCACATTGGGTTTAGGGATAATCAGGCTCGAACTGATGACTTCCACCATGTCAAGGTGACACTCTACCGCTGAGTTATATCCCTTCCCCGTCCCATCGAGAAAGAGAATTAACGAATCCTAAGGCAAAGGGGCGAATGTATTATGGATCCTTGAAAGTATGGAACGAATAATACATTTTAGAGGGTCGGAATTAATGGTTCTGAATTATGAGTTTACGGGTCGGAATGAATAATACATTTTAGAGGGTCGGAATTAATGGTTCTGGCGAACGAATAATCATTAAGTCCTCCTCTTTCCGGACAAGACATACAAAGAGACCCGCAACCTGTCTTTTTAGTGAATCTTTGTAAGATAGATTTTGAAAGATAGATATCGCGATTAGTTCTTTTCTTTACTATCTACCATCCTTCTATTTTTTTAGTTATTCACTGGAGCAATTATATATTGAAGTCAATCCGAGGCAAGTGTTCGGGTCTATTATGACATAAAGATTAGGTGCCTAACGGACATTGTTTATCTTGAAAAACAAATATTTCTCGACGTAAGAAAAAAATCTTTTTTATTTTGAATTTACGAAACTAGTGTATTTTTTTAGGGCATAAGCTCCTATCTATATCTACTTTCCTTGAGCATAATATAGGGTTTTTATTTGATTCTAAATTCCAAGATAACTCATTAGAATTATTAATAAGATGGTCCTAATATATTAGCAATATTTAGATTGCCCCCTCTTTTTATTCACTTTATTACTTCTATTCTAGACCCTATCCCTATGGTTTATTCTTATGAAATATCATATAAAATAGAAGGTATAAGAAATGGATATAATGAAATTCTTTATTCGATCTTACGACCTAATTTATTTGATTAATGGATCAACAACCAAACCACCCATTTTATGAAAAAGAAGGAGCATGGTCTTATTCAAATGCAAAGCGCTTCGTCATCTTCAACCAGTTTTGTGCTTCAATATAATTTCCCAGAGTAATCGCTATAGCTTGTTTCCAATATTCAGCAGCTTGATCAAATCAAGCTTCCGGAATTTCTGAATCACCCTGTAGAATGGCCTGTTCTCCTCGGTCGGAATAGGAAGTTCCTTCCCTTAGAACCATACTCGGCTCATAAATTGCTATCTAAATTTCCCCTATCTTAACTGAATTCGATTTATCAAAAATCGATCCAATTTGTTCATTTCTTGGGTTAAGCAGAAGAAATTAATTACCTAAGTTTCAAACCCTAATTTTTACCAATAATCAGTTTGATCTTTTTTCCCACCTTCAGAAGAATGAAGCATAGATAGATATAGAGCCTTCGTTCAAATTTTCTAAAAGGTAACTATCCCGGTTTCATATATGAAATCTCTATAGAATCCTTGAAAAAGACTTTTTTCCATACATAAGAAAGAAAAAAGAAATTACTATCTTTGGGATCTGATACTACACCGCTGCTTAATCCCTTAGTGGATCGGCTCTATTACATAAGCGGATTCCTAAATTTTGCCCCATATCATGGGATAAGTAAGCAGTTTTTTTAGTTGTATCGACCCAGTCGCTCACTAATTGATCTTTACGGTGCTTTCTCTATCAATTTGAGAAACTTTATCCATAGAGTAGTAGTATAGGCCATACTTTCTTCATTTTTTGATTCTCGTGAAGTGTCCTTCCTTCCTACAGCTGATAGGGAAAAAATTTTTTTTACGATCCCTATGTAGAAAGCCCTTTTTTCTAGTATTTACTAGAAAATTTGATCCTCTTTTTTTTCTATAGTGGAGATAGTCGCACGTAATGACAGATCACGGCCATATTATTAAAAGCTTGCGGTAAGAAGGGGTTTCGTTCTAGTGCCCGGAAATAATATTCCAAAGCCTTTGTATGCTCTCCATTGCTTGTGTGTATAAGGCCTATGTTATAGAGTATATAACTCGATCATAGGGATTGATTTCTAGTCGCGTAGC
Source organism: Secale cereale (assembly GCA_902687465.1). NCBI lineage: Eukaryota > Viridiplantae > Streptophyta > Magnoliopsida > Poales > Poaceae > Secale > Secale cereale. The sequence goes on along the minus strand of LR738709.1, from coordinate 259,729,030 downwards.
TTCATAATAATTTTGCAAAGCTTCCGCATAATTTCCTTCGGGTTGATCCAACATCTGCTACGGTCGTTCATTCTATTCAAAAAATCTCCAAAAACGATCCTCTGTACTTCTCTCATGGTACAATCCTCTTCCTGCTGAGCCCCCTTTCTCCTCGGTCCACAGAGAAAAAAAGGTAGGACTGGTGCCGACAGTTCATCACGGAAGAAAGAACTCACAGAGCCGGGATCGGTAACTAATAGTACTACTAACTAGTACTAATATATAGACTAATACTAATATATAGAAATAGATATCTAGAATTAGAAACGAACTAATATATAGATAATCGAAATTGAAAAGAACTATCTTTTCTGTATACTTTCCCCGTTCTATTGCTACCGCGGGTCTTATGCAATCGATCGGATCATATAGATATCCCTTCAACACAACATAGGTCATCGAAAAGATCTCGGACGACTCACCAAAGCACGAAAGCCAGTTAGAAAATGGATTCCTATTTGAAGAGTGCCTAACCGCATGGATAAGCTCACATTAACCCGTCAATTTTAAATCCAATTTGGCATTTTTCTTGGGAAGTTTCGGGAAGAAATTGGAATGGAATAATATAGATTCATACAGAGGAAAAGGTTCTCTATTGATGCAAACGCTGTACCTAGAGGATAGGGACAGAGGAAGAGGGAAAAATTGAAATGAAATAAATAAAGAATAAAGCCAAAAAATAAGTCGAAGATAGAAGAGCCCAGATTCCAAATGAAGAAATGGAAACTCGAAAAGGATCCTTCTGATTCTCAAAGAATGAGGGGCAAGGGGATTGATACCGAGAAAGATTTCTTCTTATTATAAGACGTGATTTGATCTGCATATGTTTGGTAAAAGAACAATCTTCTCCTTTAATCATATAATAAATGGAAAGTGTTCAATTAGAACATGAAAACGTGACTCAATTGGTCTTAGTTAGTCTTCGGGACGGAGTTGAAGAAAGGCGGAGACTCTCGAACGAGGAAAAGGATCCCTTCGAAAGAATTGACCGAGGAGCCGTATGATGTGAAAATCTCATGTACGGTTCTGTAAAGGGATAGTAAGGGTGACTTATCTGTCGACTTTTCCACTATCAACCCCAAAAAACCCAACTCTGGTTTACGTAAAGTTGCCAGAGTACGATTAACCTCTGGATTTGAAATCACTGCTTATATACCTGGTATTGGCCATAATTTACAAGAATATTCTGTAGTATTAGTAAGAGGAGGAAGGGTTAAGGATTTATCCGGTGTGAGATATCGCATTATTCGAGGAACCCTAGATGCTGTCGTAGTAAAGAATCGTCAACAAGGGCATTCTAGTGCGTTGTAGATTCTTATCCAAGACTTGTATCATTTGATGATGCCATGTGAATCGCTAGAAACATGTGAAGTGTATGGCTAACCCAATAACAAAAGTTTCGTAAGGGGACTGGAGCAGGCTACCATGAGACAAAAGATCCTCTTTCCGAGATTGATAGATAGGCAAGAAGATTGTCCGATAATGCTCCATTAGTTATGAAATACCATTAACTTTTTGTGTGCTAGCAATATCTCTACGTGTGATTCGTTAAAATAGGATTTTTTTTTCCTATAAAATCCATTAACTATTTATATTCCTTTTCTTATTTAGTATTTTGGTTGGTAAGTTAAACTTACAT